>NW_026847549.1:22629255-22841372 GCF_025583915.1 Anolis sagrei ordinatus
GGTCTCCGTGATGCACGCCAGATCTGCCCGCTCATCCAAAATTAAATCTTGGATGAAGGTGGTTTTTCCATTGACAGATCTGGCGTTCAACAACACCACCTTCAATCCAGAGGGACCGCCAACCTGGTTACACCAATTTACCATATAAGGAGACCGGTTTGGAATTGCTAATGTTGGTGCACGATCCCTAGGCCGAATTGTTGGTCTCCTTGTTCCGCATCTCCCCTTCCCCACCACCACTTCTATGGGGGCCCCTCGGCTGATGGAACACCCTCCCCCCTCCATGCCACCTTCCATCCCTGTAATCTCAGTTTGCGTTTCATTGTTAATTGAATAGCTTGTTGCGGTCTTAAACCAATCCGCGTTTCCATTCCCTCTGCTTCCCCCCCCGTCCCATTGTTTCCCCCAGTCTCCAGCCCGCTGCGATCCCTGACCTCCCCACAGAAGATTAACAGTACAAATAGAAGGTACCAAGGGATGGGGGAGCACATGGATAACAGTTATCAATACACTTTTTAACGCTTCACGATCTCAATGTGTAGCGGATACTCTCTCTAGGCTCTTAAAGTGCAAAGTGTAATGTGCTGTTGGTATCTAACCAGACTTATTAAAGTGCAGCATGGAGGTAAAGTGCTAAGATGGATCAATAGCAGCATAAAGTATGGGATCAGATTAGCAGCAATAGGAATAGGGAGGTTGACAAAGTGCTATGCTAAGCGAACTTGCAGGCTGTTAAAGTGCAGTGGATAGTGCAAAAATAAACACAGTTGTTATTACCAGCGTTGTTATAGCATACAGTATAGAATAATATGGAACAATGGATATTGGATAGGCGTCAATAGTTGGTTGGTGTTAGTTTCCGGGTCCGAAATTAGTGGCCGCGATGGAGGCGGCTCATGTACGATAGCGGGCAGCACACCCCTCCCCCCTCGCAAGAATGAAAGCGCTCCGCTGAGTTCAGATGGAGGATCTCAGTGGTCGGTCAGCACGGAATTTGTTGTAGGTGGTCCTCCGTATAGCGGCCTGACGGCACAGAAGCTGGAATATGCAGTCAGTCAGCCCAAATGGCAAACAGCGTACTCGGTCAACACAACAACGTCCTCGGTCAACACAATGTATACAATGTATAATACTTTATTTAATAATAATATTTAATAATAACAATACTTTATTTCTAGACCGCACCTCTCTCCCGAAAGCGACTCACGGAGAACCTCCCATGCATCACATCTTCAATTAGCAACATTTTGAAAATATTCTAATAGCAACAGAAAGGAAAGCAAAAAAAGTGGCAATCATCCTCCTAAAGACATTGCTGCTAGAAAACAGATATTAATGAGCAAAAAAGGGCTGGGCAGGAATAAAAAGGTTTTTTAAATAAAAAAAACCTCCCCTATCAAAGGCTTTGTTATCTGAGGTAACACTATATTCCACTATTTGTACAAGGGAGGGGGATGTTAATGCAGTTTTTGTGAATTCTCTCCAGAGCACAAAATTAGGCATAACAGCTGAATGTTATTATTATTATTATTATTATTTGGGGTTCTTTTACCCCGCCCTTCTCACCCCGAAGGGGACTCAGGGCGGCTTACAAAAGCAAAGGCACAATCTGATGCCTGCATCATAAAAACAATCAAATACAAAATTACATCAATACACAGTTAACAACAAATATACATTGTAACCATAAAATCAATAAAATCAATAAAATCAATAAAACCAAATACAAACCCAATTTCTCCTCTTACATGGTCAGCGTTCGCTACTCATAGATCTAGTTTTACGTTCCACTTCATCAATCCTGCTGGTCTTACTCGCCTGGTTGTCTGATTTAATTGCCGGAGCGCCCAAAGGCCTGGTCCCATAACCAAGTCTTCACCCTCCTCCTGAAGGCGAGGAGGGATGATGATGCCCTGATTTCCCCCGGGAGTGAGTTCCACAGTGGGAACTAGACCAGGTGTTGAACTAGACCAGGGTTTAAATCTCCATTCAGCCAGGAAAAGCTTCTGGGAGATCTTGGGCAAGAGGCACTCCCTTAGCCAAAGAGAAAGGCATTGGCAAACCTCCTCTAAATAAATCTTATCTAGAAAATTATATAATACAGTCAGTATACGCTGAAATTGACTTCAAGGCACATAATAGCAAAAGTAACAACAGAATTCTTACCTTCATTTCTATAACAGTCTGCAAAGCTTTGGTTTTCGCAGAATCAGGAGCATTTTCAAAGCGACGATGCATCTCCTATACATGCAGAAAAAGAAGGCTGAGTAAAAGAATATATACTTTTATGACTGAGTAGAACCTCAAGAAAGGGACAACTCCTCAGGTCTGTTTTTAGAAGCACAACTGACTTTTCTCATCAAACAGTCACAGTCTGCTTGAACTGAACATCAGCTTCTTTACCTATACAGAAGAAAATATTAATTTTTACTGGGTTGTTGTGAGTTTTCTGGGCTGTATGACCATGTTCCAGAAGCATTCTCTCCTGATGTTTCGCCCACATCTATGGTAGGCATCCTCAGAGGTTGTCACGTCTGTTAGAAACTAGGCAAGTGAGGTTTATATATCTGTCGAATGTCTGGGGCGAGATCAAGAACTCGTCTGCTTGAGGCAAGTGTGAATGTTGCAATTGGCTACCTTGATTAGCATTTATGATGGCCAACTGCAACAGTCACACTTGACTAAAGTAGACAAGAGGTCTTCCTCCCACCATGGACATTCCACAGTTGGAATGTCCTCATTTGCCCAGTTTCTGACAGACCTCACCACCTCTGAGCATGCCTGCCATAGATGTGGGCAAAATGTCAGGAGAGAATGCTTCTGAAATATGGCCATACAGCCCGGAACTCTCGGCAACCCGGTGATCCAGCCATGGAAGCCTTCAACCACACATTCATTTTTATCTTTTTATAAAAGCACACAGTCAACTGCAAGCAGCTAAGCATCTTTAAAACCTTTTTACTTTCCAGCTATGACTCCTTATATGGCATTTTCAAACTTTTATCTTCCGGTGGGATGATAAAAATACTTTTAAAAAGGGGATTAATAAATAACAGCAACAATCTGGTATGTACTTAACAAGCTGATAAAGCATCTGTGCCAGTAATACTCCTACATGCTCATCAGTTGCAACCACCTAGTAACTGATGACAGCTCCGTCCACAAAGATGGCAAGGAATTATAGATTGTTCATCAAAAGAGTTAAAAAGAAATCAGCATAAGAGAAAATGCTTATTTACCGTAGTTCGAAAGGACAAGAACCTAACTACAAGCCTAATATGTTAAAAATAGAAAGTTTGCCAGAGGACAAATTTGTCTTAGTACTTCAGATATATTTGTATTTTTCTCCAATTTTAAATGAAATATCTAGAGAGAGGAAAAAATTAAACAGTAAAAGATGCAACAGAACTCTAAAATCAAGACTTGATTACCCGATTCCTTTGTTTGTATCTTTTCATTATTTATTTATTTATGTATTTACAGCATTTATATTCCGCCCTTCTCACCCCACAGGGGACTCAGGGCGGATTACAGTGTACACATATATGGCAAACATTCAATGCCAGTTTTGACTTACAACATATACAGACATACACAGAGGCTATTTTAACTTTTTCTGGCCGCCAGGGGAGCTGTCGCTTTCATTGTCCATCTGCGACACTGATGAAGTGCTTCCGCATTTTCCGCATGCTTTGCTGGAGTCTTTTTTATGGCCTTGTAAATTAGTTAATTTAGCCTCCCCACACTTTAAGGTGGTACCTAATTTTCCTACTTGACAGATGCAACTGTCTTTCGGGTTGCAAAGGTCGACAACAGGCTACACAATTGATTGGAAACCCACTCCAACCCGGGCTGCCTTCGAACTCATGACCTTTTGGTCAGAGTGATCTTAATGCAGCTGACACTCAGCCAGCTGCGCCACAATCCCGGTGCTGTATTATTGTATAAGGCCTTGCCAAATAACAGGATTCCCTCATGTACTGTTTGTCTTCCCAACTGCAAAGATTAGTAGTGTACAAAAGATGTCCATGGAATGAGGTTTCTCAGAGGCGTATTGCCCAGGCCTTCTGCTACACATTCAAGGAATCCCTTTTTATTGTGTAACAGTCCAGTCATAAGGGGATAGGTTTTTATCAACTTCAGAAATTTCTGCAGTATATAGATTTACTAACCACTAAAGAAAGCCAAATAATAATATAAATACCAAAATGCACTGGGCTTTTTAGAAAACAAGACAACCACAGCACCTGTTAAGAGAACAAAATACAACCACCAAGAAGCACAGTAAAGAGCCAGTTAATCTTTGGCCTATGGATCCTAATAAGGGTTTCCAAGTACTGGTCTGGTGAGTTATGTTTTATAATCCTTGTCCCTGATTGAAGATGTTGATATTTGGCCCTTTAGTGAAAAGGCTGTAAAAGTATTGTTATTATTACCATAATTATTGTTGTAATTCCTGTTGTCTGAGACAACTGTGAGCTGACCCATGCGTACCAGATGGTTGGAGCTTCTACTGATTGATAGGCTCAGCATCATAGAGTGTTCCCAAAAGGAAGCACATACTATAGAGCACTCTTTCTCAAAATATGTTTTGTGATCCTTTGGAACAGCGATTCTCAACCTGTGCTCCGCAGACTCCATAGGGCTCTAGGAAGAACAGTCAGGGGCTTGGCGGGGTCCCGCGCCACCCACTGTCCCCTGCTTAGGAAACACGCAGCTTACAGGGCCTCTCTGCTGCCAGCATGGCCTACAAGGCCTTTCCGCTGGGACCCCGGTGGTGGACAAGGCACTCCCAATGCCACCACTGCTCCTCTCTGTGCAATCAGGCCTGGTTTTGTCAAGGAAGGAAGCTAAACACTCCATCTACACGGACACCATGTTTAACCCATCCTCCAGCAGTGAACAGTCCAACACAGTATCCAAGAAAGTCCGGAGGGAGGCACTGGCTGCAAATGGTGCCCCCAGAGCCCGCCCGCCACCACCTGGGAGTCTAGCTGCGCAGAGAGGTGCAGCTGCGGCGAAGAAGCAGCAATATTGGGAGCGATGCAGCCGGCTAGCCCCAGCCCCTCTGTGAAGAGCGACAGCCAAGAGGTACAGGAGCAGCTGCAGAAGGAGAAGAGGGAGAAGCGGCTCTGGCTCCAGCTTGATGCCTTCATCACCCACTGCATCCCCCACCCCTTCAATGCCAAGCAGCCCACTGACATGGCCCACAGGCAGCACAGGGCGAGTGTAGCCTTCAACCCAGCAGGGCAGCACGACAAATATTAGGGAATTTCGGCGCTGGCTGAATTTCTTCGGGCTCCACAAAAAACTTTTCCTTCAGATAGGGCTCAGTGGCTTTAAAAGTTTAAGAACTCATACTTTGGAAAGTGAACCAACACTTCCCTCCACCTGGTTGTTTTCCTAAGTAGTATGTAATATTTTTTTGTGCCATTTCCTGCTCCAAAAGGAAACTATGGGGCAGAAGTAGTAGTGGGAAGTGACACTAGTGGAAGATGCCTTAGAAAGAAAAGCAGTGACACTTCAACTCATTGTTAGGACTGCACAGAAAGCAATACTGCTAAACTACTTTTGCATGTTTTTTACTTTGAAAATGCTACGAGGAGACAATCCAAAATGAAGCAAGAAATATCACTGGAAAATGATATCCATCAGGTCAGAAGACATCCAGCAAGTTAATGGGGAACAGCAAAGAAAAAGTACAAATAGAACAGTGTGTAATGACGCAAATGGACTTGAGCCAAAAAATGTTCAACTGCTGACATGCTTGGGTGTGAACAGAAACTCCAAGTCTGTATATAACAGATACATAGAACGTGAGAAGATTGAATTAATGAAACCTAAGAGTTATATAAAAATAATCGAAACATATAAATCCTGCAATACTTGGTGTGAGTGAACTAAAAGAGACAGGAATCCAGTGATTCCGACCATGAAAGTCTTCAACGACACATTTCATAGTTTGTTCCACAGTCCATTCCTGGTCTTGATTTACAGGCAGGATGGAGCTTCTTTGTCTTCTCTTCTGATCGGTGGATCCTTTTGATTCCTATATTGGCTAGCCAGTTATTTCTGTATATGTTTGTGTGCTTAAAGAATATGCTTGTGTCAGTGAAACTCTAAGCTTTCCAAAATTGAGTAAATAATTTGTTGTTATTTTCTTTTTAATGCATAGGCCAAATTCTCTAATCTTTGATACCATTCCTTTTCCTGTTTTTTTAATTGGTTCTGTTTTGATTTTCTATCAGCATTTATAGCTACCAATTAGAATGTAAGTAGTCAAGCGTGTACAACAACAACCTTTTCAAAACTATGTCAATTTGGGGATTGTAGTATATCTATTATCTGTATGTTGCTGTGTTTCTTATTTAGTGTATTAAAACATCATAACACCTGATGATATTGCAAAACAAGGGAAACAACCCAGGAGACCTTGTTGCGTGTCACTGTCACTGATGTTGTTTATGGAAGATCTTTCGTCAACTTAGAAAGTGTTATTTTGTGTCACTGTGCCTGACATTGTTTAATTGTTATTTTGGAAGCTCTAGTTTCACTGTGTTGACAAAGTACTGATAAATTATCTTCGATTTATAAACAGTCTTTAATTAATCGTGTGAATGTTCTCATGTTATATTCAATGTAGAAATTCTTGGAACATAGAAATTGTGATTTGCAATCTACAGTTTTTGTAATTGTTATAGATATCTGTGCATGTTACACCTAATTGATTCTTGTCTGGAATTTCCCTGCTTTTGAGTTTTACTCTTTATTTACTGTTCTGATTTTATAGTTTTTAAATACTGGTAGCCAGATTTTGTTCATTTTCATGGTTTCCTCCTTTCTGTTGAGATTGTCCAAATGCTTGTGGATTTCAATGGCTTCTCTGTATAGTCTGACATGGTGGTTGTGAGAGTGGTCCAGCATTTCTGTGTTCTCAAATAATATGCGGTCCCCAGGTTGGTTCATCAGGTGCTCTGCTGTGGCTTACTTCTCGGATTGAAGTAGTCTGCAGTTCCTTTCATGCTCCTTGATTTGTGTTTGGGTACTACGTTTGGTGGTCCCTATGTAGACTTGTCCACAATTGCATGGTATATGGTAGACTCCTGCAGAGTGAGAGGATTCCTCTTGTCCTTTGCTGAACGTAGCATTTGTTGGATTTTCTTTGTGGGTCTGTAGATAGTTTATATGTTGTGATTCTTCATCAACTTTCCTATGCGGTCAGTGGTTCCCTTGATGTATGGCCGTTTTCATAAGCAAGAAAATTACATTTTGCACAATCATACTTAAAACAAACTTCACTAAAGCCAGATACTAGGAACTTCCAGTGAACTCCAGGAAATCTCTATACATAGAGAACAAAGTAAATGTAGATAAAAAACCCCGAAGCTTGAAAGCAATCTTCAAATAGAAGGAGCTAGATGCTCTAAAGTTCTAATTTAAATGTAGATTAAGAGTACTAAAAGAAATGGCGTTACAAAAGAATCTCAAACAACAAAGGAGAGTTAGCACAATACAAATTATTTGTATTATGAATGACATTAGTCATGACATTTAAAGGGCACTGCCAAGCCAAGTTCTGAAACCAAATTCTGTACTAAACCTATATTGGTTTAAGGAATAACAAAACATTACCAGCATATGATATGTAATAATGAACCTTAAAAGGTAGGAGACAAATACCACCATATTTTGCAGGAAAGACAAATCTGATTCTGTGGTGCAACTAGGAGTGTAGGTACTGGAGGGAGTGGACTGCATCCCTCATCCACTAAATTTTATTCAGTTTTTAGTATTGCAGAGTAAGACACTTAAAATCATTCACACATAGAATCCTTACATCTGATGTTTTTCCCCTCTTTTCTCTGGATGCTGAAGCTGTAGTTTTAAATGCACACTGCAATGTTAGAAAATTAGGCAGAAGCAACTTTTGTCTGAAAAGCACGCTTCTTAAACAAGATAAAGGTATTCAGGATGCTAGAGTTCTTGATTAAATGTGTAATTTACACAGCTGTTATTAATTATAAGAAATATAAGAAAGAAACTCATTTTTGTATTAAGAAATTCTCTCCTCCCTAAAATTTTAATAGAATTGAAAAAGACAAGAAGAGGACAGCATTTTATATTTCAAAAGTGAGGTAGTCTTCCCACTGTTGCTAAGGAATATCTATAATGACCTTTTGCATCCTCACACATGATGCATATCCTCATGACTGAAGTCTTATCATCTCATGAGGCTGCACATCTGATTTCAGTCAGGCAGTTCCACTCAATCCTAGAATAACAGAAGCTTTTGTCTAGGGCATGCCCCTAAGAAGATGTATGTGTTGCCCTTAGAAGAGTATCAGCTTTTTCACTGCTATTCCTGAGCAACTTCAGGCATCCTTTTAAAAGAGTAATTATCTCTGGTCCCATTTTAATAAGATTTCAAGTATTTGTGTGTTACTGAAATGGTTTTAAATGCTGAAAGGAAGGAGTGCAACTTTGTTGATTTTCATCATTTCTTAGTAGGTTCCAATACCACTGGTTATATTTTTGCATCCAAGCTCTATCTATATATATAAATCTGTTAAGTTGGTTCAACCGGACAGCAAAACTCCACAACCCCCCAACGAAACTTAACTAAAATTCCCATGCCCATAACACAACCCACAAGGTACAAACATATCTACTCAAAATGAAAAACAACACAACAACACACCCACAAAACGGCAAAACAACAAAACTCAAAAAAACCCAACGAAACTTAACCAAAATTCCCATGCCCATAACACAACCCACAAGGTACAAACATATCTACTCAAAATGAAAAACAACACAACAACACACTCACAAAACGGCAAAACAACAAAACTCAAAAATCCCCCAACGAAACTTAACCAAAATTCCCATGACCATAACACAACCCACAAGGTACAAACATATCTACTCAAAATGAAAAACAACACAACAACACACTCACAAAACGGCAAAACAACAAAACTCAAAAATCCCCCAACGAAACTTAACCAAAATTCCCATGCCCATAACACAACCCACAAGGTACAAACATATCTACTCAAAATGAAAAACAACACAACAACACACAAAACGGCAAAACAACTGAGCATGCGCATTGGTGCCCAGCCGCAAGTTCCCTGGCGCGCGCACACAGCCTTCCGGCCAACGTTCCCTCTGCAGAAGCCATGCCCACTCCAAGCCCTGCCACGCTGCTTCCCGCACACACACACCCCCTGCCGCACGCACACACACAACCCCACGCTCCATCACTCCCCCCGCCACCGCACACACACACGCAACCCCACGCTCCATCACTCCCCCCGCCGCCGCACACACACGAACCCCACGCTCCATCACTCCCCCCGCCCGCACACACACACAACCCCCACTCCCCCCACCGCCGCACACACACACGCAACCCCACGCTCCATCACTCCCCCCCGCCGCCGCACACACACACGCAACCCCACTCCCCCCACCGCCGCACACACACACGCAACCCCAGGCTCCATCATTCCCCCCGCCGCCGCACACACATAATAGTCCAGATATCTACCTCAACTTTGATAAGTTTTACTATAGGCTGCAGCAACGCGTGGCAGGGCACAGCTAGTAGATTATAAACTGAAAGTATGGTATTTCAGTGGTTTAGTTCCTACTTAAAAGTAGATCTGGCTTTACCATGAAACTGAGTGAGGTAGATGTTAAAAGGATTGCATTTATTGTTCCCTACTCCAAACCAGAAGGATCCCTGCTGCTCTGGAGAGCTCTCAAGAAGCAGTACAGAAAATTTTCCTGGCTATCCCCTCTATAATTCCTTAGTTATGAGGACCCTCACGAAATCAGGCATTGAGAAAACAGGTTTATGTAGCATTGGCAACCAGGAAGGGGGGGGGGGGGACAGGACCGCCGCCACACCATCTCATCCTATAATGATGTGCCATTCCTACTGATATCATTTATTCATTCTCCCTACTTTTTAAATCACTCTGCATAGAACCATCTCATTCAATTTCCTGAAATTGTCAAGCTGGTTTTATACTTCCTATTTTATTACGACTGCTAAATGTCCAAATCTATTTAGCTACGATTTATCTTAATTGTATGAATTATTGACATCGATATAGGATGAAGATTTCCTGTCGTAGTCAACTGTGAATTGCACATATGGTATCTCTGCGCCTGCGCAGGACAAATGTACTGATTACTTCAACATAAACAGTATGTTTGAAGCCGTAAATTCAAGGCAGAAAATTATATCTAATATCTGTCATAGAAAGCTGATTGTTTTAATTGAAACTGTAGAGACTTCTTTCTGTTCTAATACAGATAGATGTTCACTTCCAGTTTTCTAGTAAATTCATACACAGAGATGAATACAAAATGTTACCTTCAATAGTTCAGACAAGGAACATATTTATGTACAGAAAAATAGTAAACCTACAGCGAGTCATTCTGCAAATATAAGTTCCTGCTTGTCACTGTCAATTTTCTTTCCTGCAGTTTGAGGACAGCAAAGCACCAGAAGGTGAAGTCCCACGCACGTGTGGCTTATCTCATTTTCAGATTTGTGCTCCTGGCTGCTACTTAAAATCCCTGCTCTTTGAATCAAAAGCAAGTCTCTACGGCCTAACATTTCAAATTTCAGTTTTCTATTTGTGGTGGAATATGTTTAAGTATTTTGATATTACTGCCAGATACATCTGGGGTTCCTGCCTACGTATATCCACACTCACAGAATGTGTTGAAAGTTGTATTGAATGCTTGTCATCCAAATGAATTATATATAGTAAGCAAGTCTGCAATCAGATAATCCTAATTTCTGTGCCTCAGATGCAATTTCTGTATGTTTCAACAGATTAAGGAAAGAGAAACATTCTGGTTCTTATCACTATCTCAAATAAAACTAGGAAGAAAGTAAAACAAAACGATGTTAAGATGCTGCTAATCCATCCAGTTTATAAATTCATTCAATTGTTCACAAAATCCATTGAAAACTATGAAGAATATTTAAACTGGAGTTAAAAATTAAACATATCACAAGGATGAAAAGCAAAGAAATCATAAAACCAGATTTTTTGAGGAAAAATTGACTGACTGGAGAGCGGTTTGAATTGCAGTGAAATTCACTGAGGTAATGAGGATTCTGCTAAAATCAGTGTTCAAAAACAGATCCTCCATACGTGAATAACTACTCACCTCCCTTAGCAAGTTGTTTTCTTTTTCCTTTTGCTCCAATAAGGTTTCTAAGTGATGCACATGCATTTCTGCTTCAGCCAACCTTCTTGTCCGTTCATGATCTTCCTCTGTTGCTTTTGCTGACAGCCCCTTACTCTGCAGCATTTCCAACAACTTTTTGATGGATTCATCACGTGCATTTAAGGTCTGCTTCTGAGTTTCAATGCGCAATTCCATTTCTTCCAAAGTTTTTCGTAACAAGAAAAGTTCTTTAGCCTGCCGTTCATGCTCTGCATGGAGACGTTGGAAATTCTCCTCTGTAAGCTCTGTTACAAATGGTTCATTGGATCTACCGGTGTTATCTTGCTGGAAAAGTTGGTTCAGATCCCTCTGGATCCTAAGCTCATCCTGAAGAGCTTGGATTGTCATCTGCATATGCTGAAAACAGAATCAGAAAATCAGTGACTTGACTGAAAAGAGAAGTACAGATTTATGAACAACAGTTTCTAAATATACCACATATACTATGTGTTTTGGGATTCAATTTCCAGAATCAAAGGAGCTGAAGATTCTGAGATTTGAAGTGCAAAATATCTGGAGAATCGCTAGTCTAGAATACATCCAAAATACTCAATGTTATTGACTTTGACTCAAAGGATTCGTGGTGTTAATGTTCTCTCAAGTTATTTTTTGTTGAAGCTTGAAACTTGCTATTATTTGCAATACAGCTGTTAGCCAATATGTACATGGTAAAGTGCATTTGTAAGAGATAGCTTGTGTACATTTGTATAATGGCGTTCACAGTAAAGTCGAGATATACATATTACAATCAACTAGGATCAATAAGAAAACACATCCATGCTCTCATCCCTGCATATATATAGAGAGAGAGCTAGACACATACATACTTACTTTGAGCACCCCTATGGGTGAGAAAAGCGGTATATAAATACTGTAAATAAATAAAATAAATATTTGATGTGTTCTAAAAGACTGGCAACATCAGAGTCCTCTGAATACACACTGAAGGCAAAAGATTACCTAAGAGATTCTATACTGCTCATTCGGTGTTATCCCACACAGAAAATGAAACACAGGGACAACTGTATAGGGGTGACCCACAGAGCTAAATGATGTAGAACTTGCTTACTCCAAAATACATTGCATGTTAACTTTATAATTGCTCAGGGATGCTGAGACTTTTATTTGTATGGAAATGTGGAGGCTATTTTTGTAGTGTTCCAAGTTCCATTTGGAAAGAAAGCTATGATATTAATGGGATTTAATCTAACTGGCAGTCTTACAAACCAACTTGCAATTAAGGGGGTTCTTATACTGAATTATCTCAAAGGCAGCAGAAAAGCAAGGGATTAAAAATTATTCAGATAAGTAGCTTGCCATGAGTACATTTGTCAACTCCATTAGGCTCAAGAAAATGACTCAATTTATTTTAAGGGTGTGTATGTCAGTGAATGAACAAAAAATACAGCAAATAATAGCCAAATGGTAGAACCATTACACGTAGGAAAGAACCAAATATCAACTTTTTCTCTTACTAAAGTGGATAGATTTTCCCAATGTATAGAGAGAAAGAATCTTACTATCTGTAGAAACCAAAGAAACTGACTCTTTACAAATTAAAGTTTGCAGTTCAGGACTGGGAAGTCTGCTGCACTGTCCAATCAACTATCTTAGCAAGATCATCTGCAACGTCTTCCAGTTTGGTACATTACACAACAATTCTTATGATACAGTCAAAATTAGTTGATATATTCTGATTTCCTGTTTATCACGTATGTACCCTTGAAAGCTCCACCACATCTGCCACCAAATTTAATCATTGTCAGACAAAAGTAAATAAGTATGAATAGTGATCTAATTAAGGCAGTGGTCAATTATCTGTAGTTGCACAGTACTGTTCAGAAACTTTAGACAATAAATTTGTTGCACAGAGTGGTTTAGGTTCAGATTGAACTCAAAGTAAAACACCATTGGAGCCTCTAATACAGTGGTTCTCAACCTGTAAGTCCCCCAGGTGTTTTGGCCTACAACTCCCAGAAATCCCAGCCAGTTTACCAACTGTTACAATTTATGGGAGTTCAAGGCCAAAACATCTGGGGACCCACAGGTTGAGAACCACTGCTCGAATGTATGACTTTAGATAAAGGTAAAATTAATTAACCTTTAATTTGAAAAGTGCCCATATGGACAGGAGCCAAGAAAGCTTTTACAACATTTTTGAAAAATTTCAACAGAAAATTCATAAAATCTTATATTTGTATATACCCAAATATCACAGAATACTGTCATAGAAGAACACACCAAGACTTCAAATCCTTGCCTTTTTATCCTTCAAATTCCTCATTGGATTAGGTAATAAAGCCACAAGGCAATGAGTTGAGTGTTGGGTTCAAGTTTGCTAAGGCATGAGCAATTCTCCTAATTCTTAAATGAAAATATATCCAGGGAAATATATGGAAAACAAAACAGGAAATATTTACTGTTTTATTTACATGCAGTACATAGACAGTACAGGTTAAATATGTGTTCTGGGGGTTATTTTTGGATTTAGGAATACTTGTATTTGCAAATATATACAAAAGAGGGTATCTTAGAGATGGGAACAATGTCCAAATGCAGAATTCACATGTGTTTCATATACATCTTATAGCTTGATGGTAATTTTATACAATATTTTGAATATTTTAGTGCAGGAACCGAAGTTGGTGTACACTAAACCATCAGGAAGTACAGGTATCACTGTCTCAGGCATCTATGTCAGCCATTTTGGATTATGGAGGAATTTGGATTTCTGGGTAAGGGATGCTCTGTCTGTATAACACTTCAATTAAATGCTTGTTTAAAACATCACAATCTCTGAGGATGCCTGCAATAGATACAGGTGAAACGCCAGGAGAGAATACATCTGGAAACATGGGCATACAACCCTGAAAACTCACAACAACCCAACATAACATTTTCTTGTGATTTTTTTGCAGATTCTCAGTTCTGATCACACTAAATGCATCAGTGCCATCTCTAACGGCTCCTCGAGATGTAATCCATTCTTTTTAAGATTAAAGCCTTCCCCATAATCTCCATTTCTAACCAGTTCTGACAGCTTGACAAACATGCCTCTAGCTTTATATTATTTCCCTCACATCTCTCAGTATCCAAACACTGTGATTTCTTGAGTAATGGCAGCAATTGGAGTTTAACAATGTAAACTTTCTTCATGCTCCTTTATACTCAAAATGTGAGATTTTAGAGATTTCCAACAAGAAAATGGTATAGGATGAAATAATTAAACATAAACCCAACACAGCCAAAATTCAACTCATCCCTCACTATGGGTGGTTTTTTTCCAGAGTTTTAAAAACCTGGAGATACATCATATTGCCTAGTTTGAGCATTATTGTCTGACTTCAAAAACTTGCTATTGACTACAGTGATATCTTCTACTTTCCTATTTTTTTTGGTTCTCCTAAAGCACATATAAGAGAAATGACATAAAAGAAAATAATTGACAGAAAGGAACAAAAGCAAAACTGGAGCATTCTTCCTTCATATGAATACACATGAAATATAAACACAGAAACAGCTACCTGTGGGCCAAATCATGTCCAATGACAATTTGTTCAGATGCTTATCTTCAGTATTAGCATAAGCTTGCTGCACATATCACACTGCTCAGGAGAGTTCCTCTCAGAACAGTGATCTGATGTAGCACTGATTTAACTGGTATGTGCTACCTCAGAAACATCTGCAGGGGAGGCAAGATAGTAGTCTATGGTGCTATTTCGAGTTTTGGGAACTACTCTGGGTTCACCAGCCCCTTAATTTTTCCCTTTTCATGCATAAAGCTTGAGAGCAGGGGTAGCATATGTACGCCGGCCAAAACTATCTGAGAAGCACGAGCAACGCTACTTGGACACATCACTCTGCACTAGAAATGTTTTTTGAGAGAGGGAGAGAAAGAGAAGTGTTGAGGAGCCCCCAGACAAACATAAATAAAATCTCTCTTCACTGTTACCAATCATTGCTAACTACACTAAATGGCTCTGAGTCTACGAAGCCTAAATCTTGCCTGCTGTCCAGTAAGCCTAATGGGGTTTCTTGACATGTTTCCCTAAACAAATTATCATTATGTTGCTAATTACTATCTCCCCTTCACAACTTGAAAATTATATGGTTACTGACATCTAACATTGCATGTCAACAATAGTAAAGAAAAACAGAAGATCTATGTAGCAAAATAACGGAATCTTATTAACTTTTCCTTTGTTAAAAAAATATTTGTACCCTTTTATGACTTTTGGGTGGTCCAAATAAAGATATTGTCAAATCAGAGAATTTGAAGAAATATGCAGAATATAATTGAAAGTGTTACAACCCTGTGCCTAGAAGCCTAACAAACATATTTAAAAGAGTGAGGCAACCAAAACATGTTATTAAACTATGCTTGATCACATTTGTTACATTTTAGGCTTTAATTGTGGTTAATTGATCAAACCCAGTTTTGTTTATTCAGATGTGATTAGTCAGTAATTGGATCTCTGCCCATCTTGTCTGGCAAAGGTCCATTGAAAGTAGCTTATTCTATTAGTGAGTGAGATAATCAATGTCTTCTTATGTTTCCAGATCCCAACAAATACTTTTTAAAAATTAAATTGTCCTCCCTATGCCAGGAAGCCACACTTCGATCTTCTGCATTCCCTTTTAAAGAAAGGGTTAGAAAGTTCATTTCTTAGCAGTCAGTCTAACAAGCCATTGCATGAATGCTTCTCTTTTTGATCTCTGGTCAGCCTCAAATGCTCCTCTGACTATTCCATTTGCAAGCCAATAAAGCAATAGCACGGTGTTGAAGAGCTCTTAGAAACTGTTTCCTGCCACAAAAATGCCCATGCCCCTGGGGGTTTCAGACATCATGTGTATATATAGGAAACCCGGAAGTTACTACTGGGAACCAATTGAATTATTGATGGACAAAGACTGAAGACGAAGATTTTTTTTAAACAGTATATAAGATCAGCTTGTAGATGTCCATAACATACAGGAAACACATATCAAGGACCACACACTAATGGAAAAAAATAACTTAACCATTAACCCAAAGTGCCAAGTAGTTTCACTTGGGGATTTAATTTTATCAGAAGGCACTTCTTAAGCGGCTCTGATTGTGGGATTGTCAGTTAAGCTCATTTTAAGAGATTAATTGCTTGGTTGTCTAGCACTTCTTACTCTTCCATCATCATACAATGTTGAAACCCAAATGATATCCTCTTCTTTTTTACTTAGTAGCTAGAATTCACTCCTTATAAATGTCTGAATAATATTGGATACCATGATCTGTGCTAGTAGCTAGTGGCTGCAATGTGTACACTTATTGAATACCTGTATGTAGAAATTGGTCACAATAAAGCTTTCCATGGGAATGGGGCTGCATGCTCCTGTAATGCAAATGGCTATTGCTGATGGTATCAATGCTGTAGGATTTCCTATGTTGTAAAGTATTTTGCTGAAGAGCCAAACTAAATGTTCCAAAGCAATACTGGGTAGAAGCAGTACTGGGTACTAGAGCAGTGGTTCTCAACCTGGGATCCCCAGATGTTTTTGGCCTACAACTCCCAGAAATCCCAACCAGTTTACAAGCTGTTAGGAATTCTGGGAGTTGAAGGCCAAAAACATCTGGGGACCCCAGGTTGAGAACCACTGTCTTAGAGAAAAAGGTAGTGGTGCCATAGCTAATGCTTGTTTATACTGCAGGAGAAGATATGATAAACTCTTTTTTGCCCTTTCAAAAAGAAATAATACAAAGTCAGACTAAATGATATCGAAATGATTTCAGGAAAAACCCATAGATATAACAATAATCCAACCTTATTCTCCAACTACAGAGGCAGAAGACGAAAAACTGAAAAATTCTATGCGAAAGTTCAGGAAGAAAATTTTCACACAAAACTCCTTGTTAATTATAGGCTACTGACATACAAAAATAAGGAAAAAGATCAGAATCAAAGATTGCAAGAAAATGTGGTCTACAATTAAGAAATGTAATAGGAAAATTTGAACTGATTGATTGAATTTTGCTAGGCCTACAGTTTATTCATTGCAAATATATTTTATAAGCAACCTAAGTGGCACCTGTATATATGAAGAAGACTTCTAAGGATATCAGGTAGCACTACAAAAAATCAAATGAATTTCTCCATGAGCAAATCTAATTTGAGCTTTTTCTAGAAGCCAATATGTCTAAATTGAACCTATAATATTTTGGGCATGTGATAAGAAGACATGACTCACTAGAAAATACAATAATGCTAGCTAAGGTAGAAGGCAGTAGGAAAAGAGAGAGAACACATGATAGGTAGGCAGACTCAAATCAAGGAAGCAATAGCCCTGAATTTGCACATTTTTAGTAGGATTGTTGATAACAAAGTGACTTGGAGGTCTCGCATTCATAGTGTTGCCATAAGTCAAAGTCAACAACAAATAAACCATATTAGTCTGAAACAAAACAAAGGCTTTATACCACAGAATATTATTGAAATGGTAGACTAAGAAGTACATATCCATGATATCCTTGTGGAATTAAGGATTTTCGTTTGCTTCTCTGCAGATATACAAGGACAAACTATTCAAACATAAGCATCCTTAATAGGAAGTAAGCCTCACTGAGGACATTGCCACAGACTTCAGAGTAAATTTGCAACTATAACTTCAAGAAAATGTAGGCAATGTCAAGGACACATAGTTATAAGGATATAGGTGCTTTGAGTCCCCTTCGGTGGAGATAAAGCAGGGTATAATAATAATAATAATAATAATAATAATAATACAATACTTTCTACACAAGATGGAAACTAAATACAAATAATTTAAATACCCATTATCTGCATATGTCTTATACGAAAGTCAGCAACTAAGTTCATTTCTGAACATTATGCCTCCAATTGTAACTGATGATGAAAGTAGACTATCTGTATGAACTTTATTTTTCATTTGAGATCATGTTATTAAAAATAATGGGAATTATGAAAAATCAAATTGAAATCAAGTATATCTATTTTATGAATCACAATGAGCTTTTCTAAAGGAAATTGTGATACCAGGCCTTCAATGTTTCACAGTGCACTAGTAAGCCAACTCTAAAGCTGAAAATCTATGACTATGAGAACACCTGAGAAGATTATCAGTATCTTAACATATGGACACATTGTAGTATAATGTTGCCAAGACTGTCTACTGACACAGATGCCAGATGCAGACACAGCAGGGAATCTGTCAAATCTTCACTTCAGTAAGAGGCCAGAAAATAATGCCCACACACTAAATTACTGTATATACGCTTGCATATAAGTCAATCTCATATACAAGGTGAGGCCGGGTTTGGAAGACAAAATTATGGATGACCCATGGGTAAACTGAGAGCTATTCTGTGGAGATGGGAAAGTGACAGCAAGTCCTACCCCTTTTCCAGGCTTAGGGACTTTTCTCTACATCCTCATTCTGTCTGTCTGTCTGTCTCTCATACAAAGAAATAGATAGAAGATGAAAATCTGCACAAACAACTAGATGAAACTACTCTATGTGACTTCTATTTTATTTATTTTCCATATTAGTATCCCGCCTTTTTAACCCCAAAAGAGACTCAAGGTGGCCTTACAACAGGCAGCAATTTGATGCCATACATACATAAACAATAACAATTAAAATCAAACAATTAAAACATGAATTATTAAAACATAAATTAAAATCACGCCATCCAAAACATAATCCATGGCCATTCCATTTGTCAATCACACTGATTTGTGTCACTACACCAATTACTTGACAAAAGCTTGGTCCCAGGATTTACAACTCCCAAATGATAAAACCACACCACCAACCACACCAGTATTCAAATTTGGGTATACCATTCATAACAGTAGCAAAATTACAGTTATGAAGTAGCAAAGAAAATAATGTTATGGTTGGGGGTCACCACAGCATGGGGAACTGTATTAAGGGGTCGAGGCATTAGGAAGGTTGAGAACCACTGATCTAGATCATTAGTTTCACTTTGATTCCCCACCCCACCCCCTTCCCCCATCCTGGGTCCACTTATATTAATTTATTTATTTAATACACTTGTATACCGCTAATATCTCAGCCTAAGTCGGCGACTCATTGCGGTTTACAACAATTAAAAACAATATACAATTTAAAACAACAACACATAGACAATACAAATTATTGGGCCACCAATAATAATACCATGTATCTCGTCACTAAAATCACAGTCCAGAATTCGTCATCCATAATTAACCAGTCCTTAGTCCATAAAATTCGGTGATAACAAACTAACCGAATGCTTGTTTACACAACCATGTTTTTAATCTCTTCCGAAACACCATTAGCGAAGAGGCTGATCGTATCTCTATAGGGAGGGTGTTCCAAAGCCGAGGGGCCACCACAGAAAAGGCCCTGTCTCTCGTTCCCACCAGCCGCACTTGGGAAGCCGGTGGGATAGAGAGCAGGGACTCTCCAGAAGATCTTAGGGTCCTGGTGGGCTGATAGGCTGAGATACGTTCGGATAGGTAAGTTGGGCCAGAACCGTTTAGGGCTTTAAAGGCCAAAACCAGCACTTTGAATTGAGCCCGGTAGCATATCGGCAGCCAGTGGAGCTGGTGCAGCAGAGGAGTTGTGTGCTCCCAGCGCCCCGCTCCTGTTAGTACCATGGCTGCCGCCCGTTGGACTAGTTGGAGCTTCCGGGCTGTCTTCAAAGGCAACCCCACGTAGAGAGCGTTGCAGTAATCAAGGCGGGATGTAACCAGAGCGTGGACTACCGTGGCTAAGTCGGACTTCCCAAGGTACGGTCGCAGTTGGCGCACAAGTTTTAATTGTGCGAATGCTCCCCTGGTCACCGCCGAAACCTGGGGTTCCAGGCTCAGCGATGAGTCCAGGATCACACCCAAACTGCGAACCTGCGTCTTCAGGGGGAGTGCGACCCCATCCAACACAGGCTGTAACCTATACCCTGTTCGGCCTTGCGACTGACCAGGAGTACCTCTGTCTTGTCTGGATTCAATTTCAATTTGTTCGCCCCCATCCAGACCGTCACAGCGGCCAAGCACCGGTTCAGGACCTCGACAGCCTCCTTAGTAGCAGGTGGAAAGGAGTGACAGAGCTGGACATCATCTGCGTACAGATGACATCTCACTCCGAAACTCCGGATGATCTCGCCCAGCGGCTTCATGTAGATGTTAAACAACATGGGAGACAGTATTGAACCCTGAGGAACCCCACAAGACAAAGGTTGTGGGGTTGAACAGGAGTCTCCCAGTAACACCTTCTGAGACCGACCCTCGAGGAATGAGTGGAGCCACTGCAGAACAGTACCTCCCAAACCCATCCCCGCGAGGCGTCCCAGAAGGATACCGTGGTCGACGGTATCGAAGGCCGCTGAGAGGTCGAGAAGCACCAACAGGGACACACTCCCCCTGTCGAGCTCCCGACGCAGATCATCCACTAAGGCGACCAAGGCTGTCTCAGTACCATGCCCCGGCCTAAAGCCAGACTGTGCCGGATCCAGATAATCCGTGTCTACCAAGAATGCCTGGAGTTGTGAGGCCACCACACGTTCCATGACTTTGCCCAAAAAGGGGAGATTGGAAACAGGCCGATAGTTGACGAATTGAGTGGGGTCCAGTGATGGTTTCTTCAACAGCGGTTTTATCACAGCTTGCTTTAAGCTGGCTGGAATTTGCCCTCCCGAAGGGAGGCATTAACCACCACCTTCACCCACTCGGCCAATCCCCCTCTGGCCTCCTTTAGAAGCCAGGATGGGCAGGGGTCTAGGATGCATGTGGTAGCTCTCATTCCTCCAAGCACCTTGTCCACATCCTCGGATTGAACCAATTGAAATGAATCCATCAAAACCGGACAAGCAGATGCTCGTGTTACATCCTCAGATACTGCCATTAATATGGTATCCAGTCCAGAGCGGATCAAAGCGACTTTGTCTGCGAAGAACCGAGCAAAAGCTTCGCAGCGAGCTGCCGAGTCCTCAGGGCACCGTCCTGAGTGGAGGGTTTTAATAAGCCTCTGACAACTCGGAACAGTTCAGCCGGACGGTTTTTTGCAGACGCAATAGTGGCCGCAAAGAAAGTTTTCTTTGCGGCCTTTATTGCCGCGGCATATGCCCTTAAAAAGGACACAAACCGTGTTCGATTTGGCTCGCCCGGATTCGAACGCCACACGCTCTCTAGTTCCCTCTTCTTTCGCTTCAACGCTGCCAGCTCCTCGGTAAACCAAGGAGCTGGTTTAGCTCGGCTACTTGAGAGGGGACGTTCTGGAGCGATCGTGTCTATTGCCCTAGTCATCTCCCCATTCCAGAGAGCGACCAGAGCATCAACAGGATCACCAACCGAGGTGGCGGGAAATTCCCCAAGAGCCATCAGGAATCCATCCGGATCCATAAGCCTCCTGGGGCGGACCAATTTAATGGGTCCTCCACCTCTGCGGAGGTTGGGGGGTGCAATAAGTCTAAAGCTGACCAGGTGGTGGTCGGTCCATGGCAACGGAGAGATGGATAACTCCTCAACACCGCCACCTTCCTCCCATCCCTGACAGAAAACCAAGTCCAATGTATGTCCAGCACTGTGGGTGGGGCCAGATACCTGTTGGGACAGCCCCATGGTTGCCATGGTAGACATGAAGTCCTGAGCCGCTCCCGATAGGGCAGCCTTGGCATGGACATTGAAGTCCCCCAGCACAAGCAGCCGTTGGGACTCCAATGCCAGGTCCGAGACCACCCCCGCTAGCTCAGGCAGGGAGACTGTAGTGCAGCGAGGTGGACGGTACACTAACAGAATCCCTAATCTGTCCCGGTCACCCACCCTCAGGTGGACGCATTCAAAATTTGTTGACTGCGGGATGGGGGCCCTGGTCAGAAGAATGGAATCTCTATAGACCACTGCAACTCCGCCTCCCCGCCCTCCGGATCTCGGTTGGTGCTGCACAGAGAAGCCTGGTGGGCAAAGCTGGGTTAAATTTACACCTCCCGCTTCGTCCAACCAGGTCTCTGTGATGCACGCCAGATCTGCCCGTTCATCCAGGATTAAATCCTGGATGAAAGTTGTTTTACCGTTGACAGATCTGGCGTTCAACAGCACCACTTTCAATCCGGAGGGACCGCCATCCTGGTTACACCAACTTGTCATATCAGGAGATATTAATACCTTGATTTGATTGTCTGGATGGCCTGGTTCAAAGTTCTGTACCTATCATTTCCTTCCAATTTATTGATTAAACAATGCAATTTCCTATTCCAGTCTTGTTTTGAATGATTGTTCAGATATTTATTTTTCCTTTGATTGATAAAGTCGTCAATTAAACATTTTAAGAGGTAAGACCACTAGGTTTCTATGTCCCACCTTGTTTTGTCTTTCCAACCTGAGGCAATTGTGGCATGTATGGCAGATATCATAAATTTTAATATTTCTGTCAATTCGTTGTTCCCCTCCTTTACCTCTATAGTGAGGGACAGAAATCAGGCTTTATACCAGTATAGTTTTTGTCCTCTTATTTCCTCTATTACTACTTTGACTTTGTTATAATAGTTTTGGATTTCGATGCAATCCCAACACATATGTGAAAATGTACCAGTCTCCCCACAAATGTTTCCCATAATGTGTACCAATTGTAAGGGGGTTCTATACCATTTTGAGATTATTTTCATTTGCGTATCCTTGATATTTATTTTTTTGAATGTTATCAACCCAGTACCCAACTAAACTATCATCAAAGTTTGTATCTTGCTTCCAAACCTCTTCTAAATTATATTTTGTCTTACAGGATAAAATGTAGATTAATGCCAGCAAAATCTCAAAATCTTTATGAGGATGGCAGCAGAAAGAGCAAAACAGCATGAATAGTGCATTAAATAAACAAGCTTAACAGAAATATTCTCCAGACAGGTAAATATTCTCCACACAGCTATAATGGGAGTTGCAATGACCTCTGCTTTGGTAAACATCACTCTCTGACTCAAATGGGAGAACAGATGAACTATGACTCTCCAGCAGCTTTTAAAGTTGTTTCAAATATTTTGATGGGAGAAATTACTGGACAAATGTTAGCGTTTGGACCTTTTCTTTACAAAAATGATCTAGTTGTGATTAAAAACTACACCCCTTCATGTTAGGCCAATGGGATAGGGTGAAACCTGCCCACATTTCAGTCTACATAACATCTTAAAAGAAATTGGTTCAATATTAAATATTTTCCAACTTCTTGTCTGAAACTTTAATTCCAGTCCAACCTGGCTAGCAAGAGCACCCAGAAGTAGACAAGAAAAGTGGATGGTGAAAGTGGTAAATGTCCTTAGGGGAAGCTGTCCCATAAGCTGTGCTGCTTGGAGTATGAGATAAAGTAGGGAGAATCATCTGATAAAACAAGATGGGAGTCAGCATGGTTGATTATCTTATTCAAGCAAGCTCAGTTTCTAAGCAAATCTAAGGAGATTGCCACACACTTTACACTATCCCTCACTGTTCTTGCAATATGGGACAGTGACAGAGTTACAATCATGATGACGGACAGCCTCAAAAAGCCATTGGCATGGTACAATTTTAACACCTTAGCTGTGTGAAGCCATACTTCCAAATGGATGGTATAGCTCTGCCTTTCCCATTGTAAAGTGTAAAGTGCTAAGTTAAACTCAAATCTGTGCAAGAGAAATACAAATTACAAATGGGGGAGGGGGTGTGCATGAGCAGCTGTATCTTGCTCTTGTCCAACCTGGCTAATAAGAGCACCTAGAAGTAGACAGGCCAAGTGGATAGTGAAAATGATAAATGTCCTTATGGAAAGCTGTCCCATAACTTTTTGAAGACACAGTAGCATGTAAGATTTACTGGAAAACTGCTCCCTTATACTACAATTTGCTTTTCAGTTATTTCTCATATTTATGCTTATTATTATGTAGTTCCTTAGAGATTGAATCTATATACCGTACTATCACATTGACAAAATGACAGATCCAAGTGTAACCTGAACTTAGTCCAAGGAAATCCCTAGTCCAAAGCCTGTGCAGAGAAATCTGTTTAGAGTAAATCTCATTAACCTGATCTTCATTATAAAGGATAGAAACGGCCAACCACCGATGATATAAATGCTATAAAACAATTTAATTACATGCGAACTAGCTAATTAGGGCTCCTAATTTCTACATCTGATTACACACTTTACTATACTTTTAAAGAGTACCCTTTGGGTTTTGTTTTTTTGTTTTTTTTACTTCCGCTCCACAATCCTTCTGTTATCATTGTAATTATAGCAGGCTTAGAGAATAAATCTCTAGCAGTTTACTTAAACAAATAATTAGAATGAGCAAAGGGAATGAAAGAAATAGAAGGCAGAAAAGCCAATATATCTGCTGGTCAAATTACACAAGAAAATTTTTGGGGTGACCCATATAGCCATCATCTGTTTTACATACTACCTATGCTTATATCTGTTCCTAAAGGATTTGACAGCAAAATTAAAAATCAAAGTATGAATAAGCATACTTTTACAAAGCATTCCTAATTAATATCTTTACAACTTATTTTTTATATAGCTGACAAGTATTTCACAAAGAGTGAGGTAAGAAATTATCAACTTGCCCAGATTGAATAAATTAATTTTGATCCTGAAAGGGGACAACTACCAGAAAACATTTAACGGAATACATCCAGCATCATGGTAAGAGCCAATTGAATTATACAGTAAATGTTTAAGAGCAACGAAGAGGTATCAGGAATGAGGTATCATATAAAGGTTAATAAGGATGGAAGTTAAAAAAAACCCCTTTGTATAATGACACAATGTAACTGTCATAGGACTAAGAATATCCTCTAGAATCCCAAGTACACAGTGGATCCTACAAGATAAAATGGCCAGTGGTATCAAAAGTCAGTGTGAAGTGAAGGAGATGAGGCATGCACTCTCATTTTTTTTTCTAGCAAAGGTGTTCCATAAGAACAAACAGGTTATTCCAATGCTGCTCTCAGGCATGGAGCCAGACTAAAATTCTTCTTGAACTGTCAGCAGCCATTTTCTCAATAACATTGCCCCAAAGTGGAGTACTTGAAATGTTTGGTAGCTATCACACCCTCTATGATCTAGTGCAGGGGTCCTCAAACTTCTTAAACAAACGGCCAGGTCACAGTCCATCAAACTGTTGGAGGGCCGGATTATAATTTGAAAAAAGCATGAATGAATTCCTATGCACACTGCATGTATCTTATTTGTAGTGCAAAAAACACTTTAAAACAATACAATAATTAAAATGAAGAACAATTTTAACAAATAGAGACTTAGTACTATTTTAATGGGAAGTGTGGGCCTGCTTTTGGCTGATGAGATAGGATTGTTGCTGTTGTGTGCTTTAAAGTCATTTCAGACATAGGTTGACCCTGAGCGAGGGCCGGGTAAATGACCTTGAGGGGCCGTATCCAGCCCCTGGGCCTTAGTTTGAGAACCCCTGATCTAGTGTATCCACTTTTAAGGACATGAATAAACCATTACTTCTTTCACATCTACTGGCATCACTGCTTCTCTCCAAGTTACATTAATCATTCTTTCCCACCCTCTACAATTGATCCAACACACAACCTTGATATTAGAAGACATGACATGCAAGTAGGCACTTGGCAAGATTTCCACACTGCCTGAATAAAATAACTGTCAATAATATCATTCAACCTGTTCACACACAATTTCACTGAGTCCCGGATATCGAAATAGCAGCAAATTCTGCATGAATGCAAGTGACTTCACAATTTTTTCACATCAAACTTCTGAAGGTTCTCTTTCACACCATGGCACCCAATACTAATAGTCCTTTCACCACTTGAAATTGCTCTGCTAAAGAGAGGATGCAATAAATGCAGTAAGCTTCCTAAGCTGTCAAGAGAGGAGATTCCATCTGAACAGGAGGAAGAACTTCCTGACTGTGAGAGCCGTTCAGCAGTGGAACTCTCTGCTCCAGAGTGTGGTGGAGGCTCCTTCTTTGGAAGCTTTTAAACAGAGGCTGGATGGCCATCTGTCAGGGGTGATTTGAATGCAATATTCCTGCTTCTTGGCAGAATGGGGTTGGACTGGATGGCCCATGAGGTCTCTTCCAACTCTATGATTCCATGACTGTCACATGGTAGACATAACACCGCTTCTACATCAGAAAAAGGTGTTAAAAATCATAGAGAAGAAATGTGACAACGGTAGACTCATAGGCCTACGTTTAATCTAAAATATTATTTTTGTTGTGGGTTACGATGATCTTCAGGGATATCTATGCAGGCAGAGGTCACTTTCCTTTTTTGGCCATGTGGGAACTATGTACAAAGGACAACAGAATAGTTAACAAAATTGCTGTTTTCTGGACTTTGTTATTTGTGCTGTATGGTCAACATAGCTATTCCTGAATTAGCTTCCTCACATGTAATAAACATTTAACATCTGAAGGTCTGGGAATACCTTTACACTAAGCGGGACTTGGATTTACATGGATGTTTATCATTCTCCTGAACCATTTCTTTAGCAAAATGTAAAATACAACAGTTCGCCCAGGAACATTAACTTCCCAAATGATATAATGAGATTCAAGCAACTGGGAGTAGATGAACTAAGTTAAATCAATAGACTAATTCGCCTAAAATTCAATGTGGAACTTTTTATCACCAATTATCCACAAAAAAAAAATCAATTTATCCAACAAAGGTGAGGAGCCTGTGATTCTCCAAATTGGTTAGCATTGAAGCAAGTGTATCTCTAAATCACATTTTTTTTCAGTCTCTGTCTCTCATACATACATACCCCCCCCCCCCCCATTTAATCATTCTGTTGAAGTCTTTAGATTACTCACCTGGTTTTCTTCCTGCACAACTCGATATTGTTCTTTCCAAATAGTTATTTTAGATGCTTCGTCTTTTCTCAGAGCTCTTTCTTTCTTCAGCTCTGGACTCCAGAAGGTCTTGATACTATTCATGGAAGAACTAAGTTTGCTTTCTTTCACCTCTACATCCTTTCGTAGTAGATCATTTTCCCTCAATACTTCCTTCAACTGTGTCTGCAGGTCCATTATAGTATTGTCCCTTGCCTGGCGTAGTGAATGAGGCACTGTGGATGCCATGCTCACAGGAGGAAGATGATGCTCTCCAAATGCAATAGTATCACTGGCAACCCCACTACTAGCAATGTTGGGACTACTGCCCATAGCAGTCATCCTAACACCATAAGGCAGACGCCCCCCAGATCGGCCAAGGGTCATCGTGCTTTTAGGCGTGTCTGAACCAACGTTCTCATGGTCACTTAGATACATAGGACCTGAAGTGGCATAGGCAGCATTTAAGGATTGAATATTTTCCATTGAAAGTGTTTTGCCACTGCCACCCCCAGTACTACTTCCAGAGCTGCCTCCTGTGCTGTTGGTTCGACGATGGCCCAACCGTGGTGATCTTGGCAGTCGTGGTGAACGCCCAGGACTTTGGCTGCTTGGCTCAAGTTTGCCAACTGATCGAGCACTTCCATACATGATTGAATTTGCGATAGAAAATAACTAAGCACAGAAGACTTCCTATGTTTCTTGACTAGCGTACCACACAGCTTGAGACCAATCACTGTTAAGAGCAGATACAAGCATTAACTTCTGAAGTCATAGCTCCTTGCTTGTCATCATCACCTGTAACAATAACAAAGACAATAAATTAATTTTCTCAACAGTTCATATTTTTGGGTTATTTCCACTGTTTCTTTTCCTATTTATAGAGATTTTTCCCACACTATAAAGTTGCACTAGGAACTAGAATCTTGTCAATTACCCATTAAGCCTACACAGATTACCTGCAGCCTTGTTTTATGCAATCCAACTCCAGCTCCATAACATGTTCTGGGCTGAAATTATGAAGATATAGGACTTTAGAAATGCCATACAGCTGCAGTTCATACAGTGTGCTCCCCTCCTCCCCACTCCAAGTATGCATGGCGATGACTTCCCCATCACTTTCCTGCTCCTCCCCCGCCCCCCAACTCCTTGACCGCTAAAAGTCTTTTCCCTTGCCTACCTGGCCACCCAAAGCCTTTCCCCCACCCCTCTCTGGCCACCAAAAGCCTTTCCCCTGCTTTCCCGGCTGCCAAAAGTCTTTCCCTCCTCCCTTGCCACCATTTTTTTCTTTGCCTGCCTTGACACCAAAAGTCTATTTTCCTTGCTTCCCTTGCCACCCAGATCCACAGTTGGGCCTTACTTGCCTCCAAAACCCTATTTCCCTCCCACCACTTAAGGGGTGCTTTGATTGTGCTTTTCATGCATGGCACACAACAGTTGGATTGGATGGCCCCTGAAATACTGTTAGAATAGAAAATAATGAAACACGAAAACCTCTAATTCAAAGTAATATGCTAGAAATTCAATAGGTGGCCCCTAGAGCATACTCCCAGTATACATGTATATTTATAGTGCTCTTGTATAGCTTGCTAAAACAATGTCTGAAAAAAGCTAGAAATATTTCAGTATTCTGAAACCATCTTCTCAAGGTGGCATGTCTCACATAATATAACCAGGCTTGTTGTCAACATTCATTCAAATATTTTTAGAGGCTTCCTGATTGCAGCTAAGTCCACATTTGCTTTCAACAAAATGTCTGAAACTGTATCATCATGCACTAACAATAACATGAACCTGGACAACAATTTTTCTGACTCCATGGAACAGGCACATACTCATTTGTTCTCAGGATATGTACAAAAGTGCTAGTTTAATTATACTACTGTCAACTTGTGCTTGACCACAATCAGCCAAGTCATGTTCAAAGTAGTGCTGTCACTTGAATCTTTCCAGAGGCATTCTTGGTTCTTACTCACTAGTGAAAAAACGGATTGCTGTGGGTGGAGAAATCAAATTGTGTTGTGTAATGGATGAATATGCCTACAAAACAGCCATGCAAAGCAATATGCAAACAAAAATGTAAGACACTAACACAGCAAAAAAAAATGCCAACCATTAATGTATGGAAGGTATGAATTCATAGGAAACAAACAATATGAATAATATAATTGCAAGGCTTATGACACAAACATTTAGTCAAGTCTGCAAATCCCATCATTTCTTCACAATTGCCATATTGGCTAAGGCTGCTCAGAATTGCAATTCAAGTTTTTGAGGCCTTAACCTAAAAACTTTGCTATTGGTAGTTGGTTTGATCATTATTTTATATTTTGTTATAATGTTGTTGTTCTTACTTTGCTTTGATTTATATTGTTGCTTTACATTTTAATGTGTTATGTTTTAATTGTATTGTTGGGCTTGACCCCATGTAAGCTGCCCTGAATCTTTGGGGAGATGGAGGCGAGGTATAAAAACAAAGTTATTATATTATTATAATCCATAATTAGAATGAGGCACACCAATAGTTATGGCAATCTTTCTGACAAAAAGTAACAAGAAATTATGCCGTTCTTTTTGAGCAAATATGCTAGATATGATGAGGCAGCACAACTCTGTCATTTTGTTTCATTGCTATCCTAAAATAATTTTAAAATAAAAGTGGAAAATATGTGACAAATGCTAAGAAAAAAAAACATATAATGAAAGATGTGCAAACTGAAAAATCTAAATGTTCATTATCAAAATGCCAACATCTTACTAAGAGATATACAGCCAAGTTACAAACAAGATAGGTTCTGTAGGTTTGTTCTTAAGTTGAATGTGTGTGTGTTGGAAAAGGTACATTTTTAAGTGTAACTCCAGCCAAATACATAGCTTTGGATAGCACAGGGAAGAGTTAACACCCCTGTAGATTTTTTCCTTCCTTTCTGGTCCTGCAATAATTGTATTTTGAAATATTTGGCTTGTGGAAACAAGGATTGGTGATAAAGCTTTAGTGGAGATACCTTTTCCCATGATAACTCTTTCAGGAGTGAATTTCCCTCTTTTGGGAGTGTATTTTCCCTACTTCCTTTCAGGAGTAGATTTCTCTAACTCCCTGTTGTCTCACCCTCGTTCTTAACTATGAGTCATTTGTAAGTTGGATGTTTAACTGCCTGTATAAAAGAAATAAAGTTACTTTCTAAATCAGAAGTCTTAAATTAAAATGGGTTCAGATAGCTTTCTGCTCCAAGGACCCTCTAGTGACAGCAAACTTCTGCCTCCAAGAAGCCTTTTTGGAAAAAAAAAAAGATGTAAAATAGTACAGAGCACCCCTCAACCTTCTTTAAAAGATGAATTGCTACTCTTGAAGGCTTTAAGCAAGAACAGTTGGGGGGAGCAGAAAAAGGGAATCAGAGAAATGTGTAAAAGTGATGGATCATGCCTGGTTCCAAGGCTGGGCTTTACCCACTCCTGTTCTAAAGCGAGAATATTGTAACCCTACTTCACAAAGCTGGCCAGAAATTTACGTAAGATATCGCTATTGATAGTTACATTACAAACACTTCAAAAAACATTAAAGGCTTCCCAATTTAGTGATTTTAAAAGTATTACTGGAATAATTTTAGGCTCCCATCATCAATTTTCTCACAAAGCTCTTTTCAACTGTGTGATCCTATTTAATGATCTTACATTTAAGCAATAAATGCTAAATTCACTGATCTCATCTGATCTTACTAATAAAAGATCAAGTTTCTGCTAATGTTTTGTTCTGCTTTATAACAAAATAGTATTTAAATCAGTAGTAAATGTTTTGTTAAGTATGAAGAAATATTCAAAAGTTTACCAAAAAGAAAAAAATGAATGCTACACTAGAAAGTGATAAGCCATTGTTACATGTTCATTCTGCATTAAAACAACTACTCCTACATATACAGTATTAAAAAACAACATAAGAAATGGTTATGGTGCAGCAGACAGAATTCTAATGCGCACACTGGTTTTGCCACTGAGCAAACTCCATGGACCCATCACTTACCCAATTATGTGGCCTTTATATTTATTTATAAAGATTATAATATCTTAGGCACCAGAGAGCAAGTTAACATCCTCTTCTTTGTAGCAGCCCTTCTGGTATTCAAAGGGTACAATCATATCACTCTCCAGTAAAATCAAGCCAAACAAGTCCAAGTACTTCAACTTTTTCCTGGATGTTTAGTTCTCCATGACTCTTATCATCCTTTTTGCTCTTCTCTGAACCTGGTCCGACTTGTCTACTGTATATTATTCTTAAAATAAAGCACCCAGAACTGACTGTGGTACCCAAGAAAGATATCTAAAAATCTAGTAATGGTTTCCTCTACCCCATCATCTAAATCATTGATTAGAAATATTGAAGAGCATTGGCCCTACAGCACCCCATTTTAAGATCTGAAAATATGAAGGACGGCCACTAGTGACAACTCAATTTTCCAACTAATTACTGAGCTATGTCATATTCTCTCCATCTAATTCTTGTTTTGTTAGTAGCGAACAAAAATATTATGAGGGATCTTATCAAATGCTGTGCTGAAATCCACACAAAGGAATTTCACAGCATTCTCACCATCTATTAAACTAGTGAACAATTAAAAAGATATAGTGATGGTATTAGCAAAAGTGCCCTGAACAAATCTTACCAAGAACATCCCATGATGGGTTTGCCTGAGGTTTGCCATAAGTCAGAAGTGACTTGAAGGCACACTTTTTCTCACCACATACAGTGGAAAAACTGGTAATGCTAACTGCTGAAGACACATTCACCAGAACCCAGGAGCCTCTTACATGCAATGGCAAGACAGCCTTTCCATTCTATTGCACCATCATGCTATTGTAACCAGTTTTAAGGGAACCTTATCCTGAATTACTGGAAACTAAAGACACTAAGAAAATTGTGCTTTCTTCCACAAGACTCTCTCAAACCATTTCAGACACAACAGATGTGAAAACAGAGAGCAACTTTAAAAAATGGGGAACTTTGGAGGTCAAGCAGCACTTTCTAGTATCTGTCCCGGAAACTGAAAGTCAAGATTTATACATTGCACTCAAGTTAAAGAATTTCACTCAGTGATAGGAATCAATAACTTTATAATGTTGATAAAATAATTACTGGGTAGCTTATTGTCTGCACAAACAATGATATAACACTACAATTCTTTACATTTTACTAAACATACAGGATTCTTTTGTTTTGTAATGCTCTTATTTCATTCTCTCAATCTAGCTATTTCTTACTTCATTATTTTAACGGCATCTGCTCTACTGTCTGTTCTAACATCACAATTCCAGGTTTCACAACTCCATAAATAAGATTCCCCAAACCTGGTGCCCAGATATGATGGACTACAAACACGACCACCCTTACTAAAAATGTTCATGCACAGCAGCTGCTAATACAAAAAAAGAGCAATACTTTTCAAAACGTAAAGCTCAGCATTTTTCCCTAACTGCTCTAACATTCTTTCCTTCAAATCGTTTTTTCCTTTTGTATGTGTCACTTATATATTTTAAATTTAACATGCATCATTCTTTTGCTAGAAATAAAGGTTTGCTGCACACTACCAATTCATTGATAGAACAGGAAAACTGTTCAAGATGTATACAATAAAATTAAATATATGTTCTAAAATTATGTTGACATTAGAGACATATGCTCTAAAGATTTTGGTCATATAGCACATCTAAAGAATTCAAATCTTCAAGTCAGATCTGCGGTGCTGGACAATTAATGGAGAATCATGTAATCAGAGTAGAGGAAGGCATAATCAAGGAATGACTTTCAGGAATAAGCACGGCATAATGAATCAGAGAGGAGTGGCTAAAGGAACGGTAAACGAGTCCTGGAATAGAAGCCCTCCCAAGTGAGATGTAAGGAATTTCGAAGCACAGGATCAACTGTGCATGATACCAAGTTTTCATTAAGTACTATATGATCTTTGTATCTGAAGGGAATAAGGCCATCACCCCTGTGGGCAATTGAAACTGTGGATAATGAAGCATATATTTTGACTATACTTGGGCCAAAAGGAAATAATCGAATCAGACAAGAGAACTAGGAGGGCATGTAAACCAGTAAATACTAAATCTGTGGATAAAGGGATCATACTATATGAAACAATTTACTGTTGCACACCAATATGGAAAGGGACTGCATCAAAACATGATATAAATTTATTATTTAAAATACATAATTGAGATCATTTTAGTTGTTTTTTTCTTTTTGCTCCATCTAAACCAGGCATGGCCAAACTTAGGCCCTCCAAGTGTTTTATACTTATTTATAGCACATACTTGTATCCTGCCCCTCTCACCCTAAAAGGGGACTCAGGGCGACCTTACAGCAATTCCTACCGGCTATTAGGAATTGTGGGAGTCTAAACTATACAAAACTGAATTAAACCCAAGACCAATTTTTGACTGACTATGAGTTGAGGATGGAGACGAAAATCATATCTTTCTGCAACTAGGAATACATATTTTTGAAAACATGATACAGCCTAGTGCATCCAGCTGGGGAATTATGCACTCTAGCTAGCAATAGTTCAAGGCCTCACCACAGCACTTTCCCCAAGGTTACTTCCCTGAGATTAAAAAAAAAAAAATCCTAGAAATTACCAAAGCTGACTGTCAAAATCCAAGGCTGCAAATTAATATTTCAGTTAGTTTCACAGCATGACGGCCACCCCATTACATTAGAAAGAATTACCAGAACAAGGCACGGTTTCATAATCCAATCAGAATTAAGGACAAAACGGAATTATGAAAGATAAAACCATTGCACAGCATTCTTCCTCGCCCTATCCACTATCTCAAAGAATATCTAATCTGTAAATGCTCCCATCCACACCAGCAAGACTGCTTGCTACATGCTTGTCATCCATGTGCCAATTTCACAGAATCACAGAGTTGAAAGAGACCTCATGGGCCTTCCAGTCCAACTCCCTGCCAAGGAGCTGGTAAAATCGCATTCAAAGCACCCAACAGATGGCCATCCATCTGCTTAAAAGCTTCCAAAGAAGTAGCCTCCATCATAGTCCGAGGCAGAGAGTTCCATGGCTGAACAACTCTCACTGTTACGAAGTTCTTCCTAACATTCATGTGGAATCTCCTTTCCAGTAGCTTGAAGCCATTGTTCTATGTCCTAGTCTCCAGGATAGCAGAAAACAAGCTTGCTCCCTCCTCACTATGACTCTCACATATTTGTACATGGCCATGATGTCTGCTCTCAGCCTCCTCTTCTGCAAGCTAAACATGCCCAGCTCTTTAAGCAGCTCTTCGTAAGGCTTGTTCTCCAGATCCTTGATCATTTTAGTCACCCTCCTCTGGACACATTCCAGCTTGTCAACATCTCTGGAACTGGACACAGTATTCCAGGTGTGGTCTAACCAAGACAGAATAGAGGGGTAGCATGACCTGGATCTAGACACTATACTCCTATTATATAGGCCAAAATCCCATTGGCTTTTTTTGCCGCCGCATGACATTGTTGGCTCATGTTTAACTTGTTATTCACGAGGACTCTAAGATCTTTTTCGAGCTAGGCAACCCCCATTCTGTACCTTTACGCTGCATTTTTTTCCTGCCTAAGTGGAGTATTTTGCATTTGTTAGTGCTGAACTTCATATTGTTCATATTGTTTGTTTTGGCCAATCATCTCTCTAATTTGTAAGGTATGGGATGAACATTTATTGAAGCTAAACTCAACACAGCAACTTCTCAGATGTGAACATTCATATGCCCCAAAGTCACTCCACTTTAAATCCAGATGGTGCCTCCTGCAGAATTCTGGGGTTTGTAGTTGAAGGAGGCACCTTTAACAGCCTCACTAAACTACAAACCCCAGAATTCTGCAGGAGGCAGAAATCGGATTTAAAGTGAATTCATTCTCTATTGTGATGATGTAGCTAGAGCAGGCATGGGCAAACTTGATCCCTCCAGGTTCAACTCGAACCATTCCTAATAACCTCAGGCTCCTTCCTTTTCCCTCTCAGTGAAGCTGTTAGGAATGGTGGGAGCTGAAGTCCAAAATACCTGGAGGGACCAAGTTTGCCCTTATTTATTTATTTAAAAATTTTATATCCCGATCTTCTCTACCTCTGCAGACGGACTCGGACCACCTAACAGCAACGATTCAATGCTAAAACTGAAAATCTAAAACATGATACACAACATTAAGTTACCAATTACATATTACATAAATTACATAAAAGCCTTTCGCAAAGATAAAATCGTGTCCAACTCAGTCCGTATGTCCAGTCCATATATTGTGATCAGTACCATTAGGTTCGAATCCTCATGTGGGGACATGAGAGAAGCCTCCCACAAGGATGATAAAAACATCAATTCATCCGGGAGTCCCCTGGGCAACGTCCTTACAGACGGCCAATTCTCTCACACCAGAAGCGACTTGCACTTTCTCAAGTCACTCCTGACATGACCAAAAAAAAAAAGTACCATTAGTTGATTGCCGGTGTGAGAAATCATTCCGCAAAAGCTTTGTTGCACGGACATGTACCACTAGCTTCCTAAAGGTCAGGAGAGAGGGGGCAGATCTAATTTCATTTGGGAGGGAATTCCATAGCTGAGGGGCCACCACAGAAAAGGCCCTGTCTCTGACCAATAGGAGGCATCTTCCCGCCTTTCTCAGCCTCCTGACACATTTCATACCTGCCTTAATGTATGAAAAGCAAGGCATATTCTCACACCAATTGATTGTTAGCTGCAGGCAGAAAGCTCCCATGGGTTCCCAGAATTGAGAATGATTGGACTATATATATAAAAAGCCAACAAACCCCAATAAAACAGGATTGTGCCCCTAAAAGTATCGTGTCTCAATAATGGCTTCTAAAACGAGGAGTAGGCTTTGGAGAAGGAGGGAGGATGGAGCGCCATAAAATCTATCTGAAGCAAAATGGCTTTTTGTGAAAACACAGAGGGGGGGGGAAAGAGCCGGGGAAAAGAGGCAGGTAGATGATGTATTCCAGGAAGCCATGCCTGGCAACCGGGTGGGGCGCAGGGAAAGGAAGAGGCAGAGAGATTATGAGGGAAGGAAGGGGGGAGGAGAAGAGAAGGGCTCCCCTTCAAGGAAAGGCGATACTGGGAGGACTCCCCCTTGAGTGTGGCCTCCATGGAGGGAGAGAGAGAGAGAGGCCTTGGGGCAGGAGAGGGCCTGGCTCCAGCTGGCCAGGCAAGGCCCCGCCCGACCCCCTTCCCTTCCCTTCCCCTTGCCTCAGCTTCGAAGCCACACAGAAGGCCCAGCGGCTAACAGCCTACCTCCTGCCCCCGGCCAGCTGTAGCTCTCCAAGCAGGCGCGGCTTCCCTTCCTTCCGATCCGAGCGGCGGAGAGGCTCCTCCTTTTACCTCAGAGAGAGAGAGCCGCTCGCGCCCTGGCCCCCGGCGGCGGCGCGAGACCAGCCAGGCCCCGCCCCCTCCCCTTCCCTGCCTTCCTTCGGCGCGAGAGACCCACCGTAGCCCCGCCCCCTTCGGCGCGAGCCTGGCCCAGGCGCGCGCCTCCAGCTCGAAGCCCCTCCCCCTTTTTCCCTTCCTCCCTCCCTCCCTCCACGAGCCAGGCCCCGTCCCCCCTCCTCCTCCCTTCCTTCGGCCCGAGAGACCGACCGTAGCCCCGCCCCCTTCGGCGCGAGCCTGGCCCAGGCGCGCGCCTCTCGCTCGAAGCCCCTCCCCCTTTCTTCCCTTCCTCCCTCCCTCCCTACACGAGCCAGGCCCCTCCTCCCTCCTCTATTCGGCGCGAGCCTGGCCTTTAGGTTCTTGTAGGTGTTTTCGGGCTATATGGCCATGTTCTAGAGGCATTTCTCCTGATGTTTCGCCTGCATCTATGGCAAGCATCCTCAGAGGTAGTGAGGTCTGTTGGAATTAGGAAAATGGGTTTATATATCTGTGGAATGGCTGGGGTGGGGCAAGGAGCTCTTCTCTGCTGGAGCTAGGTGTGAATGTTTCAACTGACCACCTTCATTAGCATTTGAAGGCCTGCCTGAGCCTGGGAAAATCTTTTGTTGAGAGGTGTTAAGATGTGCCCGGTTGTTTCCTCTCTGCTGTTTTGCTGTTGTAATTTTAGAGTTTTTTTAATACTGGTAGCCAGATTTTGTTCATTTTCATGGTCTCTCCTTTCTGTTGAAATTGTCCACATGCTTGTGGATTTCAATGGCTTCTCTGTATAGTCTGACATGGTGGTTGTTAGAGTGGTCCAGCATTTCTGTGTTCTCAAATAATATGCTGTGTCCAGGCTGGTTCATCAGGTGCTCTGCTATGGCTGACTTCTCTGGTTGAAGTAGTCTGCAGTGCCTTTCATGTTCCTTGATTCGTGTTTGGGCGCTGCGTTTGGTGGTCCCTATGTAGACTTATCCACAGCTGCATGGTATACGGTAGACTCCTGCAGAGGTGAGAGGATCCCTCTTGTCCTTTGCTGAACGTAGCATTTGTTGGATTAAAGCTTTGGCAAAAAGAATCTGCGAACCCCACCTCCTCCAAGATGAACTGAACCACCTCAACTGAGCTCTCCAGGCCAATGGAGACTCCACCTCAGACATCAGAAGAGCTGCAAGACCAAGAACAAGCCACGAGAGTCAAGATGAAGATCCACCCAGAGGAAAAGTGTTCCTGCCATACATCAAGGGAACCACTGACCGCATAGGGAAGCTGATGAGGAAACACAACATACAAACAATCTACAAACCCACCAAGAAAATCCAACAAATGCTACGTTCAGCAAAGGACAAGAGGGATCCTCTCACCTCTGCAGGAGTCTACCGTATACCATGCAGCTGTGGACAAGCCTACAGAGCGACACCAAACGTAGCATTGCCCAAACACGAATCAAGGAACATGAAAGGCACTGCAGACTACTTCAATCAGACTCTGGAACACCCTCCCTAAAGATCTTAGACAGGCCCCTACATTGGCAGTCTTCAGAAAGAACTTAAAGACCTGGCTGTTCCGATGTGCCTTTCCAGATTAGGAATCTCCAATAACAAGTCCTCAAAGCACTTTAGTAGAAATAAGATTACTGCACACCGCACTCTGCACTTGCCCTATAATCCTGTATACCTCCTGCCACATCTGCACTTTTAATCTTGTACCCACTACTCTGGCCTGGCCCAGTTTTATTATGTCCGGATGTATTGTTTATTGCATGTTGTTTCAATATTGCTTTAACTGTTTTTAATTTGCTTTTGGTGTTATATTGTTGTGTTGTGTTGAGGCCTTGGCCTTTGTAAGCCGCATCGAGTCCTTCGGGAGATGCTAGCGGGGTACAAATAAAGTTAATAATAATAATAATAAGTCTACATAGGGACCACCAAACGCGGCATTGCCCAAACACGCATCAAGGAACATGAAAGGCACTGCAGACTACTTCAACCAGAGAAGTCAGCCATAGCAGAACACCTGATGAACCAGCCTGGACACAGCATATTATTTGAGAACACAGAAATGCTGGACCACACAACCACCATGTCAGACTACACAGAGAAGCCATTGAAATCCACAAGCATGTGGACAATTTCAACAGAAAGGAAGAGACCATGAAAATGAACAAAATCTGGCTACCAGTATTTAAAAAACTCTAAAATTACAACAGCAAAACAGCAGAGAGGAAACAACCAGGCACATCTTAACACCTCTCAACAAAAGATTTTCCCAGGCTCAGCCAGGCCTTCAAATGCTAATGAAGGTGGTCAGTTGAAACATTCACACCTAGCTCCAGCAGAGAAGAGCTCTTTGCCCCACCCCAGCCATTCCACAGATATATAAACCCCTTTTCCTAATTCCAACAGACCTCACTACCTCTGAGGATGCTTGCCATAGATGCAGGCGAAACGTCAGGAGAAATGCCTCTAGAACATGGCCCTATAGCCCGAAAAAACCCACAAGAACGTAGTGATTCCAGCCATGAAAGCCTTCGACAATACATTGAACTCCTCCCCTTTCCTCCCTCCCTCCACGAGCCAGGCCCCGCCCCCTCCTCCTCCCTCCCTGCCTTCCTTCGTCGCGAGAGATCGACCGTAGCCCCGCCCCCCTTCGGCGCGAGCCTGGCCCAGGAGCGCGACTCCCGCTCGAAGCCCCTCCCCCTTTCTTTCTTTCCTTCCTCCTTCCACGAGCCAGGCCCCGCCCCCTCCTCTTCCTGCCTCCTCTCTTCGGCTTGCGCTCGAAGCTCCTCCCCCTTTCTTTCCTCCCTCCCTCCATGAGCCAGGCCCCCGCCCCCTCCTCCTCCTCCCTCCCTTCGTCGCGAGAAACCGGCCGTAGCCCCGCCCCCTTTCGGCGCGAACCTGGCCCAGGCACGCGCCTCGCGCTCGAAGCTCCTCCCCCTTTCTTTCCTCCCTCCTCCTCCGCTCTCCCTCCCGCCCTGCCTCCCACCGCTCGACCGCTTCACTCCAGACTTACGCTATTCACCTACCTCCACGTTTCGGCTGACGTATCCTTTCCTTCTCCCCCCCCTTCTATTCCTCACCCACTGAGACTGCCAATCATTTTTCTAGAGGCGCCCTCATTGGTCCGCTCTGACCAATAGGAGGCATCTTCCCGCCTTTCTCGGCCTCCTGACACGTCTCGGGTTCCTATGCCATCTCCTCCCCTCCCCTTTCCCATTGGGCACCCGCGGGAAGTTTGTCCGATCTAGCTCGCCGTACCCGTCATCTCTGACTAAGGCTTTCAAAAGAAGGAGGCAGCGAGGGTTCCCTCCCCGTTCTCTCAGCCCGTCTCTCCCGCTCAGGTAACGGAGAAGAGGACATTACACCTACATTTATGCTGGAATTCAGTGGGGAAAGGCTTGTGGTTTTGGAAAATTGCATTCAGAACCTTTTGGAGATTATAACCTTTTAAGGAAAGCATGACCTTTCTGAGAAGAGCCAAAAATGCTTTAGAGTAGAATCTTCTCTTGTAAGTATATACAGTAATTATGCAAGGCAATGGTTTCAGTTGTTAGACTGAATAACCTGTTACCTCTGATCTGTTAGGAAAAATCTGCCAGTGCATAAAAAAGCAGTGCTTCAGAAGTGTTTTTCAGTGTCCTATATATATAGGGCACTGAAAAACACTTCTGAAGCACTGCTTTTTTATGCACTGACAAATCTCTGTTTTCCTAACAGATCAGAGATAACAGGTTATTCAGTCGAACAACTGAAACCATTGCCTAGTGTGTGTGTGCATATATATATATATATATATATACACACACACCCACACACACACACACACAGTCCCATAAAACAACTTGTTTATATCATGCACTCAAGAGACAAAAATGAAGTAGACTTGGATAAAAATAACATAGTTGGTTTACTTACAACCTTCATACATTCAGCATACACAGCTACACAACTTACCAGTCCAGTTTCAGATATGATTGAGATAATTCTCTGTGCCATCCGGAGCCAGGACATCTCTTACAGCAAAACAGCAAGCAAGTGTGTGATCTGAGGTCTGAAGTCCTCTAAGGAACTAGAGAGTAAAGGAAGCTGCACACCAGAACATATATACAGGAAACAATAAGCAACAGGATCATAGGTAAACATTACTAGAGAAGGCTTGAAGAAGGTTGTCATTTCCAACATGGAGCCCTTTCAAGCTTCAAAGCTCCTTGAGGAGATAGCGTGGGTTATAAATAAAGTATTATTGTTATAAAGTTAAAACTCTGTCGTTTAAATGCCACGGTTCCATCTAAGGACCTCTAGAAGGTCCACTTTGAATTTCCAGGCAGAGAGCTCTAGTGTTATTGCAATGTTATTATTATTATTATTTCATACACAACAAGATTAATACACAGCAAACAAGATCACTGCTGGCTTTTGTTTTTCATAACACATCAGACACTTCCCAAGTGTCTAGGACTGTGTGATGTATTATTTATTTATTTATTTATTTATATGCAGCTTTTGTATTCTGCCCTTCTCACCCCGCAGGGGACTCAGAGCGGATTACAATGTACACATATATGGCAAACATTCAATGCCAATTTGACATACAACATATACAGACATAGACAATTTAACTTTTTTTTTTCTGGCCGCCAGGGGAGCTGCTGCTTTTCATCGTCCATCAACGACACCGATGAAGTTCTTCCCCCCGCTGGAATGCTTTGCTGGAGTCTTCTTTATGGCCTCATAAATCAGTTAATTTAGCCTCCCACACTTTAAGGTGGTACCTAATTTTCCTACTTGACAGATGCAACTGTCTTTTGGGTTGCAAAGGTCGACAACAGGCTACACAATTGGTTGGAAACCCACTCAAACCCGGGCTGGCTTCGAACTCATGACCTTTTGGTCAGAGTGATCTTAATGCAGCTGACACTCAGCCAGCTGTGCCACAATCCCCGGGTATCAGCAAATAATGTGTGCAGATCCAAGTAGGGTGACCTTTTGCAGCTGACAGGTGATAATTTTATTGGCGCTGATTGTTTTTAAGTGTAGGCCAAGGTCTTTAGGCACTGCACCCAGTGTGCCGATCATCACTGGGACCACCTTGTGCCAGAGTCTTTGCAGTTCTATCTTTATCATCATCACAGGATTCTGTAGGATGCAGCCATAAGTGCAGTTTGACACCACTTTAACTGCCATGACTCTATGTTATAATAATAATAATAATAATAATCCTTTATTTGTACCCCGCTACCATCTCCCGAAGGACTCGGTGCAGCTTCCAAGAGGCCGAGCCCAAATACAATAGTAAAAACAACAGCAACAACAGACAGCAAAATAACTCAGAAAACAAAGCAATAACATTGACAACACACAATGACACAATTAAAAACAATGGCAGGGCCAAATGTAATAATTAAAATTAAAAGTGCTGGGCATGACCAGGTGGAGTGTTTTGGAGGGGGATGGGCATGCAGATATCCTAGATCTCTGATAAAGTGCGTTGGGACATAATGTTAGGAGTTTCCTATTCTGGGAAGACACACTGGAACAACCACGTTATGGAATCATGGGAGTTGTCATTTTGCAATGACATTAGTCTTCTCTGCCAAAGAGGACTGATGCCACACCAGACTACAAATCCCAAGGTGCCATAGCATTAAAGTGGTATCAGACTGCATTAATTCCACAGTGTAGATGCACCCCATGACAGTTACAGTGGGGTCATAGCTCTATTATTGGGTGCTGTGAAAGCACCCTGAGCCTTAACGTTTTCCACATGTGCCTTTTATTCAGTCAAGCCGTAAAAGTTATGAAGGGATACATGTGGTATTGGCAGCAGCAAACCTTGCAGAGCTTCCAGCTTTGTCATACCTCTAAAGCAAACCACAGCATATTGTCGGCACCATTAGTGCAGCAAGGTTTGCGATGACCTTCCTCTGAGGCTGAGAGAGAAGGTTGCCCAAGATCATCCAGTGGGTTTTATTGAGCTGGGATTTGGACCCAGTAGTCCAGATCCCAAACCACAACACTGTGCTGGTCCTTCCCAAAGGGAAATTGTTACAATGAAAGCAGCACATGGTTGCAAGAGAGTCATACAAAGTGACATTTTTTGTGTTCAGTTTTAAGTACAGTAGTAGCCACAGTTACTGGACAGCAGTAGGCAAGGAAAATGACATGTATTCCAAGGTGCTTCTGCAATGACTGGCATCCCCAGCAAACACTTCCAAGTCCAGCTTCCCCTCCAGGAATTCCTATGGGGCACATTCAAACTGATCTTTGAATGCACTTCAAAGGCAGCCTGACAGCTCAGTGTTTATATGATGCACACCACGATTAAGCCCTGCAGTGCACTTTAAGGGCTTTAAACTGAGATAAAGTTGGAGGATACTCTGAAATATAGCCCATAATGTGTGTCAGCACGTGTAGGCGTAATTTTTAACTCGCCCTTTCATAATGTGCACTTGTGAAGCTGTTTGGCAGTCTGCACACATGTAATTAGGGAGGGCCAAATTTTAAAAAATCCCAGATTCTCCCCAGTTGTCAAGCTGCAGACACTGCATATTCTGGAATCAATTTGATAAGCACCATTCAGGCCTTGAACCAGTGTTAGGATTTCCTACGTCCGCACACCAAAAACCGCTTCGATCTCTGCTGGTTTCACATGAAGTCTGTAGATATGACCAAGGATGTAGATGGACCTCCTCCATTTTTCTTTACACTCCAGAGTGAAATCCCGTATAGCAACTGGGCCCATCACAAACAACTGTGGATGGACACAGAGTGAATCATGCTGCACCATCTGAGTATTAAACAATAGCAGCAAATTTGCCTTCACCTAATAGGCAGCTCCCCCAAAAGCAGTAGAAAGTGGCTCCAGCCAAGGTTATTTCAGACTATTTCCTGGGTGGCAGGGGAGTGTTTCACAAAAAAGGAGGATCATCCCAGGCGAGACCCCCCCCCCCACACACACACACCTCTGTTCCTTTGAACCTTTTGAATTATAGGTAACCTAAACTCATTAATTTTGTATGTGACCAAAAAAGTGAACAACACTGTGAATTAATAAATTCCAGTTATAACTGAAAAGGTTTGAAAGAGAAGACATTAAAAAAGTGAGGGGTGTCTATATTTGTTCAGAAAATTATGCATTACAAAATGAAACTTAGTTTAAATGGAATACTTAAATTATGCCTTCTCTTCTTGGTAATCAGTTCTAAATTGACTGTGACCTTAATTCTTTTGAAGCCAAAGAAAAATCCTAGATAGCTATTATATATTCTGTAACACTTAACCAGGCAAGAAATGTAGATTATCAAGATTCAGGTGTCCCACAAACAGCGAATTGGCGAGACCAACCACATTATCACACCAGGTCTTTAAAGCGGGCAGCCCGGCATTTCTGCCACCTGCAGAATTCTGGGAAATGTAGTTTGGGAAGGTGAGCACCACTGTAGCTGAGAATCCAAAAGGCTCCACCCTAAACAACATTTCCCAGAATTCTGCAGGTGTTAGAAATACGGGGCGGTCCGCACTAAAGCCCTGGTGTGATAATGTCACAAGTTGTGTTTCCCTAAAAGATTCACAACCTGTGTGGTAAAGTCTTGCATATGGCCTAAGACGACTTCAGTTCTGAGCTATGAGAAAAATGAGAGGGAAAAGCTTCAGTGAAACCATAATTTCAATTAATGACTTTCATAAGGCCTTCATTTAAAATAATGCTGTATTCCTCTCCTAAGTAATGCATCTAATGACAACTGCTTTCAAGAGTACCATATTTCCCATCAGACTAGTGGTTACTGAAAGAATGAGTAAAGGGGAAGCAAGTGTAATTACGGATATCATAGTCCCTTCATCATAAATATTCTGCAAACAGCTTTTATTAGTTCTGGGAAATGGCCCAAGTAATTATTCAAGGAGTTTCGGAATTTGCGTGTGTGTAAAATCATCAACTGAGGCCTTATTTGCCAGATCTTTCTGGTTTCTCATCTTAGCACTTGTTTAAGAGATATGTTTATAATTCTTAATTAAGAAAATATGTTACATGAGAATAAAAAAGCAAAAATACATGTAAGAAACAATTCAGGTTTAATAGACTCTATATAAATGTGCCCACAACCCACTTGTAAAATTTTATATGCGCTACCATGCTTTGCTGCCATTGACTATGCAAAGCGGACAAGTTTTGGAACCTGCAAATGAATTACTGGTATATTAATAAATGTAAAGTTAATTAAGCTAATAAATTTATAGTAATCATAATTAATACTTATTTTAATTAAACAATAAATATTTATATAATGCATTCTTCATGAACATGGGTTCAGTGTGAATCAAAAATGTAGGTTTTATGTTTGAAATCATTAGGAATGGAACTGAACATTAAAATGCCAACATTTTTCTATTTATTTAAATCAAATAACAATATTCTAATTGTGTGTTGTTTTCTTTTGTCCTTGATCTAAAATAAAATTTGAGGACAGGGGTAAACACTGAACTTTTTTTCCCTGTCGGTCCTGCTGATAAGCTTTCTTCTTCTTTGGTATCTAGTGTAATCCTTTCAATTTATACTTTTGTTAGCAAATGGAGGCAGCTTCCAGTAACTGCTTTCCCTTTTGTTCGGGGAAGCAATAGTCTTGATCAGCTACATGAAAATGAGCAGCTGTTGTGTGGCAGTGCTATAAAAATACATTGATTACATCAGTAAGTTAATGTTTCTTATCATTCTCTGAGGTTTTAGCAAAAGTGTCTGATTACTTGTACAACAGAAATACATTCAAGCAGTTTCAAAACAGCAGGTTCTCCGTTACTGAATGATACATATTCTGAGTTGACAGAAATGCTATTCTCTCTTCTTTGGATTATCAATGGTGAATGCAATAATTTATAATTTCTAAGTCATTTAGATTATTTATTTTATTTATTTGCGATATTTGTATACCGCCCTTCTCAACCCCCAAGGGGACTCAGAGCGGGTCACAGTGTTGGCCACAATTCAATGCCATTGATAAGAAACACTATAAAACATCAAAATTGACCCTCCTCTGATTAAACATTATTGAACACATCACATAAAATAAGATCACACATCACACAAAGACATAGCCGTTAATCCGTAAACAGTTCTGGGGCATTGCACTTTCAACTTTCACTTTAAGTATTCCTATGATGGGCTGAACGCTTGGTATATAGCTGTCAGGTATATAGCTGTCTCCTAAAGGTCAAGAGGGAGGGGGCTGACCTGATCTCACTCAGGAGGGAGTTCCACGGCCGTGGGGCCACCACTGAGAAGGCCCTGTCCCTTGCCCCCATCAGCTGCACCTGTGAGGCCGGTGGGGTCAAGAGCAGCAGCTTCCCAGAAGATCTTAATCTACGAGCGGGTTCATAGAGGGAGATATGTTCGGACAAGTAATTTGGACCGGAGCTGTTTAAGGCTTTATAGGCTAAAGCCAGCACTTTGAATCGTGCTCGGTAGCTAATAGGCAGCCAATGGAGTTGCCGCAGCAGGGGGGTTATATGCCTCCTGTGTGACCCCCCCAGTTAACAATATGGTTGCAGCGCGTTGGACTATTTGCAGCTTTTGAACAGTCCTTGAAGGCAACCCCACATAAAGCGCATTGCAGTAGTCTAAACGGGATGTAACATCAGTATGGACTACTGTGGCCAAGTCCAACTTCCCAAGGTATGGGTGCAGTTGGCACATAAGTCTTAGTTATGCGAATGCCTCCCCCCCCCCCCCGATCACTGCCAACACCTGGGGTTCCAGGTTCAGCAAAGAGTCCAGGAAGACTCTCAAACTGCGAACCTGCACCTTCAGGGGGAGTGTAAGTCCATCCAGCACGGGCTGTAACCCTATACCCTTGCAACTGACCAAGAGTATCTCTGATCCCAACCTCAATTTAGTTTTTTCCAATTTGCAGCTAGATTCTGCTCATGTTTAGAGTTGAAATAGATGACCACTGATTCATGAAAACCATAGTTCCACCTTGGAATTTAGAGTTTATGGACATATCCCTGCTCCCATTGGGCCCTAGCATGACATCTCTAAGAGAACCAAATATCTCCTTTATTGCCAGAGATTAGAGCATGATTGATCAACCACAGAAGATCCAAGATCATGTAGATGGCCAAAAAAATGGGAGGTTGGGAGAGAGAAATGGTCAGTATTCTACTTAAGGTTTTGAAAAAGTTTATTTTAATGTTATCAATAAAATAAATTTATTTCAATCATTTAATGAGTCAGTTTTAATTATTGAAATTGCTAGTAATTAATTTAATTGCAATCATCATTTAAATCACTAATAAGAAATTTAATCATATTGCTTCATGTTACATTACTGTGTATTCAGAGACTTGGGGCTTGTTAGATGGTAAGTACATACTAAGCTACTTCTAAAATATTGTTCGTCTCCCCAACTTCTCTGTTCCTTTGAGAGGACTGGCTGGAATGAGAGGGAACATACTCATTGGATACTTCATGTGCTGAATCGGAGTGATCAGGTTATTCACACTTAAACTGCTCTTATGCTTGTTTAATAAATGGATTTTTAATCAACTCTTGCTAACATGTGCAGGGGGGCCGCCTTCTACCTCTTTAGGGGGGCCTCCTTCTACGTGCTCCTGGAGGCTTCCAGGTGAGGCAGTTCTTTTGAGCAGAACGTGCAGTCTTGAGTAAATTGGAATGGTCTGAGTGCTGCAAAAATCGGCCAAGAATTGTATTCAGTAATTTGGATTTCTCTCTGTCGTCTGTTAGTGTTATTTTCAACCTTTCTAGCAAGCCTGGGCTCATTATGCGCTTCAGCTTTTTTGACTCCCCCCCCCCACACACACACACACATGCTTTGGATATATGTTTATCCATATTTTCATTTTTCCTTCTCTTTCTAGGAATGTCCAGAAGTGAAATGACAAGAGACGGAGGCAACAACAGTGATACTGCCAATATGTGCTTTGGAAAGGTCTGTAACATCTCCTTCAGCTTTGTGTGAGATTTTCAAGTGGAGCAGGGGGTCCCCGTCCTTTGTTTCTTGTATCCTGTTAAGGATAATAACCCAGTTCAGATGCAATGGGAGTCCACTATTTGAAATAACGCCTCAGACATGTCCAATGTATTGTCGAAGGCTTTCATGGCCGGAATCCATGGGTTGTTGTAGGTTTTTCCGGGCTGTATGGCCATGTTCTGGAGGCAATTTTTCTCCTGACGTTTCGCCTGCATCTATGGCAAGCATCCTCATGCATCCTGCATCTATGGCAGGTTCACCATCACCCAAGTCAAAAAAGAAGCACCATTAAAGCCTTGGCAGACCGTGCAAAAAGAATCTGTGAACCCCACCTTCTCCAGGATGAACTGAACCACCTTAACTGGGCTCTACAGGCCAATGGATACTCCACCTCAGACATCAGAAGAGCTGCAAAACCGAGAACAAACCACGAGAGTAAAGATGAAGATCCACCCAGAGGAAAAGTGTTCTTGCCATACATCAAGGGAACCACTGACCGCATAGGGAAACTGATGAGGAAACACAACATACAAACCACTTACAGACCCACCAAGAAAATCCAACAAATGCTACGTTCAGCAAAGGACAAGAGGGATCCTCTCACCTCTGCAGGAGTCTACCGTGTACCATGCAGCTGTGGACAAGTCTACATAGGGACCACCAAACGCAGCGCCCAGACACGCATCAAGGAACATGAAAGGCACTACAGACTACTTCAACCAGAGAAATCAGCCATAGCAGAGCACCTGATGAACCAACCTGGACACAGCATATTATTTGAGAACACAGAAGTGCTGGACCACTCTCACAACCACCATGTCAGACTACACAGAGAAGCCATTGAAATCCACAAGCATGTGGACAATTTCAACAGAAAGGAAGAAACCATGAAAATGAACAAAATCTGGCTACCAGTATTAAAAAACTCAAAAATTACAGCAGAAAAACAACAGAGGGGAAACAAACAGGCACATGAAATCACCTTCAACAAAAGATTCCCCCCAGGCGCTACCAAGCCATTGAATGCAAATCAAGGTGATCAGCTGAAACATCCATAGCCCCAGCAAATAAAAGTCCTTTGTCTCACCCTGGTCATTCCACAGATATATAAACCCATTTTTCCTAGTTCCAACAGACCTCATTACCTCTGAGGATGCTTGCCATAGATGCAGGCGAAACGTCAGGAGAAAAATTGCCTCCAGAACATGGCCATATAGCCCGGAAAAACCTACAACAACCCTCAGACATGACCGTTTCTCCTCTTTTTGATTGAAAGTAGTGAATTGTGTTTTGATACTTTATCATATCCCAAAATGGAGCGACCATGTGAAACATCAATACAATATCCCTTATAATTTTTTGTTGTTATGTGTCATAAAGTGAGCACCAGTTTAGGCCAATTCTATCATAGTATTTTCTTGGGAAGATCTATTCAGAGGAGGCTTGACATTGCTTTCCTCTGAGGATGAGGGAAGGTAACTGCCTGAAATGGATTTGTGTGACTGAGGAGGAATTCAAACTCTAGTCACACAAGATCAGTGCTCAAACTACTCAGCCACACTGACTGTGTCCTTATGGATTATATCTTTAGAAATACAAGTAGACTGAGAGTTCAGTGTGATAAAACTGAGTGAAGTCAATAATAGGTGAAAGCTGCTAAAATGTATTTCTTTTTTTGGTTCAGTGTCAATATACAGCAGATGAGTACCAGGCCATTCAGGCTGCCCTAAGACAGAGACTAGGCCCAGAATACATCAGCAGCCGGCAAGCTGGAGGTGGACAGAAGGTAAAAAGTGTGTATACAGAATCTTTGATTTCTTTATACTGAAAACTATCCATTGATGTCAGAGAAATGATTTGCTAGGCAGGGGTAATTCATAATGTTAACCAAACCCTTGAGAAGCATGTTGTAAGCTTTCTCAGAAATGACATGCAATAATCTATGATGGGTTTGCATGGGCTACCCCCAATTCAGCCTGCTTAATACTATCCTTTGATCTCCTTGAACCAGATAAAAGGTTATTTATTTCATATCAAAAGCATTGCATAAATTAGTATAAAACTGATAAAAATAGAAGGAGCACAGGCAGCTAAATATCTTTTGACCAAAAACGGGCAATGGCAATGGTAGCCTCCAACAATTCTTCCTCTGTACATGAGGCAGGGCATAGTGGACAAGCATACAGATGCAGAGTTGTCTGTTCTGCTCCAGTCACGTAAAGTGTGGGGTTCTTCTAGGTAGTGCCATTTTACCAGGTTGTCTTTTGATCTGCCCACTCCACTTCAGAGTCTGTTCAGGGACTTCCAAGTTGCCCATTCTTGGTTTGCCCCTGGCTTTCACAGTGTTCAACCTTGTTTCTCTCACATTTAGCAGCAACTTCCCGTTGCACATCGTGGGGGGGGGGGGGGGGGGGGGGGGATGCCTGCTAGCTTGTAGAGTTTATCAACAGGTATAGGTTTAAGACATCCTGTGATTATTCTACATGTTTCATTCAATGTTATGTTCACCTACTTTGCATGGGCAGACCTATGCCAAATTCAGGAGGCATACTCGGCAGTTGAGTAAGACAAGGCTAGGGCTGATGTTTTTACTAATTTTGGGTCTGCACCCCATGTGCTGCCAGTAAGTTTCCACAGGATGGTATTGCCTGCATCTGCTTTGTGCTTGAAAGGTAAGATAGCATCTACCTGCAGAAAGACTGATAGCTCTGGCTACTAGATTTGCTGGTTGTCCTCTTTGGAGTGTAGGGTGCGATTGATCTACACTTTCCATCATCTCTTCAAAGTGGCCTTTCACAGATGTAAAGAGATAGATGAGTATAATACAGGAAATGCTTCGATCTGTAATGCACAGTCCTGATCATTTGTACTACACTTTACTGCGAATTGCATTGAGATTCTGACATACTTCGGTGTAACTCCTAATTATATCTTAAACACTAGCTTTTTTATACCATTCTCATTTTACAATTCTTCTTCCCTGAAGATACCATGCCACTGCTCTTGCCTGAATCCCATTACACTCATTTTGTGAGCTACTGTAACCATGAAAAGCGCAATATAATTATATACACCAATATATTGTATGCACAGTATTTTTTTCTATTGCTGTTATTCTAACATACTACTTAAAACGTAACCATAATAACTGTTGTTGTTCTGTGCTTTCAAGTTATTTCCGACGTATTGTGACCCTTGATGAACCTATCATGGGGTTTTCTTGGCAAGACTTGTTGCCTTTGCCTTCCTTTCTGTGGCTGAGTAGGGATTCGAACCCTAGTCTCTAGAGGCATAGTCCTGTGCCCAAACCATTACACCACACCGGCTCTTACATAATCACTGTTACAGAGAAGCAAATATGTGCATCCATTATATCAATGAATTGATTAATTTTTAAGTGGGCATTATTTTTTATGTTATACATTGATCATATTCATAAGTTATAATATAATATAGGAGCAGGAGAGAAATACACTACAGCAAAATCATATTTCCTTTCTTTGTGCTCTTCAGGTTTGTTACATTGAAGGACACAGGGTTATCAGTCTGGCTAATGAAATGTTTGGCTACAATGGCTGGGCTCATTCCGTCACTCAGCAGAATGTTGGTAAGCACGAATAAAAACTTAGACCACTTGTTTGATGCTAAGAGAAAATGTGATAAAAAAGTTCCTGTTCAAAATGCCATCTGAGCAGAAGGAACCAATAAACCAAAGGGTATTTATAGACAGTGGAGGGCTGCTTACAGAGAAGACACTTGGATCCAGCAGTGGTTTCCATTAAGGGGATTGGGGAGCAAACTTTGCTCGTTGGGGGAGCTTCTTGAACAGCATGGCAAGTGGCTTGGGGGAGCTAAAGGGGAAATCGTGAAAATTGTTCTTCTATCCCACTTTCATGGAAGGAGGATAGATGGACAACTCACTTTTTGAGTTAGTCACTAAAATGGCAGCTTGAAACAGTTAATTTACTGGTAAAAAAAGAATGAGTTGACTGCATCAACAATGGCTTTTGGGTGGGGAGTATGGCCTTGTTACATACTGATTGGGATTTGCATGTCTGAAATAGCAAATGGGTATGATAATTCTACCACCTCCACAGCACATCCATCTGCTAATCTTTAATTCATGATATCATCTTCTGTGTTTCTCCTAAACACCAATCTTCATTACTCACTTTCTCTGCAGTTAGATTTTCCTGTAAAACATCCTCCTAACAATATTGACTCTGCACACTCATGTTTTCAATCCTATTGCAATTGCTGCCAAATGATCTCATTATCCCTTTTACTGTTAGCTGCTAATACTGTTCTCCAATTTCCTGTTATCTATACTAGAAACATATTTAGACTACAGATGGACAACTCCTTGGGGTCTGAAAGCTGCATTGGCCTTCCATGTGTTTTAGGGAGCCATGTCCTAGTCTATGTGAAATCTTTGGTTCAAAATATGCTCTGCTCCATCCAGTGTGCCACTCTTCTCCCTCCACTGAGGTTTCTTGGACTTATGAGGACACTTTTTTGCAATCGCAAATCAATTTCTGTCTGACTCTGTGTCAAAAAAAAGGCATGTTGTATTATTGTGTGTGTGTGTGTGTATTGTATATACATATAATATTTATAATATTATAGTGTAATGCAATATAATAATATAATAATTATATAATTATATTACATGTAATATTACTAATAATATTTCAATATAGTGGTATGGTGCAATATAGCAGTGTTTAATGCTGATATTGAACTATGCTCATAATATAATATATTGTATGTAATAAATACCTTGTAAGCTGCTCTGAGTCTCCTTTGGGGTGATGTAATGGCATATAAATGTCATAAATAAATAAATATATGTAATGTAATATATTGTGTATATATATGTATTTATAATGCTATGCAATATAATACTACTACTAATAATATATTATAATTATATATTTATATTACATGTAATATTACTAATAATATTACAATATAATGGTATAGTACAATATAGTAATATTATATATAGTAATATTTAATACTGATATTGTACTATGCTAATAATATAATATATTGTATGTATATATATCTTGTAAGCCGCTCTGAGTCCCCTTCGGGGTGAGAAGGGCAGCATATAAATGTCATAAATAAATAAATAAATGTCTTGGGGATAATCCAGCCTGCTAAAACCACATGAGCTAGGTTTATACAGTCATGGGATAGGTTTCTCATGTAAAAGGCCAAGAATGCTGCTACATTTTGGCATAAAAATGTTTTCAGAAAGTTGGGTGAGCTTTGACTGGAAAGCATCCCTGGGGCCACATTTTTCCTACCTTTGACTATCACATGTATCACCTTATGCTTCAGCTACCTTTGATTTTGTATTTAAGCTGCTTGAAACTGTTTAGATTCAGACTTCTATGGAAGAAATAAAACATGCCAGAGAATACTCTGATCCTACATGGAAGAATTATTAAGGATTTACACAATAGTCATCTCTAATGTTCAGATTCCCAGAAGGCAATATTGCTCATGCTCTTGAGAGTTCTAAAATGTTGCTACTAATGAAGCTGTCTAGTCAAATAAATTAAACATAAACTGATGAGAACCTTGTTGATTCTGCCACTGAATATTAACAAAAACATGAATGGGACTAAATTGTTATAATGCTGTGAGTTAGAATGATTAGCAGTATGCACCTGATTTTTAGCTGGCTGAATTTGGCCTTAAAAATATTGGAAAGTGGTGCTCCACATTCTGTTTTCTAATCCCAATTGTAGAGGTCTTTCTGCCATTACATCACCCCAAATGATGCAATATTCTGCTGGAGAATATTCAAGCAGAGAATGGAAAATCATCTGCTCTGGATTTCCATTGCTCAGCAGAATATTGCTCCAAAGAAAAAGAAAACCAAGAAGGCAAAATGGTTGTCTGCTGAGACACTGGAAGTAGCCCAAGAAAGGAGGAAAGCAAAAGGAAACAGGGATAAGGGGAGATATGCCCAGTTAAATGCGCAATTCCAGAGGTTAGCCAGAAGAGATAAGGAACTATTTTTAAATAAGCAATGCATGGAAATGGAAGAAGACAACAGAATAGGAAGGACAAGAGACCTCTTCCAGAAAATTAGAAACATTGGAGGTAAATTTCAGGCAAAAATTGGTATGATAAGAAACAAAGATGGCAGGGACCTAACAGAACCTGAAGAGATCAAGAGAAGGTGGCGAGACTATACAGAAGATCTGTATAGGAAGGATAATAATATTGAGGATAGTTTTGACGGTGTGGTGAATGAATTAGAACCAGACATCCTGAGGAGTGAGGTTGAATGGGCCTTAAGAAGCATTGCTAACAACAAGGCAAGCAGGAGCCGACGGGATCCCAGCTGAACTGTTTAAAATCTTAAAAGATGATGCTGTCAAGGTGATGCATGCCATTTGCCAGCAAATATGGAAAACACAAGAATGGCCATCAGACTGGAAAAAATCAACTATATCCCCATACCAAAAAAGGGAAATGCGAAAGACTGCTCCAACTTCCGTACAGTGGCCCTTATTTCTCATGCCAGTAAGGTAATGCTCAAGATCCTGCAAGGAAGACTCCAGCAATACATGGAGTGAGAGTTGCCAGATGTTCAAGCTGGGTTTAGAAAAGGCAGAGGAACGAGAGACCAGATTGCCAATATCCGCTGGATAATGGAGAAAGGCAGGGAGTTTCAGAAAAACATCTACTTCTGCTTCATTGGCTATTCTAAAGCCTTTGACTGTGTGGATCATAATAAATTGTGGCAAGTTCTTGGTGGGATGGGCATCCCAAGCCACCTTGTCTCTCTCCTGAGGAATCTGTACAAGGACCAAGTAGCAACAGTAAGAACTGACCACGGAACAACAGACGGGTTCAAGATTGGGAAAGGCGTACGGCAAGGCTGCATACTCTCACCCAACCTTTTTAACTTGTATGCAGAACACATCATGCGATGTGCGGGGCTGGATGAATGCAAAGCTGGGGTGAAAATTGCTGGAAGAAACATTAACAACCTCAGATATGCAGATGACACCACTCTGATGGCCGAAAGCGAGGAGGAGCTGAGGAGCCTTCTAATCAAGGCGAAAGAAGAAAGCGCAAAAGCCGGGTTGCAGCTAAACGTCAAAAAAACCAAGATTATGGCAAAAGAATGATTGACAACTGGAAAATAGAGGGAGAAACCGTGGAGGCCGTGACAGACTTTGTATTTCTAGGTGCAAAGCTTACTGCAGATGCAGACTGTAGCCAGGAAATCAGAAGACAGATGATGCTGTCAAGGTGATGCATGCCATTTGCCAGCAAATATGGAAAACACAAGAATGGCCATCAGACTGGAAAAAATCAACTTATATCCCCATACCAAAAAAGGGAAATGCGAAAGACTGCTCAAACTTCCGTACAGTGGCCCTTATTTCTCATGCCAGTAAGGTAATGCTCAAGATCCTGCAAGGAAGACTCCAGCAATACATGGAGCGAGAGTTGCCAGATGTTCAAGCTGGGTTTAGAAAAGGCAGAGGAACGAGAGACCAGATTGCCAATATCCGCTGGATACTGGAGAAAGGCAGGGAGTTTCAGAAAAACATCTACTTCTGCTTCATTGACTATTCTAAAGCCTTTGACTGTGTGGATCATAATAAATTGTGGCAAGTTCTTAGTGGGATGGGCATCCCAAGCCACCTTGTCTCTCTCCTGAGGAATCTGTACAAGGACCAAGTAGCAACAGTAAGAACTGACTACGGAACAACAGACTGGTTCAAGATTGGGAAAGGCGTACGGCAAGGCTGCATCCTCTCACCCAACCTTTTTAACTTGTATGCAGAACACATCATGCGATGTGCGGGGCTGGATGAATGCAAAGCTGGGGTGAAAATTGCCGGAAGAAACATTAACCACCTTAGATATGCAGATGATACCACTTTAATGGCCAAAACCGAGAGGGAGCTGAGGAACCTTCTAATCAAGGTGAAAGAAGAAAGTGCAAAAGCAGGGTTGCAGTTAAACATCAAAAAACCAAGATTATGGCAACAAGAATGATTGACAACTGGAAAATAGAGGGAGAAAATGTGGAGGCCGTGACAGACTTTGTATTTCTAGGTGCAAAGATTACTGCAGATGCAGACTGGCCAGGAAATCAGAAGACGCTTACTTCTTGGGAGGAGAGCAATGTCCAGTCTCGATAAAATAGTAAAGAGTAGAGACATCAGACTGGCAACAAAGATCCTCCTAGTCAAAGCCATGGTATTTCCTGTAGTCACCTACGGATGTGAGAGCTGGACCTTAGGGAAGGCTGAGCGAAGGAAGATCGATGCTTTTGAGCTGTGGTGTTGGAGGAAAGTGCTGAGAGTGCCTTGGACTGCGAGAAGATCCAACCAGTCCATCCTCCAGGAAATAAAGCCCGGCTGCTCACTGGAGGGAAAGATACTAGAGACAAAGTTGAAGTACTTTGGCCACATCATGAGGAGACAGCAAAGCCTAGAGAAGACAATTATGCTGGGGAAAGTGGAAGGCAAAAGGAAGAGGGGCCGACCAAGGGCAAGATGGATGGATGGCATCCTTGAAGTGACTGGACTGACCTTGAAGGAGCTGGGGGTGGTGACGGCCGACAGGGAGCTCTGGCGTGGGCTGGTCCATGAGGTCACGAAGAGTCGGAGACGACTGAACGAATGAACAACAACAACAATCTGTTTCAGTAGAGAAGAAGTATTTGCCCTGTCCTATCTGGTAGCCTCTCAAGTATTTTAACAGTATGATCATGTATCTCCTTTGTTTTCTCTTCTGCAAGATAAACATATACTGCTCCTTCAGCCTATCCTCAAAGGCCATTTTTCTATACTAATAACAATTTCCATTGCTTTTCCCCGAACCCACTTCAACATGTCTAATCATTCATAAAATAGGATTCCCTGGTGGCGCAATGGATTAAACTCTTGTGCCGGCAGGACTGCTGACTGACAGATAGGTGGTGCAAATCCGTGGAGAGTGCAGATGAGCTCCCATCTGTCATCTCCAGCACCCCATGCGGGGACATGAGAGAAGCCTCCCACAGGATGGCAAAATATCTGGGCGTTCCCTGGGCAATGTACTTGCAGACGGCCAATTCTCTCACACCAGAAGTGACTTGCAATTTCTCAAGTCCCTTAAAATGCATTGTCCAAACCCAATACAATGTATATGTGTCTACCTACAAAAAAGCCACCTGGCCATGCCCTCTAATCATTGGTGTAACTGTTTATTTCTGCTCTTGTACAGATTTTGTTGATCTAAACAATGGCAAGTTCTATGTGGGTGTCTGTGCCTTTGTGAAAGTCCAACTTAAGGTAAATGGAGGGGATGTACCTTTGTGATATTGATACTATGCACATAAATGCTGCCACTGTTGCTGCTCGTCAGTTAAAAAGATGCCCCCTCATTGTTATCAGTGCCATCAGTGGTTGACAAGGGTTACCTTTTCTCTGTTTGGCTTTTCACATAAAGATTCTAAAGAAGATGAAAGCCCTTGCTTAAAACATAAGTATCTGATTTTTCAAGTGTCAAGTTATACAAATTGCAGTATGTTGGCCTTGCCATTTATATTTTCTGTTTGCCTGCACTTTCCAAGGTGAGGTTCTGACTCTAAAAAGTTTAAAGTTTTTTAACTCTAAAAGTTAAAACATGCTTCACTAGCATAATTTTGCAGATTGAATTCATTCCAAATCCCCGAGAATTTCAGAAAACTAAAATAGCTGCAATGTCCCATTAGACTTACTTTTACACAAAACAAGAATGAAGAGTAAGGTCATTGAAATGACTTACAGGCAAAGGGCTATGTAGTGGCTCTTACATAGTTTACTCACGTTGCAGGATGGGGCATACCATGAAGATGTTGGTTATGGAGTAAGTGAAGGTTTGAAGTCTAAGGCCTTATCACTCGAAAAAGCCAGGAAAGAGGCTGTTACAGATGGACTGAAGAGAGCACTAAAGTAAGTGCTAACTTGTTCATAACTTACGAGAGCCGTAAGGACAGGGAGCTGCATTCTAAACAACATACTCTCTCTCTCTCCCTCAGGTGCTTTGGTAATGCTCTTGGGAACTGCATCCTGGACAAAGATTATTTGCGGTCAGTGAATAAACTTCCCCATCAGGTGTGTTGCTTTGAGCTCCCAACAGCTGTATAACATAGTTCAGATTTCAGCCAAGAAACCTACCCTCCTGCAGTGAAAATGCCAAATTCTGCAGTGAGCACATAGATCATATAAGTTATGTAGTTTGTTTTCATGACTGTGATGAGTGCTGAGGATGACTAGTAATACTTCAGGAGGGACATAGTCCTAAAGCTGCAGCATCCTTTTTATTTTCTACCCCACGTTCTGTTCTGTCTAGATGGCTTCTTAAAGTAATCTAGTTAAAATAATGAATCTTTCAGAAACATATAATCTTTCAGAGACATCATAATAGCAGCTTGGGAATCCAGTTTCAGTGGTAGCCAGGGGGGCATTCGCACAATTAAAACTTGTGCCCCAGTTGCATCTGTACCTTAGGAAGTCAGACTTGGCTACGGTAATCCACTCTGGTTACATCCCGGATAGACTACTGCAACACGCTCTACATGGACTGCCTTTGAAGACTGTTCAGAAGCTACAAATGGTTCAATGAGTGGCAGCCAGACTGCTCACCAGAGCGGTGTACAGGAAGCATACAACACCCGTTATGTCAACTCCACTGGCTGCCAATCTGCTACTGAGCACAATTCAAAGTGCTGGCTTTAGCCTACAAAGCTCTAAATGGTTCTGGCCCAGCTTATCTATCTGAATGTATCTCCTGCGGAGTTTTAAGATCATCTGGCGGAGATGAGAGACAGGGCCTTCTCAGTCGTGGCCCCTCAGCTGTGGAACTCCCTCCCCAGCGATGTTAGGTCAACCCCCTCCCTTCTGACCTTCCACAAGAGAGTGAAAACGTGGCTTTGTAACCAAGCCTTTAGGGAACTTGTGCAATAGATAGACTTGGAACAATGTGCAATGACCATTGTTTTAATGTACTTTTAAATTCTGTTTTAATATTTATTTGAGTGTACATTGTATTTTAGGGCATAAAATTGTTGCCTGTATGTAAAGCCTCCTGGAATCCTGTTCCCCCCCCCCCCCCCCCCGGGTGTGTGTGTGTGTGTGTGTGGGAAAGATGAGATAGAAATGTAATAAATAATACTACCTTAATTTTTTCCTCTTTTTTTAAAAAAAGTCCTTTAATCTCCAGTTATCCTTACAAACTGGGTTCTTTTGCATTTCCCTCACCCAAGTGAATCATCACTTAAGCTTCTGCCTTCTGATCATTCCAGCCTGCATCATTCTGCTATTAACTGCCCACAGCCCATGGAGTTAGTCACTTTTAATTGTTCTGCTATCCATGATGGCTCTTGGATGTCGGATGAAAAACTGCAAGTTACATCAAAGCAACACTTGATTTGATCTCTCAAGCTCTCCCAAGAACGTTAAAAGCTGTGAGGTTTCTTGCAAAAAGAACCACAAGCTCCGAAGACTTCAGTTTTTATTGTCAGAAATCAAGGCTGATCCATAAAGTACACTGTATTGTCGAAGGCTTTCATGGCCGGAATCCATGGGTTGTTGTAGGTTTTTCCGGGCTATATGGCCATGTTCTGGAGGCAATTTTTCTCCTGACGTTTCGCCTGCATCTATGGCAAGCATCCTCAGAGGTAATGAGGTCTGTTGGAACTAGGAAAAACTAGGTTTATATATCTGTGGAATGACCAGGGTGAGACAAAGGACTTTTGTTTGCTGGGGCTAGCTGTGGATGTTTCAGCTGATCACCTTGATTTGCATTCAATACATAAAGTACACGTTACTGACTGAACATGAGTGAGAAATCCATTAAGTTAACACAAATAAACCTCACTTGCTCAGTTGACAAAGAAGGGTTAAAAGCCTGATGTGACTAGGCAAATTCTGTCAGGAAAGAGGCCTGTCTGTTATGAGGCTTTGCCAGTCTGTGAAATGCTTCTGTTGCATCTTGAATCTCTGGCTACTGAACACAATTTTCCCCATTCTTTTTACTAGATGCCTCCAGATCTTGATTTAAGCAAAGCTAAACGACAGGACTTTGAGCCTGCGATAGAAAAAGCAAGATATGGTAGCTGCTTGCAAAAGGCAAGCAAAGGCCAAAATCATCTGTCCGCAGCCACTCCTGGCAGTTGTGACCAGTGGAACTCTTCGCGAAGCTCGGTCGAGCAAGACCAGCAGAACAGGTAAGTGCTCTGGTCATTTCACATTTTGCAATGGGCATGCATTCCGAGAGTTTGAAAATAAATAGCGTATGTGTTACAGTCGCACTGTGATTTTCACTCCCTTATTCAAATTCAGTATCCATCTATTCTTGATCTGCATCGTCTCCTGCAGTGAGGGCATTGGTTTCCAGGTGGAAGGCGGTCCAGCTCGGGGTTGGCTTGACGCAATTTCCTCTTGGCATGTTTCTTTTGCCCTCCATTCGTGCCTCTTCAAATTCTGCAGCACTGCTGGTCACAGCTGACCTCCAGCTGGAGCGCTCACAGGCCAGGGCTTTCCAGTTCTCAGTGTCCATGCCAGAATTTTTAAGGCTGGCTTTGAGCCCATCTTTAAATCTCTTTTCTTGCCCGCCAACATTCTGTTTTTCGTTCTTGAGTTCAGAGTAGAGCAACTGCTTTGGGAGACGGTGGTCAGGCATCCGGACAACGTGGCTGGTCCAGCGGAGGTAATGGCGGAGGACCATCGCTTCAATGGTCTTTGCTTCTTCCAGCACGCTGACAATTGTCCGCTTGCCTTCCCAAGAGATTTGCAGGATTTTCCAGAGGCAACGCTGATGGAATCGTTCTAGGAGTTGCATGTGACATCTGTAGACAGTCCACGTTTCGCAGTCATACAACAGGATTGGGAGGACAATAGCTTTATAAACAAGCACCTTGGTATCCCTACAGATGTCCCGGTCCTCAAACACTCTCTGCTTCATTCGGAAAAATGCTGCATAGTAAATATTTTTATCCAAGCAAGATGCTGAACCTTTTTAAGGAGGGAATTCAGCACCTTGGATACCCAGCTGAGGTCTGCCATAAAGCCCAAAGCAGATGCACTGTTTCCCTGATATGGATCTCACTGGAGTGTGTGACAATATTGGTAAAAATTATCGGCTTATTTTTTTCATAGTGAGGCCTCATTGGCCTTGGAGTGTGATGCAACTTACCAGCGGAAATTACGGCAGAAGCAACTTCAGCAGCAGTTCAGACAAGAGATGCTGAAAAAACAGCAGATCCAATCAGATACTTCAGCTTGCAAAGCTACAGATCTAGGTAAAATATTAATAAGAATCTGCAATGGGTGTAATACCATAAGCTCAGAATGGCAGACCGATCCTTCCTCCTTTTGGTTGCCTGATTTTTGGCGCTTGGCTGCAAGCCCTGGAAGGCGTGGGCGCTTTGGGCCTGCTCACCACGCATGCACTCTCTTTCCAAGGAGAGTGCATGCATGGCGAGCAGGCCCAAAGTGAACATGCCTGCCAGGGCCTACAGCTGAGCGCCAAGTATGCACTCTCTTTGGAAAGAGAGTGTGTGCATGTGTGGTGAGTAGCCCCAAAGCGTCCACGCCTTCCAGGGCCTGCAGCCAAGCGCTGAAAATCAGGCAACCAAAAGGTTACCATTCCCACTTGCCTTTCATTTCACTGATATTTCCGTACCAGAGGGGATATACTATTTCATGTCTTCCAAATGAACAAAACGGCATGAAACATGAATGAAATTGAGGAAACTAATATATGACTAATATACATACATAAGAAATGAAAAAAACACAAGGTTGTATTGCAGTATAGCCTTTGTCCAAAGAGAGGGGCTCCTATTAAGCATCACAGACAGTCATCCTATCCCTGTGAATTAGCATTGTGTTCAGGTTTTCTTCTCAAACTCATTCATTTCATATCTTAGCAAATGCACAAGACTAGTATATATGCTTCCTAATAAGACACATAAAAAACCCATCAAATTTGAAGCTGCCAGATTTGATTAAGCAGTGCATTAATTAATTATGTTGCAGATTATTTTTTAATCAAACTTTAAAAATGGATATTTTTGCCAAAAAAGGTGCAGAGTATTCTGTAATTTATTATTATTTATTTACCATATTTATACCCTCCCCGTGTCACTCCGAAGAGGACTCAGGGCAGCCTTACAATAGGCAGCAATTTGATGGCATACACACATCTTAAAATAAACCATTCCAGTTAAAACCAGACAATTAAAACACAAATTATTAAACATAAATTAAAATCAGTGAATGTATTAAGTTGTGAAGTTTCTTTCAAGCAATGGGCAGTACCTTTTGTTTGTTACTCAGCAAGCAGTTTAGCTGATTAATAAACAAAAAGTAATAATCACTAGACAGTCCCCAAATTCATCTTTTGGAAAGTTGAAGTCTCAACCAAATTGATGAAATAAGATATTTTGCAGCATTAATTAACCATACCGGTTAGATATAATTGGAGATTATACATTTTTTTTTCTATTTCGGAAATAATTGTAGCCTGAAAGACTCAAATCAACAGGAGCAACTCATCTGTATGAATAGAGGGGATGAAGAGAACAACTGCTGAAGAAATCTGGACCCAGAGCATTATTCACCTTATCAATCTGCCTAGCTGAAAAAGTTCTATAGTTCAATTATTGGTTATATTATTTTAATTATGCTAATAGTTTTATAAAAAACCAAAATTACAATTCTTTTTTCTGAGTTGTAGGTTTTTCAGGTTGTGTGGCCATGTTCTAATGGTTTTTAATAAAACTATTAGCATAATTAAAATAATATGTTCTAGAACATGGCCATACAGCCCGAAAAACCTACAACAACCCAGTGATTCCGGCCATGAAAGCCTTCGACAATACAATTTTTTTCCTCTCCAGATTTGAAAGCAAATGTGTCTATGTCGATAATCTAAATCAAGAAATGTTGTATTACCTGTGTCAGCTCTAGTATCCTCTTTTATCTCTTTCCAGAAGAATGCAGTCTCCCTGCGATGAAACATGCCAATTCAGCCCAACTGGAGCCTTCTGTAGCGGAAGAGTTCCTTGCAGGTGAGTGAAGAAATTGTGTGCTGGCTATTTTGCCTTTCTAAAATGTGTGAAGGACAGCTAATGGAATGCTTATGAATCAAAAGTAAACTGCTTCTTTTCTCTGGTTCACTTGTTACACAACTATTTTTCTGGTGAAAGGGGGGCATTCAGGAAGACTATAAGGGATGAAACAGTGGGTCCATGTGTTCATCTTGTTGTGGAGAACTTCAGGTTTTATTTTAATATGCATGTTTGCTACATGAATGTCTAGCCTTATCCTGGTTGTGCCTGCCTCTGTTACAATTTGGTCCTAATAGTAATCAGACTTGAATGGTCAATAGTTGAGCCATCGCTACTAATGTTCAACTTATTTCAGATGACCCCGAGCTCTGGGATTTGCCTTTGGAGGCTGCCGATCTCAACGTTACCAGTCATAATGCGGGATCTGTGCAAACCCGTTCCTCAGGCACGCCTCTTGGACAGCATCAAATGATGACTCGCAGTAGGACCCCGCAAAGACTAAACCAGCAGAAACCCTGGGCACAACTTGCACCATCGCATGTCTCCACAAGCCCTAGGCCTCATTTACTAGGTACATTATATAAGAAGTATAAAAGCAAATAGATCTAGGTACAGAACTGGTAGCAGAGGAGCAAATTATACTTTCCATTCTTGAATATAATACAGAATGTGGAAGCTGGAAAGACTGCTATGCACTAGAGCTTTTATGTTACTGCTCTCACACGGACAGTCCTAAGGCAACGGTTGTCAAAAGTATGTGCTTCAGTGGTTTTGGATTTCAACTCCCAGAAGGGCATCCATCTTGGTCTATGCTCAAATTATGGATATGAGATCCAAAACCACTTGGAGGATCACAGCTTGAGAATCACTGCTTTAAGTGTCTCCAGGTCTTCTGGAACGCAGAGGTGGAAAACCTCAGATTTTTCTACTGCTTTCAACTTTCACTACATCACCTTCAAATTCAGAGCGACATACATCCAACTAAGTATTCTTAAATGTTTATGGTGTTCAAGGTGAACTCTCAGGAAAGAATAATGATCATATAACTGCTTACTTCACTTTGCTGCAGAGAGAAGGCAAAAGTAGGCAAACTCTCTTAATGTATGAGAGTCTTTAAAATAAATGTTATTTAAACTATTATTTCTCTTTCAGCCGAGGGCAGTCCATACAGGAGAGGCCAGGGAATGAAGAAGAGAAGACTGGAGTGCACATAACATGAAATGCTTAGTTATCATCTCTCCAGATTTTATTCCAGAAACTATTTGGTTGGATAGTTTCACAACTGAGAATATTCTCCACGTTAGTATGCCCAGAACTAAATGAGGAAAGATGTGTATACATGTTGTGTATAGCTTTGCAATATTTAACTGAAAGCTGGAAGTTATCAACTCTGATCACATTCCATTAAGTGATGCGACTCTATATCCAAATACAAAAATGTGCAAGCGTCCTTTGTTTTAATTTAACAATATTAGTTTTAGCAAGAGCAGATGATGTATACAAATAGACTGACATGTGCTCAATTGGATAAAGTTGCCAACTAGTTGAATTAATCTGACTCATAACATTTTAACAGTAACATTTTTAAAATCCTAGTGAACCTTTTGTGGAATAAAACATTTAAGTATTTGCCACCCAACTATATCAGGGTACTAATTTTACTGACTACCCTGTATTAACATGCCTAAAGGTTTTGTTTATGAATTTCGGTGTACATGTGTATTTTCAATCTTAAACAAAGGTCCTAGCTTTGAAAAGACTATGCATAAAAACTGAAGACACATGCAGTCTCTCAATTGTTTACTATGTGCTTATCCGATTCTCTTTCAAATAAAGACAAATCATGGAGGTTTCTGACCTAGCTATGGAAGTTTGTTAAGCCAGTTCTTGAAGCTGATATAAGTATCTTCCAGTATCTTAAGTATGGTATGAAAACTTAGTATTGTCTGCCTTGGTAAAGGCAGTTCAGGTGGAATGTATTTTACAATCTAAATGTTAAAGAGCTTTAGATGTGTGCTAGTGCTTCTTCTTCTGTAGAACAGGGAAAGAAGCAGGAAAGATCAAACAAACCTTTTCTTTGTACCATCTTTGTAGGAGACTGGGGTTCTGCACCTAAGCAGTCACATTTTCCAACCCAGATGCAGAAAGACAGTGCTTTCCTTAAAACTAGTTCACCCCTCTGGGAATAATATCTTCATTAGATTTAAACAATTTTATGCTCACTGAACTGAGCAATTCCCCCCTGAACAATTCTAAGAATTAGATTCATAAAATTTTCCTAAAATACCACCAATCTTCCTCACAGAACTGCTGTTCCTAGATTGTCCTTTAAAGAAGGTAAATGTGTACTTGTTTTCTGTGAAGTAGCTATAGAAATGGTGTAAAAGTTAAGATTTAAATCTGTCAGCTCTAAAGAAACTGCATCTCATCTGTAAAGCGTGATTTGCTAATAGCTTCATCAGTCTGTGGAAAAAATCCCATTGCCTATTTTATCTGTCAAATCCCTATCAAATAAACGTCTATAGAGCATGCATTTTAGAGATGTCTTAAAGAAGGCAGTTGCGCTCATTTAGAAGATAAGTTTCTTTAATTAGTTGATAGTTTTACTTCCCCTTTACCTTTACTTTACCTTTTTAACAAGGTAGTTTACAGCAAAACTGAAGAAAAATCAATAAAAATATAAATGAAAGGCCATGAATTCAGAAAATGCAAAACCCAAAGAATTACAAGGTTCCTTCCTTAAAGATGATTTTGGTTCCAAAACCCTGTCAGGAGATGAGTCAGAACCTGGAAGCTCTTGAAATTAAGATGTGCTGACAATGAAGATCACTCAGTCTTCCCAGCGTTCAAGAAAGTCAGTTCTAACTAGCCCTCTATTGTCTCTCGTATATACCTAGAAGCTAATCCCCCCCCCCCGCCCCTCTCAGCCCCACTACTTGGCATTCAACCCGTCTACACTTTCGTTTCCCAGAGCACTGCCAGATGTTCTTATCTATGTAACCTTTCCCAATTCCTTCCCATCCCCCCCCTCCCCCCCAAATCATGGCCCCTCTTCATGTCAGAACAACATGGGCAGTCTTTTCCCACACTGCATCAAGCTTCTTGACAAGGAGTAAGTAGCCTGCTCTCTGAAAGTATCAACATGTCCTCCTTTGCAAGTTTCCTCAAACCTGGAAGTAGATGCAGAGAAAAGTGTCTCCTCCATTGCCACTTAACATGCCTCTCAGAGTGACTGTCTGAGCACACTCGGCACCTTCTGAAGAAGTCCTTTTGTGGCCAGTTGATACAACCTTCAAAGTCCAAAGCCTGAGGGGCTCACCAGATTCAAGTGCAAACAGCAATACTGCCCTCAGTCCAAAGGAATGTTACATCTAAGTCTGAAAATTGAACTCAATTCATAAGAGATTTAAGGAACTAAATAATTTCCCCCCCAATCTCTGATGGCCTTTAGGAGGCATAGCTATATGGAAATTAACTGATACAAAGCAAAATGAACAGTTTATTTAATCCCGATTTTATGTTGTACTGTATACTACACTAAATAAAAACAGTACAAGAAATATCTCATTCTGAAATACACTGGTACAAACGAGAAAGACTGTCACCAAGGAGGCTGTCCAGACCTTGAACCAGTGCTTGGCTGCTGTGTCGGACTTGATGAGAGCTAACAAATTGAAATTGAATCCAGACAAGACAGAGGTCCTACTGGTCAGTCGCAAGGCCAAACAGGGCATAGGGTTACAGCCTGTGTTAGATGGGGTTACACTCCTCCTGAAGACGCAGGTTCGCAGCTTGGGAGTGATCCTGGACTCATCGCTGAGCCTGGAACCCCAGGTCTCGGCGGTGGCCGGGAGAGCTTTTGCACAATTAAAACTTGTGCGCCAGCTGTGCCTGTACCTTGGGAAGTCGGATCTGGCCACGGTGGTCCACGCTCTTGTTACATCCCGGATAGATTACTGCAACGCACTCTACGTGGGGTTGCCTTTGAAGACTGTTTGGAAACTTCAATTAGTCCAGCGGGAGGCAGCCAGATTGCTCACCAGAGCGTCATACAGGGAGCATACCACCCCCTGTTGTGTCAGCTCCACTGGCTGCCAATCCAGTTCCGAGCACAATTCAAAGTGCTGGTTTTGACCTATAAAACCCTATACGGTTCGGCCCAGCGTATCTGTCCAACCGCATCTCCCTCTACGTCCCACTTCGGAGTTTAAGATCCTCTGGGGAGGCCCTGCCCTCGGCCCTGCCTCTGTCACAAGTGAGGTTGGCGGGGACGAGGAGCAGGGCCTTCTCAGTGGTGGCCCCTCACCTATGGAATTCACTCCCCGGGGAAATTAGATCAGCGACATCCCTCCTTTCCTTTAGAAGGAAATTAAAAACATGGATGTGGGACCAGGCGTTTGGGCAATCTGGCAGATAAATAAAGGACGGCAACGACGGATAGGAATAGACAATGTGGAACAAACTAGACTGAGTTGGCGAATGCTGTGCTAGAGATTGGCTTACTGACTGTGATATATATTGTTGTTTTAACTGTTTAACTGCTGTTTTTATACGTTTATTGTATTATGAAGGCATCAAATTGTGCCATTTTGTAAGCTGCCCTGAGTCCCCCCTCGGGGGTTGAGAAGGGCGGGGTAGAAGTATACTAACTAAATAAATAAATAAATAAAGAGCAGCATCAAAACAAGCCAGGGAGCAGAAAGGACAAGTTCAATGCTTGGGAAGAGTAGTCTAAGCAAACTACATATATTTGGTAGTGTTCTGGTTGTCACTCTATGTGTGAAGAGACAAATAACTTTTCCCAACCCAAATTATTACATGATTAAAAAATGAGTAGGAAGTGGCAAATTAGCTGGTACAATGGAACACTGAAGCAAATGGTAGATTTGCGTGAAGTTGAAAGGAGTGGATCAATGATAAATTGGATAGGATAGGATGGAACATTAAAGCTTAACTGAATCTGTCCGTTCAATAAGAGCTTCAATTCAGAGTTGGCTTCCATGACGTTTTAGAGGGAACATGATTCTTGATTCATCTTCCTGGAACAAAATAGGAGATGGCCTGCATGGAGAAGGATTTTATTTAAACAAAGTTCTTTCCGTGCATCTATTGAATCAAAGAGACTGCCACAGTTGGACTGCCATGCCTCAGTTCGATTCCTGGCTTTTATATGCTATGTGCACTGACCTTTAGAATTATGATCTATCTATTTGGACCTTCCAATAAAAGACACAGGTATAGTTTGTGTGTAATTCCAAAATATAGGCTCTAGTATTTAGACAGGATCTAGTATTTAGACATTTTTTCTGATTCTCTTACCATTGCCATTTCAAATAGCCATTTTCCAGCCATTATCATTCTATTATTTGAGGTTCAGACCCTGCTGAAGTCTCAAAAATCAAAAGTGTGCCTAAACTCTCCAATAATATTGTTTATTGTCTGGAGGCACCTGAAGTCTCCAGCGAGCTCAAATGACTTTCTTCTGCAGACACTGTTAGTGGCAGCCACTTCTTGATAGTAAAGCTTCAGGGCACAGAAGGAAGAAAAGCCAACTGAAAATGAGAAACCACAGCTCAACAAAAGCAGGTTTGGTTTATTTGAATGATTTCATTAAATATCTACAAAGAAGGTAACAAACGGCAGCACAAAGCGCAATCATACAGGAAGCGCAATGCCTGGATTTAGTGCAAAACATACCATTAACTACGGCCAGGGAAGCCCAAGGTTTGAATTCTTTTTATTTATTTGTTTTTACAGTGTACATTGTTAAATAATGTAAAGAAAACATCTGTAATTCAGAAACAGATCTTGTGGAAAAAGGTACTCAAAAGTGTAATATTAACACAAAATAATTTAACAGTTCAGTAGCATTAGTTCATTCTTCTAGACTTCAGTTATTTCATCCACAGGAGGGAAATCAACGTTAAATAAAACCAGCACTTTTCAGTGAAATCCTGACCTCAAACATATTAAACCAAAATACCACCCTTGTGCAACACTCAGTTGACTAGTTCCTCTATCACAAAGTGGCATCTTTCTCATCTCTGCTCTTTTGCACTTCCTGCACATTAGCCTCAACTCCTGTTGCTGCCTTTAAGATCCTTAGCCGTAGAATAGAAAGCACAACTTTTCAGATTTTTTCCCCCTGCAGGAAGCCTTAGGCTCATATTTGCCCATCCTAATTGTGCACACTTTTTCCCTTTTCTTTAAGTCTGGTAACTTGTTGAAACCCAGCACCTCAGTTATTCAGCCCCCATGTCCAATCTATCTTCCTAACAAAGCCACTGTAAGCTTCAACTTGAGGTGAATGGATGGAAAGAAAGACCTGTGCATATGTTTGAGGGAAGAGTGAAACCAAGTACAGAAAGAACAAACTTCCTGCTAACTTTAGAGAAACTTCAAGGGCGGGGTAAAGGGGGGGGGGAGACACCTCTCCTTAGTATACAAGTCTCTAGACCAGCAGTAGAGCTGTTCCCAAATACAAAGCAGAAGTACTTTGACCCTTCACAGCCTGCTGCAGCAATACAGATAATACTAGTTGGTTGCAGTATTTCATTTGAACAAGGAATTAGTATTTTAAGGTAGAAAGAGGAAGGCGAGCGGAAAGTAGGAGATATAGTACACCTACCAGAAGGCAACACAGTTAGTTACAGTCATGGTACCAGTTTTAAGTTCTTTACACATAGAACAAAAACAAGTTGGTTTTTGATAGTGGCTGTTTCAAGTGTATCCATCCTTGGCAATTGATGCTGTGCCAGGAAGATTTGCTCCTGGCCTTTCTGGATTAAATCAGGGGGGGAACAGATCCCAGCAGACACAATCCCTCGCTAGAGTGATAGCTCTAAGCCCTTAACAAACTGCCCTTACAAAAAACCTTTATCACTTTAAAGTCAGTCCACCCATAGGAGCTACCCTTCCAAAGATTTCTCTTCCTCCTCATTTCCTCTGTTCCTACATAGCCCAGCTCTTACTCTGCTCATTGTATTTACTCATTTCAGCAACTTCACACTAATCCATCCTTGCTGCTGTGTCAATAGCACTGGTTCCCCCCAAGAATCTATAGCTTTGCTTTTTTCAACATACAACTGCAGAAGCTCCCCCTCCAACTCCAGCTCTAGACACTATTACAGTAATAAACATACAATGTGTTGTTACGCCTTTGGTATTCCAGTGACTATGTTCAAATAACTTCCCTTTCTCCTCTGCCTTTCCCTCTGCCTGTCTAAAGTCTGCTGGGAAGGTGATGCTAACTGCAGAAGCAATAAAAGTCCAAGGCACTAAAATATCCAGCAAGCATACTGGGAGAACAGACAAGTATTCAAGTACATTAATTTATACAATTATACATTCACATTTATCTAATACAATGAAAATAAAAAGGAAAAAAGTTAAAGTGTCTCCAATACGTATCAGGATATAGCTAGCTTTTTCCCCATTTTTTTTCCTTTTTAACTGTTTAACCCTCTATAATCCACTCATTTTTTTAAACTACTGTTGTCCAACAACATTTATATATCACAGTGTTTCCACATCAAAACTGATGGTAAGTACATGTCCGCAGGGAACTTTTAAAAATTTATCTTCTAAACAATTTAAATTGCTCTAATGCTGCAGTCAAAGCTGTTAATATCTTTTACTTAAAGCAGTAATGACCTATCTCAAAGCATGGGCTGTGCCCCGTCAGCTCAGGATCTTCGACGTGATGGCTTGAAGGAAAGGGCAGACAAAATGGTTCAATTTCTCAGAGTTAAAAAAACAAAACATCAAACTAAAGATTCATGCTGGAATGAACAATAATTCTCCCATCTCAACCCGTGGGTATTTGGCCTCTGCAGCCAAATTAATTTTACAACACAAAGCCATTGGCTTGCATGGTGATTTCCATTTCTACACATTCTGCCACACAAAAGAATGAAAGGAAGCACGTCCCATCATGGAAGATCCTGATCACCCTTCTCCCCATCTTCAGATTAGAGGGCTTTTCCTTGCTGAGAGCACAGAGCAACCGTTAAGAGGGAGAAATTCACCCCCTCTGGGCATCAGGAGTCTCTTAACTGCAGCCCAGTAGTTGATTCAAGGCCCCATCTCCTCCCCTCCCCCCCAAGGTCTACCCAGCAGTGTATCTGGGTCTCATTAAGTGGTCCGCAGATTAGATCCGGGGGGGTTACTAATAGATTTCTGCAAATTGCTGATGTTGAAGTTTTGCAATGAGGCAGCTGCTACAGGCTGGAATTGGCCTAAAGGTGGCTGTGCTGGACCACCTGTCCCACTCCAGGGAGGTACAAAGGGCACTGTTGGGTAACCGTACGGCTGAGGGGGGCACATAGCCTTTGTGAAGTGACCTAAAGAGGTAGCAGATGCTGCAGAGATTGGTGTAGCACCAAGGGAGGACGTCATCGAGATGCAGAGCTGGCTTGGTGCAGAAAACTTTCTTGCCATGCCTGGGCCCTAAAAGAAAAACCCAACCCAAGGGTAAATTATTTGAGAAATATTCCTACATTTTCAACAGTATTATCTAGTTAACATTCTCCCTCACAACCTTGGCAGATTATTCAAATTAGCATTACATTGCTTCACTGAAAGTCAAATAATACGATCACAGCATTCACCCAGACCAAAAACCTACCTCATAGTTGCCATGTCCTTTGCCTGCTTTCTTGCCAGAGAGGTTCATGGCATCACGGGCCCAGTTATCCACCAACTTGTGCAGGTCATCAGTAAAGGTCCCTTTCCGGCTAGAGGCAGGAGGCTGAGATTGAGGCGCCTGGCTGTTCACTGTACCTCCAACTGTATTTGTACTGCTGGTCCCTAAAAAAGCAAAGGAATGACTGCCATTTAACTTGATGGGTTATAATTTCATAAGGGCCACCAAAGCTATAGCTACAATGGAAAACAAGAAAGAGCAAGAGTTTTAAGAGCCATGCACATGAGTTCTACAAATCAGCACTAGGACATAATGAAGAGGAAGGGTTCTAGGGCTCAGCTAGCAATTTCTCTGCTATTAGGTTAATTACATAACCGCATGTTATTTTTTCCAGATCAGTGGGTAGTTCACAAATTTGTCCTTTTCTACTAGAGGGTGAATTAGATTTTGGCATTAATGACTAGGCCACGATAGTTCCCTCTGTACAGTCAACATGTGCCTATTATACTGAATTTACACCACTACCAACCCTGCCGACTCAAATAACATACAGTAACCATATAGACTGCAGCTCTGTTCTGTAGATGGAATATATAAAGTGGACCAACTCATTATTGGAAATGGGTATTCATACTACTATCAGCAACTATCTGGGAGGATGCACCAAGAACCTGTCGGCCTAATACCCAAACACAGGACAGCCAAAGATGACTGGCAACCAATCCTTAATGAATCAAACTCAGGTGGTGGCTTCCTGGGAAACCTGCACATCTGTACTTAATTTTTGAGAAATGCTTCCATTCCATGAATAGTATACGTACAGCGCTTGGTGGAATCAAATAGTAAGAATGAAAGAAAGCACAACATAATTAATATTCTGGTCTGATAACTATTCAGTGGCAAATCAATAACGGAATGATGTGGAAAGCAGGATTTGATTTCCATCATTGATTACTCATGAAGCAGCAACCTAAATACAAACGTTTAAGAGTGCTGAGAATCACAAAACAAATCTTGAGCACCATGACAACTTTACCTCACATTTCCAGAAAATGAAGTGAAATCAGCTGGCTATACAGAAATTCTAGCCAGGCAAATGTCTGAAGTACAGTTCAAATACTATATTGGAGAAGAATAAACCTGAATCCAGTGAAAAACTACCCCTTTCAGTACAAAGGGAGAAAAGATATGTGTATCCACAACAAGAGCAACTTAAGGCATCCAGTTAAACAGCACATTAACTTCACCTAACTAGTTCCCCAAGACTGGGACAGAAAGCATAACAGTGTCAAATCTTACAGAAGAGTTACAGGAAGAGGCCAATAATTACTCCTTGCACAAGACTAAATTTTTAAGTCCTGGCAATTCCTCCTTACCATTTAGGGACTTGTAATTATAAGAAAAGCCGCTGGTACTTGCAACTGAACTTTGGACCCTGCTTCTGAGGGAAGAATTGGCCTCCCTAAATCCAAGCCAAATTAGGCATGAATACAAAACATCTTTCTTAGTTCCAGCAACTGAGCAAGGTGAGATTGCACTGTGAAAAGACTTACAAGCAGATAATGCTAGCTAAGGTGTTGAAAGAGGCAGCTTTCTGTCCAAAACTGAACTGAAAAGAGGGAAGTGATGCATATCCACATGCAGGGGAGGTGAAGGAGGAAGAGTGGCCCTGTCCAGGTAAAGGGGAGGAATGCAGAGTGAAACAGTAGTAATACTATAATTACACATCATGTGCAAAGGAAACTCTATTTTCAATGCAAAAGGATTCACCCATGTGGCACGAGAGGGACTAGAACACAGACATGTGCCTACTGATAAAGGAGCAGCCAGAGGAATAACCAGTACAAATAGTAGGTAATAGTGAGGGAAAGAAGAAATAGCTTGGCACAATGTACCAACAGGTGTGTTCAGTATATTTTGCTGTCAACAGTCTCATGCAGGGATTCAGCACATACCCTTCAGTCCTTTCCTGATGGCCAGAATCTACATGACTGCTCCTCAATATAGTGCCCAGACAGTGAGCATTTAAAACACAACTTGTTATTACTATAGCTCAAAATGTGGAAGGGAATTAATCCTTAAATGTGAGCTAGGATCTCACAATGCAATACTCAACTTTGTTTTACTAGGTGTTTGTAATACACCATATTTTCTCAGGATCTTTTCATGCTATTAAGTTAAGAAGGATTGTGATATTAAATATGAGACTACCAAAAAGCTTCTACTTCTTGGCTTGTAAGAAGCCAGATTTCAGACATTCAAGATATTGAACCAGCCATCAAGAAGAGACTGACACACACTTATATCAGTGACAATGGAAAATAACCTCCCTCCAATCTTGCTCAGTCACAGCAAACATTACAGAATCTTATTTTGGCTATTCATAATAATGAACAAAAGAAGAGGCTCCTCCCTCAGCCTGCAGACCATATAATTGCATCAAATTTCCTGAGCATCCTACCTCTTTCACTTGTGAATTCAGTTCACTCCATTTTTTCTTGTATCCACATAAATGGCTCCCCCCACCACCCACCCCTCCTCACACTGCTGGCACACTGTAAGGGCACTGGAGTATTTGCTCTGCTTGTAAGATATGGAGGTTCTCTACAAATGGACCAGTGCTTCAGTTACACCCCTTTCAACATGGTCAGTGCAAAGAAAGCATGAGAAAATATTTTTGCATTCCAATCAAAGATGCTGCAATTACCGATGCTAATTTATACACCCTTCAGCATCACTGATCATAGCCAAGGTGTACACAGTGTGGCTGAAGGTTAACGTAAGCCCTTCCAGTGAGGAACAGTAGTCATGAGGTGGCCAAGTCTCTTGCCAGATTAGTCCAGAAAAACCAATTAGAAAGGGCAGACAAAACACGCAAGACAGATGCTGTGCTCAAGAGAGATTCAGGGAGGTTAAACTTCAGGGATCAGAGGGAAACTCAAACATTGCAGCTTGGCAGTCAGAGTTTAGAAATAACCAAAATGCAATAATTACTACAGAGCTGGTTGCAAGGGCAGACTTTTTTCACCATCTTCCCTGAAGCACAAAGAGAAAGCAATTTGTTAAACAGTGAGAAACATTTAGTGTCAAGCAAAGAGCACAAAAAGCCTGGCGAGAAAAAGAGGAGAAAACAAGAGCACACTGTCACTTGGTGACACTGCTCAACTCTTTAGAGAGGTCTTCCACAATGCAAATTACACACAAAGGTGACTTTTAACTAGTGGAAGTGTGTTAATCACATTTAGTTGCAGAATTCCTACAGCTTCTAAAAATGTCAACAGACTAGAATTGTGGTTTTGTTATTTGACAAATAACAAATAGGTAAATGAATCAGTTTGGGTTAGGTCTCTCGAACACCTCCAATTTTGAAATCTGCAAACTGGGACTAAAAGTCAAAGCAAACCTGAACACTGGACTAAATACTTATTTTTTTCTCCTATTAATCTGCTAACTATTTTTAAATACAAAAGGAATGGCACAAAACCCCCTCAAAACAAACCCTAAAAGGTTATTTTGGTGTCATGAAATAAATTCAATTTATATTACACTCGTTGAAAAGATGACATCCTTCAGAGCACCTCTCTATTTCCTGGAATGTCAGTGCCACCAGAGGCAGGTACAAACCTACTGAATCTTTCCCACTTTTTCTCCAACTACACAGACAAATCATTTAGTTCTTTGTCCAGCTTCTTAACTTCTAACAAAGACCTTTCCTCTTCTTCATTTCAGAATGGATGATGGGAGGTTAGGTCAAAGACTGAGATAAATTTTTAACACTGTACACAAATTGAGGATCAAGCCAAGCCATGCCTTTTATTAGCATCACCTACATTCACAAGACAGCTGCAAAAAAATTGATAGGCAAGGGTAGATGGCACTAGCCTAAATCCAATAGTTGGGGAGACCACCGAAATAGATGGGACTTGTGTTAGTTGTGACTAATAAGTCCTGTCACTTTCAAGAGATCTAACTTACAGAATAAGACCATGAGGTTTATCCTACTTCATTTGCCAGTACCATGAGGCAACCAAATACCACTTTATGTCTTCTTCCTCATGATGCTTAGTCCATAAAGGTAACTTCTCATAATGTCATGAGGAGTCAATTTTTAAAACTAGAACAACTGCACAGTGTGAATTAGTTATATCCTTGCCACCCACTGAAAATCCTTCAAGATTTAACTGAAGGCTTACTTGTTCTCTCTTGATTTATTATAATCTGATATTTTCTAACAGTGATTTAGCATTTCCTTAGCCCTGAATGAATCTCTATTGCCTTCGTAATTTTCTGCCTGGACCTTCAACTGCATTACTATTAACAAGTCTGAGATGGGGAGGAGTTGCACCGTTTTCAGATTATGATTTGGATAGGATTTTGATTGTTTTTGCTTTGTTTTGCAGATCTATATGGACTGATAGTCATAGTATGTTTGATACATTAAATTAATAAGGCAGTAAATGTATCGTGTAGTATTATCATTGCTTCAAGCAACCGAAAAATAAATCCAGTGAAAATGAAGTAGTGTAAAATTCACCTCCTAATTTTGTTAAAAAACAAAACAAAACAATTCTCTGAAATCAAATGTGATCATCTCATGATTCCCACTGCAGCTACCATGGAACAGTCTGTCAGAAATTGCTGCTTTACTGGCTGCAAACCCAGAATATTCCTAGCCTGTAGGAGCTGGTGCTCAGTATGTATGGACAATTCTTTCATCAACAGGGGACTTTGTTTATATTGAAAGTATGGGAGGAGGAATAAAACCTGGAATCACCCCCAGGAAAAACAATTGTACTCAGTGCAGGGGAGTACTTAAAATCTGTCACATAAATAAACCCCCTTTATTCCCTCACATGTCATCATTCTGCCTAATTTGAGAAGGAGTTTGCACACCGATTCTATCAACTATGTGTAAAACAACAACTGATTTTAGAATCCAATTCATATTTTTAGAACGCTGATTATTTTAATATGTGTATTTGGTTTGAATGTTTACTTAAATGTGTGATAGTTCTTGAAACTCTTCAGCCCAGAAGCATGAGATATAGCTCTAGAAAGGAAAACCTGTGTAATGTGCTGCAAAATGGTGTGCCAAGCAGCACATGAGATGCTGCAAGAGAAGTATTTATACTGAAAAGCTCTTAGTCACATTTATTATTGAATCTCCCTTCCAAATCACAGAAGTGGAAAAGACCCACACTACCAATACTATCTTCTAATTCATGGTCTCATAAATCATTCCTATGGCAAACACTACAACATGGAACATCTGCTCCTGAACATATTTATGCAACTCATGAGTTAACATAAATAACTCCTCCTCAGGGGAGGAATAGAAAATGAAATGTGGGAGGAACACACAAGCAAAGCTACCCATTTTCTGCTTTAAAATTAACAAATACAGTAGAATGCACAAAGTCCAAAAAGGCATTAGCCATATCCCTTTCTGGGCTGATTACCATCCTGATTTAAAGTGCACCTATGGAAAATGGGGTGTTGTATTTCTGGCATAACAACGACTCTCACAGCACATAAATTCCTCAACCTAACAAAACTGCTGTTGAGTTCATGTGAAGTAGTGGGAATATCATACCACGTACACAATTGAACTCAATCTAATAATGATCAGCCCAGAATGATATGCCCTGCCTCTCAGAGCTGTGTGATTTAACCACGTGGTTTGCAGCACAGCTTCTAAGTGAACTATCAGGAAGGGGTCTGCATCTGTGGACATGGCTTTTACAGCATCTATTTCTATTCCCCATAGGGAAGCCTATACACCTAAGGCAAGGAGTCATAAAAAGGACTTCTTGATACCTGAAGCTCTATTTAAAATATGAAGAGAACTGTCACCAACACAGCCTTTTGGCTGAGCAACCAAATAACAATTTCAGTAGGATGCTTTCTGCAAGATAATATTTAAGAGCAACTCAGCCAAGCCCTGGAGTTGGAGAGATACAAGAAGGCAGATGTGAATGGACGGCATGTGACAACAGATCCAAGTAGCAGAAAACAAAAAGACGAGGAAGGAGTAAAGGTGTTACACACAAAGAGCCAAGCAGGGCGTACTCAGAAATCGGGTCCTCCTGCCACCAGGCTTGAATGTCACCCGCTCAGATGCACAGTTAAACTTCACACAGCCTGTGGTAAAACAAAAAGGGGGAAAACAAGGAGAAGAAAAGAGACAGAACACAACTACAAGATGTTAGAAAACTCTAGACTGGAGTGGTGAAATGCACTAGCAAGACACAAGAAAAAGAGCTTAAATCAGTAGAGCATATGCAAGACATAAAGTGCTCTGCCCCCACCTGCACAACTATCAAGACTCATACTGCTGTTTTCTAATAGTTAACCCAGAAGAAAGAGGGCTGCATGCCACAAGCAATGTAAGTCATAAGAGAGGCACATATTGGCATAGTACATGATACTATTTGTAGACATGAACAGTTCAGATTAGTAGGGCTCATGTGATCCAGAGAAACAACCAGAAATTCTCTTCTGCCTAAGAGTGGTATATATTTTCTTATTCTATTTTTAGTCAGCTTTCCCATTGAAATTCACACACTGCAAATCTTAGCCATGTCTGAATTCAAAGACAAATACTACATACATTATCAGTGAGGGGAAAAAATTAGAAAGCCATCACTTCTAAAGGTCCAATGTATATATAAAGGAAGGTTTCTAACATAAAGAAGAGTCATCAAGAGGCCATAAACTTTTAACATGGATAAGGCCACAATACCTCTAGGATAAGTGTAGTCTTGCAACAGCTGCTTTAAGCATTCCCTTCCATCATCTCCATATGGCAGAATACGGAGGACACTGGAACATTCACTGTAATATCCCTAATTTTACTTTCTGGAGTGTTCCAGGTCTGTCCAGATTCATCATATGAAGAAGTTTAAAATGTAGGAAGGCAGTGAATCTCACACCTCAACTCTCAATGAAGTCTATCTCTATCATCCACAATATTTACCTTGGCCTGGCGCAGAAAGGCTTGGTATGGAAATGGCACCATCACTAGTAAAGGCAGAGTAGAGGTTCTCACTAGAAGGAGAAGGTTTCAGGGGCTGTAACAGATGGTTCTGTCCTGTCTCTGGGACACTGCCAGGAGGATGGAGGGTCTGCTGTTGGGGCAAGACTGAAGGTGCGCTCTGAGCAGACAAATTTCCTGTAACGTGGGGCAGGGGGAGGTTTAGGAGAGCAAATCATTAGAATGGCAATATGATGGACACCCAGTTACCTCATCCCAGAGGAGACTAAACGGTGCCAAAACACTAGCTATGGAGGAACCCTTCAGTGGGATCAACATTATGAGGGGGAAAAGCAACTGATAAATATGCGCATGACAAAAGAGAACATGCAGGGAAGGCTACAGTCATCCAGTGGGGCTTTCTGTGTGTACCTGCTATTCTACTTCGCCGGGTAAGGGAGAATTACTTTATTTACTTACATATTTATATCCCATTTTTTAAAAAAACATTTCCCCCACAAGATAGCTAACAACGAACACACCAAATACATGTATCAACTGTAAATGCCCTACAGGAATACACTATAGTAAGCCTTTTTCTTTCTTTTTTCTTCATTGTGTGCAACCCATCATTGTGGGTTTTTAAAATTGCAATTGAAAAATGTGGAGCAAGTTATTGAGCCGCTTAGGAATGTAGCTTTGGTGTTATAGGAAGCTTGAAGGCATAGAAGGTGAATAATAAATGTCAGATTTGGACTTAAGTGACCTGAGTTTTATCTCTTCACTCAACCTTCAGGTTCACTGGACAAACAATATCTTTCAGGTTAACCTGAATCACAGAATAAATAGGAATGACCACCAGAGATAGAAACCATTGCTTGGACTGCAACTCTCATTATCCCATACCATGGGCTACACTGGCCAAGGCTGATTACAACAGCAAGTCCAACAATATCGAGGACTGTGTGTTTTTGGTGTACACTTTGGAACTTGTGGAGGAAGTAAGATTTAAAAAAAAAAAACTTCAACAGTAGCATATAGAAGAAAACAAGTACTTTTAAATATTATTTAAAAATAAATAAATCACAATAGCAAGTCCAGATTAAACAGCCTGCCAAAACAAAAATCTTAACAGACTACTAGACCAGGGACGTGTCTATCACAATCTCCATGTTGCCTTACCCAAAATCTGGGGGCTCTTATTACCCTGGGAGCTGCTGCGACTAGATCTGCTGCTTCTTCCTTTCGTAGGTCTTCTTCGCCTGCCTGAGAGAGGAGCAGCCGGAGGGATGATGACAGCTGGAGGTATCTTGCCCAGTTTTGTGTAGAGCAGTTCTATCTCCAGCTTTTGCCGACTCTGAAGCTCTTGGATCTCCTTAAGGTGTCTAGGGAATAGAAAAATGGCATGTGTTGCTTCCTATCATAATGCCAAGTTACTTCAAACTTGAACTGGTAAGTGAAGGTTGCTTACCTGTAAACGTGTTTTCCCGAGTGACCACCTGTGGATTTGCACCTATGGTAATTCCTGCGCACGCGCAGGCAGCATCGGACATTCTCGAGACTCTCTTAAACCGTTAGCTAAGCCACGCCCACCTCCGAGCACATAAATAGCCCCAAATGGAGCTAACGGTCAGTTCTTCCGCCGCATTAAGCAGACAGAAGTCCTGAGGCATGACGTAGCGGGGAGGTTGGGCGGGCTGTGCAAATCCACAGGTGGTCACTCGGGAAAACACGTTTACAGGTAAGCAACCTTCACTTTCCCCTCGTGACCACCTGTGATTTGCACCTATGGTAATAGACTAGCGAGCTGCTAACCTTGGATGGTGGGCGTCATGCCACAGCTGAAAACAGAACCGCTCTCCCGAAGGCAGCATCTTTCTTAGACAATATATCAAGCTTGTAATGTTTCACAAAAGTCAAAGGCGTAGACCAGGTCGCCGCTCTACACACTGCATCGATCGGGACCCCCTTCATGAAGGCTGTTGTCGTAGCAACTGCTCTTGTCGAATGCGCCTTAACCTGTAACGGTAAAACTTTCCCAGAATTACGGTAAGCCATACGAATAGCCAATACAACCCACTTCGAAAGTCGCTGCGACGATACTGGTAAACCTACAGTATCTTTCCGGTAAGTAACAAACAATTTTGGCGACTTCCGTGACTCAGCTGTCCTATCTACATAGTAAGCTAATGCTCTACGAACATCCAATAAATGCAACGCCCTTTCTAAAGGCGTCGTAGGATTTTGGAAAAAAGCCGGCAAAACGATCTCTTGAGACATATGAAAAGTACTAGCTACCTTTGGCAAAAAGGCCACATCTGTCCTAAGGACCACTTTATCCTTATGCATCCGCATATAAGGATCATCGCACCGTAGTGCACATAGTTCACCCACTCTCCTAGCAGATGTTATTGCTACCAAGAAGGCCGTTTTCCACAACACAAAGGAGATATCCGTTGTTGACAACGGTTCAAAGGGATGTTTTGTTAAAGCCGTGAGCACTAATTCTAAGCTCCACGGCGGGGCTACTGGGGTAACTGCAGGCCTTATATTCCTTGCTCCCTTCAAAAACCAAGAAATTAAAGGGTCTTTGAAACAAGATGTCAAACCAGCCTTTCTTCTATACCAGGATAAAGCTGCAAGATAACATTTTAATGATGAGATTGAAAGGCCCGAGTCCATTAAGGACATCAAAAAATCCAAAATTAACGACGTGGGCGCTTTAATTGGTTCTACACCCCTCTCCTGGACAAATTTTGTGAACCGTGTCCATTTATAAGTGTACGATCTCTTTGTTGATCGCCTATGAGCAGCGTCTAAAACTGCTTGTACTGGTTGAGACAGAATAATATTAGCAGTCATTGACTTGGAAATATTCTCCAAGCCGTCAGTTTCAGGGTCTGAACATCTGGGTAAAGGACCAAATTGTTCTGCGTTGCTAGAAGGTCCTTCCTGTCTGGGAGACGCATGAATACTCTTCGTGACATTTGCAGTAGCAGGGAAAACCAAGGCTGTCGAGGCCACCATGGGGCTACTAAGATTCCTTGAGCTCTGTCTTGGAACATTTTCGACACCACACGTAGCAGCAGGGGAATTGGGGGAAAAGCATAAACTGTTGTGCTCCCCCAGTCCTGCAGGAACGCATCCCCCAGACAATTGCACAGTGCGGTCCGACTCAGCCGTGCGCAAAACATCTCGCATTGCGCGTTCTCCGGTGATGCAAAGAGGTCTAACTGCGGCCAGCCCCATGCTCGAAACAGAAGCGATGTCACTTCCTTGTTCAGCATCCATTCGTGGTGTTGTAAAGGTGACCTGCTTAGGTCATCTGCTAGTACATTTTGAACTCCTGGCAGATGAATGGCCATCAAATGTATGCCTCTGTCTATGCACCAATGCCATATCTTCAACGTTAACGTTAGTAATGTTGTAGAATGGGTCCCTCCCTGCTTGTTTATATAGAACATTACTGTGGTATTGTCTGTAACTAGTTGGACATTTTGATTTACGAGAAGCAGCTGGAATGCTTTTAACGCTCTCTCCACAGCAAGTAACTCCAACAGATTTATGTGTGACCTTGACTCTTGCTCTGTCCACCTGCCCTGGGCAGTAAAGCCCTCCACATGGGCACCCCAACCTTTGAGTGAGGAATCTGTTGTCAGAACTGCCGTCGGTTCTGGTTGTTGAAAAGATAGGCCAGCACAGACATTGTGTTGATCTGTCCACCACAGCAGGGATCGGCGAATATCCCCAGGTAGGGAAAAACGGGTGTTGGAATTGTGATGTAAAGGATTGAAAACCGACAGGAACCATGATTGCAGGGGCCTGATATGCAACCTCGCATGTGGTGTCACTCCCGTAGTTGAGGCCATGTGACCTAAAATTTTCTGGATGCATTTTACTCTTATTCTGTCTAGTTTTACTGTTTGTAGAATTAGAGTTTGTAGGTTCCTGAACCGGTCTTCGGGAAGAAACGCCTTCTGCACTTCTGAATCCAACGTGGCACCAATGAATTGTATTCTCCTCGCCGGGTCGAGGTGGGATTTTTCCCAATTCACAATTAGACCTAGGGACTGGAGAAAATACAACGTTTTTCTAATGTCGTTTTCCAATCTATACCTAGACTTAGCCACCAATAACCAATCATCAATATATGGGTATATCGTTATTCCAGCTGTGCGGAGATATGCCGCTATCACAGCCATACACTTTGTGAAAACCCGTGGTGCTGTTGCTAGTCCGAAGGGAAGCACTTTAAACTGGTATGCCTGGTTGTCAACCTTAAAAGTCAGATATCTATGATGGTCTTTATTAATTGAAATATGGAAATAAGCGTCTTTCAAGTCTACTGTTGCAAACCAAACATTTTTATTTAATAAAGGTAAGAGTACTTTCAACGAAACCATCCTGAACTTCTTAGGAACGATATACTTATTCACGTTACGTAAATCGAGAATGGGGCGTTGACCACCACCTTTCTTAGACACTAAGAAATATCTTGAAAAATAGCAATTATTATACTCAGATGGATGTACATAGGAAATCGCCCCCTTCTCCAACAACTTACTAATCTCATCTAACAGTGGGCCAGAGGACGGAGTCGACCTCACATGACCAACAGGAGGCAGCTTTTCAAACTCAATACTATAACCGTTTCTAATTATTTCTAAAACCCAGGCATCTGAAGTAATATTAGTCCAAACATCATAAAAAGGGGTCAAACGTGACCCAAAACATGGTAAATCCTGTTGACCTAGATTACAGGTCTGTATAGGAGAACATGCAACATTTGATAATACGCCAAGTGGCGAAGAAACATTAACCAAAGGTGTAAATCCCTTTGACAATACGGTATTTGATATATCATTTGAGTGAATGTCAAAAACGCTGCTTATTGCCCCCTGAACGGTTAGGTTTGCTCTGGTAGGGCTGGAAGCGATTCTTCGTTCCATAGACCTGTCGTCCCTGTGTAAAGGACTTGTTATTTTGGAAGTTTCGTTGACGTTGCGGCCCATTATAGTAGTTACCAGAGTATCTCCTGTAATAAGGTTGATGCCATCTTGGTTTTTGTTGGTAACTTGATTGACGCGGAAAACCATAGATCTGCATGGTTTTTTTCATCTCCTGAGTATGTTTAAGTCTTTCATCTGTCAACGGGTTAAACAGTCCATTCTCATTCATTGGGAGATCTTCTGCAATAGTACAACCATCCTCCGACAAGGATGAAGCTCTTAACCAGGCATGACGTCTGATTGCTGTTGCTGTCGCAAATATCTTCCCCGATGTGTCTGCCAAGTGTTTGGCGAAATCCTTTTGATATTTCGCTAGCAGCAATGCTTCCTTTTGAAAGGCCTTCGGCAGGCGTCGCTCATTCAGAGGCAGCAAGTCTATATAGGGACACATCTTGTTCCATAAAAACGTTTGATAAGCAGACATATAAGTGGCATAATGTGCCATCCTCGTAATCAGTCCTGCGGCTATATGAGCCTTCTTTCCCAATGTATCTATCTTTCTACCTTCTTTATCAGAAGGCGCCGTTTTCTTAGACTTCTTCCCTTGGCCAACCTCCGCTACAACTGTGTTGGGTATAAAAGGTTTGTAAACCCAATCAGCAGTAGATAGATCCAGTCTGTAAATGTTATCTACCCTTCTCGGTATAGCTGGTGCTGATACTGGAGACCCTTCTGGTACCTTAGTAAGTTTAAGGAGGTATGGCAATACTGGTAACGTGGTATTATTTGTTGCCTCCTGTTGATCCGCCGGAAACATAGGATCTTCTACTGGTTCCGGCGGTTTAGGATTAGGCAAGTCTAGCGCTTTAATAAGTCTGGTTAACATAGCTGTAAATTTAACAACATCATCATTAACATTAGACGCAGGGCCTTTACGTCTTGCGTCATCATGTGTAGGCAATTCATCATGAGACGTATCAGTCAAGTCCATCTGCTCTGATAAAGGAGCTTCATTACTATCATCTTGCTCTGACAGCGGGTCGTCTAGCAAAGCCACTTCGCCTGATACAGAAGCTAAGTGTCTGTGTGCTCTTGCAGCCCTGGGCTCATGGGGTCTCATATCAAACCCATTTGGATTGTTGGAGCTTTGCCAGTGATAAGGAGGTGGGAAACCTCCATAAAAGATAGGGCCTTGTGGTGTCATTTGCCAGAAACCCCCTTGAGGGAGTCCTTCTCTCATCTCCCTTCGTGAGCCAGAGGGTGAATGGGAGCAACACCTCACTTCTTTGTCAGTGTGTGTCCTGCTTCGTCTGCTCCTTCCCCTCTGGCACCTCTTCTTCGCTCTTGGAGGGGAGGAATCAGAAGAGGAACCTGAAGAGTTGCTGGAGGTACTCTTCGACGCCGAGCGTTCCCGGCGCCGATGCCCTCCTAACTTCTCTCCCCCGGCGTCGGTTGCGCGGCGCGAGGGAGCTTTCGCCCGGCTCCGCACAATACGATCATCCTCTCTAGCCGAGGAGGGGCCGGGTGCTTGGGAGGAGTCAGTAGGGGGAGCTTGGTTCGGCTCCTCCCTCGAAGCCGCGACGTAGACCATGGGAGGAGCCGGCGCCGATAGCGTCGGCATCGGGGGAGTGGTTTGGTTCTCCCTCGCCTCTTGCGCATGCGCCGGTCGTTGTTTTGCAGATCCCGGCTCCGCCTCTCTCAGGGACGCGTGCAAGGGAGCGGATCCTTCTCCTCCGGTCGTTTCCTTTGCGCTCGCTGGCTGTTTAGGCTCAGCATGAGCGATCATCTTCTTGGCCGGCTTAAGGAGTAGGCTTGGGGCCTTTTCCTTAGTTCTTTTTGTTTTCTTTGGCCGCGCCATTATTACAGTGGAAGACGATGACTCAGGTAAATCCTTATCGTTTACTGAGCTCTCATCGCCAGTTTGCCTCTTCGCAGGCAATGGCGGAAGAAGCGCCTGCTCATAGAGAGCTGCTTTAAGACGAATCTCCCTCTTCTTCCTCGTTTGAGGCGTGAAGAGTTGGCAAATATTACATTGTTGATGCATGTGCTCTTCGCCAAGGCAAACAATGCAAAGAGAATGCGCGTCATTATCCGGGAAATTAGATTGGCAAGCTGTACAGCGTTTAAATCCTGTAGTATGAGACATCTCAGTTGATATCTCACAAACACTTCTTTATTAATTGAAGCTTAGAGTCTCAATTTATCCGACTGCCTGAATGCGGCGGTTAAAGAGAACTGACCGTTAGCTCCATTTGGGGCTATTTATGTGCTCGGAGGTGGGCGTGGCTTAGCTAACGGTTTAAGAGAGTCTCGAGAATGTCCGATGCTGCCTGCGCGTGCGCAGGAATTACCATAGGTGCAAATCACAGGTGGTCACGAGGGGAAAGCAGAGAATATTAATCAGGAGGGTCCTTGGGCAATATGGTATACAAATGGGATCTGCAACACAATAGTAAAATTTATCCCCAATCATAAACAGAACTAATTGTATTTGGGGCTCCAAACTAAAGTAGAAGATTTTGTAACAATATAATCTGAGTGGGTGAAGAGAAGATAGTTTTACAATGTGGGCAAACATACTTTTCACATTTGTTTTCTGAAACATACAAAGAGGACAGTTGCATTCACCATTTACTCACGTCCACAAACTACAACAAACTACCAGGAGACCTAGCAGGCAATTTCACTGTATCCCACATCCTGATCTTCCTCAACAGAAAGTCTACTTAACTTTCACACCTTTTTCTGTATTATCAAAAGCAATATGCTCACATCTTGCTAAGAAATTATCAAGGAAGCCCTTGGTGAGATTCCTCAGGATCCCAGTTGTAACAAGGACATAAGAAATGTGTACACTGCACTTTCTTAGGTGACCTTTTTCTATCTTGAGTTTTATAACTTGCTGTAGGTTTTTGTATAGCAATTTATAAACTCTGAGTAGAAAAATGTATCAAAAAGTGCTGTATATTTTTGTGAACCCAGGATTGTGCACTGGTTTCAGATTGGATTGGGGATCCAAGAGACCAGTGTTCAAATTCTTGATCAGCCATAGAAACTAATTGGCAAACTTCCCCAGAATAAGTTATCAAGAAAACCTTGTGATAGGATTACTATAAATTGGAACTGATCTGTGGATATGCAGCAATTAATATGTTTTTGTATCCCCAACTGTTTTCCAAAGTTCTCTTTAATTACACTATATAACAAAATTTTGAAAAAAAAAATCTGTTCCTGGTTTAAAGATAGTTGTTATACTTCAGAAATTTAATTTTTGTGGCTGCCACAAACTATGCTGAATTGGTTGAGACTCGATGAGATGTTCATTAAAAAACTATAGAAAAATGTGCTGCAAGATGTCCCGCAAAAACAAAATTTTTGCAGTTTAAATTTTTCCATATTTTTATGATAAACCAATTAGGAAATGACATTTATAACCCAGGAACAAAAATCCTGTTACATATTGTTATCACCAGATATTTTAGATCAGTTATTACTTGTTGCTTTTGATAGTATAAAATTTAATGTAAGCTGTGTTTCTATATTTTTACTTTTGATGGTGAAATTGATTTTTCACTATTTTCATTTTTTAAATCATATACACAAATTACACAGATGGGGAAAGTTTTCAGCCAAGACCTTTCACAAATTAGTCCACAAAAAAACCCAACTTACTTCTCCCGCAATTGCCGTAGCTCACACTTCAAATCTTCATCTTCTATGTCTGACTCATTATCACTGCTCATGTAGGAGGAGTTGAATGAGTTACTAAGGCTATGGACTGGAAGACTGATTTTTGACCCAGGCGGATGAACAGAGTCTGGACTGCCTGCACCATCATCCAGCTCCTTAGTGGCACCACTCAAGAAGGCAGCTTCCAACTCAGAAGAAGGCCCATTCAGATGCAGAGAAGATCGCCTTTCTGCCACTTGTGATTTAGGAGTTGTGTGTGGAGAAGAAACATGCTCAGACAGAGGGACTATTGCAGGGATCTCACTTTCTACACAGGTCACTTCATCTTGAGTTCTAGACACAGAAAAGCGACCCACTTGGTCTGCTGTTGTTGTCACCTGGAAACGCCCAACCTTGGTTGGCTGTAACTGCATGCTGGAAGTGTGTGAAAAGACTCCATCTACTGCATCTACTGAGGTACCAGCAACGACCTCAGCTGTTCCACTGGAGGTTGTCTTTATCAAAGTACTCTCTGGGCTGCTGCTAGACAAAGATGAGGATTCCGAGGTGGTTGTGTCAAAATGCTTGGGCTGACTTCCACTCTTTTTTTGGTCATCTACTGCCACTGAAACCTAGATATAATATACACATTATTATTTATATGCACACAGACACCTATCAGTGTGAGTTAAATTTTACAAGAGCTCAATGCAGGGGGTCTTATTCAAAACAGGAGGAAATAAGGATGGAAACAGAATAAACATGGAAACGGTATGTGTTTGCTTCAGCTCCTTGTGCTGGGTTGGGTTACTGTAGGATGTTCAGCAGCAACTCATGTTCTGATGAACACAAATCAAACATAATATAAAGTGCCTAGTTAATGCAAAAGTCATTACCATAAACTGTAACAATAATTGCAATTTTAGACAGATTTAAAGGGTAATGAAAACATTTATGTAGGAAGCCACTATCAATGGCTATCTATAGATTACCTGATATTGCAAAATGAAAATGCCAACCAATTATCTATCAAAATGAGGCTTTGATTTCTATAATTTTGTAGGTCAAATCTTTTTAAAATGTCTACGTAGAATTTAGGTGGTAGTATTTTGGAACTTTGATGCCCATCAAGCACAGTATTATTCCATACTCAGTTTCACCATATATAAAATAGGAGTAACCAAAACCACAATGCAACTATGACAAAAAGTGCTAAAGTATTCTAAAAAATACCTGAAAACGACCCATCTTAAGAACTGCAACTCCTGCAGTTGTAGTTGTGGCACACCTTTCTGCCTCCTGAGAATCTGAAACAGAAAATAGCAAAAGGAGTTAAGAAGAAATGATGAAAAATATTGTTCATTCCAATACATTCCAAAGAAACAGCAATTCTCACACTATCCATTACAAAGGATGCCAAGAACCTGTTTCCAGTAGTTGTGTGGATCTTAGGATTTAGTGTATGCAAAAGTTGCTTAAAAATATTGTTATCTTATTAACTATTGGGATTTGTGAATAATCTAGCATTACAAAAGAGAGAATGCATCTTTCCAATAAGTTACACCATCAAAATGACAGATTTGCGATGCATGCTGGGCCTTATCATAATCAAGCATTGTAAGAGTAAATGAGGAATTCGCTTCCCACCAAAAATACTGAACCTAACAAAATATATTACTCTGAAAAACAATAGATTGTTGCAGGCCATTTCAGCAGATGTATAAATTCATTATTTGTCCTTACACCTTGGCTGCTGCAGAGCACATGCTCATGCTCCAATAGGACAATTTTTTGCTGAGGTAAAAGTTCCAAAAACACATCTTCTGTGATTATAATCCTATTATAATCTGGATTTTGTTCATTAGTTTTAGCAGTAGCAGACAATACATTTTACTTTTCATTATTATCCATCAAAAAGATTTTACCAGTATTTGAAGGCTGTTCTGGTGCAGGAACCATTCCAGTAACTGCTGTAGAAGCTACAGATGGCACAGGCTATGAAAAGAAAACAAAGTTATGTTGGCATCAACGTAGCTTACTCTCTCTCCTTTTATTTTTTATTTTCTAATCCAGGATAATAATAGGACTGAGATAACTGAAAGGGACTCAATGGTTTTGTTAAGCCTCAGACACCAAAGCAAAATACACAGAAGACTATCAGAGTAACAAGTCAAATCCACTCACTAAGCCTCCCAACTAATTCCAGCACTGACATATAAAAACAATCCAAAGGAATCTGCACCATAGTTGATGTAACTTGAACAAATCTCTCAATTCAAAGTAACATCCATCCAAGTGGCACTGCAGCTTGCTACAAAGGTGGCAATCAAGGCCTCTTTGCTTACAGTTGTACTTATAAGGAAGGTAAATTTGTTTCAAGAGTTGGATTCATTCCAGAAGGGTTCATTCTTACTGGGCCAGCAATCCTCTATATGAACTTCATCAAACCTCATTGTAGGTCCAAGCTCATGTGCCTGTGTATTCCATCATACACAAAAAAACTTAAAACATAGAAAACCACTGTCAGCGAAAACTCCAAATCAACACTTGCTTTTCTCATTTTCTATGGCTTTGAATACAATGGCATGTGCACATGGAGGCTGCGGGTCTGTTATATGATTACTGTATTATGCTCTGCCCTTCCACTTAAAAGCATTAATGTTAGTTTACAATCATATTACTATAGAAAAAAAACAGTAAGCTGGTGGCCCTAGAATCCAAAACACATATGCCATGATGTGAAATGTCTCCCTAAGCAGTGGAATTACTAGTGAAATGTCTCCCTAAGAAGAGTATCCACCTTCTCTGATACACCCTCTCACAAGCATTACCCTTTTTCCATAGTACTACACACTTGATCTTAGCCAAAAGGCCGAGAAGCAATAGTAAAATTAACAGATCTAACTCTTTTCCATCCCTCCCAGTCTTGGAGGGGGGAGGAGAGGGTGCAGACCATGCAATTTCTGAACACTGCAAATCTTTGGTCTCATCATATGAGAACTCATATCAGCTCACATGAAGCTGGGGCTGATGAACAGCAAACACTTACACAGGCAGGAGTAGATGTTGGGACTGTTTCTGGACTCAGGGCTCTTCTTAACTGAGCATCCAGGTCTTCTAGAGGTTGCTGGGACTGGAACAAAAGGCAACTATTATAGCTGTTGCCCTTTACAAACAGGATAGTCTAATTGTGGTCCTCCAAATGTTGCAGAAGATGGATATCATCATTGCTTACTACTGACCTCAAGTTCAATCCAAGTTGTTGTTCAGTATCAGGAGGGCCACAAACACAAACATATAGATCGACTTTCAAAACCATTCTCTATATTGTCCCTCACAGACTATTTTATTGTGACATAAGCACAAGCCAATACCCTATTTCAGGTTGTACAAAGTAAAAGGAGAAGTTGGGTTGGTGTTAATGAATTATACTGGCCTTGTTGAAAGGTACAGGAAGTTCTGGAAAAGAATTATTTCTATTCAACAACTATACTTTGGGCAATGAATAGGCTGGTAAGTAAAAGGGCAAAATATCAAAACATATTCAGAAAACTACAGCATGTTAAGACAAGAGAGCCGAGCAGCCTCTATTTTAATGCACATTCTTTCATCATTAGCAGTAGCTTATATAAACCAAGTTCCTTTGAACCACAAATCTCTGAAAGTATACTGATATATTGGATAGGAAACTTGGTAAAACTTCTACCATCAAATCCTTCAAACGCTCAGGTAAGTTGCCATTAGCTGGTGCACATTTGCCCAACCACCTCATATTTTCCATATCACCATTTACATAGCAACCAAATTGCTCCATCACTTGCTTCAGATACTGTGAAGCACCCTCACTGGCTTTTCCATTCTCTGGGTAAAAGTCTCCTAAAGTACAGAACACCAAAATTTGTGTAAACATAATTTGATGGGACAGTGTATGTTCTGTACTTCCACCAATTGACAAAGGAAGCAAAGAATCTTCCATCAAGCATGGAATGCCTCACATTGAGCACATTATCAACTTTAAAGATATATTAACTTAAAAAATAATAATCTACCGTACATCTGAAAAAAAATCATAAAAACACAAGTTCCAAAAAAGCACAGCAGCTCTAAACCAGTACACAAAGCAGTTGAGTATCATTTATTTCTTTGGATATTTTAATACTACAGCACTGCAATTGCCAAAGATAAACATCTAAATTAGGAGCAATTCCACGTTTACTAAGATATACAAGAATAAGGTAATGGGAGTAAAGTAATGAAGTTTCATGCAACAGAGTTTAATTTCAGCATGCTCTTTGAAAAGGGAAAAAAGAAGAAGCGGATAGCTGTAAAGCACCTGAGTTAGTGTAGGTCCTGGAAATGGTGGCAACTGCTCACTGGATGGAGTGCCAGCTGGAGGTTCAGAAACTACTGGTAGTCCCTATGAATAGATATGAAATTGAAGTTCAGTCTCAGAAGAGAAAGATCATCCAGTTATAGAGTAGACATGTTCACCTTGTAAAGGTTTCAGTATGTAAGGAGTATTATTAACATGGGTTCTTCTTTGTGTGTTAAAACAACCATTTTCTAAAAGTTACAAAAGGAGCAAAACCCTAAAATGATACTCAAAATGGAAATGTTTGTGATACAACATGCTTTGATTCAACCAATAACTATAAATGGAATGCATATTTTGTTGCATTTTTAGTACTTCTTTTCCCTGGAGGAAGGGAAATCCAACTCTATATACTCAAGTGTAAGTCTAGAAACTTTAGTTTTAAAAACCCCCCAAAAATCATTTGTCCACAGTGATTACAGACTCTTAGCTATTACCAAAAAAAAGGAACCATCCTCTTCTCTGAGTAGAAGGGCAAAAGGCAAAAGCTTAGTCCATTCTGGGAAAACCTAAAAGAAGCACCAATCCCCTCTACTCTCTCCCCCATGGGATTGCACCTGGCCTTTTTGGATACCTTGGTGGGGAAATCGGAGTGGCAGCAGCCGGGGCAGCTGGCCCTCAGGCAGTGCGAACTCTTTCCTCTTACTATGGAATGTCCTTCAAATTATCAAAATCCATAATTTTGCACCAAAACCTGCCCTTGACCTATATATGAGGATGGTTTATATACTCATATACTCATGTATGCTCCTGCAAATTTCTTGGGAAGACAGGTGGACAAATGTCAGAGTGGTGGAAGAAGCAAAGACCACTAGCACTGAAAGGATGCTACTATACCATCAACACCACTGGCTGACCACATTGTCTGAATGCCAGATCACCATCTTCCAAAGCAGTTTCTATACTCCAAACTCAAGAATGGGAAACATAATGTTGGAGGACAGGAAAAGAGATTTAAAGATGGGTTTAAAGCCAACCTCAAAAACTGTGGCATAGACACCAAGAACTGGGAGGCCCTGGCCTTTGAGCACTCTAATGGGAGGTCATCTGTGACCAGCAGTGCTGCAGTATTTGATGAGGCATGAATGGAGGGCATAAGAGAGAAATGTGCCAAGAGGAAGGAGCGTCAAGCCAACCCTGACCGGGTCCGCCTTCCACCTGGAAACCGATGTCCTCACTGTGAGAGAACATGCGGATCAAGAATAGGACTCCACAGCCACCTACGGGCTCACTGCCAAGACACTACGCTTGGAGGACTGTCATCCTTGGGCTACAAGGGATCACCTAAGTATATGCTCCCAGTATAATTTCGAGTTTTTCCCATCTCCCTTTATTTCTAGTTTCCTTGAATAATTGTTATTTAAATGCTATGTTACACATTTTATGTATAATAAGATACTATCTGGATAAGTAGCTCCCTTTAAGTTAGAAGTAAACTGAAGGAAGACGTGAATGTCTGCATTCATTTAAAGTGACTTCAAAAAAACTATCAGTGTGCTGGTTTCCCTACAAAAAGAAGCTGAGACATGCAAACTTAAGGAGAGGGGAGGGTAAACAGTTCAAACATTGTTAGACAAGGCAATAGAATGAGGCAGATCAGTTTGACAGGCAGGTGAGACAGCACATTCTAACTATTTTCATCTTTTTTTAAAAAATAAAAAAGTCTCTAAACTAAAAATGTAAGATAGCTGAACATTTTTCTCACCCTACAATACCTTGTCATTCTATGAAGCAATACCCCCGCCCCAGGGGGGTGGGGGGTGGGGTCAGTTTGGAATCCTAACTAAAATAAAATTTTGGTAAATCTCATGACTATCTATTTTCAGATTTGACAATTTTGATAAATTTTGAACTCTGGAAGGCAGCCATATACACCTTGAACTCTATGTAGAAAAGAAGAAGGTAATCAATTCTATCTTGGCTGTGAACTGGGAGAAGCTGGAGCCCCGTGTCATCCCTGCTATATAAAGTCTGATACAAAACAATATCAAATACCTAAGTCACCTCTTTTTCCCTCGAATCTATATCTTTCCCTCACATCTATATTAGTGATACAGTCCATGTTTATCTTTCAAATTTAATAAATATTGTGAAACTATGCCTTCACACGATAAAGTCTATTGCATGTTTAGCCAGATATACCATTATCTTTCCTCATAATTACTAAGTGTACACCCCAAATTGACATTATAGACACAAAAATAATCAACTTGTTCTTTTATACATTAATAAATAATAATGAACTTTATTTCTACCCCGCCACCATCTCCCCAAAGGGGACTCGGGGCGGCTAACATGAGGCCAAGCCCAAAGGTACAATACAACAAAATAAAATACAGACTGCAAAAAACAAAAATTACATCAGGATAAAATACATACAGTAGCAAAATAACATAAATAAAGCAAATTAACACAATATAAAATCGAACATAAAGGACAGGCCTTAAACAACTTGTTACACCTAACACCAGTCCCCTTATAGAACATCGAGAATTCCATGGAGAATATCCTGAGTGCCCTATGCTTCAAGCAGCACTAATACTAGGATTTCTACCAAGGAAGCAGACTGTTATGACCCTTCTGTTAAACTACCAGAGGTTTAAACAGAATGTTTCAAAACTTTAAAAATATATTAATACAATGGAGAAGAGGAAGAGCTGAACTATAAACAAGGTATGAACAAAAATTGAACCAAGCAAGTCATGGCTAACATTTTCAATCTCATTTATTTGAAAATTTCCTCAGCTAACATGTTTTAGAGCAAATTCATAAGAACATTTGATTCCTTACCGGTACTCTGCTAAGAGGAGGTTTTGAAGGAGGGGTCCCCGGTTTAGTGGTTGCTGATGCAGTACATGTTGCTGGAACACTGTTGATGGGGGTGCCTGCCTGCCCAGGTGTAGCAACTGCTGTTACGACAGGTAAACCTGCTGGACCAAGTGTCAAACTGGCTGGTGGTATACTGGTACTTGCAATAGGTGCCACAGGTTTCGTGGGTGCAACAGCAGTAGTTGGTAAGGCAGGCATGACTGTGGTCTCCACCACAAGAGATGTCTCCAAGGATACAGATGGATGAGCTGCCCCAACACCACCATGTTCACTGAAGAGAGATCGCAATTTTTCTTCCAGGGTTTTTATGTCATCTATGCCTGGTGCTTTGGGCTGAGTGTCAACATCCACTTCCAAAGAATGAGTATGTGGTAGATTGGGCAATGGAGCTGACTGAGGATGACCATGTATCAAAGTTTGCTGGACGACAGGCACATTAGTTACTGGTTGTGCCAGTGGCAGAATGCCAGGTAAAGGAACCTGGGGTAATGCCGGAGTAGAAACTATGCCTGCTACTGGGGCTAAAGTGGATGAGGTAACTATGGGTGGGATGGGTAGTGGAAGTACTCCAGGTGGCTGCATGATGGAGCCAGGCATACTAGATGGTACTGTAGAGGATATAGGTACAGAAAGAGGCAAGGATACTCCACCAGTGATGCCTAGATGTGGCTTTTCTGGCTGCTGCTCGCTTTCTGATCTTGGTTGCAGCACACTAACCACCACCATTTCTGCTAGGCTGGGGACAGAACTGCTAGTGTCCAACTGAGTAGACTGTGAAACCATGCTCTGTGCCAAAGAAACAGGGACAGTTGTTTGGCATTGTGACGGAACAACACTGGCACTGCCAACCTCCTGAGATGTCACAGGGGGTGCCATAGCTCCTGGTATCGTAACACTAGGCCCAGTCACTCCAATTTGTGGCAAAGTTAAAGAAGCTGGGGTGCTACTGCTAGGAACAATTTCTCCTGCAACAGAACCTGCCTGAGATGCAGTTGTAGACAAAGAAGAAGGTGCACTGATGCTGGAAGCCACACCACTAATTAAATCTGACCCTGACTGCAACACTGGTGGAAGAGAGCTGGAGCCTGGCAATTCTTCATTCAGTGAAACCCCTGTGGTCACCTTTTCCACTACCTGTGTAGTTGGTAAAGAAGCACCAGTGGAGGAAGGAAGGGGCATTGAAGGAGCAGTCAATGATGTTGAGGGCAACCCACCATTTCCACTTGTAGCTATAGGTGGGAAAGGTGGCATGTCCTGATTAAAAACTGGAGGAGCTGTGTTGGGACCTTCTGTCATTTGTACATGTTTGAGCTCTGAAAAAGCTCCCTGTAGGCTGAGGGATGATGCAGAGTGAGACAGATTCATTCCAGGACCATGAGATGAGGAAGCAGCAACTGAAAGAAAGAGGTAAAATATTTTTTTCAGAATAACTTACTGAAGAATACTAAAGACCCTGGAGTTAAGGCAACTCAAGGAATTTATTTATTTGATTTTATATTCTTCCTTTCTCTCCATAGTGGAAATAAAATTAGCTCAAAGAAAACAAGTTGCTTTTTTTTCTCTAAAAAACAAACAAACAAAAACAAAAACCAGACTACTGCATGTTTAAGAAAAAGTGTTACAAGAATCCACCACTTCTGTTTTCATATGGATCCAGTGGTTTTAGTGAAGGCACACTTTCAAGGTCAGTTAGAGAAGTGTCTTTAAAGATAATCTGAACAGCTACATAAGGCATATGAGCAGAAAGTTAGTGTTTCAGGCAAATGACTGTTCATACAGCAAATCAGTCCCTTACAGAAAAAATCCCTGTAAAACCAAGTCTCTCAGAAGCCTACACACTCACATTCTGGTAGTGCTGGCACTAGACGACGCTGGAAATGTTGGTTAACTCACCTACATCAAGAAGCTCATTTTCTGATGGAATAGAGGTGAAAAATTTCTGTTCTCGCAACCTGCTTTCTGGTACAGGGCTGACAATAAATCTCCTTCCAGCAGAATGGACAACTTGAGTCAATGAATTAGGAGGGACACCTTCAACAAGTCAGAGAAAGACACGTAATTATTGACTTATGTACAACATGCTATAAGTATCAAACATTCTGCTGGTAAACTAAACAGTAATGATCTAGGACTCAGGGTAATAATAATCCAAATGAAAAAAATAATAAAAATAAACAAAAATTTTACCTATTCTTTGTGGAATGGAAGACACAGGATCTGGCTGTTTAAAGTCTTCATCCAATTTCTGCAAGAAATGAAAATAGCAATTTAAAAACTTTTCACCATCCTGGAGATGAAGATGTTAATGAGCATGAAGACCTGCCACAGTATGAGTATGAACATCAAGAAGTAGAGACACTGGCCAGAACTTCTGAGATGGCTTATCACCCACCAACAAGCTGTAATGGGTCACAGTATTGGATTATTTTCTTCCAGCGACTGAAGACTGTTTTCAAATAGCAAATCACTACTTTTCCTATACTGGTTGATTACAATAGGTTTGCTCACATGGCACACACATGTATAGAGGACCTGGTCCTACAATCATTATGATGTACACGTTACTAACTACCCATGAGTTTTCAAACCCTACGTAAGGTTGCCTTCAAATTCCTTGATGGATCGAGTAAAAACTTCTGCCAATATAAGATCACCTATCTATGAAATATGGCCACACTGAGGGTCTTCACCATTTATAAGACAAGAATGACAGTTACTCGGCAAGACCTAAAATAATGGCCATGCTAACTTTCTGAAATCCCATCCTAAAAATGCTAGCTATATAAATGCCTTCAGTTATTGCAAACAATACAAACATTTGACATAAAATACTGTATCTCACCACGTAACAGTCACCACTGCATAATGATGCACCCCTTGGTTTTGGGTCCCAAAATGATTTTTTCCCTTTCCTCACCTAATTGTCGCAGGTAGTTTTAAACAAAACAAAACAAGGGTTTAACGCAGGGGACAAGGGTTTAACCCAGGGATCCTCAAACTAAGGCCCGAGGGCCGGATACAGCCCTCCAAGGTAATTTACCCGGCCCTCACTCAGGGTCAACCTAAGTCTGAAACAACTTGAAAGCACACAGCAACAACAATCCTATCTCATCTGCCAAAAGCAAACCCACACCTCCCATTGAAATACTAATAAGTTTATATTTGTTAAAATTGTTATTCATTTTAATTATTGTATTGTTTTTAAGTGTTTTTTGCACTACAAATAAGATATTTGCAGTGTGGATAGGAATTCATTCATGCTTTTTTTCAAATTATAATCCAGCCCTCCAACAGTTTGAGGGGCTGTGACCTGGCCCTCTATTTAAAACGTTTGAGGACCCCTAGTTTAACCCATTGCACCACCGGGGGCTCCAGAAGCAACTTGCAGTTTCTCAAGTCGCTCCTGACACCAAAGAGGGGGTGGGGGGAACAAACAGAGAATGCCTTGCCCGATAGACTTTTTACCTGGTTTTGCATACTGCCGATACTTTGATCACCTTCTGGTTCCCCACTGGCATCTTCACCTAGCATTTCATCTGCCTTTTCAATAATGTCTCGCACCTGTTCAACGAAAGAATCTCTTTCTGTGGCCAAGATGAATTCATTTTGCACCTGTACAAAAATATTAATTAATCACTACAGGCTTGTTTAACAACAAAAAATACCAAAACATGAACTGCTGCAACATTATGCCAGTTATATATCTAACAAACCTTTTTGCTTAAAAAAATAATTGAACTTTGATTCTAGGTGAACTCAAGAATATGGCAAATTAAGACATGATCTATGTTTGGCCTTGGGACACCACACTCCATCATCCACAATGGTGACTAACTGTAAAGCAGGTGTAGTAAGAAAGTGAGGAGCAATCTGAGGAGGTGGTAGGCATCTCTATTCTCATTTGTTATGGAATTTGAAGACTCTTCCACTGTTTTTACTGGTAAACCCAAGCACATCTTAGCTATAGGAGTTGGGGGGAAGAGGATATTTATCACCAAACTTAAAGAGGCTCAAAGAATATGAATTCCATTAATTTGTCTTTTCTAGGTTATAATATTTGAGTGTGCAGAAGACTGTTCACTTGAATAAATGAAAATTCTTAGGTCAAAATTGATGTCTAGCTTCAGGGAAACTTTCCAAGAAATTTTAAACACTTAATTTAAACAAGTACAGCCTATCCTCAACAACTTTAGATATGTTTACTTTGTAAACTGTGATAAGCTCAGGCAAACAAACAAAAAATGTCAAGAGTACATTTTTGCAAAGAGAAACTGAATGAGGCAGACTATTATAATACTGCTTGCTATTATAGTAAATACTGTGTTCCCCTAGGGAGATAGGGCAGAATACAAATAAAGTTGTTGTTGTTGTTGTTGTTGTTGTTGTTGTTGTTGTTGTTGTTATTATTATTATTATTATTATTATTATTATTATTATTATTATTATTATTATTATTATTAGATACACCACAAGAGTAGGACACAGCAAACAAGATCACTTTGCTGTCTTGGATCACACGTCGGACACTTCCCAAGTGTCTAGGCCTATGTGATGTATTGGCGAATAATATGTGCAAATCTGAATAGGGTGGCTTTTTGCAACTGACAGATAGTAATGTTGTCAGTGCCAATTGTTTTTAATTGCAGGCCAAGGTCTTTAGGCACTGCACCCAGTGTGCCTATCACCACTGGGACCACCTTTATTGGCTTGTGCCAGAGTCTTTGCAGTTCGATCTTTAAATCCTCATATTGTGTAAGTTTTTCTAGTTGCTTCACATCAATTCTGTTGTCACCTGGGATTCCAACATCAACGATCCATACTTTGTTTTTTCCCACAATTCGTAGATCAGGAGTATTGTGCTCCAAAACTCTGTCAGTCTGAATTCGGAAGTCCAGAGTAGTTTGACGTTTTGTCTGCTTCCTTGCAGAGTCTAGACTTGGAATCTGTCGTTGACTTTTCAATTCTGGCTTTGAAAGCATTTGTTCTAATTGCTTGTTTTTGGTCTGCAAGAATCAGGAGCTCAGTCTCCTTTTTCAAAGTTCCATTTGTGAGCCACATCAATGTTTTTTCCTTATCAATTTTGCTTAGTTTTTCCCAGGAACTGCCCACTGAGAGGTCTTCTTTTGTCAGTTTGCTCTTCTGCTCTGCATTGTATTTTTACAGTATTCATTCTTTGTCTTTTGCACTTTAAGAATTTTTCTACTATTGACTTCCATCCATGTTGGTTCCTGACTTTCTTTCACATAATCTGCCAGTACATGTTTCTCTTCTTCTACCATTTATTTCATTTGCAGAAGCCCTTTGTCTCCTGATTTTCTGGGCAGGTAAAGTCTGTCAACATCACTACATGAACCACTTACCATGATAGTAGCTATTTCCTCTGGATTGTCACCATCCAAGTCAAACTTAAAAGTAACCATTTTTCTGTTGTGTGTCTCCAGCTGACATTCCACAACCCGATCTCCCTTGTTTGATACCTAAAACACAGAATTTTAATCTTCAAGGTAAAAAGGGGGCAACAGCAATAGAGGGATAAAAGCACCATGGAAAGGAAGGAAGACACACAGAACATTTCCACTTAATTTGGAATATGTTCAACCAACGAGAAGCAAATGTAATAAAACTCCACTTCTAAGTAAGTGTGGAGAATATAGAATTTCAAAAACCCAAGCACCCAGAGTCAGAAAGTGCATGTTCACATTGATTAATAAAATGTTTGTTCTGAGTACCTGTCAACCCTAAATTTACACCAAAACAATACTTAATACAATTTCTATGTCAGCAATATTTTTGTCTATTAAAAAGCTTTACCTATCAAGTCGCTGTAAATCAGGAACATTACAAATATTCAAATGACAATGGTATAAAATCCTACCACATACATATACTTCTGCTCCAAAACATGATTCTGGATGCTAAAATAACCCCTTTTCCCTGAATGACATTTCAAACATAGTTTATGAAGTTGGTTTGTTTCTACTCATTATAATTATAATTAGAATGAATTACAATCATATGCTGTCAACACATTAAGTTGTTGTTACAATATGGTAAACATTAACACTAGTCATGGGTCTGGTATTTGTGTCATGTTTATTTTGCGTTTTCATTCCCTACCGTCCATTCGGATGGCATGAAAGAGTACACCCCCAATACAGAAATATCAATGAAACAAAAGGAAAGTGGGAACGGTAACTGTTTGGTCGTCTAATTTTTGTCTCATTGGTGGCAATGGGTGGTCTCCCTTCCCCTCAGTTTTAGAGTTACAGGTCCCACCATTTCAATGATCCTCAGGTTCTCCCCATCCAGATAGGCAAAATGAAGTCTGTGGCTCATTGATGCTGTTTTTGCAGCCCTTGGCTCTTTTTCAGGCTCCATTATCTTTTTAAATGGGTAGCAAGACTCCCCTAGATTTTTCAACACACAGTAACTTGGAAAGAGACTCTCTTTTAAGAGTGTGTGTGGCCTGCAGCCCAAAGCGCCCGTGACTGGCAGGGCTTGCAGCTGAGTGCCTAGTAAGAGGTGCTCTGTGCTCCGCTGTAAAAGTAGATTTAAACATTTCTGTCCCTATAAACTGTAATGTGTGTATATAGGTATGCTCACATATGTGCATTCCCTGCACTGTCAACTAACAATTGATGCAGCCATGGAACCAAGAAGGTTGTGCACCCTGCTCTAAAATGTTTTATCCTGAGCAGAAGTGAAAACTTCTACAAATATGTCCTTGTAAAAGAGAAAATAGAAATCCCAGGGGTCATTCTTGAAAACATTAAAATATTTAGCATTACACTTGAAATGCACAGCTGAGTATTAGGCTCTGTTTTAAAAACAGCAACAAATCAGGGTGACTCACGTTAAGAATCCTCAGTTTTGGACGTGTAGTCTTCTCATGGCGAGAGCGGCTGCGCACTGATCTCCGATAATGCCGTTTAGTAGTCCTCCCTTCATGTCTGCCACTAGATGTTGGAACACTCTCATTACCGTCACTTAAGCCTGACGCAACATCTGAATGTGCACTAAAAAAAAAACCACACACACCAATGGCTAAAGTGAACAGTATTTCCTGTACTGGTCATTAACAACACCTGCACTTCAAGTTACATCAAACAAGTGAAAAATCACGAGTGAACAGATTATGAAACCCTTCTAACACCAAATCCAATTTTAAAATATTGCGTTAAGGCAGACCTGCCTCTTGAACAACAAACAAAAAAGACATGGCCCATTTTATACATAACAATCTCATATATGCTTTGTATTAGCTTTCATGAGAAAAATATTTCATATCATTTTACATGCACAGACAACTAAAGAACAATTTCATGTATGCGAAGAAAAGCCAATGTGTCTATTACTGAAAATTTTAAAAGTCAAATACAATAATGTATCTTTTACCTGTCTATTGAGGAAACTAAGGGGGTGGATTGTGAAGGCTGTTGCTGTACAGGTGGTTGGGTTTCTAGAGATGCAGCCTGAGTCACTCCAGAAGCAATCTGCAAAGATAAAGTTTTTCCTTAAAGCATCTAATTAAAGATTTCTTTTTGCAATGTTACTGAACAGCCCATCCACTTATATAACTAGAAGCTGAAAAGCAATTTCTCTCTAGATTATTTAAAAGCATCTAATCAGTTCAAATTTTTGAACCTGAAGGGGTTCTCGTGCAAATTTGAAACATCAAGAATGTTATCTGCTAGATAAATGTGGCACTACAGCCTGCCATGCAACCAAAGGTCTTACTAGCAGAATGTGCAATAGAGAAGCCAATGCAGAGTGCAAAGACAAATTCAAATCTCTCCCAGAAACAGCAATGCTCCAGGGAACAGGTTTGAGGAGAGATGTTTCCAGTGACTACTGAGAGTGGCATGTCTCCAACACAAGGGCTGGCATTACTAGCCATAAGAGAAGTGCTTGCGAGTGTTTTGCATCTGGGAGGCCCACTCACTTCCCAACAGCATAGCCAGGGGCAACAAGGTCTCCACATTGGCATCACATTCTGCTGTAAGATAAATTTATGTTAAGGATTAGCATTTGATTGTAAGATTGATTCCAAAAATAGGAGTGAATTCAGAATTCATGTCCTAAATTTCAAATTTTGAAACACACATACAAAGATATACATACACACACAGCAACATGCACTAGTTCATTTACCTCTAATGCTGTCTGCTGTGAGGATGCAGATGAGACCTGCTGTGCTACACAAGGAGAAGATTGTGGTACTTGAGCCTGTCCTCCTAGACTGCTCATAGGAACTAAAACATTCTGCTCCACATAAGGCTGCACCACTGCAGCAAGATAGGCTGGCTGAGCAATTGCATCTGTTGTTAAGGGAGGGGATAGCACTGCAGAAGGGAGGCAAGCAGAAGCCACAGAAGAGGAAGCAATATTTGAGTCCCCGGTGTATTGCGTTGGTAGCCGAGGTGGAAAGCCCTACAACAAATGAGGAAGCCGTATTAGCAGATATTAATAGTTATCGGAGAAAATATTATAAAATAGATGGGAAAGAGAAAACTGCAAGCTGAGCTGTAAAGAATTCCCTCCAGAGTGACCTATATAGAGGGCTATTTCAGTATTTTTACTTCAGAGTACCTTGGGGCCAACTGTAACCTACAACTCATCACGTATTATGTGTGCCACCCTTGAGCTTCTACACTGACAAATCTGCATGACTCTACATTCAAACTATGAAAGCCCCCAGCCATATATCTTCCCAGAGCTGAAACAAAGCAAACAAAAATATTTTGTATGCTCCAGCTCACATAGAAGATGCTCATGCTCACCTTCCGAAGCCTCTACTTCCCATTCTTCAAATGGTATTGTGCACCAGCTGAAAATTTACCTTTCAGTGGTTAAAAACTGATAATGTCCAAAACCTAGCTATTGGAAGCTAAAGCAACGGTTCGGTTGCAAGTTACTTCTCCCTTAAATTCAAACATGAGCTAATATTTCAAGATCTCACATTAGTTTTTGCACTGCTCATGTGGATAATTATATGTTAGATGTGAGGTCTTTGAAGAAAAGACACTATTTCTTTTCAAGAGCTAATCGAAACTTGAATCATACATTCAAAAACCCCGTCTGACTGATCTGCTCTCCTTCCAGAGCCTGAAAATAGCTTTGATTGGGACTCTTATCACAGTCTTACACACCAAAGAACATATAAGACTTCCCAGAGGGAATGTTCCTTGACTACCATAATACCTGATACACAGCATCTGTAGCTGGAAGTTGTACTTCAGCAGTTTGTCCCAGAGTGGCTGGCAATCCCATAGACTGAACAGCTGGCTGCAGAAGCTGTGGGAGCACCTGGCTGTTCAGCTGAGTCACAGGCTGATGGAGGGCTGGATGCTGGCTAGGGAGACCAGCTGAGCCCACAGGAATAGTAGTTACAGTAGCAGATGTGGCTAGGGTAAGTAATGGCTGGTTAATTCCAGCTGCCATAGAGATGGGTAGAGACGGGAAGCAAGGCTGAGCCACCGACACATGAGGGGCTGTTATGGGCATCTGGGAGACTGAGAACTGTGGAAGAATGGAAGCTGGTAAGGGCTGTCCCACTGGAAGAAAGTGAGAGCCAATGGGCATGACTGGGGCAACCGAAGGCTGAGGAAGGGAAGGTGCAGCCATAGGTAACTGTGGTTCACCTTGGATGATCGGCACTGGTTGGGAAACAGGAAGCTGGGAAGGTAAAGAAAAATAGAGATAGACATTTAAGAAGCAAGGTTGCAGAAAGCAGGCTTTTAATGCATTAGTCCAGCAGTAGGCAATATTTTGTCCTCCAGGCATTAGGCTATGGGATGACAACTTCCATAAGCCCTAAATAATACAGCCAGCAGTCAGGGGTTCTGACAATTATAGTCCAAAGCACCTGGAAATCATGTTTCCATTCCTTGAGTCCAAGAAAAAAATCGTTTATTTTAACACATAACAGAAGTGGTCAAAGAATATCTTTGACAGAGTGATTGGAAATATTATAATTTTAATGTTATTTTTAAAATTTGGAAATCTTTGTTATTAAAAATGCCATGACAGAATAACCAGGTCAAAACACCAATAAAGTATCATTTTATTCCAAAAGAAATTTTGGGTGATTGCTTCTTGTGCAGTCATATATTGTCTCTCTAGGGACAAGAGCCTGATGAAACGTAATAAAAAGCCACTTGCAGCCATTAGAGAGGATAGGGTTTTGTGAGTGCTACAAAGCAGAGAAAGAAATTCATTAGGAAGATTTAGAAGAAAGGGTTGCTTACCTGTAACCATGTTTCTTTGAGTGATCATCTGTGAAATATGCACATATGGGTATTGTGTGCAGGTAAAGGACAGCTCGGAATTCTTTAGAAGCTTTAAGAAACCTTTTGGTGGTAGCCTTCCTCATCCTCCCGTGGATGATATATAGCCAGCAGGTGGGGATAGCACCTTGTTCCTCAGCTGATATGACAGCAGCTTACAGAAAATGAGGCATGATGAGTAGCAAGGAGGATGGGCGGTTTTCACAGATGACCATTCAAAGAAACATGGTTACAGGTAAGAAACCCATTTTTCTTCTTTGTGGTCTCTGTGAAATCTCACATATGGATGATTAGCCAGCTCCTCACCTTGGAGGAGGGAGTCATGCCACACAGAAAAAAGCACAGTTCTGCCAATGGCAGCATCCCTTGTCCAGCTTGTAGTGGGACACAAAGGTGAGCAGATTTGACCTCCTTGCTGCACGGCATATGTTGTCAAGTGAAACTCCATGCAGGAAGGCCTGAGAGGTAGCAATGGGTTTCGCTGAGTGACCTGACTTGGGATGGAAAGGGTCTGTCCAAAAGTTGGTAGGCAAGTTGGATCGTTGAAGTGATCCAAGGGGAAAGGCATTGAGAAGAGACGTGACCATCCAGGGCATTCTGGTGATGCTTCAGAAAAAGTCTGGGAGGCTTCCTGTAGGAATGCCTGGAGTCAATATAAAAGGCAAGAGCACGCTGTAAATCCAAAGTATGTAGGCAGCATTCTAGAGATGTGGGATTCTGGGGGGAAAGCTGATAAAACAATGTTCTGACACATATGAACCCAGGAAGCCACCTTAGGTAAGAAGGCAATGTCAGTTCAGAGAACCATCTTATCCTTATGAGAATGGACAAAAGGCTGATCTGCACAGAGAGCACAAAATTCACTGGCGTGTCATGCTGATGAGACAGCGATGTGCTGATGCATCATGTTGATGTGACATGCTGATGTTTTCCTGGACAGATAGGAGAGCTCTGTCGATGCCATGGCTTTGAAAGGGGACTCTGATAGTTGGGACAAGATGAGCACCAAACTCCATGCTGAGGTTGGAGGATGCACCAGTAGGTTAATGTTCTTTGAGCCCTTCAGGAAAAGTTGAATGAGGGGGTCCTGAAAACAGGATAATTTCCCCACTATCCACCTGTACCATGAAATGGCAGCCAGGCAACATTTCAAGAAGGAGAGGGAGAACCTTTGTTTTGATAGGGAGAGTAAAAAATCAAGGAGTACAAAGGTAGACATCCGCGCCATAGACCTGTCTGGCCTGGCAAGTAAGAAGGCCCCATCTGAACGTGAAGTGGTGGAACGTGCCCCTGGGAGCTTGTAACAGAGGGGAAAACCAAGGTTGCCGGGGTCACCATGGAGTGATGAGGATGCCATCTGCTCTGCCCCTTAGGACTTTTACCAAAGTTCTTGCTACTATAACAGAGTAGAAGGAAAAGCATAGAGTCCCGGCAGCCATGTGAAGAAGAAGATATCACCCTGACATCCATGATTTATCTGCAGGCGGTGGCAAGCACAGAACAGGAGACAGTAGTGTTACAGAATCTCCCAGTGGTGAAAGATGAGCTGAGCCAAGCCTCCCATGGGTGCTGTTACCACTCATGAGTGGAGGCTAGAGCCCTGCTCAAGGAATCTGCCAATACATTCTCCTCTCCAGAGAGATAGAGTGTGATTAGTTGAATTCATTGTGGGATACACCAAGTCCAGATCTACATAGTGAGGTTGAGTAAACTGAGAGAATGCGTCCCTCCCTGTGTCTTGATGTAGAATGTGGTGCTTGTGTTGTCTGCCCTCAACTAAACCACATGGCCCATAAGGGAATACTCGAATGCTCTGAGTGCCTTCTGCACTGCAAGGAGCTCGAGATAATTAATGTGGCATCATTGTGCCTGCGGTGACCACAATCCCTGGACCATCCAGTGGCCCGTATGCACTCTTCATCCATATGGGGAGGAGTCTGTCATCAGCCTTCAAGAGGGCTGTACATGCTGAAAAGGCACTCTGCTGCAGAAGTTGGCATGGTGCAACCACCAATTGAGGGAGAGTTGTGTCCAGTCTGTCGTGCAGAACATTGAATGCTCCCAATAACCATGTCTATAGTAGCAGTGTGCGGAGCTTCGTGCAGGCGGTGAAAGGAGTGGTCGATGCCATGTGGCCCAAAATATGCTTCAGACAGGCACATGGCAAGCTGCTGATGCTTGCAAGATTGTGGATTGTAGGGCCCATAAATGGTCCTCCAAAAGGTAGGCCCTTTCCTTAATGGAATCCAACATGGTTCCTATAAAGCAGATCCACTGAGTCAGCATGAGAAAGGACTTCTTGAGGTTGACAACCATGCCGAGTTTCTGGAGAAGAAACAAGATTGATGCAAGGGAAGCCTGAAGCTGAGATCTAGAGTGAGCCACAAAAAGCCAATCATCAATATAAGGAAACACTGTTAGGCTCTGAAGGTTGAGATGAGCTGTTACGACAGCCATATATTTAGTTTTAAAAAAACATGTTTCTGTTCAGAGGCCTAACGGGAGAACATTAAATGAATAATCTTAATATTCCACCAAAAGACTGAGGTGCCAAAGTCTTAATAGAAAAAGGAAGCAAGTGTCCTTCAGATCTACCGTTGCAAAGAAAGCCCTCTCCTTGAGCAACGGCAGAATGATAGGCAATGTCACTATTCTGAACCTGCACGGTTTAATATTACAGTTAACCTCACGGAAATCCAGGATCAGACGAAGGCCACCATCTTCTTTCAGGACCAAAAAGTAATGGGGGAAAAAAATCTAGGATATTCTGATGGACTGAAAAGAAAAGATAGGGCCATCCCCTGGAAGTAGTGGTTGAGAATAGCACCCCTCTGGAGCTATAGCTCCTCCTATAGTAAGTGGGATAGCTTGGTTCTCTTACTCTAGATGGAGGAGCACAACGAAGGCAGGAATCCAAACCTATGCAAAGTCTGTTACATCTTATGAGTATGCTCTGGCTGCGAGTCTACACCTGGATTGAACAGCCCTGACTCATGAATCAGGAGGTCCTCGGTAACACCTTGTGACAAGGAAGACAGCCTCAATGAGCATAGCCAGGCAGGGCGGCAGAGGACTACTTCTGCTATAAACAACTTTCCCCCTGAACTGGCTGAATGCTTAAAAAGGTCCTTTTGTAGGCCTGCAAGAATCAGTGCCACCCGCTTGAAAGCTCTTACCAGCTTGAGTTCTTCTGCTGGTAGATGGTCCAAGTCTGTTATGCCCCCATATATGCACCATAATGGGCTAGCCTCACAAAAAGGCCTGATGAGGAATAAACCTGATACCCCATATCATCCAATTTCTATCCTTCTCTATCAGTTGGAGTGGCATAATCTTTTGTGAAGCCCGAGACTGTGAGACATCCACTACTATGGAACCGAGCATGGGATGTTGAGGGGTCAATGAAGTAGAGGTAGTCTATCTGCCTTGACGTTGCTGGTACTGAGGCCGGAGGCAGACCTGGGTCTTTAATCAACGGAAGGGCAAAAGTGGCAGCACTGTTGACACTGGTACCTGCTGCTGGGTAAAAGAAAAGATAGGACCATCCACTGGAAGTAGTGGTTGAGAAGTTGGCAAATTCAAGACACAGCATGAGGGCCGAGAAATTATGAAAGTCTTCTGGAGGAAAAGATCTTAATCCTCCAGAGTCACCCATAGGCAGCCCTAGTTTTGGTTCCTCTGATACTGCAGATCTATGCTCAATGCTCACCTCCTCTAGAGGGGTTGAGAAGCGTGATGACATTTCATGCCTTGCTGAAGGAACAACAGCCTGCAGCCTAGGCATTACTGAAGAGACCTGTGGGAACTGGCACAATGGTGTAGAATAGCGTATGTCAAGAAACTCCTGATCCCAAGATCCTGTGATAGCCAGGACGCCACAGGCAGGAATAAGCAGAGTTCATAATGTTGGAAGCGAGGTGAACCCTCATAATGGGAATGCCTTAAGTGGTGCCCATGGGTAGCAGGAGCCTGAGGGTAACAGATTTCCCCTTGAGGACTATAAAAGAATAATATACAGAAGATCCATGCTATAAAAAGCCTGCAAGGGGAGTCTTAAGATGATGCCTGAGAAATGCTAAGAGAATGACTATGGACAGACCATGCGATCGTGAAGGGGAGTGACACAAGCCATGATTCAGGTATGGAGATGTTCCTGTAACAGGGCCTGTCCCAATACCTCTGCCTTCGGAGGAGATGGCACCTCTCCTCCGAAGGCAGCTGAACCTCTGGCTGGGAGCTGCTCGTATGGTTGCGATTTTGCCTCTCCATAGTAGAGGGATGGAGCATCATGCAAGAAACTGTGAGGGAGGCAATGCCTGGGAGTCAAGCATAGCAGCGACCATGTTCCCACAAGATAGCAGGGCAGGTGCAGGTGGGGCTTGTTGCCATTGCTATGCCAGCTGGGGTGGTGTTGGGACACCGGAAGAAGACGCTTGAGCCGCTGACTCTCCTCTTGCCTCTTTTCCCTGTTTTGAGGTATTGCACACCGCTCCAATGCCGAGGGGGATCGACACACTTTCTTCAGTGTGGGGCCAGTCACGCGACTTTCCTTTGCAAGAGTCGCGAGTACTGCGCCACAATCCAATGAGCCAGGATACAATGCCAGCACTTCTGAAAGCCCATTTCTTTGGCTGGGAGGGTGAGGCTGTAAGCTCCAGCTCATAAAGGAGTGTTTTAAGGTGCACCTCCCAGTTCTTTAGTGCTTGAGGGGTGAAAGTTTGGATTAGTTTTTACCTCATGAGCCTTCCCCAAGCAAGCAGACACATTGAGTGACCATTGGTATCTGGAAGCCTTTCCCAAACACCATACATTTCCTTAAAAAGTAGATGCCATGATAGAAGCAAGTGAGTAAGAGAAGTGCAGGGAAAGAGCAAGTCCCAAACTTAGTGTACTCACAGGATTTGCAATAGTTAAGAGTAATTAGTCCTGTCCAATGTCAATACTAAAAGTACTGGTAGGGTAGTCAAAGAATAGTCAAATTAGTCTGAGTTAAACACAGGAAGAACACCATGTAGCAGTAACCAAAGAGAAGTCAAACAAATTGAAGGTCAACATGAAAAGGAAACTGCAGGAGTAGACAGGAGACTAGTCAAGCCGGTCCGTAGTCAAACTTAATGAGGTAATTTATCTAAGAGATATTCCTTGCTGCTAATGCTGGGGATTAAAGGAACTGAGGTGCTAGCCCCACCTGCTGACTATATATCCTTCAGGGGAGGGTAGGTGGGGCTACCACCAAAAGGCTTCTTAAAGCATCTAGAGCAGTGGTTCTCAATCTCTGGGTCCCCTGATGTTTTGACCTTTAACTCCCAGAAATCCTAACAGCTGGTAAACTGGCTAGGATTTCTGGGAGCTGTATGCAAAAACACCTGGGGACCCAGAGGTTGAGAACCACTGGACTAGATAATTCTGAGCTGTCCTGAGCCTACACACAAGACCCATATGTGCAATTGAACCAAGACCACGTAGAAGAAGCAACACTCCCATAAAAATGAAATATTCCTAGTCTCACTATGCCAAATACACAGGTTCAATTTGGAGTCAATACAAAGGCTCTAGATTAAGAAGTAAATGAGGAAAGAAGCTGTAGAAAAAGAGCAAGAACATATTGAGGAACTCCGAGCCATTGACATTACACCAAGGGGCTCTTCCTGCCTCCCAAAACAGACCTATCACAACATTTTATATTCTGATAAAATCAAAAGTGGGCATGTCTTTGTGTATTGATTTTCCTTAAATTAATATCTACACATTCTTCCAAACGATGCATGCACACACACACACACACACACACTTATTTATGTCATCAAAATGGAAGTTTTAAGCTGTCCAAACTTTGTGATGTCCAAACTGAAGACCTGCAGAAATCATGTTTACCTGTGTCCCAGCTGGCACCTGAGGCACAGGTATTACTTGAGCTTGCTGTGTAACTGTCTGCAAAGGGGCAGTTCCACTTGAAATTGATGGTTGAGGAGCCTGGTACTGCCCACTTTGTTGGGATGAGGCTGGCTGCTGGGTACTCTATTAGAGAAAATATAAAGCAAATTATTTCCTGTAGACAAAATCATGTTGTATCCAGAGGTATTTGCCACTGTTTGGAATATTTCAGAATATTTGCAGCATAGTATGTATTCCAACTTCACTCTTTTTGTTTTCAGATTGTTCGAAAATACTAAAGTACATGTAATACCAACTGTGATACTTCCTAGAAAATAAATTATCATAGGCATAGTCTATTGTAACTACCAATTCTACTTGGAAGAAGGGATGATATATACTGAACTAGTACTGCATTGAGGCAGGCAACCTGTAACCCACCTGAAGTCTTTGGACTATACTCCCATGGACCAATAGGCAGGGATGATTTGAATTGTATTGCAGCAACTGGAGAGGTTCAGATTCATTGACCATGCTCATGGGACAAAATTACCAACTACTAGTCTGATAAGGCCTGCCTCAGGCATCCACATTTCCATGATTTGTTGAAACAGCAATATGTGATAAGCTCAAGAACTGCCTTCCATCCTTTCACCTACTGAGGCTTGCTTCAGAAATGACATTCCGATTTCTTAAAACATGACTTCAAAACTATGGTGTGCAATCCAAGTTCATAGAGAGCAAATAAACTATATTTTCTTGGTTCAGAAACCACAAGACACTGTGGACTGGAATCCATAAGTCTGCTGTGAACCCAGGCATGCATGGGGGAAAAGCTCAAATTCATTATTTGTTCTTGCTCCAATATTATTATTATTAATTATTATTATTAAATTTTATTTGTACCCCGCTAGCATCTCCCGAAGGACTCGATGCGGCTTACAAAGGCCAAGGCCTCAACACACAATATAACAATACAAAACATAAGGCAAATTAAAAACAATTAAAGCAATATAAACAACAAGCAATAAACAATACACTAAGACACAATAGAACTGGGCCGGGCCAGAGTAATGGGTACAGGATTAAAGTGCTGATGTGACAGGTGGTATATAAGGCTTATAGGGCAAGTGCAGAGTGCGATGTGCAGCAATCTTAGTTCTAATAAAGTGCTTATGGGACTTGGTATTGGAGATTTCCTAATCTGGGAAGGCACATCGGAACAGCCAGGTCTTTAAGTTCTTTCTGAAGACTGCCAATGTAGGGGCCTGTCTAAGATCTTTGGGGAGGGTGTTCCACAATCAGGGGGCCACCACAGAAAAGGCCCTGTCTCGTGTCCCCACCAAACGCGCTTGCGACGCAGGCGGGATCACGAGCAGGGCCTCTCCAGATGACCGAAGTGAACGCGTGGGTTCGTAGACGGAGATGCAGTCACGCAAGTAGGATGGTCCCAAACCGTTCAGGGCTTTGTAGGTAAGCACCTGCACCTTAAACTGGGCTCGGAAAATTAACGGCAGCCAGTGGAGTTCCTTGAACAATAGCCAAATAGCAAAGGCGGAATGAATAATAAAGCTCTTGGAAAACAATCGCATAAAAATATCAAATACTGCATATCATCTTCTCATGCAAGGATTGCTATAGTTAAATATTCTGAATACGTTACACATAGGCAGAGATTATATATATCATAAATTAAATTAGGTTGGAAGTCTTAGGCTCACCTGAATCTAGTACATAAAAAAGCATTTAACCAAAAAAGAAAACACATACGAAGAGTGAAAACAATACTGTGTAATTACAACATAGCTGCCAAAATCATTTCAACATGCATTACTCTTTTCATGAATCATTTATCTAACTTGCTTGTAAGATAAATATTCAAAGTACAGTAAGCCCTCCATAAGCATGGATTCTGTATCCTTGGATTCAACCATTCACATCTTGAAAATATCACCTCCCCAAAGCAAACCTCGATTTTGCCATTTTATATATGAGTCACCATTTTACTATGTCATTGTATAGAGGGGGACTTCAGCATCCACAGTTTTTGGTATCCAAAGCAAGGGGAGGGGGTGTCCTGGAACCAAATCTCACCAAATACCAAGGGTCCAGAGAACTACAAAGAAAACTGTATTGAATATCCCAAATAATTCTAGAATTATTGTCACTATTACCTGTTGGCTTTGCTGCATAAGCTGGGATGATGTACTTGCTGATGAGACACTTGAAGCTGGCTGCCCTTGCATCTGTGTGTAAAGGAAGTAGAAACAAACAATCAGATCATGGAGAAAATGTGGGAACTGAACAAGAAGGACCTGAGTAATTATATTAATATTCTTACTAAGTAATTCTACACTGCAGTATGTCTGGGGAAATTTTCAAAAACAATTCCAAAGTACTAGAGATGTACTATAGATATAGTTATGTCCAATTTTTTTTTCATGAGGCAAGTCTTATCCATCCTGCCATTTCTACACAAAGCTAATCTATATATCCAGGGTAGTTTCCACATTAAGCTACAAGCTGTAGTCAGATCTACCAAAGCTACGCATTAAAAGGAAGAACAAATAGCAGCCACATTAAATACCTGTACTGGAGGTAAAAATTAACTCAATACTAATTCTACTTTGTAAGTGACAAACTCAAGAAAAGTCTCAAAACATCAAACCATAGGAATATCTCACTGTTACAACCAGAAAGTTCAGGAAAAAAAAACATCCGAAGCCAAAATGGTTTGCAGTATTCAAGTATTTTGAATACTTAAGCAAAGCAAAAAAAAGTCTATGAATGAATGTTTAAAATTAAAATTAGAATGGCAATGATAATCTTTGCAGAGTCATTCCCATCACAGTAAAATAGGTTTTTATCTCAGCATATCATGGAAAATGAACATTACAGATAGGGGAAAAACAGTTAAGCCTTGTAGTTCTACAGTGACAAGGTTGAATAAAGTATGATAACATTTTTACAAACAAATAGAAGGATTCTGAAAAAACGTAGCATGGCAACAGTGGATACCTTTATCTGAGTAGAAAATATAGGGACGAAAATATAAGATTGTTGCAGAATTATTCTTATTTATTCATCATCACAGTGAAGAGGAATTAGGAAGCAAATCTGTGGGGTCATTCTGGCAATTATTACTTCCAAAGTGAGTACATCATGACAAAGTATTATTTACAGTATTTCTATACCGCTTTTCTCACCCCTAGGGGGACTCAAAACCCCTTTAAGCACCTCAAGTTAGATATGTTTCACTCTATAATCGTTCTCCACTTTTATTATTCTCTTGTATTTATAAATGCCACAAAGGCATTTTGATAAACTTTTGATAAATGCAGTGTTCCCTGTATACGGACCCACCAAAATCAACAAGGAAGAAGTCAGCAATACAGAGTAACCAATGGAAGAAAACTCACTAGCCTCTTGTTTTTCCTATTACTAAAATGCTGTTTTAATATTAATCATTATGATAGTCCTAAACAGTAGGCAAATATTTATAGTGCAGATGTAGGGCTCTGAATGAGGATGCACATTGCCTAAGTACAGCCTTTTCAACCTGAAAAATTGAAATGTGTCCTTAGAAGGAAAAAAAATCCCTTCTTAGGCTGAGCAGCATACATAATCAACTGTGGTAATGATTTGATCCACTGATTCCCAACTGTGTTCAAAAAGTGGAGAGCTGTTACATCAACCTCAGTTCTCATTCTCTGTACACAATAAAAAGTTCCCACACACAAAAAGATAATGTATATATTTAAATAATATTTCCACATTGTGTATATACAGTTTGCATATGCGTGTAAACTCATTATTGTTTTGAACAGCATGTAATGACTGCTATTATTTTATCCAGTCTGTGCATTTTTAGACTGTGAAAACTATATCTGAATTTCACTTACCTGAGCATCCTAAGAGGATCAGATAAGTAAAAAAGAAAGTTTTTAACACTGTTAAAATACTGTATTGAACAATCCTACATGTGTCAAGGTTTTAACTAACACAAAAAAAACAAAAACAGATTACACATATAGAGAGCACACTGAGTGGTGCTCCTAAAAAGCTAGGATCGTACTGACTTCACCTAACATATTTCTAGGAATACCAAATTCCAATATGTAATATTGGAATAAGTTGAGGGAGAAATCAGGAAAGGGTCTGAACAAAGTAAGGAAGATAAGGAGCTTTTGCACAAGGGTGTCAGGGGAAACTAAAATCTAAGTATTTGTTCCTATAACCTGAGTAAAGTGTGCAGATGGTCCCGATGAAACCAGTGTTGAAAATGCCTGTTGAGATGAAGTTCCTTGTGGAAAGTGGATGAAGACCTGTGGATCTGGAAAGACCTTCTGAGACAGCTGAGGAGCAGGCAGAGGCAAGCCTGAACCATATGACAAAGATATTCCACTGGGAGGGGGAGACAGAAAATCACTAGTGTCTGAGGAAGTCAGTTGTGATGAGTCACTGGAATATCCTGGACTACCTTCTGGCCAACTCTGTAGAACAGAACTGCCTCTAGGTAACATAAACTCAGCACCCAAGTAGTTGAACTGCTCTTCTGTTACAGGCTGAAGGCGACCAGGTTGTAATGTTGGTTGAAGGGATTCATCTGGATTAAAATCAGCAGACCCTCGACGATTTCTATAAATACGCTGGGATAGGAGAGCACCTTCTCCTCCAGTCGCAGTGGGAGCCTGAACATGAAACTCGAACACACAACTTGTTCGGCCATCCCCACTATGAGTGAGCACAGCAGGTGCAGAATGTGGAACAAATAATGGGTGAACATTCATCTGTGTTGGATCTGCACTCATTGGAGCAGATACACTAGACAATGGCAAAAGTGGATTCATTCCAGAATCCAACCTCAAGTTCTGAATTTGTCTTGCCAGAAAAGTCTGCCCCGTCTGATACTCAAACGAATTCTGAAGAGAACCACCTTGTAAACTTCTCTGTTCAAGAGCTTGGTGCAACAGTTGCTCAGTCCCATGAGAATCATGGGATACAGCATCATAATGTTCTGGCAACTGAGACTGGTATGGCATGCCCACTAAATATACTGCTTCTTGAGTCAACATGTTTGCTGCATCTTTTGAAGGTGCGTGTCCAGGTCTATAATCACCAAGCACTTGGGACGACTCAAATGTAGGGTCAGCCTGTGTATGCTCTGCTGTAGATCTATGAGCTGTAGTGCTCACTGTCACCAGTGCTTCTGGTGTCCAAGCTGTTGGACTACCACCTGGGAGAAGCAAACTCTGACCAGTCTTCAGCAAGGGCTGGAAGTGGCACGTTTGGGCTTCAAGGACGGAAGTACTCTTGCGCCGCTGAGAAATGGCCATCCTCGACGGAATGGGAGGTGGCGAGAAAGACACTGGCCGTTCATGAACGGTTGGAAAAAATATCTGGGAATCTGGGAATGTTGGGGTTCCCCCACACGGATGCACCATGGACTGAGGCTGTATTGACATGAACAAGACAAGTAATTCACATATTATTGTAACATATAAGCATGTTTAGCTTAGTAGGCAGGTCTTTTTAGTAACCTTATAGAATGGCTACGCCTAGTTCATGGTCAACACACAAAATGCTTTGAAGTGTTACACATATCCATTAAATACATCCATGGCAAATATCAGTGCCTATAAGAGTGTTTGCTTTGTTAGAAGCTGCTTTTTCATTCATTCATTAATTAAGCAATTTTGCTGAATGCTGTTCTTTAATAATATGGTTACATTCATCAATATTTTATTTCTGCAACCTAGTCGATGAAAATTATTTCGCTATAAAATATGAGTTTCTGCTTTGTATTTGAAAGAAGGGTCTCATTTTCTTCAGAAACCTATTAACTTTTTATTAAGGTTGAAAAAGAATCCCTATAACTGGATACCATCTATGGGGAACCATATACTAATATATCACAGAGTAGATTTCCATTCACTTACATCATATACAAAGCTCTCTATCAAATGTTTGATAGTGTCCCTGTATATAAAGCATTAAAATGCTCATTTTCCTCTGTGATGTAACTATTATTTTCATTTACTGTATACAAGATTCCATTTATACTCTAGAAAAGCAGCAGCAAATTCTTAAATGACACAGTAAGAATTGAGAGTGTGAATGGTGCTTTCCTGAGCTGTAGAAAAGTGATTCTTTTTCTCCTGCTTCAACGGTATCTCAAAACAGGCAGAAATTAATAGGAAATACATTATACTCTTTTTTTGTGAAAGTAGGACAATCATATATATTCTAACGTTTGAAGATAAATTCAGAACCAACTAAGGTTATGAAGATAAATCCAGAACCAACCAATAAATCAACTGCTACTAGTTTTATATGTTAAGCTGCTGTAACTAAACAAAAAATCATGTGCCAAAATGGATGAAAAAAATCTATCTAAAACCTCACTCTGCAAGCAGATAATACTACAGAACAGTCAGCATTTGGGCTCAGAGGATATAGAGTTTATTTGCATAAAGTACAAGCAAGAAGGAAGGAGGCGAACTCTGAAGTGTGGGAGGAAAACACTAGAACAGGAATTGGGCCTTCCAGTAATTTCAATCTTTTGACTAAACTACCTGCTCTGAGGGAGCTTTCTTCCTAATGCTCAGGGCTAGGAAGAGGTCCTCCACTTGAAATAGCAGCTAGCATTCCCACACAGATCATTAATAACACTGGCATGTTTAAAAGTTTTAATTGGCATTTTTTTCTATCCCAAAACTCCCACTTTCCCATTTTCTGGGAACAAAGGAGAAGACCATTTCACTGACTACTCCCAGGCTCTGGAACTCTCTTTTTAGAAAGGTTACACTGGAGCCATCTTTGCTATCCTTTTCTAGGCAGGTGTTTCAGCAGGACTTTGAGGGCTGATTACTCAGGAGAATGGGCAGTTCATAATATTCTGTGTTGTTTATTTATAATTTCATTAATTACATGGTTTTAACTTTTGTAAGTCATCTTGAGGCCCTAGATTGGGAAAACATGTGATATAAATAAATATAGATTATCCCTTCTCTGCAGGTAGAGAATGTATTCACTCAAAGTGAATAACATATTATCAAAATACATAAAACCACAACTCAATCTGTGGCCTGTTCCTTTAACAATTCATTATAACTTAAGGCTTTTCCAGAAGTTTCAAATATATTAGTTCCCAACTTTTGATAGAAAAAGAATCAGCTTTCAACTAGCACAGGGCGAGCATAGTTCCTCTTCCCTTCCTTAAATAATTCCAACAATGACGCCAGGATGTATTTAATGGTGACTTATCTTCAATGCACTAGGAGGCATACAGTGACATACAGGGTTGACAAAGAGGGCAGGCAAGCTGGAGCGCCGGTGCTGGCGTGGAGAGGCAGTGTGCATGGGCAGCACACTCTCCAGGGCTTTGGAAAGCTTTTCACCAAAGGTTTCATCAGGGGCAGTCCGAAGGCAAGAAGGAGAAAGAGGTGCAGACAACACCGATGGCGGGGTGGAAGGAGCACTGGGAAGGATTTGGTATAGAGGGGGGAAAGAAAGAGGGGAAGGACAAACTGGCATGCTACAGCCACGTGGAGGCTAAGGAAGAAAACAAAAAGAAGTGAATACAAATCACATGACTAATGAGTTGGAACTGAGAGAAACACATTCATGACAAAGGGCCAATAGTGACTGTAACATACCAGATACAAATAAACTTGACATCATAAATCATAAACAAAAATGAGTATTATGTGCACCTCAGAGGTCTGCGAAGTTTTCTTCAAATATCACATTCACTAGATCATTTTATTCTCATCCCACAAAGTTTACATACATGTAGGAAAAGACATTTGCTCTCAGAACTCAAATCCATCAGAATGTGCCAAAAAGTCTCCAACACCAAAGAATCTGGCATCAGATGGGTCTCAGGCATCTTAAGGAGGCAATTAGAAGCTCACACTGGTTTAGAATCGGGAAAGTGCTATGTTCAGAAAAATGTTCCTTTCGTATAACTGCTTTTTGTCTTTGGTGAAATACCATATATTTATTCGAAAACAGATTTTCTTCCTAAAATAAAGGATGTGACTAGAAACAGGTAGTTCTTTATTTAGACAAGGATTACAAGACATCAAGAATCAGCTACATCATAAACTGTGGAACATAAAACTTTAATTTAAAAGATAATTGCCTCAATTAGACAGTATTCTGGAAAGGAGTTTGTTAGAGAAGATAGTTGCTGCACTTCGCCTACAACTGCAGGTTACTGTTTATTTTTCTGATTGAACAATTATTTCCTAGATTACTTTTTAATGCAAAGGTTCCTCAAGCAGACATGTGCTTTTTCCCCAAACATGTTTCTAGAGCAGTTTTAAAAACTAATCTCCTTGTTTAAAACTTCTCTTCCAAAGAGATTGAACTCAGAACTGAACATCCAGAGAAGTTCAGGTGGAAGTTTTTCTGGAATGCTTTGATGTGTCATCCAAACTTGGTCTGCTCAGAAGAACCATTAGCATATCCCCTTAAGTGTTAGCCATGATTATTCAACCTTGAAGCAAGGTCTGTGAAGATTGCTTAATGGGTTATAAATTTAAGCTATGGAACTGAGCTGAAGCATAAAAATCAAAATAATGAACCAAACTAAAAACAAAAAAGTCATTTAAAAGGTCTCATTTTGCGATGTTTTAAAAGGGCACAAAACTTCATAGGTGCATTTGATAAAAACAAAATGGTGAATTGCTTACAAAGACTGAAACGATTCTTCCTTCATGAAGAATTATGTTCTCTAAAAAATCTTCCCAATGTGATTTACAATAATGTATAGTAATAGCAATAATGGAGATTGCCGAATAAGATATTCTGCATCCACTGGACATGGACAAATTATTTGCGTAGTAATTATATTTTTGCCTCTCTAGACTCCATAAACATCAAATTTTGTAAAAAGAGTTTAAGAGTAGGGCAGCAGGTTTTCTGGAAGACTCCCAAAATCAGCTCTGAAAACATACCACAAAAGGGTACCAAATAAAGGGTAACACAAATGAACACATGAAGTGGGAAAGGTAATTGTGCCCATGAGCAATTAAATGCAAGCTGTAATTAAATGGAAACACAAAAGTGGGTTCATTTCAAATTGCAGTGTTTGCATGCAGCATTCTATAATGGTTAGAAATCCTTACCTTCTCTAGCTGTAACTGAAAACTTGTACAACTTTTACAAAACGTATATATTTTTTACTATACTCAACTATTTTGTAAACCTCATTATTACTTTCCTCACACAGTATTAACTGTATCTGCAGCTCTACAACACTTGACACTTGCCTATTTTAGATATCATAAACTAAATGGAAATCTACCCCAAGATATTAGTTCTCATATATTCACATGACAGTGTTAGCTAAAATCCTCACCACTTTAATACAGAATAATGATATGCCAGCATAATCACTAGATTTCTCATTTGAGCAACAGCCATCACACTTTTCAGCTGGCCCCTTGAGCAAGTTGATTTGTTCTCACCTCCCAAGTCAAAAGTGAAACAGAGCTCTGTGGGTGTACTTGTAGAATAGCTGGTCGCACAAGGGACTGCATATATACAGCAACTTTGCTAGTGTGGTGTTCCAACAAGGAACTAGCAACACTTGACCAACAGATCCAATGTCAGGCCAAGGTATTTGCACATCCTACACCTGCATATGCAAGCACTGATCTGAGTTTTGCATTCTAAATTCAGATCACAGCTGCTTAAATAACTACACAAACCCAGGAATATGGAACAAGGTTGCATGAGAAGTATTTGCTCCGCTATTTCAACCTTATACTTACCACGGCAGATGACTGATATCCTCCAGGTTGTTGGGATTGTGGTTGGCCAGCTGCATATCCCGAGGCTGGAATAGACTGGTCATGCTGGGAACCATACGAAATAGTCTGCTGGCTACTCACACACGATTCAGTAAAGAGAGACGATCCTTGGCCACTGTCAACCGTGCCATCAGCTGTACAGATGACAAAAAAATGAGTTTTAGACTGCACCCCAGTCACAAGTTCCCAAACTGCTTACAAGTTACTTTACTTTCACTTTAGTAAGAAGAAATCATGATCAGTTGTAACAGTAGTTTCTATCCTCTTTCCTCAAAACAAAAACTACAGTATTAGCACCTTGATTCTAAGCTATTATTACGTTAGACAGCACACCTTCTCTGTCTCATTTCAGAAATCAACTTCAAAAGTTTCTCCTGTGACTGCAGGGGTTCCACAGGGATCAGTTTTGGGTCCTTTTCTTTTTTTCATTATATACTCTCCTTCTTGGATTGTTTTTCATATTTGGATTTTAAGTATTTCTTTGATACAGATGACACGAACATTTTCCAGAGTATAAAATCAATTGAAACCTTTCAATAGAAGTCTATAATGGACTGCTACCTTGGCAGCCACCTCTCCACCAAAGTCAACATCGACACCGAAATACAACACCGCCTGAGCTCTGCAAGTGCAGCATTTTCCCGAATGAAGCAGAGAGTGTTTGAGGACCGGAACATCCGTAGGGATACCAAGGTGCTTGTCTATAAAGCTATTGTCCTCCCAACCCTGCTATATGCCTGTGAGACGAGACGAAAAAGCAAAGACCACCAGCATTGAAGCGATGGTCCTCCAACATCAACTCAGCTGGGCTGGCCACGTTGTCCGGATGCCTGACCACCGTCTCCCAAAGCAGTTGCTCTACTCTGAACTTAAGAACGGAAAACGGAATGTTGTTGAACAGGAAAAGAGATTTAAAGATGGCCTCAAAGCCAATCTTAAAAACTCTGGCATAGACACTGAGAACTGGGAAGCCCTGGCCCTTGAGCGCTCCAGCTGGAGGTCAGCTGTGACCAGCAGTGCTGCAGAATTCGAGGAGGCACGAGTGGAGGGTGAAAGAGAGAAACGTGCCAGGAGGAAGGCGCGTCAAGCCAACCCCGACCGGGACCGCCTTCCACCTGGAAACCAATGCCCTCACTGCGGAAGAAGATGCAGAGCAAGAATAGGGCTCCACAGCCACATACGGACCCACAAGGAAACCCATAATGGAAGACCATCTTACTCGTCCAACGAGGGATCGCCTAAGTAAGTAAGTAACTAATGGACTGCTTGTTTAGCATGTATTTGTAGATGACAATTCACCGTCTTAAACTGAATATGAATAAAAAGAAGAGATCTTGGTGTTTCAGCATAACCATCCCATAGCCTCTCTTTCATGCACTGTACTCTGTTTGCAGGGTTGCACAGTGGATTCTCTTTTGGTTGACAGGAACCTCGGGAATCTTGCTGGATGACAGTTTGTCTTTGCGGCCCTTTATGGTGATAGCAAAGACATGTAATTTCCATCTTTTGAAAATCCATAGCTAAGCAGGGCTAGCTAATGAGTGTGATGTGCTGTAGGCTATGTTTCAGAGGCAAGAAATGGTCAAACCACTTCTGAGTCCTCAAAACCCGATTATGAAATTCATGGGGTCACTGTGAGCCAACAGGTCAACTTGAGAGAACGTGTACATACAGAGGATCTATAGGTTTTTGATTGTCAAGACAACCACTGCCCATCTGGTTGTTAAGGTTGCAGTTTTGTTGCCTAATTGCAATCTTTCCTTCTTGCTTTCTTCCCCTTCTCCTTCAGAACAGTGTTGTCCACATTTGTTTCAGTCTACCTAAATATTCAAATTTAATTCTACTGTAGATCTCTTCACTGGATAACAGTTCAGGCCAGGGTCTGTACCAAACTTTTGTTCTTGTATTTAGAGCTATGCGCTCTAATCTCCCCCAGTACCTGGTACCTTGGATAGAATGCTATGATTCCTGTAAGAACATAAGAACCAAATGCAAGGGGATAATTGTATGTTCCAACAATGTGAACAGCTGTGAAGGATGCAAGCCTTTCAAGATATGGTTCTGTATCTGTGGAACTGTCTCCCTTTGAATCTCTGGCTGGAGGAGGATCTCAACCATTTACAAAGGGAGTTGAAGACTTTTCTCTTTGATTCTCTGGATCAAGTTGCTGAGCCGTGCATGAAGTTGCTGAAGTGGCTGGTTTTTTTATATATATTGACAGTGTTAAAGGTATAGGTTGTCCCCTGACATTAAGTCCAGTCATGTCTGACTCTGGGGTGTGATGCTCATCTCCATTTCTAAGCTGAAGAGCCAGCGTTGTCCATAGACACCTCCAAGGTCATGTGGCTGGCATGACTGCATGGAGCGCCGTTACCTTTCCGCTGGAGCGGTACCTATTGATCTACTCACATTTGCATGTTTCCGAACTGCTAGGTTGGTAGAAGCTAGGACTGACAGCGGAAGTTCACACCGCTCCCCGGAATCGAACCTGTGACCTTTCGGTCAACAAGCTCAGCAGCTCAGTGCTTTAACCCACTGTGCCACCGGGGCTCCTTGACAGTGTTACATTTTATTATACTTGTCTTGATTGTATATGTTTTGTTCTTTCCTTTAATTGAAAGGGTGTTGTAAGTACTGTAAATACTTACGCCCTCTTTGGGGGATAGAAGGAAGGGTAGAAATAAATAAAATAATAATAATTAATTAACAAGTGTTATGACTCAGTGCAAACTTAGCTATGATGTCTCAACACTATTCTACACTATTCTACAGTGTGGTGGAGGCTCCTTCTTTGGAAGCTTTTAAGCAGAGGCTGGATGGCCATCTGTCACGGGTGATTTGAATGCAATATTCCTGCTTCTTGGCAGGGGGTTGGACTGGATGGCCCATGAGGTCTCTTCCAACTCTTTGATTCTATGATTCTATGATTCTAATAGCTGCTCCATTTGGATAGAGAAAAAAAGTAAAGCAAATGATAGTGCCCTTCAAGAAATTCACAAAACTTCTGAATAAATGTGATTATTGGTAATTTGTTGTTGTTCATTCGTTCAGTCGTCTCCGACTCTTCGTGACCTCATGGACCAGCCCACGCCAGAGCTTCCTGTCGGCCGTCACCACCCCCAGCTCCCTCAAGGTCAGTCCAGTCACTTCAAGGATGCCATCCATCCATCTTGCCCTTGGTCGGCCCCTCTTCCTTTTGCCTTCCACTTTCCCCAGCATAATTGTCTTCTCTAGGCTTTCCTGTCTCCTCATGATGTGGCCAAAGTACCTCAACTTTGTCTCTAGTATCTTTCCCTCCAGTGAGCAGTCGGGCTTTATTTCCTGGAGGATGGACTGGTTGGATCTTCTCGCAGTCCAAGGCACTCTCAGCACTTTCCTCCAACACCACAGCTCAAAAGCATCGATCTTCCTTCGCTCAGCCTTCCCTAAGGTCCAGCTCTCACATCCGTAGGTTACTACAGGGAATACCATGGCTTTGACTAGGCGGATCTTTGTTGCCAGTCTGATGTCTGTACTCTTTACTATTTTATCGAGATTGGACATTGCTCTCCTCCCAAGAAGTAAGCGTCTTCTGATTTCCTGGCCACAGTCTGCATCTGCAGTAATCTTTGCACCTAGAAATACAAAGTCTGTCACGGCCTCCACGGTTTCTCCCTCTATTTTCCAGTTGTCAATCATTCTTGTTGCCATAATCTTGGTTTTTTTGACGTTTAGCTGCAACCCGGCTTTTGCGCTTTCTTCTTTCACCTTGATTAGAAGGCTCCTCAGCTCCTCCTCGCTTTCGGCCATCAGAGTGGTGTCATCTGCATATCTGAGGTTGTTAATGTTTCTTCCAGCAATTTTCACCCCAGCTGTGCATTCATCCAGCCCCGCACATCGCATGATGTGTTCTGCATACAAGTTAAAAAGGTTGGGTGAGAGGATGCAGCCTTGCCGTACGCCTTTCCCAATCTTGAACCAGTCTGTTGTTCCGTGGTCAGTTCTGACTGTTGCTACTTGGTCCTTGTACAGATTCCTCAGGAGAGAGACAAGGTGGCTTGGGATGCCCATCCCACCAAGAACTTGCCACAATTTATTATGATCCACACAGTCAAAGGCTTTAGAATAGTCAATGAAGCAGAAGTAGATGTTTTTCTGGAACTCCCTGCCTTTCTCCATTATCCAGCGGATATTGGCAATCTGGTCTCTCGTTCCTCTGCCTTTTCTAAACCCAGCTTGAACATCTGGCAACTCTCGCTCCATGTATTGCTGGAGTCTTCCTTGCAGGATCTTGAGCAGTACCTTACTGGCATGAGAAATAAGGGCCACTGTACGGAAGTTTGAGCAGTCTTTCGCATTTCCCTTTTTTGGTATGGGGATATAAGTTGATTTTTTCCAGTCTGATGGCCATTCTTGTGTTTTCCATATTTGCTGGCAAATGGCATGCATCACCTTGACAGCATCATCTTTTAAGATTTTAAACAGTTCAGCTGGGATCCCGTCGTCTCCTGCTGCCTTGTTGTTAGCAATGCTTCTAAGGCCCATTCAACCTCACTCCTCAGGATGTCTGGTTCTAATTCATTCACCACACCGTCAAAACTATCCTCAATATTATTATCCTTCCTATACAGATCTTCTGTATAGTCTCGCCACCTTCTCTTGGTCTCTTCAGCTTCTGTTAGGTCCCTGCCATCTTTGTTTCTTATCATACCAATTTTTGCCTGAAATTTACTTCCAATGTTTCTAATTTTCTGGAAGAGGTCTCTTGTCCTTCCTATTCTGTTGTCTTTTTCCACGTCCATGCATTGCTTATTTAAAAATAGTTCCTTATCTCTTCTGGCTAACCTCTGGAATTGCGCATTTAACTGGGCATATCTCCCCTTATCACCTGTTTCCTTTTGCTTTCCTCCTTTCTTGGGCTACTTCCAGTGTCTCAGCAGACAACCATTTTGCCTTCTTGGTTTTCTTTTTCTTTGGAACGTACTTTGTTGCCGCCTCCTGAACAATGTCGCGGACTTCTGTCCATAGTTCTTCTGGGACTCTGTTTACTAAATCTAGTCCTTCAAATCTGTTCTTCACTTCCACTGTATATTCGCTAGGAATGTTAGTGAGATCATATCTAACTGGTCTGTGTATTTTCCCTGATCTCTTTAGTTAGATTCTAAATTTTGCAATAAGAAGTTCATGATCTGAGGTCTCTTGTCCTTCCTATTCTGTTGTCTTCTGGACTGGATGGATGTCCGCCACCTTTGGCTGCAAAGGATGTAGTCAATCTGATTTCGGTGTTGACCATCTGGTGAGGTCCATGTATAAAGCCGTCTTTTAGGTTGTTGGAAGAGAGTATTTGTTATACACAGCGAGTTTTCCTGGCAAAATTCTATCAGCCTGCGTCCCGCTTCATTTTGTTCTCCCAGACCATGCTTGCCTGTGATCCCTGTTGTCATTTGACTTCCCACCTTGGCATTCCAGTCTCCTGTAATGAAAATAATGTCTCTTTTTGGTGTATTATCCAGTAGGTCCTGCAGGTCCTCATAGAACTGATCTACTTCTGCTTCTTCAGCAGCTGTGGTTGGGGCGTATATTTGGATCACTGTAATGTTGAAAGGCTTTCCTTGCACTCGAATTGAGATCATTCTGTCATTTTTTGGGTTGTATCCAAGCACCGCTTTAGCGAATTTCTTATTAATTATGAAGGCTACTCCATTTCTTCGATGTTCCTCTTGTCCGCAGTAGTAGATCTGGTGGTCATCTGATGTGAAGTGGCCCATTCCAGTCCATTTCAGTTCGCTGACCCCCAGAATGTCTATCTTTAGTCTTGACATCTCGCCAATAACAACATCCAATTTGCCCTGGCTCATAGATCTTACATTCCAGGTTCCTATGGTGTGTTGATCTTTAGAGCATCGGATTCGTCGTTCACCTACAGTACCGTCGGCCGCTAGCCTTCCTTTCGGCTTTGAGCTAGCTGCGTCATCACATCTGGGGCTAGTTGAACTTATCCTCTGCTCCTCCCCAGTAGCATTTTGGCCATCTTCCGACCTGGGAGTCCCATCTTCCAATGGCATACCAACATATTTCTGGTTGTACTGGTCCATTTAGTTTTCTTGGCAAGGATACTGGGGTGGTTTGCCATTGCCTTCCCCAGGGATCACACTTGGTCTGACCTCTCTGCCACGACCGTCCTGTCTTGGGTGTCCCTTCACGGTTTCGCTCATGACATCATTGAGGTGCTCAAGCTCCAGCGCCCTGACAAGGCGGTATTGGTAATACAACAGCAAAAAAAGAAAATATACGTAGTGTCAAGATCCTGTTTTGGTGCCTCCACATATCTAGAGTTTTACTAGGCTGTATTAGAAGCAGATGCCATGGCCCACTGGAACTATCAGTTCTGTGGTACACTTCTATCAAGGAAGATGGTGGTTGTCTTATGAGGAAAATGCATACTCTACAGACAGATGGACAAAGATCAATTGTTTCATAAGGTTGTGTTGTTGATGATGCTAAATTTTGTTAGTTTAACAAAAAATGACTATTGTTTAGACTACAGATGTGCTAATACCAAGTATTAGGAAAAGAACCAATGCAAGGAAGAAGATTTTCAGTGATAACTAAGATAATTGGACAAAGGAAGTTTATAACATTATCCCTGTGTGTCTCCTAAAGTATCCCTGTGTGTCTCCTAAAGTCCTTCCAGTCCAGTTTCTCCCATGTATTTCATAGTTTTCTTAACCAAGGTTTTGTCAGTTTCTTCCATTGAAATGGAGTGTAGCCAGCCTTAATGTGAGTTTAGGTCCAAAGGATTAACTACTGGTAAACAAAATGGTCACACCATGAGGCCTACAACACAGCTCTGAACGCCACAGTTGGGACATCAACCCCATAAGGAAGGAAGAAATTCAATTGAGATTTGTATTTTGGAAGGGAAATGTGTGTGTTTGTGTATGTGTCTGTGCCACGAAGGAAGGAAGAGGAAAGTAAGGGAAGAAAAGGAAGGGAAGGGGTAAGGTATATGAGGAAAAGCAAAGGAAGAAGAAAAAAAGAAAGAAAAGAGAGAAGGACAAGGGCATGAGGGAAAGAGAGGAGAAAAGAAGGAGTCACAAAGAAAATGCAAACCTGGGGCAACACTGGAGATGTATGCTAGTACTTACATAAAACAGAAATGCTAGGCTGCTGGTACTGCAGCTGTTGGTGTTGATCTGCCTCTGGTTCCTCAGGTTCCACTTGTGTAGAAACTGAAGTTGAAGTAGTGGGAATGGTTGCAACTCCAGTGACAGGGGTGGCATGTTTTGTGCCTTGCTGGGCTGCATTTGCTTGTAACTGTTGTTCTATCTTTTGATTCTGATTGATTTCTTCTTGTTTTCTTTTTTCCTGCTCTTCCCTCACCAATTGACGCTGTTCTCTCTTTCTCTTAATCAAGGACACTCTGTCCTTTATTGCTTTGGCCATTGTTTTGTGATCCCCTTCACAGACATACCCAGACTCAACCTGAACAAAAATTGGAAGTGTAAACAATTTAAGTGAATGAAACTTAAATCACTGTTGGATCATGCATGCAAATAATTAAAAATATTGCTAAGACTTTCTTTAAGAATGAGCTTATCCATACAAAAAACAAAGAAAATCTCTACATGTGACAATCGGTAACACATGTGCAATCACAATTGAACACCTGTATCAACACCTCTATTGGGCAGATATCAGGTGTATTAATCGCTAACAGCTATCACCTGTTCTATAAAATGGGGGGGGGGGTCAGGACACAATGTACTACATCAAGTCTGCATAACCTGTGATCTGCCAGGTGTTTGGGACTCCAACACCCTGAAGCCCTAACCAGCTAGTGTAATGGCTAGGTATTTTGGGAGCTTAACCTGGAGGGCCACAGATTGTGTAGGCCTGTCCTGGATAATTGGCAGCAGCAAAGATGTGTAGCACCAATCACTTATTTCAAAGTACAAATGTGTACTATGTTTAACACTGATTTCCCACATTCACAAGATTTGATGAGGGATCTCTAATCCTGCAGCATATATTTGTATTTAATGAACTGATTTAAAAAGTGGATTAGCCAGAAGGGTGTATGCATAGATGTTACTACATGCCATTCCTGCAACAGTGGATAGTGGGAATCTACTCTCAGGGAAACAAGGGGCCTTCTTGGGGGAGGGGGGTTGGCATAACTCTGCATTTCCATTGTGTCATTGCCTCTCCTTTATTTATTGTATTTCATGGTTAGACTTGTCTCATCTTCAATGTATTTCATTATGTACATATATACTAATACAGCAAATCCAAAATCCTGCTGGTGTGCTGGTTCTCTACCTCCATTGGATAAAATTTTAACACGTCCAACACTGTACAATATAGGTCTCCTACATAAACCTGTCCAAACATTAAAGATCAGAGGTAAATGCTATTCTCGAAGTCATATTTGTAGTGTTCATTCAAGTCATTTTAATTTGGTTTTGCCTTTGCCATTCTTTGAAGCTGAGAGAGTGTGACTTACCCAGTGGGTTTCCATTTGCTGAGCATGGACTGCTCAAACCACTACATCACACTGGCTCTCTCGAAGACACACTAATAATCAATTTCTATAGGGGCCCCATCCTTCCTTTCTGCATCTATCACTGTTTCTCAAATTATACTACTCCAGGTGTTTTGTACTTCCGCTCCCAGAAATTCCAGCCAGCTTACCAGCTATCTGGAATTGTGGGAGCTGAAGTCCAAAACATCTGGGGGAATCGTTTGAGAAATTCTGCTTTATATTGCTTTAACAGAAGCCTCTTGCAAAATCCTTTAAAGATGTTACTTTATACATTGGAAGTGAAAAACAACTATTCTGTATCATGAGCATACAGGTATTTTTCCATATGTGCTAGTAGTCTCTGAAAGTATAAAATCTTTTTTAAAGTATCATAAAATTGAAAATTGAATCCACTCATACAATTCTTCTGGGATATCATAAAGTCAAAATTCACTTTTTAATACTTTGGGGCACACACTGAATAGGTTCCGATGTACAAAGAACTGTACTCTATGGACTACAGCAAACCCATTCTGCAACTACTTTTTAAATTTAAAGATTCCAACACATTATATGCAAATAACTTTTCAGTAGGGAAGTGCAAAAGTAAAAAGTTGGCATCAGGGATGAAAGAATGCCCAATGTTGTTCATTAACTTTTATGACTGCCTCCAACTAGGGGTATAATTTTTAAATGTTCATTGTTATCTAAGCAATCAAACTGCAAATGAGACAAACTACACCTAAAGATCAGGGTTACTCAACTATGCAGACTTCTAACCTTTACATTACTTACCATTTCTTGTGCTACATCCTCTGGAACATCCCTCTCCAAGTCAAAAGAAAATTCTATTGCTTCATTATCCTTGTATTTGCCCTTAAGCTTTTTAATGTCTTCAATTCGTAACCAGAGCTTAATGGCAATTTTCTCACCATCATCTTCTTCTGCTAGCTCTACCCGCACACCAGTTTCTTCTTGGAAAAATGCATGATTCAGAAGGTCCTTGATAGCATACCTGAATGTAGGAGAAAGAAAAGAACAAGAGAGATTGAGGAAGGGGAGCCATGTCAAGTTTTACTGAGAAGTAAAAAAACACCCAATTATTTCCCCATTTTCCAAATGGATTAGACATAAAGGTAGTCCCTGTGTTATAAACATCTGACTTATTAACAATTCACAGTTAAGAACAGGGCTCAGATAACAAGAAGTGAGAAATCTATCCCTAGAAAGACAAATTCACTCCTGAAAGAGTTACCATGGAGAAAAGGTATCTTAACTGAAGCTTTATCACCAATCCTTGTTTCCACAACAAGCCACATTTTTCAAAATCCAATTATCACAATGATGGAGAGTAAGGTGAAATTTTCTGAACAGGGGCACAGACAGCAAAACAAACACCACAGTGTAAACCACTGCATACTTGGATCACGTGATTTTAATGTTTTTATTAGGTACTAGCTGTGCCCTGCCACGCGTTGCTGTGGCCTATAGTAAAACTTATCAAAGTTGAGGTAGATATCTGGACTATTATGAAAGAGAGGTACCTACCTATTCCTTCCCCCTTTTCCTCCCCCTTTCTCTCCTTTCTTCCTTCTCTACCTCTCTTTCTTTCCTTCTTTCACTACTTGGTTTCATCCTTCTCTCTTTCCTTCATTCCCTCCCCTTTCTTCCTTTGCCTTTCTTCCCTCCCTGTTTGCTTCCTTCTTTCACTTTTTATTTCCTTTTATTTCACCACCATCATAACAATAACAATAATGCAATGCATTGCCTCTGGGACCTGACACCTCTCCCATTCCCCCAGGGTCTCACAGGAATAATAGCATCATAATAATCATAGAAATAACAACCTTTACCCGCCACGCGTTGCTGTGGCCAACCTTCCCTCTTTCTCTCCTTCTTTCCCTCCTTCCTTCCTTCCCTCCCATCTTTCCTTCTCCTCTTCCTTCTCTATCTCTTTCCTTCCTTCCCCCTTTTTCTTTCTCTTCTTGTCTCTTTTCTTCCTTCTCTCTTTCCTTCTTTCCTTCCCTCCTCTTTCTCTACATCTTCCCCCTTCCTTCACTCCCTCTTTCCTTCCTTCATTCCCTTTTTTCTTTCCTTCTCTCCTTCCTTCCTTCCCCTTTTTCTTTCTTTTGGTCTCTTTTCTTCCTTCTCTCTTTCCTTCTTTCCTTCCCTCCCTCTTTCTCTACATCTTCCCCCTTCCTTCACTCCCTCTTTCCTTCCTTCATTCCCTTTTTTCTTTCCTTCTCTCCTTCCTTCCTTCCCCCTTTTTCTTTCCCTCCCTCTGTCTCTCATTTCTTCCTTCTCTACCTCTTTCCTTCCTTCCCCTTTCTTTCTCTTCTGCTGTCTCTCTTTCCTTTCCTTCCATCTTTCCTTTTCTTTCCTTTTCTTCTTCCTTCTTTCTCTAACTTTCCTTCCTTCCCCCTTTTTCTTTACCTCCCTCTCTTTCTTCCTTCTTTCCTTCCTTCCTGTCTTTCCTGGATTTTGACAGGGCGGAAGGGGCGGGGGGGGGGTTGAAGGTGGCGTGAAGTAAAAGGAGGTAAGATTGGGGCGGGGAGTGATGGAGCGTGAGGTGTGTGTGTGTGTGTGCGGCAGCGGGGAGTGATGGAGCGTGGGGTTGCGTGTGTGTGTGCGAGCGGGGGGGGAGTGGGGTTGCGTGTGTGTGTGCGGCGGCGGGGGTAGTGATGGAGCGTGGGGTTGCGTGTGTGTGTGCGGCAGCGGGGGGAGTGGGGTTGCGTGTGTGTGTGCGGCGGCGGGGGGAGTGATGGAGCGTGGGGTTGTGTGTGTGTGTGCGGCAGGGGAGTGATGGAGCGTGGGGTTGTGTGTGTGTGCGTGCAGCAGGGGGGTGTGTGTGCGGGAAGCGGCATGGCGGGGCTTGGAGTGGGCATGGCTTCCGCAGAGGGAACTGTGTGCGCGCGCCAGGGAACTTGCGGCTGGGCACCAATGTGCATGCTCAGTTGTTTTGCCGTTTTGTGAGTGTGTTGTTGTGTTGTTTTTCATTTTGAGTAGATATGTTTGTACCTTGTGGGTTGTGTTATGGGCATGGCAATTTTGGTTAAGTTTCGTTGGGGGGTTGTGGAGTTTTGTTGTTTTGCCGTTTTGTGAGTGTGTTGTGTTGTTTTTCATTTTGAGTAGATATGTTTGTACCTTGTGGGTTGTGTTATGGGCATGGGAATTTTGGTTAAGTTTCGTTGGTTTTTTTGAGTTTTGTTGTTTTGCCGTTTTGTGAGTGTGTTGTTGTGTTGTTTTTCATTTTGAGTAGATATGTTTGTACCTTGTGGGTTGTGTTATGGGCATGGCAATTTTGGTTAAGTTTCGTTGGGGGGTTTGTGAGTTTTGTTGTTTTGCCGTTTTGTGAGTGTGTTGTTGTGTTGTTTTTCATTTTGAGTAGATATGTTTGTACCTTGTGGGTTGTGTTATGGGCATGGGAAGTTTGGTTAAGTTTCGTTGGGGGATTTTTGAGTTTTGTTGTTTTGCCGTTTTGTGAGTGTGTTGTTGTGTTGTTTTTCATTTTGAGTAGATATGTTTGTACCTTGTGGGTTGTGTTATGGGCATGGGAAGTTTGGTTAAGTTTCGTTGGTTTTTTTTTTTGAGTTTTGTTGTTTTGCCGTTTTGTGAGTGTGATGTTGTGTTGTTTTTCATTTTGAGTAGATATGTTTGTACCTTGTGGGTTGTGTTATGGGCATGGGAATTTTGGTTAAGTTTCGTTGGGGGATTTTTGAGTTTTGTTGTTTTGCCGTTTTGTGAGTGTGTTGTTGTGTTGTTTTTCATTTTGAGTAGATATGTTTGTACCTTGTGGGTTGTGTTATGGGCATGGGAATTTTGGTTAAGTTTCATTGGGGGGTTGTGGAGTTTTGCTGTCCGGTTGAACCAACCTAACAGATTTATATATATAGATTTTCATTCTTATATTTCATGTTTTGAATGTATTTTTATTGTATCTTACGATAAATTGTCCCATTAATTTTATACTTTGTTATGGTGTTGATTGTAATTTGGTGTATGTTCGTAAGGCACCGAGTCCTCCCAGGGGTAAGAAAAGAGGTATATAAATATGGTAAATAAATAAATAAACCCTTCCCTTGCTATCCAAAGTTAGGGAGTTACACTTAAAAATGTACCTGTTCCAACTTACAAACACATTCAACTTAAGAACAAACTTGCAGAACCTATCTTGTTCGTAATGTGGAGACTGCCTGTATCTATATATATAAATTTCCTCCTGGCGTCGTATGAGGAAACAAAACTCCAAAACCCCCCAACGAAACTCCACCAAACTTCCCATGCCCCAAGGGCAACCAACAAGGTACAAACTAATCCAGTCAGAAATCAAAAACACAAAACAACAACCACAATAAACGGCAAAGCAACTGAGCATGCGCACTACCGCAAACTCCCCGCCGCGCGCACACTCCACACTTTCCTCCCTCCCTTCCGGCAGCGCTCTCCTCTCCTCCTCTTTTCAGACTGAAACACAAAGCGGGGCATCGGGAAAAGGGGCTCCAAAGGGGGGCACCAGCAGCAGCAGCAGCAGCCCACTCCCTCCGGACAGAGTGACCACAAGGACCGCGACGCAGCCAGATCCCTCTCGGTGGGCTTCGGGGTGGACCCTCATCGACCCCCTTTGTCTCGCCCCTCGCCTCACCACAAACAGGCAACCAAGCCCCGCACGCTTCCACCGCCCACACAAACACACACACACACACGCACCACACTCCTTCCCCCCGCCCCCTTCCCGCACCGTTAACACCCATCCCAACTCCCCCTCCTCCCTCTAACCCAGCTCACGTCACCACCAAGCCACGCCCCCTTCCACTCTGTCTACACCCATCCCAACTCCCCCTCCTCCCCCCCCCCCCCCGCGCGGCACACACACACACAGGCTCCCTCACTACCTGTTGGGAAAGCAGCAGCAATGGCAGCAGCAACGGAGCATCCACGCAAGGAAGAAGGGGAGGGGGGGAGGGGGAGGAGGAAGGTCCACGGTGCTTGAATGAAGGACCTTCCTTCTCTCCCTCCCCACACTTCTTTCCTCCCTTTCTTTCCTTTTCTTCCTTCCTTCTCCTTCCTTTCCTTCTTTCCCTCCTTCCCTTCCTTCCTGTCCTCCTTCCTTTCCTCCCTCCCTCCCTTCCTTTCCTCTTTCTTCCTCCCTCCTTTCTTCCCCTCCTTCCTTCCTTCTCCTCCTTCCCTCCCTCCCCTTTTCCTTCCTTGACTGTCCCTTCCATTTAATAAGGAAATGAAGGGGAAGGAAATGAAGAATGGGAAAGAGGGAGGAAACGAAGGAGGGACAGGAAGGAAGGAAAAAAGGAGGGGGAAAGAAGGGAAGGAAGGGGGAAAAAGGAGGGACATGAAGGGAGGGAGGAGAAGGAAGGTGGAACAACCAAAAATATTGTGTATCCACAAGTATTAGTAAATAACAGTTCTTAAATACCACTACTTTGTCAGTACTTTATTTTCCATAACAACACACTACGCCACAGCAACGCGTGGCCGGGTACAGCTAGTTTCACATAAGAATTAAATCTTATTCCAGCAACTTACACCCAGCCCACATTTTCCAAGTAAAGAGAATACATACTTATTTTCAAGTTTGGTTTGTGTTCATATGAACCATAGTTTAGACTAATAAATTGCTGTGGCAGATTCTGCAACAGATTTTGATGAGCAAGCAAATTGCTGACTATATGAGCATAAGACAGGCTTTTGAAATTGCTAACAAGTACTACTTATTAAAATGTAGAGAAAGGGTAAAATGAGTATAACACAAAACAGTAGTCAGTTGATAAGACACCAACTATCTCTCCCCCCGCCCCATTTTAATAGATCCCACCCCTAAAGAAAGATACTTTTTAAATGAGATGCATGGTTCATGAGATGATTATATCGCCTCTACCAAAGGATTAGGAATCACTTATACCTAGAATTTCAACAGGACACACTCCTAAATCAAACTAAGAGGCTTAACATGCACTTTGCTTTTTGAGATAACACCTGCAAAACAAATCCAGCCTTGTGCATCTGACCATTTAGGGATTACACACTGTAGTACTTATATTCACTAGGGAATCTCTAACCAATTTTAAATAATTGTTGCTTCATGGCTCCATTCCTTCTGCCTAGTCCAATAGGAATCAGCACTTACCTTTCATCTTTGTTTTGACGGATGCATCCCTCAATTATTTCCTTTACTTCAGGAATTGCTACTTTATCAAAGCTGGCTGGCTTGACTCCCTGAAACACAGAAGCAGCAATGGGGAAAGATGACAACAAAACATGCACTTTTGACAGAGCAAACAATCAGACATGGTGATTTTTACTATTATTTTTAATCACATCAACACTTTTGTTCTTCACATACAGGAAATGCATGTGTAGTTTGGGATTATATTTTGTTTTCTGAAGAAACAATTTTCTTTTCAGCAGTTTGAATTACATTAGCATAATCATGGGGACTAGACCTTTATTTTAGCACTCCAATACCCTCATATAGTGTTTGTTTTTCCATTGCACTGGGCCTTTGTTATCAGCTGGGGTTTGATTCTGGGCTCCTGTGTGGATACCAAATTCGGTGGATTCTCAACTCCCATTATATACAATGGAGCAATAAAATGACGTCCTTTATATAAAATGGGGTGGGGGTGGGGATGAGTATTTTATCGACTGGTGAACAGTTGGATATGGAGGGCCAACTGTATCAATATGTTATTAGGTTTATTTATTTATTTATTTATTTACTCTATTTGTATCCCGCCTTTCTCTACCCCGAAGGGGACTCAAGGCGGCTTTACATATGGTAACTATTCAATGCCTTTGGACAACAACAGTTAGAATACACTTACGTTTTAAACAATTAAAATTAAAATTAAATGCACATTAAAACATATAAAATATTGCATACACTCATTCAAAGCCATAACCGTAAATACTTGTGTAACTTGACTTCAAATTCTTCCAATTGACTAAAAAGCTTCAAAATTAAGTATTATAGTTCTAATTATAATAGACTTTTTGGTACATGTATTATTCAGGTTACAAATCCATACTTTCTGCACATAGATCTCACATGCATATGAATTTTTGAACTCAATCTTGATATTTAAGAGCTTTCCCCCTTTTTATACAAAAGAAGCTTCCTCTAACAAATTCTTCCCATAGGAAGAAAGGTTGGTTTTAGTCCTATGAGCTGGAAACAGAGAAACATAAGTAAAATTACAATGTCCTCAGAATGTCCTCTGAATGTCCCCTGATCCACAGAAAATACTTAAGAGAAGGGGGCCTTCATGCTGTCACTAAGCTGTTAGGGGAAACAACATTTTGCCAGCCACTTTTAAGTCATTTCTCTGAAAGCAATCAATTGTTATAGATACTAATTGTTATATAAACTAATGTAGAAACGTTATTCCTTTTTCAATGTCACATACAGATATACAAACAAAGTCCAGAGAAACCCAGTAGCCAATCAGTAATGTGGGGACTGCCTGTATTTCACATATGGGTTAATCTACTATAGATTTAATGAAGTTTGGCACCACCTTGGCTCAATGCTATGGAATCCTGGAATTTGCAGTTTGGTGAGGCACTAGCATTTTTTTTATTTTGCAGAGAAGACTACACACCACATACAACTTCCATTATTCCATAACACTGAGCCTTAGCAATTAAGTGGTATCAAGCTCCGGTCTTTCTAAAGTGTAGATGCATCCTGTGACTACAAAATGTTTAGTTCAAACTTTCCTGCTACCCTAAACCAATATGTGACCTACAGCAAGTCAGTTTCTTAGTTTCAATACTCTTCCCTGCCAGGGATCTACCAATATAGAGGTAAGCATACTTTCAAAATAAGTATTACTGAAAACATGAATCTCTGAAAGCATAACAATTTACAGAAATTATAAATACTCCATTTTACACGTTCACTGGTCTGAAAAACTGGATGAAATTCAAAATTACCATTCCAGAGCTTCTGGAACAGAAGAAATCCTACATGAACCACACTCTCTTTTGCAATGGACTTCCAAGGACGTGGAAGAAGAGTCCAACATACTAATAACAACATGCTGAAAGATGTATTTTCTACAGAACCAAGTTGAGTTCTTATGTGCTCAATCAATTCCTAAAATAAAGCATGAGCACTAAAATGGAAACTGCTCATGTTTATACAGCATCATATGAGAAAAGCTGAAATTACTCAGTTTCCTTGTGAGGTTAATTTACTATTAAATTTAACCTTGCATGTGTAGAGCGCAGATTCCCACAACTCAATTACATGACCTGAAATTTCCAAATCCCTTCCAACTGAAAGAGCTAAGCTAATCTGGCCCATATAAAATATGACCCTCAGCTGCCTACCTAGCAATTCATTTATGCCAAAACTGTTACAACCCTATCGGAAGTTAAGGAAGTCAAAATATAAAGCCAGGACTGCTGAGAAAGCAAAAGAAATGGACAATTCATTTTTGAAAGTCCTGTAAAATTATATCTCATTTAAGTCTGTATGACCAAAATTCTTACCTCTTTATTATAATCCTTGTGGGAATTGCAGCAACAGTGTGAATTTATGATGACAAAAACTGGACAGAAATCTTTCTTTGAAAGATCCATGAAGACACAAACACACACACACACACACACACACACACACTTTTGTGTACAAAAGTACACCTATGTGAAAATGTGACTGGTTAAATTCCAGTTTTAGCGCACAGCAGAAGGAAAACAGACACTAAGCTTTGAAGGAAACATAGTCTCCTTATTTACAGTTCTCATTTCCTTCATACTGTGTGATAGCATACAGAAACCAGAACTGAGCTCAGAGCTGTCCAGGATCCAAAAGACAGAGAGAGGGAGGGAGGAAGTATGCACAATAATAAAGAGGAAAGTTCAGCTTCAGACCCCTCCCACAGAGCCTCCTCTCACATTTCTGGCAAATTTGCATCTTCTACAACACAAAGAAGTTATTGCAATGCTATTAATCAGTTTGTTAGTTCTAAATTCTATTGCCTAATTCAATTGTTAATCTCAATCAGATTAAGCCTGTGAACATCAAAGGAACTGAGTAAATAAATCTTTTTTTTTATTATTCAATGGGTCTAGTTTAGACAAATAATTGGACTTATTCATTATATATAAGAAGCACTACATTGGGTTGTTGTAGGTTTTTTCGGGCTATATGGCCATGTTCTAGAGGAATATAGCCCGAAAAACCTACAACAACCCAGTGATTCCGGCCATGAAAGCCTTCGACAATACATAGCACTACATTAACTGTATCACTGGGATGTTATTCAGCCATTATAGAAATGTGTCCAAATTGCTCTATTTGCATATTTTTCATTGTTATTTCTGATGTTGTTTATTTGATTACCCATGATTCGATGTGTTTTGTTTTGTTTTTCTTTGGCATTTAATATTTGTTAATTTTTGTTGTAAACCACCCTGAGTACCTTTTGGGAGATAAGGCGGGATAGAAATAAAGATCATCATCATCATCATCATCATCATCATCATCATCATCCATTTACAGATTTCCCCTTCCCCACAAATATGCGGAATTCATTAAGACGTTTTGTAAGCTTTCATGTAAGAAAATTTTCTAAATTTTCTAAAGCACAGAAGTTTACTCAATAAATGCATGAATCTACATGCAAATCACATCTGGCACACATGAAAACTTCTGTAAATACATAATTTTTTTCTCTACATGCTCAAAGTTGTGTTTGATGAGGAAACACTTATAACACTGATCAACCCACACTTTGCTGCCTCAAATGTTAAAGCTGTTTCTGGGTATATTTGACCTGCTACTTCCAAAAATGGAACCAGTTTTCCACTATCAGCTCTAGTTTTTGGGATACAGAACATATGCCATATACCACTCTTCACTTTGCTTGCCCATAAAAAAATCAGGATATTTAAATGTAGAGTTTTAATTAATATCTTTTAAGCATGAAGAAAACACAGTAAAAATTAAAAGAAGTATACTGCATGAACACCTACTTATTCCATACTGGAAACAAAGTTGTATGGTGCAAACTTTCCAATCATTTAACACACCATATGTAAGAAACTAGAGCTTATGTGGTTTATCCAATACAATTTTCTGAAATCTGTGCCCCAAATAATCAGAGGAGGAGGCCTAAAAACCAAGATACCAAGAATATTTTTGGTTGAGCTGTGAAATTTGCACATAGTCTGTATTTGTATTTCCCAAATGTAAATATTAGAAAAATGAGAGTTAATATGGTCCTTTGGATTTTCTCCAAAACAAGACATTTAAGGTATAGAGCCTGAAAGGAATTTTACTCTAATCACTTTAATTTATTTTTAGCCTGTCATTTATTATGTTAGCGAATGAACTTTAGCCTTCAGTTTCACAAACAAGGTACTTTGAAAAGTCTATTACTTTCTGCTAGGCAATTTTGGTACTAGTCTAAACTAGATGCAGGCTGTTACTATTAGAGGAATTTTAAGAGGAACCCATGATTTCAATGGAAAAAAAAGTTAACCCTCCCACAAACCTTGAGGCAGTACTTTGCAAGGTAATTAATTTATTCCAGGAGGCCTGCATGCTTGACATCCTCCTTCCTGGTCCACAACTTCCCTGTTAAACTTAACTTTTATATAGCAAAAGGGGTGTGGGGAGATAATTCATCGATTTGAACTAGTGAAATCCTACTGGATCAATATACTAATAAAATCTTGTTATAACATTCATATATATGTAATAAAAGTATTCTTAATTATGCTTATTTATTTATTTATTTATTTATTAGAGACACAATCAAATTACTTGTGATGGAGGCTCCTTCTTTGGAGGCTTTTAACCAGAGGCTGGATGGCCATTTGTTGGGGGTGCTTTGAACACAACTGTCCTGCTTCTTGGCAAGGGGTTGGACTAGATGGTCCACCAGGTCTCTTTCAGCTCTATGATTCTATGAATTGTCCCATGAAGTCTATGGCTCCCAGAATCAATTTAAGCCAACATGCAAGTATGATCAATTGATTCAGTGGGCCTACTCAAATGAAAACAAACATACTGCAGGGCCTAAACCTGAGGTACTGTATAGTCTAAAGCAGTGATTCACAATCCTTAGTACTTCAGACGTTTGAGACTTTCCTAGATACTGTGTGCTGCCCATACTTTTGAGAGATGAAGTCCAAATCATCTGGATAACCAAAAGAATCACTGCTGAGGCAATTGATTTTTAACTGAATCTAAAAATGTTACTTGCCTGTTAACAGGTTTTGTATCATGGACCTGTACAGTATGCGGGCCCTGGGCTACATATGGCCCACAAAAACTGTTGGTGTGGCCCACCAAGCACCCCCCCCCCCCCCCGGCTGTTTGTCCCCCCTTCTGCTGCTCACCTCCCCCCCCCCCAAGCTACTGTGGCTTGTGCCCACCATCACCATCCATCCCTGGGAGGGAAGGAGGGAGAAAAGGGAAGGGGGAAAAAGGAAGGAAGGGAAATAGAGAGAGAAACAGAGAGAGAAAAGGAAGAAATAATGGTAGGTAGGAAACAGAGGGGGAAGGAATTCAGAAAGCGTGGAGTAGTGGTTTGAACCTCAGACTATGCTCTGAACCCACTGGGTGATGTTAGGCAAGTCACACTTTCTCGGTCGCAGAAGAAAATAGGCAGATCCCCATTTGAATAAATCTTGAAATCTCTGTGATAGGAATGTCTTAGAGTCACCCTAAATCTGAGACAACTTGAAGGCACACAACAACAACAACAATCCTAAGTAATCATTATATTTTATTTAAAAGGGAGGCACTAAAAACTTTTGTAGCCCCAAGAGGCTTTGCCTATCTAATTTTGGTCCCTTACTACTGACAAGTTGTGCTAGTGAGTTTTAAAGGGGAGAAAATATAAAGCAAAATACTCAAGGACAGATTGTCCTTTAATAAGAGCTGAACTGGATTCATAGTTACAAACCCAATGTACCCCCAGGAGGTTAGCAATAAACTCATGATGCTTTGCATACATTTGTATGGAAATACAGGACGTCCACATACCTGAGTTTTAGCCCCGGGGTTTTTTGCATACTTATGGAATAGTTTGGCAATTGTTTTACTTATTCTAGGTCTGATTTTTTGTTTTTCTTTCTAGATCTTTAGTTTATTTCACCTCCACATGATGTATTGAGTCCCCGCCACCACTCTACTTGTGCAACTAAATTGCTAATGCTACTTCTCTTGCTCTTTCTTCTTAAAATAATCAGCACTTGCCCATAGCAAAGCTGATTTATCTTAAATACTTCCTGTTGGTTTTTTAAAAAGTTGTTTACCTTCACCTCCTTTTTGGATGTGCTAAATCATCTCTTCTAATTTCAGGATCAAGTTCCAAAATCCTCATTTCTTTAAATAGTGGAATTTTGTATGAGTAAAATCAAATTAACTGTTTTTTGTGTTCTTGGTTAAAATAGCATTTCCATGCTGTGGTTCTCAAACTGCCAGGCAGAGGTTCTCAAACTGTCATGGTGGCTGTAACCTTTGGTGGTGCATTTTCAGAGAGTGCTACAGTTGCTGGGAAGGGCAGAAGAAAAGTCAGCCTAGAAGTACACTTAAGGATCATCTATCCATAGAACACGCTGAAAATGTTGAGGAACACTGGAATAAACTGAAGATCTCCCCCAAAGAAGTTACTTTATTCGCAGCTCAAGAATGGAAAATGGAATGTTGATGGACAACAAGAGAGATTTAAAGGTGGGCTTAATGCTAAACTTAAAAACTGGCATAAACATAGAGAACTGGGAAGCTCTGGCACTTGAGCATTCTAACAAGAGGTCAGCTATTATCAACAGTGCTATGGATTTTGAGGAGGCACGAATAGAGGGCAAAAGGAAGAAACGTGCCAAGAGGGCACTTCAAGCAAACCCTTGTCATGACTGCCTTCCACTTATGTCCTCATTATGAAAGTCCATGTGGTTCCAGAATAGGTCTCCACGGTCACTTATGGACCCACCGCCAAGACTGTACCCTTGGAAGACAATCGTATTCAGCCATGAATGATCACCTATAGCAGTGGTTCCCAACCTTTTTTTGATCAGGGCCACTCTCCAACATTAGTACCAAAAGGGTTATGATTCAGTTTTTGGTCAACTTTAAATTTGGTTTGGTTATTTGGGGTGCTGATTCAGGAAACTGCATTGGATGGACCACATCAGCTCTAGTTTCTGATACAGAACATATGCCATTCAGTAGTTGTCATCTGCTCGCCCACAGAAAATCATATTTAATAATCTAGAACTGATGTCATCTATCCAAGGCAGTTTTCTGAATCAGCACCCCAAATAACCCCAGAAAAAGACCTAAAAACAAAGATACCAAGAAAAAAATGTGTTTAATGTATTATTATCCGTGGATGTTGTTAACATTCGTGTTAAAAAAAGTGAAGGGAAGGGGGCAAAGGTTGAAAAAAAAATACAAAAAGCGGAACACAAAATCCAAGAAATTGTCCCTAACGGCTTAAATAATACTAATCATTACTTTGGGGGACTAAACAGGGTCTTACAAAGGGCTGCTTTCCCATTACAACTCTTGCGTTTGACAATGAGAGCTAATAATAACAGCAAAAACAACAACAACTTTGGGGGACTAAATAGGGTCTTACAAAGGGCTGCTTTCCCATTATAACTGATGTGTAGCAATGGGAGCTAGTAACAACAACTACTACTACCACTACTACTACGGGGGACTCTCCTCTCTCTCCCTCTCCTCCAATGGCGCCAGGGAAGCCGCAAGAGAGTAAGGGCAAGGGTGTTGGCCTCCTTCCTTCTCTCCCTCTCCTCCTCTCTCCTCCAATGGTGGGACACACCCCTGGCCACAGGCCTTATTTTAGGCCTTGTGGCCCACCAATAAAACTGCACAGATAAATGCACTCATATGGAAGCAAGCAATTGGAATAAAATTGGATTTATAAAACAATTTTAACTGAAGAAGGTGGCCAAGGGCTACCTGAGCAGACTGTGGATTAACTGAATGTGCACAGAATCCTAAGAAACTACTTAGGACTCTCTTCACCCAGGCTTAACGTAAAACCAGACTCATGGCTGTGACCCTGGAGACATCTAACTCCTTCCTAAGCTCCACCTCTTACTCCTCTTCTGGCAGATCTTAGCCAAGAGAGCAATTTTGCCAACAGATTTCTCTGTCAGTCCATCAGCTAGCAGAAAAGGCTTATATTTAATCATATTCCCTTGGCACAAGTAACTCTTTGTGTTGGTTCCAAACAAATTTTCACAAGATTACACAGAAAGAACGAGATGGGCTTCCTTGTAACCACAAACTGAATTGGAGACAAAGACCTGCCAAAATGTATGGACACATGGTTCACTTGCTTTTGGTGGGAGTTCATGGACAACTTTATTGCAAGGTGCCAACAGTAGCTTTTTCTATGAAAACTACCATACTAAAAGGCACCAGTTAAAGGAAAGAAGACAATAGTCAAAAGGCAATTGTTTCTGTATTTGTTTTCTGATGGAATGTTTTAAATGAAATCAATGTGCATAGTGCTTTTACGGGGTAACATGTGAGGATTTATTTTTAAAAGACTATGGGGAAAAGCAACAGCAAATAACAAGTAAAAATAATGTGAAAATGTGTGCACGGATGGAAGATAACCTCGTCAATGGATACAAAAGCATTAAAAAACAAGTTTGGAAAGAGAAATGGGGCTGCTTGTCTACTTGTGTCTACACTATCAAAAAACCTAATGATCATAACAAAAATGGGGGAAAACATGATCACAGAAAGAAAGGGCATTTTAATTTCAAAACTGTTAGTATCTATTCCAATATTAAATTAACAGATTTATTCTTGCAGGGTATTAAGATTTATTTATTTATTATTTAAAACTTTTATATCCTGATCTTCTCTACCTCCGTAGAGGGACTCAGATCGGCTGACAGCAAAAAACCACCTCAGCGAAGGTAAGGAGGTGCAGAAAGCCTAAACCTGATCAGGTGATGGTCGGTCCATGGCAATGGAGCGATCGAAAGCTCCTCCACACCACCATCATTCTCCCATCCCTGGCAGAAAACCAAGTCCAATGTGTGTCCAGCACAGTGGGTAGGGCCAGATACTAGTTGGGACAGCCCCATAGTTGCCATGGTGGCCATAAAGTCCTGAGCCGCTCCTGAAAGGGTGGACTCCGCGTGGACATTGAAGTCCCCCCAGCACTAAAAGCTGCTGGGTCTCCAATGCCAGGCCCAAAACCACCCCTGCTAGCTCAGGTAGGGAGACTGTAGTGCAGCAGGGTGGTCGGTACACTAACAGAATCCCTAATCTGTCCCGGTCTCCTAATTTCAGGTGGACACATTTGAATAGAGTTGACTGCGGGATGGGGCACCTGATCAGGGAGATGGAATCTTTATAGACTACTGCAACTCTGCCTCCCCACCCCCCAGATCTCGGCTGATGCTGCACGGAGTACCCTGGAGGACAAAGCTGGGTGAGATTAACTCCTCCAGATTCATCCAACCAAGTCTCCATTATACATACAAGATCCACCAAATATTCTTTTGAATAATTTCCCCCTCTATAACAATAAGAGGGGAACTTCTCACTTGAATCTGGTAAGACATACATGTAAAAGTGCATGGTGATTACTTGCCTTCAGTAAGAGAACCTCATCTATTTTTCTCAATGACTCTTAGTACTGAGAATACAGAATGGAAGTAAGCCCAAAGAAGCCATCCAAGCAGATACACAACTAGTCTTCTACGTAACACAAAGAGTGTTCCATTATTTCTTTACAGAAAGTAAACAATTATCAAATCACACATAAAACACAAGGTGCAGCATTACCACCCCTAGGAGATGCAACCAGATAACACATACATATTTTGTTTTGTTCCCTGTTGATACATTTGGGCGATAGTTGTAGATACAGAGGGGGGAAAGGGTATTTAGTCAGATAGCAATTGTACAAGTTCTCCCACTTTAAAAGATGAGAGAGACCTGTTATTGACATCATAGGTAGACCTCAACTATGAGAGACAACATAAGAAAATGCATCCAGAAAATCACATTGTCTGATTTTTAACGAATTTATTTGCAAATTATGGTGGAAAATAAGTATTTGGTCACCTACAAACAAGCAAGATTTCTGGGTCTCACAGACAGGCTCCTCTGCCCTCCACTCATTATCTGTAGTAATGAACTTGTTATTGGTATAAAAGCCACCAGTCCACAACCTCAAGCAGTCACACTTCAAACTCCACTATGGTGAAGGCCAAAGAGCTGTCGAACGACACCAGAAATAAAATTGTCACCCTGCACCAAAATGGGAAGACTGAATCTGCAATAGGCAAGCAGCTTGGAGTGAAGAAATCAACTGTGGGAGCAATAATTAGAAAATGAAAGAGATACAAGACCACTGATAATTTCCCTCGATCTGGGGCTCCATGCAAGATCTCACCCCGTGGGGTCAAAATGATCACAAGAACGGTGAGCAAAAATCCCAGAACCACACTGGGGAACCTAGTGAATGACCTAGAGAGAGCTGGGACCAATGTAACAAATGCTACCATCAATAACACACTACGCTGCCAGGGACTCAGATCCTGCAGTCCCAGACGTGTCCCCCTGCTCAAGCCAGTACATGACCAAGGGCCACTGAAGTTTGCTAGAGAGCATTTGGATCATCCAGAAGAGTATTGGGAGAATGTCATATGGTCAGAAGAAACCAAAGTAGAACTGTTTGGCAGAAACACAACTCGTCATGTTTGGAGAAGAAAGAATGCTGGGTTGCATTCAAAGAACACCATACCTACTGTGAAGCACGGGGGTGGCAACATCATGCTTTGGGCTGTTTCTCTTCAAAGGGACCAGGGCGACTGATCTGTATACATGAAAGAATGAATGGGGCCATGTATGGTGATAATTTGAGTGCAAACATCCTTCCATCAGCAAGGGCACTGAGGATGAAACGTGGCTGGGTCTTTCAGCATGACAATGATCCCAAGCACACTGCCAGGGCAACAAAAGAGTAGCTTCGTAAGAAGCATTTCAAGGTCCTGGAGTGGCCTAACCAGTCTCCAGATCTCAACCCTATAGATAACCTTTGGAGCGAGTTAAAAGTCCGTGTTGCCCAGCGACAGCCCCAAAACTGCTCTTGAGGAGTTCTGCATGGAGGAATGGGCCAACATAAATTAAAAGAAGCAATATTCTTGCTTCTTGGCAGGGGGTTGGACTGGATGGCCCATGAGGTCTCTTCCAACTCTTTGATTCTATGATTCTACCAGCAACAATGTGTGCCAACCTTATGAGGACTTACAGAAAAGTTTGACCTCTGTCATTGCGAATAAAGGTTATAAGATGAACTTTTGTTATGGACCAAATACTTATTTTCCACCATAATTTGCAAATAAATTTGTTAAAAATCAGACAGTGTGATTACTAGATGTGTTTTCTCATGATGTCAATTACAGGCCTCTCTCATATTCTTAAGTGGGAGAACTTGTATAATTGGTATCTGACTAAATACTCCCCCCCCCCCCCCACTGTATATGCCTTGAATCCAGATATGTCTTGGATCCAGAAGGTTCTGGATTTAATCTCTGGCACTTCAAACAGGTATACATAAAGAATTCTGCTTGAAAAGCAGTGCTAGCTTCTACTAGCCAGTGTTGACAAGATTCATTTATAGGAAACCTCAGTACAAATTGATAGAAGGCACTTTCCAGTGCTCCTAGTTTGGGAATGACTGCTCCAATCACACCTAGTTTTTTCTAATCAAGAAAGAGAATGGGCAAATGTGTCAACTGATTTGTTCCTCCACCAAATATCAGCTGCTGGTAATCTAATTAATTATGTAAATACTCACATTAGAAAATATGGTAGAGAACAAGGTGTATTACATGGTTACTTACAAAACCTGTATAACCAAGCATGTTCTGGTTAAACAAAGTGACCAGGAAGTATTTCATTCTCCAAAGCATTTGTTCAAAGTAGCAATATGTGAACCAATTTTTGAATTAGTATGCACACACAGAAAAGGATCCCAAATTTCGACAAGTATCATATTTTAGTCTGTTATCATTCCTTTTTTCTTGCAACCACACCTGAATGCATGCCAGTAAACACTGGAATTAAAATATCTGGTTTCGATGTAAGTTCATTTTAGCTGGTGTCTTCTCCTTTAAGCAGACTTCAATCCTCAATCCCCTCTAGTGCTACAGAAGAAGGCCCCCATGTGCCTTTGTTTTAGTTCCTCTCTTGGACTATTTGAAGCCAGGCGTTTTTATCACTGAAGGAGGCAATCTTTTCTTATTTGTGGCAGGAGCTCTACAAATAATCTAAAGGGAGCATAGGAGACTTACACTGGTCACTCGACGGTAGATCTGCGCAGCATTTTGACATTCAGAATAAGGATATTCAGACGTAGCCATCTCAAGCATACACATCCCAAAAGCATACACATCAACGGATTCATCGTATTTCTCCTCATACATCTCAGGTGCCATGAACTCTGGGGTACCTTAAATTAAAAGAACGATTCAGACTCTAAATGTCTCAAAGCGAGCAGAGGTTGCTGGCGTTACTCACCGCTGAAGGGTGCAGATGGGTAGACCTGTGAGAAAAGAAGTGGAGGCAAAAAGAAGAGGGAGGACACCCTCAGTCATTCTTTTTCACCAACATATCCAATGGATTTTCTATTGCAAGGCCTTTGCAAGAAGTGAGGAACTGGTTTAAAGATTTATATTTCACTGTTTATGAATACTACTGTACATTATAATGGAAAAGAATCAGGAACAAAACAGAAGGCTTCAGTTGTAATGAACAAACTAAAGCTAAACCTCAGGTGACATATAAATGGAGTAAAATAAAAGTGAGAGACTAGCTATGTTGCAAACCAGATACATGTTAGCCACACTTACCTTTCCTCCCTGAGAACAAGGAGGTACAACAATCCTTTCAGCATACCTGCCTGCCATCTGCTGTAAAGAATTAGTACTGGTAAGAGTCCACAGCTAGTGTCTGACTTGTAACACTCCATTGACTTCTCAATTGTGTCACTTTAAACAAAGCCTTGCAATGGAAAACCCGATGTCTATGAATAAGGGCTCCTTAAAATTTAATTTTTAAGAAATTTTCTGCAAAGGCCACTCACCAGAGCCCTTTTCACATACTTACCATTTCACCTGCAGTACATTTTATAGGTCTACTGCAGATACAGGAAATAGTGAGGGACATCCTACAGGCAAAAATACTCAGAAATATAGAGAAATTCAGTTATAGACACGGAGCGTGGGATTCAACAAACGCTGATTAAGAAACGACTCTCAGAAAATGCATTATCCCTCAAATATAAAAAGCCATAGCACCTTGCCATGTGTTGAGAAGCTACACTCTATATTCAGAGACACTTAGAGCCAGATATTGCATATTTATATTAAGGAAAGGATTGTTTCCTGCAGGCAGACTAGATCTGGTGCAAGTAAGTTTTCCAATCTCTCCCGTGGTTTAATAATGTACAAACCACAATTTAAAATAAACACACTAATGCAATTGTTTAAAAAAAATCAGAATATGGCCGTTTTCCAATTGAAAGCCAAACACAACACATGGAAAGGAGATTTTGGGTTGAGGAAGTTAATCATTTCCCTCTGAGTGTTCTTCCTTTTCCACCAACAGATTAATATTTGTAGACTGGCTGGAAAGCAGGAAATGTTTCATTATGACAAATACCAAGATATTTGCAAATGTGGATCTATACGCCCTGAAAGCAAGTATTAAAAGATGCAAAACGGGTCTTCAAAAATGGCGATTGATTGCATTTATAATATACACACACAGGAAGATGCAGACTAAGAAGGAGCAAGCTCTCTACTTTTAGCCCACATACTTTATACACACAGTAGTAGAACAGAGCTGATAAAACAGATTATCTGTTAATAGTCTTAGACTAGCTAACAGATCTACAGCAAAAAAACTTGCAGTACCCCCAAAACTTTAGGTGAAATTCAACGTTTTCTTTGGTATATTTAAAATAATTTTAATTTGAATTTCTATGCTTTTCCTTAATACCATTCTGCAATAATTATTTTTTGTTAAAATGCAAGTTTCTTTGTTTTATCAACAGCATTCTGCTACCTATAAGAGTCTGTGCACCGATAGTTCTAGAGACAATATCCAAATACCAGGAAACCATATTTAAGAAGGTCTATGGCTCCAATGGTTTTTATAAGGGAATAATGAAAACAGCAATGAAGCAAGCATCTGAATTGTACTAAATTACCAAGGTTTTTAACTCATAGTTGCCAGAAGAGAAGTAGAACTTACCTATCACACTCTTGGCAAAAGAAGCTCGTTTCAAGGTTGCCAAACCCAAGTCTCCTATTTTGACTGATCCCGTGGGGCCCGTGATAAAGATGTTGTCACATTTCAAGTCACGATGGATAATGGGAGGAGTACGTGTATGCAAAAACTGCAAACCCTTCAGTATTTGCCGACACCAGCTTCGAAGTACTTTAATTTTCATCACTTTAAATCTTTTTAAATATCTAGGAAAGAAAAGCAAAATTCCGGATTTGAGGCTAACAACTGGATTTGGCACTAGAGGCAGAATGGTGTAATGTTTTGAGCTTTTGACTACAACTCTAGAGACAAGGGTCTGATTCCCTTCTGACCATGAATATCCACTCAGTTTACATGTGCAAGTCACACACTCTCAGCCCCAGAAGACCTATTAATAGGTTCACCTTAGGGTCACAAACAACTTGACAGTACACAAATGCAGTATGGGGTGCAATATTTATTGACCTTTTCCAGTCAACCTTTTATTTAAAAGCTGAAAACAATTTTTAAACAATTTGTAGACATTTTTTCCAAAACATAGCTATTTGACTCTATTATCTAGTAGTATACTAAAGCACACCATTTGAAAATCATCAACTATTTTGGCCTTTAAACCATTTAAATCAAATAATTTTGCTTAAAACTTATCTATTATGTTCTTTTTGCATGCTATGTTTATAAAACACTTCAGACATGATGCTAGTTTAGCATAATTTTTGAGGAACCAGCAGGCCTGGCAGGACTACAGTGCTGCCTAAAACAGTTAATTGAAGGGAAGTGGTTACTGATGAGTACCTTTTAAGTACTAAGAATATAAGCAAAGAAGTCAAAGCTGGGCCAAATTATCTCTGTAAGATGCATGTTATGGAATTGTCATGGAAAACTACGCAGTGACATCACCAAATGTGCAAGAGGTATCTGAAGTCATTGAGAAAGCAAATAGTGCCATATACACAACAATAGTGCCATATACACTCCCCCATCCTTCACATTCATGATGGCTTTCTACAATTCTCCCTCTTCGTTTTTATTCCAAGCTGAGCTCCAATTTCCCTCTGAAATTATCTAACAAATGTTTTTTACAAGGCAGTTTTCACAGCAGGATTAATGTTTGTAATGTGATTTCAAAATCCCTCCTTTGAACTGTAGAAATTGGAGTAATGGGGATTAGCATCAATCATCCCAAACTGGCAGCTGTCCAAATGATTCTATCAGAACATGCTCTTACAATGAAGTGGATAAGTAACATGCATGCGACTGCTGTGGAATAACCATGATAATAATCTATTGTAAGTTCATATTCACTAGTTGCAGAATTCCAAGCACCTGATCGTGACAGGGGAGACATATTTTGAACTTTATATGAAAAATATGTGAAGCAACCAGGCCTGTCATTGTTCCAAGTCTGGGGAGGCAATTTTGGTATAGGACGTATTTTCAGGCTAAAAGAGTTTCATCAAGAAATTAGAATGTTTTCTTGGAGCTGGGAAATACTGGGGATATGTCTAAAGAAGCAGTTCTCAAACTATGCTCAGCAGAGCCCTTAGCGCTCCACGAAGCAAAGTCAGGGCCCCTGTGGGACTCCCCACTGTCTAGGAAGCATGTGGCTTGTGGAGCCCCACTGGCACCGCCTACGGGGTCTCTCTGCTGCCGCAACCTATGAGGCCTCTTTGCCACCACGCAGCCTACAAGGGTTCCTCACGGCTGCTTGCGCGCAGGAATAATACCATATGTGCAAATCACGGTGACCACGTGGGGAAATTATTATTATTGCAAAGGCTGGATGGTCATCTGTTGGACGTGCTTTGACTGTGTTTTCCCTGCAACGCAGATGGAGGTTGGACTGTATGGCTGCTGATGTCCTCTACTGAAATACTGTTAAGTTTATGTTGGTTAAAATTGTTCTTCATTTTAAATATTGTATTGTTTTTTCTTTCTTTTGCACTAAAAACAAGATATGTTCAGTGTGCATAGGAATTTGTTCCTTTTTTCAATTAGTTCACACAAACAGTCTCCGTCCATCTGCCACTGGCCTGGTCCATCTGTCAAATTTTAAAATGCAATGCAGACCCTGTGTCCAAAATTTCTTCGGGCTCCACAAGCATCTTTTTAATTCAAAAAGGGCTCTGTGACTTTAAAAGTTTGAGAACCCCTGCTCTAGAGAGTAAGTGGACAATGAGTTTATTCAGAGACAGAGCATTTTCATCCTTCCAGATTTCCAACCAGAAGCCAAATGTTCAGAAACCTCTGATAGTACTGACTGAGACTACATTCACATACTAGAGATAATGAGACAGAACTGCATACAAAACTCACCACCCTAAAAAGAAAGTTTAACCATCTTATCATTAGTATGCAAACAATGCCATCAGCAAGCATCCCAGAAGAACATTAAGATCTTCAAGGAATCTTAATTGCTGGATCTATCTAAGCAAAAACAAATTCAAAACTTGAATAAGCCCTGGCTGGGTTCCTCTGACTGAAGTTACTGTGGCTAAGTAGTTGTTACAGTGACGATTGTGTTCCTTTTCCAAAAAACCAAAATGTATTTTCATTCAGACTTTGACATTGCACAGTTCCTCCACTTTCCTGGAATTCCCTTTTTTAAGAGATAAGCTTGACTCCTTCTCTCTTATGTTTTTTGTATCATTGCATTAAAATATCTCTGTAACACTTTGTATCTGGAAATCTCAGGGCTTACATAAACATCTTTGAAACAATTCAGAATATTAAAAGCAACGCAAACAAATAAGAGAAAATAAAATCTACACACCAACAGACCTAAGATATGAGCTCTGAGTTCCCAAAGGCTGAGTTTTAACTTGGAGCCAAAATAAGATCAATACTAATATCTATTAAGTCTCAAAGGGAAAGATGTCCCACAATTAGAGAACCATAGTTGAGAAGTTCTTTTATAGGCATCATGTATGTTTATACGCCTTCGTGACTTATGTGTACGTTTTTCAGACATGAATTTCATAGGGTTTTCTTAGGTAAGGAGTACTCAAGAGATGGTTTTGATAGTTCTTTCTGCTGAAATATAACTACAGCATCTTGTATTCATTTGCGGTCTCTCATTCAAGGGCTAACCTTGTTTAGCTTTGAGGCTCTGACAGGATCTGATATTTTAGGCCCTGCATTCAAAATACTTCCTTTATTTCAAATCACTTTAAGATAGATAATTGCAGTTATCTGATTTGTTTTTACTAACAATAGGTAAAGGTAAAGGTAGTCCCCTGACATTAAATCCAGTCATGTCTGACTCTGGGGTGTGGTGCTCATTTCCATTTCTAAGCCGAAGAGCCAGCGTTGTCCGTAGACACCTCCGAGGTCATGTGGCCGGCATGACTGCATGGAGCGCCATTACTAACTAACAATACTAACTAACAATAGACTACTCTTAAAACAATTTATAATATGCTGGTTGTTTGGTGTGTCTCTTCTTACTTTTTAGTTGTGGGGGTTTAAACACTGATCACTTTAATATGACTTAATGGTATTTTGTTGGTTTATTGTGAAAAAAATGTTTTTCTATGAACCACTTTAGGAGGACTATTAGTCTTGGCCAAGTGACAAAAGTAGAATATATATATATTACTTACGGATGAAGCACATTACATTTTTAGCAATTTACTCTATACAGGTATAGTTAAACCACTTTTATATTCTCTCTGCAATATTATACAAGACAAAATTATCTTACTGAAGCTAGTAGAAACAATAACCCACAACCTAGAAGTAAGCAAAGCAACAGCTGTCTATACTGAGCTAGCAGTACTATGTAAAACAAAAGTTTAAAAATATAATTGAATTGGGCTTGTTAACACAGACACTTAAGTAACACAGCTTTGGCTGTTTAATTTCTTTATAATTACTGCTGAAATTGGGAAACAATTTAAAATAACACTGACTTAAAATGAAAAGATTTTATCCAAATATATTTTCAATTTGGCAATACATTATCTCTATCCAAGCACATGAAATATTCTCCTTTCATGAAAGACAGCTTTTTCCTGTAAATATCTGCCCATACACTAAGATCTTTCTCAGAACACTTCTCTGGATCCTTGTGCTTTTCACAGACAGACAAGGAAAAGTAAAATACTAAAAAGATTGTGTTTCACTTCTTTACACTGCTAAGCAAAGACCTTTAAAATTTTGGGATGTTGTGTGGCTTCCAGGCTGTCTAGCTATGTTCTAGCAGCATTTTCTCCTAATGTTTTGCCTACAATGTTTTGCCTGGCATCTTCAGAGGGTCACCCCAGGATTTCGGCAGTGAAAGCCTTCGACAATACACAGGCAGTTTCACCTGGAGTGGTTGAGAACTGGCCTGGTGGTCATTATACACAGGCCCTTCATGCTCAAAACACAGTATTGCCCCATGTTAGACAAAGTCAGGAAAAGGCTGGGACTTTCCTAAAATTCCAGAGCAGCCCTGCTCTTTGGGGTAATGTAAACAGTTGGGCTGGTTCTGATTCAGAACTGACTCCACTGTTCACACAGCCATTCCCCTTTCCCCAGTCTCTGCACCGTGGGGATAAGGGGGTGGCACCTACCTTGGTGGTCTTGTTGCCATCATCGCAGCAGACATAGAGTTTTAAAGGGCTTGCCCTGAACACCATCACTGATGTTTGCAAGGATACCTATACGACTCAGAGGGAAATTGTGCTCTCCCCTCAAGTTTAAAATGCAAAAGAAAATTGAAGTCTCTGTTTCAAGATATTAATTTTCACAGTCAAAGATATGTTTCACTGGCTCTTCCCAATATTTATTTGTTAAACTTCCCATAAAATACCTACTATTTCCACTAACCTTTAGAAGACCTTTTGCATAACTTAACACTTCATTTAATATTATCCCAAAGCTGACAGATACAACTCCACTTAAGGAACTCTAGTCCCAAATACAGTTTACATATTTGGAACTAGAATTCCATAATGACAGTCTATCATTGAACTTTATACAAAATACAAGGAAATATGTTGATGTTTTCATGACCACTAGAGGACTCCCTTGGTACTTATTTTGTCTGGAATTCCAGGCATTTGCTGTAAGGGAGACGTGATACAGCTTGCCAAACTCAGACCTTAAGAGCTCTTTCATTTCTTCTTTGCATTGACAATAGTCCCAGCACTTTCAGAAGCTATCATGCTACACCTCTTTTTCAAAAAACAATAAGCTGAAGATAGTATGTAACATATGTTTGCCTTAGCTGGATTAATAACATATTTCACTTCTGTTTTCACTAACTTTAAACTCCGTGTTCATCATTAATGTAAGACTCATTAATGCATAGCAAACAATACTCACGTCTTCAGTGTGCCAGATGTCATAAGTTCTGTAACCAGAACAATACACTTCTTTCCCTTTACTGTAGATTCCCAGGAATCATAGAACCGAACAATGTTAGGATGCTGAAGTCCTTTCAGCATTTCTGCTTCCTCTTTAAACCGCTGCCGTTCTGATTTCGACAACTTCCGATCCTAAAAACGAAGAGCAAAAAAGCCTGCATCAAGGACTTCCAAGAGAAAGTTCAGGCATGAATATACAAAGATACAGGGTGACCCTTTGGGGAGGCAGTTTCCTAAAAAGCATGCTAGAGCTAAACCCTCGGTCAAACAACTACCATCTTATTTCTGAAGCAGATTAGGGTTAGTATTTGCCACATTTTAACATTTTATTTCTCTCTTTTTTATATATATACTTCATCATGGAACTTCCCCTACATGAGGCTCTGAGCTCAGTTCATGCAACATCCCTTCCTCTCTTCTTTTCTGAACAGGCACTGTTATCACAGTCTCATAAAGATATTCCCATCATCTCCCTCCCTGAGCCACTGTCACAATGGATGATTGACATTTTCTTCATTTTCCTGAAGTGTGCTGCAAAGTGACTGAAAGTGTTCAGCCATAGGGGATACACAAACCTATCACAACCTAGGCTGGTTTTTAAATCTGCTACAAAGGTCTTAATGACAGGGAAGAGACTCTTTCTGCTACATCTATCAACTTGAGCAGCAAAATCTCTTTGGCTAGCCTACAAACTTGAAATACTTGACACAGGCTTAGAAGTTACCAGAGACAAAGCTGCTGTTATTGCTGCTCTCCCTTCCACCTCCATGTCAACATGCAATACATGATCACTCTTTGACAGGAAATGTCTCCCCTAACAATAGGTAATCTAACTCCAAGAGCCATCCATGTTGAACAATTTCTGCCCTCCGGAACCAAGTATGTCCAAGCACACATTCAACCAATGACTTCATGTGGTTTGAGGTTCCTCCTTCCTAAAAATGATAATGATAATAATAATAATAATAATAATAATAATTTATTTCTAGACTGCCCTCTCTCCCCAAAGGGACTCTGGGTGATCCACAGACACAAAACAAAAGGCAAACATTCAATGCCTCAAATGAATACAAAAACTTCAAAATAAAACAAGATAATGCACAGAAACAACAGTAAACTTACAACAAAGACTTAAGCAAGAAAAGAAATTATATGCATCTTTTACAGGAAGATAACTACATTAGCCAAAGTCTACATGTATGGGAAACAAATGGCAAATGATAGATTTCACTGTCAACTCCCTTTCTAGGTACAACTTTTCTAAGGCAAAAAGAATTCTTGGTCAACAGATAAAATATAAAGATATGCAATATTCTCTATTTGCCACACATACTACCTGTTCCTCGATTTATCCAAGACTATCATTTAGTACCAAATAGGGATTGAAATTATCTTGAAAATCTGGCCATCCTTAAATGCTATACAGTCTTACATACAGCTCAATTCAATGCTATTCCTACTGCTGGATGGATAGTTGCTTCTAGGAAATTCCTTACAAAAATCATGTTTTAATTTAAAAAATAATAATTGCTGAATCGATACTTTTATATTGTTTACCTTTTATACAATGGCTATATTGTGTTTTGATGGTATAATTAAATATTGTATTGACCTACTTCTAGATTTATTACAGGCTACAATCCAATGCACACTTCTCACCACTGAAAAAAGAGGGTCCCAGCCTCAAGTAAACATGGTTAATACTTGCAGAGATTAAATATCATATACCAAATAATTCATCACAAGCATTTAAACTCTCAGTTGTCCCTTTAAGACACTGATTAAGGAGTCTTGAAAGTTTTAGAATATGCTTCCTATCTACTCAAAATCTAATTCAGTATAGGAAAATGGTTGTAAACTTTACCAGATTTCCACGTGTTCACAACAAAGGATATGAGGATGAAATGTACATTTTAATTCGTCTTTGTTTAAATGCCACTTAAACATTCAGTTAACTAAGATAAAAGTGTGACCCTATATTTGTTTATTCAGCAGTTAATCTCACTGACTTCCATGTGGCTTATTCCCCACCTCTACCTGGAATCTATGAGATAACAGAGATAAGATGAGTGGGAAAGTAGCTCAAGTTACCGATTAGTTCAGCTACTGCGTAATAAATACACACAGCAACTGGATGCAAGGACATAGTGTTGTGAATAATAAAAGTAGAAAGCAAGCCAACCTTATTTCACGAATGAATATTTTTTCTATATAAAATAATTCTTGATAGCTTGTACATATATGTGCACACAGCAGGAAGCAAAAGTAAGTGTAATTTCTTAATTTCCAAATGTTTGCTTGGAAATGATGAGCTGGCAATGGGCTAGAGAAGGAATGATAGCCACACAGTTCCTCAGATGTTGTTGGCCTGCAAGGTGCAGTCATCCAAAGACAACAGAATAATGGTGAGGAATACGGTATTACATGACTTCATTCTAAAATAGGAGATGTCCTTGAATGAAACTCAAAAGCTGCAACTATGGCAATATGCAGCATTTGCTGACTGGAAAACTATATAGACAAGATATAATGCTAGCCTCGAAAGAATTGCACTGGCTGCCAATATGTTTCCAGTCTGAATTCATGATGATTGACAATGACATTTAAAGCCCTAACATTTCAATACTTTAGGGAGTGCCTTGTCCCATATGCCTGTGCCCCAGGAATAAGGCCTACCATATAGACCCTCCTTTATCTCCCACCAGTGAGATCAATGCCCTATGCTGGGACATAAAGTTTAAAGCTTTTAAATCTGGTTTAAGTCATTATGGAGTCTAATATTATTTATTTATTTATTTATTTGCTATACTTGTATACCGCCGTTTCTCAGCCTAGCCGGCGACTCAACGCGGTTTACAACAACTTATAACAAACAACAGTATACAGTTTAAAGCATAAAAACACGATCCACAATACATATATCAATAAACAATCCAATTCATCTCTTGACTAAAATCGCGATCCAGTTTCGTCGTCCAAATTGCCAGTCCTTCAATCATTACACTTATTGCACTGAGTTAACCGAACGCCTGCTCGAACATCCAGGTTTTTAGTCTTTTCCGGAAAACCATCAATGAGGGGGCTGATCTTACCTCCATGGGGAGGGCGTTCCATAGCCGCGGGGCCACCACAGAAAAGGCCCTGTCTCTCGTCCCCGCCAGCCGCGCCTGTGAAGCAGGCGGGATAGAGAGCAGGGCCCCCCCAGAAGATCTTAGGGTCCTGGTGGGCTGATAGGCCGAGATACGTTCGGATAGGTAAGTTGGGCCAGAACCGTTTAGGGCTTTAAAGGCCAGCGCCAGCACTTTGAATTGAGCCCGGTAGCAGATCGGCAGCCAGTGGAGCTGGTGCAGCAGAGGAGTTGTATGCTCCCTGCACTCTGCTCCAGTTAGTATCATGGCTGCCGAGCGTTGGACTAATTGGAGCTTCCGGGCCGTCTTCAAAGGCAACCCCACGTAGAGAGCGTTGCAGTAGTCTAAACGGGATGTAACCAGAGCGTGGACTACCGTGGCCAAGTCAGACTTCCCAAGGTACGGGCGCAGTTGGCGCACGAGTTTTAACTGTGCGAATGCTCCCCTGGTCACCGCTGAAACCTAATTGAGTTCATTTTAATTATTTTATACTGATTAGCTTGTTTTGAAGCCACTTCGCGATGTTTTGATATAGAGTGGGTTATAACAATGATAACAAAGACAGTTTACAACAGAGGCCCTCAAACTTCTTAAACAGAGGGCCAGGTCACAGTCCCTCAAACTGTTGGAGGGCCGGATTATAATTTGAAAAAAACATGAATGAATGCACACTGCACATATCTTATTTGTAGTGCAAATAACACTTAAAAACAATACAATAATTAAAATGAGGAACAATTTTAACATATATAAACTTAATAGTATTTCAATGGGAAGTGTTGGCCTCCGTTTTGCTGATGAGATAGGATTGTTGTTGTGTGCTTTCAAGTCGTTTCAGACTTAGGCAGACCCTGAGCGAGGGCCGGGTAAATGACCTTGGAGGGCCGCATCCGGTCCCTGGGCCTTAGTTTGAGGACCCCTGGTTTACAATATTGTACTAGAACCCAAGACTCTATGAATGTCTTCAAAACCAGTGCAATTGTAGGAACGATGCTACCCCACCACCTCCCCAGCAGAAGATGAGAGGTAGGGATGAAGAATCAATTACAGGAATAGCAACCCAGTCCCAAACTTGAAACCAAAAAAGGTAGAAGCCTATCCCTGCATAAGATTACAAGCAACCTTTTACCACACAATTCCATATCATATGATAAATTGCTTATCAAAAGTGAGCCCAAAATGTGAACTCCTAAAATATTAATTTATCTATTAGACTAGCTTAGGTACATAGCAATGCCGGGGTTAGGTGTTTTGCAACAATAAACATAAAAAGCATTCATGATTGGGTTTTCAATTTTAAGAATGTACCCATTAGAAAATGTGCAAGAATGTGGGTAACTACAACTCCTATTATCATGTCATTGTTCCAACCACACAAATATTCAAAGTTGGGCATGTTGGGTGTGTGTGCCAAGTTTGGTCCAGATTCATTGATGGTTGGGTTCACAGTGCTCTCTGGATGCAGGTGAAGTATAAACTCTTTAAACTCAAGGTAAATTCTCTCTAAAACCCGTCAGTATTCAAAGTTGGGTATTTTAGGATGGTGCCAAGTTTGGTCCAGTTTCATTGTCATTTAGGCTCTCAGTGCTCGCTGGATGTATGTGAACTACAACTTCTAGCCTCTAAGGTCTATGCCCCCCCAAACCCCACCAATATTAAAAATGGAAATGTTAGTATGCATGCCAGGTCTGGTCCAGGTCCAGGTCAATCATTTGGTTGGGTTCAGAATACTCTCTAGATGTGAGTGAACTGTAAGTCCCACATACTAGGGTCAATACTCCTCAAACCCTTTCAGTATTTTGGGTATGTGTGCCAAGTGTGGTCCAAATCCATCCTCAGTGGGAGTCAAAAGTGGTCCAAATCCATCCTCAGTGGGAGTCCCTGGAAGTTTGAGCTGTTTTGAAAATCCATCACCCACACCATACCTTAACTTTAATTATAGATGCAGACTAATAGAATCTTCAAGATTATATAGAAGATGTTTTAATCATCTTATCTTTTCCTTAAAAACCCAAAAAACAATAATGCCCACATCCTGGAAGCACAAACAGCTGCCTACAGGGTAGGACAGGAGCATGCTCCTGGAAATGACTGGCCAGTTTCACCTAGTTCCCAGTTTTATCACATCCCTGCTTCCACAAGGAAGATAAAATAAGCCCAAACTTAGATTTCCAAAGAGTAAGGAAAAATATAAATATAATAATATTTTTGCTGGGGAGGGGGAGTTGAGACTAAAATAATCTGGGACCAAAATTTTCTCAACACAAATCTACTGAATTTGTGTCGCTTACAGTTTTTGCAAATGTGTATATGTGTGTGTGCAAGGGGGGGGGGGGTTTAACAGCTTCTCATAACACACATTCTATCTCATGTCAACATACGTTCTCTGACTCCCAAACTGATTTTGCACCCACACACTATGTTGGCATATGGGTCATTTATTTTTACTGTGCAAGCTATAGATTTCTCATTGAGACCTGCCTGATAAAAGGTAAAAATGAGCAACCAAAACACATTTATACTTTAAAATCTGCACTACTGAAGACAGCAAACTCAGTTAACATCTGTTTCTTACTGGAAGTATTTTTTTTCTTTTGGATTTTAACCTGGAATTTTTGACTTAACATGCTTTTCCTGTTCTCAGCAGGGTGTGACTGATGCTAAATCTGTTCTAAAGCCTTTCAATGAGAAATTGGAATACAATACTAGAATAATAGAGTTGGAAGAAACCATATGGGCCAACTAGCCCAACCCCCTGCAATGCAAGAAAAGAACAATCAAAGAACTCCTGACAGATGCCCATTCATACAGCCCATTTAGAAGCCTCCAAAGCAGGAGTTCCCACCACAGTCCAAGGCAGGGAGTTCCACTGTTAAACAACTTGTACGGTAGGGACGTTCTTCCTAATGTTCAGGGGGAATCTCTATTCCTGTAATTTGAACCCATTACTCCAAGTTCTAGTCTCCAGGGCAGCAAAAAAACAAGCCTGCTTCCTCTTAATTATGACAGCGTTTCAAATATTTAAACATAGCAATCATGTCTCCTTTCAACCTTCTCTTCTGCAGGCTAAACATACCCAGGTCTTTAAACGACTCCTCATAGGATATGGTCTCCAGATCTTTGATCATTTTAGTCACTCTGCTCTGGATACCTTCCAGCTTGTCAATATCTCTCTTAAATTGTGGTGTCCAGAATTAGATACAGTACTCCAGGTGAGGTCTAACCAAAGCAGAATAAAGAGGACCATGACTTCACTCGATCTAGACACTATACTCCTTTTGATGCAGCCCAATATCCCATTGGTTTTTTAGGTGCTGCATCACACTGTTGGCCTATGTTCAACTTGTTCACTAAGACTCCAAGATATTCTTCACATGGACTGTTATCGAACCCATATGTCTGTACACTGTTGGACAACACAGACAGTGAATGCCCTGAACATTGGACTGCTATTATTACAAGGGAGCTGGCACAGTTTTAACATCGACATAGTAGCACTTCAAAAGACCTAGGGAGCAGGAAAGAGACAACTGAAGGAATAAAAAGGAGGCTACACCTTCTTCTGGAAGGGACTACCTGAAGAAGAACAAAGAATACATGGAGTCGGCTTTGCTATCAGAAACAACCTGGTGAAGCATTTGTCCAAAGCACCCATCGCCATTAACAAACAACTCTCAACCGTCCAAATCAACCTTGCCAAAAACCAACAGGCAACTATCATAAATTCCTACACAACAACACTAGATGCTGATGAAGATCTCAAGGAAAAGTTTTAATGTCAGTTGGACACCAACCTGTCAGAGATACCTAAGGAGGGCAAAATCATCCTTCTGGGTGATTTTAATTCAAGAGTTGGACAAGACTTCTACCTGCAGCCAGGAACCACAGGAAAGGTGAGGCAGAATACCTGAAAGAGACTGTGGAAACTATCGAGGTATCTCCCTTCTAATATCCGAGATATCAAGGTAGCTCCCTCGCAAAAATACTTATAAACAGGTTTCTACCTTTCTCAGAAGACATCCTCCCAGAATCCCAGAACTGTTTCGGCCCATCCAGATAAATAAAGCTATTGTCACCCCGACCAGGTTATACGCCTGCGAAACGTGGACTGTCTACAGATATCACACTCAACTACTGGAACGATTCTATCAGTGTTGCCTCTAAAAAATCCTGCAAATTTCTTGGGAAGACAGGCAGACAAATGTTAGTATTCTGCTGTATTTTTATGCACTGGCAAAATCTCTGTTTTCCTAAAAGATCAGAGATAACAGGTTATTCAGTCTAACAACTGAAACCATTGCCTAATTTAATTACATTTGGTTGTGCACCACAAGAGAAGATTCTACTCTAAAGGATTTTTGGTTCTTCTCTGAAAGGTTATGCATTTCTTTAAAAAGTCATGATCTCCAAAAGGTGTTTTTCAAAATTTGCTATTTAAAAGAGAGTAATGGCAGCATATAGGTTTTCAACCATGCACCAAGGCTTATCAAATTTGATGTTTTTTTTGCTATGTAGTGTGTAATAGTGGATCAAAGTGTATATATAGACTTCATTTTAAGGGAAGTTGCAAACAGATAATTCAACAGTTTTTCCAGAACTAAAATCCCAAAGAGTAGTCTAAAATATAGATCAATGCTATGCTGCTTTGGAGGCAAATTCCAACCATATTCTGTCTCACAGTGCTGTCTCCTTATTGAATTGAAGCAGATGAATGAAGCCTACTATGTTAGCTTCCTTCATTCCTTTCCACCCACATTAAATTGTTTTGACATTGTTTCAACAGAAATGCAACACTACCCAGCGTGAGACTTGAACTAGGGCACCAAATGTGGATAGCAAAGAAAAGAGCCCTTCAAACCAGGACTGGCCTTTCCTGGCATATTTTATTTTACAGGTTTGTAACAATGGAAAGAGCACTCACTATTAGAGAAGCTCCATGGTGTGTAACTATATACACAAAGAACAAGCAACATTACAGAGAGGGAGAACAGACTCATGTGTTAATTTAAAGCAAGAGTAATAATACATAATTTTGTCGTGCTATAACCCACAGAAGTTCGTGGTATAATACATTTGCATGTAATGTGCCTCAGGACTGTCATTACTCCTAATTGTTTTAAAAGTGACAAACTTGTACCTAAATCATAGAATCATAGAATCAAAGAGTTGGAAGAGACCTCATGGGCCATCCAGTCCAACTCCCTGCCAAGAAGCAGAAATACTGCATTCAAATCACCCCTGACAGATGGCCATCCAGCCTCTGTTTAAAAGCTTCCAAAGAAGGAGCCTCCACCACACTCAGGGGCAGAGAGTTCCACTGCTGAACGGCTCTCACAGTCAGGAAGTTCTTCCTCAAGTTCAGATGGAATCTCCTCTCTTGTAGTTTGAAGCCATTGTTCCGCGTCCTAGTCTCCAAGGAAGCAGAAAACAAGCTTGCTCCCTCCTCCCTGTGGCTTCCTCTCACATATTTATACATGGCTATCATATCTCCTCTCAGCCTTCTCTTCTTCAGGCTAAACATGCCCAGCTCCTTAAGCCGCTCCTCATAGGGCTTGTTCTCCAGACCCTTGATTATTTTAGTCGCCCTCCTCTGGACACATTCCAGCTTGTCAATATGTCTCTTGAGTTGTGGTGCCCAGAATTGGACACAATATTCCAGGTGTGGTCTAACCAAAGCGGAATAGAGGAATAGCATTACTTCCCTAGATCTAGGCACTACGCTCCTATTGATGCAGGCCAAAATCCCATTGGCTTTTTTTGCTGCCACATCACATTGTTGGCTCATGTTTAACTTGTTGTCCATGAGGACTCCAAGATCTTTTTCACACGTACTGCTCTCGAGCCAATACATCCAGCATTGCTTTATCTTTGATACGACCTTCCTTATAATATTACCACTTTTTATGGGGTAGAAATATTAGTTAGCCTTTATGAAATTTAATTTTTTTTTGTCAATATTACTTCTGTATATGCAGGACTCTCACTTGTAACATCCATTCAGCTACAAACCAAAGAAAGTACAACCTTATACATTTCATAAAAAGGCAAACAGTCATTTTCCAAGGCTCTCACTGTGGTCACTATTTGATTAATTCACAAGCAGAGACCAACAAAACATCTGTTAAGTTTCTGTTTGCTGCTACTTACCTTGCAATAATTTCCTACTTATTGTAACCCTAAGGTGAACCAATCACAGAGTTTCCTTGGCAATATTTATTCAGATAAGGTTTGCCATTTCCTTCGTCTTTAATAAAGGTAAAGGTTTCCCCTTGACATTAAGTCTAGTCGTGTCCGACTCTGGGGTGGGTTGGTGCTTATCTCCATTTCTAAGCCGAAGAACCGGCATTCTCCGCAGACACCTCCTAGGTCATTTGGCCAGCATGAGTAAATGGAGCACTGTTACCTTCCCATCAAAGCGGTACCTATTGACCGATTCACATTTGCATGTTTTCAAACTGCTAAGTTGGCAGAAGTTGGGGCTAACAATGGGAGCTCACCCCACTCCCTGGGTTTGAACCACCGATCTTTCAATCAGCAAGTTCAGCAGCTCAGCACTTTACCCACTGGTGCCACCTTCATCTTTAGGCTGAGAGTATATGACTTGCCCAATATCACAATGAATTTCCATAGCCACGAAGGGATTCGAACTCTAGTCTTTAGTATAATTTACTGGCTCTCTTAAGTTTGTGTACTTTGATAAAATCCTTCATTCACATTTGCTATAAAAAGAAGTGGGTGAGAAGGAAACACCTCCTGTAGAGACCCTCTTCCCACCCATTCCCTGCTGCCAACTGTCACATGTTGTCAATACATTCACACATGTTTTCTCCCAAAAAAGAAGAGGGATCTTGAAATATAGCAGAAGTTCTCCTAGCAAGATCCAATATGCATAAATCACTATGATTGTCTCTCAGAACCCATTTTGGCATTCCATACATTCTTTTTTCAGGATCAAGAATTAGACATTAATATCCATTTGGCACCTGTCAAGTAGCAAGCTGGAGAGCAATACCTTCAGCTCCAGAACAGCAGCTCTACTGCTCTTCATCATCACTTCTGACTGCAGTACTTCGTTGGTGTATCTACACTGTAGAATTAATGCAGTTTGGCACCACTTTAACTCACCTATGAAATCATGGGAGTTGTAATTTTTGAGGTCTTTGACAAAGAGTGCTGGAACTTGACAATACTACAACTCTCAGAATTCCATAGCACTGTGCTAGGTCAGTTGAGTCATTAAAGTGGTGTCAAACTGCATCAATTCTACAGCAGAGATGTACCCCTTGTCTCGGAGGCAGATGGCATTCTATTAAGATGCCATTCCATCAAAAACCCAATTACTAATACAAAAAAATGGGAAACAAAACAGAGTCCCTCCAGTTGATCTTAATTCACAGAAGTGTGTTAAACTGCATTTGAGATCTTATAAATTTTAAATGTATGAGTTTTTTTAGAGCAAACACACATGCATTATGCAGTAAGAGTCTCAGATTACAGTTCTGCAAGGTAAGTGTGGTGATATTTTATAAAGGATAGGCATTTCAAAAAATTTCAGGAATTTAAGAAAAATAGCAAACGAAGCTATGTGAACTTGGTTATTGTTTACATCAAAGTAATAGTTATAAAAGGAATGACAAGCATTTTAAGAAGTGTTCCACATCTATAAAGTCCAGCATTATTTGTACCAGATATCTAATTAAAAGGAACAAGTTATTCTGTTGAGTTTCATTCCAAGATGATAACAGTATAATCAAAACAGTCAGTTTCTCTATAAGAAAAATAATGTCCAATGCCATCAACTAATGAATGCAATACAGGTGGTAAAGAGGCAAATAATGTTGTATTTCTAATACCTAAAATATACTGTTCATATACAAACAAAGTTGCCAGGTACAGAACAGTTGTCTAAGAGGAAATTCTAACATCAACATGTAAAATGGTGTTTTAAAAACATAATGAACTGATTAGAGCCTGAGGAGGGCAGTTCCATACACCTTCTCTTTGATTACAGAAATAATGGATGTAGTAAAGCTTTCAATCTGTGAGAAAAAAATATATGATGCTTTTGGGAAATATCACAACCCACTTTTGCATTTTTAAAATCAGAATGCGACTAAAATATACTGTGTAATGCTGTTCCTATCAGATGTTTCAGAAGGTCATTATTTAGTTTCTGTTCCTATTCCATTTCCCCTTTACAAAGCGAACTGCTGCCCCAGGAAAATACCATCTTCAGAAAAAGACTTGGGTAATATTTATAACCACCAGAAGTTTCCCTACTTAGTTCTCTATTCCATGACTAACAAGAATATATTCCTAAAATTACACTATAAATATTTCAAATCAACATTTTTTCTTTTATATTAAAATATATAATATTTTATATATTTTATATATAACTGGCTAATTTAACAGTGCCTCAATTAATCTTGCATTTGCGATTAGTTGTAAGCCTTGATTACATTCTGACAAGTTAAAGGTCAAATGTATACCCTGAACTTAATCAAGATCAAGATCCAAAGCACTATTGTTCATATTCAATTAATCTCATTCGCAATCCATCACTTACATAGCAGACATTAAGATTTCAAGTCACAACTAGTTTACAGCGTAAGGTGCAAAAGTCACCCGTCAATTCCCTTGAATTTGATAGGGTTTTCTTAGGCAACAGATATTCAGAGATGGTTTGCCATTCCCTTTCTCTGGTATTTATTGGCGACCTCCCATCCAAGTACTAACCAAGAGATACAACATTGTAAAGTGACAAGGCACTGATAAAATTCTCAACTTCACAGTTTCATAACAATCTTATAATCCTATCTCAGTTTTCTGTCTGTTTTTCTCTAATCATGACTCAGGTCATGCCAAAAGCTCTTTTTATACCAAAACATTAGGTGGGGGTGCACTTTATATACCATGCCAAGTGAACAGCACAAACTGCACAGAATGATTTAAATAAGCAATAAACTTTTCCTTCCAATACTGTGCGCGGACACCCACTCCACTTTAGGGAAAACAAAACAAGAAGAGACCCTATTTTGAAGTCTTTTCTTGGTGAATTTACAGGTGTTCAGAGTATAGCTTTCACAGTAGCACTGACATAGCTGGAATTTTCTTACTAAACCTCTGAAAGCAGCTAAACATATTTTGTCAAGCCATCTTTCACTTACAGTACGCATTACATGTCAGAAAGATATAGTATGCTTTGAATTCTGACAACTAAAACTATTTTCTTATGTATTCCTAAAATTCTAAACAATACTGATGTGCCCTAAAAATGGCTATAAAGATTACTGAATAATAATAATAATAATAATAATAATAATAATAATAATTGCATTTTAATAGCTTTATCTTTAAATCTGGAAATTACAGAAAAGGGATATTTGGTGTTAACAAAGAAGCGTTCGTTCTTTTGAACCTATACAATAGGTTTTGAATCTGTGTAACTCTAAAAGCTTTAGTTATAGTGAAAGCCAGTCTGGAATAGTGGTTTGAGTGGGAGACTAGGACAATGGCAGACTAGGGCAGTGAGAGACCAAATTTCAAATCTCCATTCAGGCATGGAAACACATCACCTTAAACAAGTCACACTCTCTCGGCTTTAGAGGAAACAAGGGCAAACCACTCATGAACAAATTCTGTCAAGAAAAAATGCTATGATAGGTTTGCTTCAGGATTTGCCATAGATCAGAAATGACTTCTGAGCAAGAAGCTCTCACCTCATTGCCCATCCATTGCCCATGCTCAGTAAGAAAGGCAGCCCTCCTTCCCTCCCTTCTTTTTCAGGCTAAGCACAATTCAACAGCAACGTGGTATGGCCATTTTGGATGCTTGAGGTGGAGCTTGGTCATCACAGTCTCTCTGCAGAAAAGCTTATGCCAAAAAAAATGCCCTTCTCATACATAGCTGCCACCACTCTGCTCAACCTCAAGCACTCAAAATAGCTGCCCTACATTGCTGTTGAACTTGCTTAGGCTGAAGGAGGAGGTGAGGGGGGGGGGTGTTGCCTTTCCCTGGTTTGGGAAAAGGAGCAGTAATATGGTAGGAGCATTTGTCACTGCCTTCGTGCTATGTTCCTAATAGTGGTAGGTTGTGTTCCTTGATCTCCCTAACCGCACTCGGATAACTGTAAATATTTTAAGATTAGCAATGCAATTGTAACCCCTCAGATTCCCAGATCCTCTCCTTCTATTTAGCTGTTTGTAAGTATGCTTCCTATATGTATTTTTAACAGAAGAGGAAAAGTTTTTCATCACATGCCCAAACTTTTACCCTCAACTTATACACAAGTCAAAACAAAATTCATAATTTTTGCCTCAAAACCTGCCCTTCATTTATATATGATATTGACTTATGCACAAATGCTATGACATATGCTATGTATTCTGAACCAGAAGAAAGGGTGAAAAAGAATCTGAAAGGAAAGATTTATAAAATCATCACAAGAGATTGGTTATTCTAGCTCTGGATTAAACAAGAATCATCAGGAAAAGTAGAATAGGAAAGATGGGCAAAGTAAGTTAAACGTTTAAAAGAGCAAGGTACCTATGATTGCTATTCATACCATAGCTGATAGAAAATATGTTTCTCATTAGTTTGTATTTTAAGGGACACATTGTCTCTGATTTTGCGCCATTTTATTTTTTAGTAACTCTAATAGGAACAGTTTGGAGGCTATTGCTCACAATTCAAAACTACAGTTCTGTAGGTTGTCATGGTCCAAGGGCCCTTTGTAATTGAGCCACTATCAATATGTCACAGCCAACAATAAGGAATAAAGAAGTATATGTTAGTGTATGATTCCACTACTGGAAGATTTAATCTGTTTTATTGTATTTATATGTTTAACTGTTTATATGTTTTAACTGTGTTATAACTTGATATGGTATGTTTATTGTTGTGTGTATGATGCAGCATCGAATGTTTGCCATAATTTGTAAGCAATTCTGAGTCCCCTTCAGGGTGAGGGTGAGATAGAAATATAGTAAATAAATAAAAAAAAAGATTTATGAAAATGCTTGCAATTAACGACTTGTTTTCAGGACCTCCTAAGAATCAAGAAAAAAATCTAAGCTCCCAAGTTAAGACCAATGACTAGTCTCAGCTAGAATATAGCCTATGGACAGATGTGTAGATCAACAGATATGTAAATCTCAATGTCTACTTCCGACGGAACAAACAATTGGATTTAGGCCAGAATATTGCAGAATATGGATGGAACGATAGCACCCCCGTGAGCAGAACTGAGCATAACCTCCAGGTGTCAAAGTTTCAAAATGCAGAAATACCTCTATCTGTCTGTCTGTCTTGTTTGTCTAAAATGGTATTGAATGTTTACCATGTATGTATACATTGTGATCTGCCCTGAGTCTCCTTCGGGGTGAGAAGGGTGGAATATAAATATTGTAAATAAATAAATAAATAACTCACATAGACCACAAAGAAGAAACTATTGTCCTTTTTTGTAGAAGAACGTTGTATATTACTGATGTGAACATACATTTTAAATTAAATATATATCACTCCGAAGGAGGAGAGATTCCAGAGTTCAGCAGACTGAAGAGCCTAAGCCTTCTGCATGAAAATCACAGAATCATAGTGCTGGAAGAGCCCCATAGGTCATCAAATCCAATCTTCCTCAATACAGGAAATGTATCAATAGACTCATATATGAAGGTCAAACTGCTACCAAGTCAATTCCTACAGCACTGCCTGCATGTTCAGATCCTCCAGCTTCTTACAGAACATATTCAAGCATTACATGACAATGATATTCAAGAGGCAAAACGTAGACTGAAAAGTATGGCCTATGCATTTTAGACAAATGAATCAAAATTTCATAACTAGAATTAAAACTTCATTTGTAAAGTTACAAGCATAGGTTTCTTGTTATCACTCCTTATAGTCACCTACATAGGTGCAGCTTAGATTACAATATTGCAAGCAAATTTAAATGTCTTAAAATGCAACCAAATATATGTACAGTATATGCAAAGGAAAGTTCTGAGTATATTGGGGCTTTTTCCCATATGAAAATACATAGAATTGCAACCTTAGGGCCCTTCCAGACAGGCTCTATATCCCAGGATCTGATTCCAGGTTTCCTGTTTATCCCAGATTATCTGGCAGTGGGGACTCATATAATCCAGTTTAAAGCCAAAAACCTGGGATCAGATCTTGGGATATAGGGCCTGTCTGGAAGAGCCTTTAGTTTTGCACAAGCAGAACTAAAAATATAGCTAGTGCTAAAGAAATAACCTTGCACAACATTCATCTTGTACAAACATACTCATAAGCACACACTTCATAGTCATTGTCTGATAAAATAAAAAATGAACCATATTTTTCAAACGAACGTTTATTTAGAACGTTTATTTCAAATCGGCACAGATTTTGTCTAGATACAAAATCTGTAGTAGTGAAAAAGCTGAAATGTATCGTGTAAGGATATTCTCATTCTAAATATGTAAACTGTTTTAGACTAAAATGTTCATGTTACATAGTTAGGAGAAAACCCTTGTCTTGTAATTGAATTCATTCGTTTCTAAGAAGAAAATATGTTTAAACTGTTGTAAAGCAATGCTTGGAAGTCCCTGAACAGACTAAGAAGTGGAGTTGACAGATGAAAAGGCAACCTGGCTAACTGGCACTACCTAGAAGAACAGAACAAACAACTAAGCATCTGCCCATAATGTCTTGCCTCACACATAAAGGAAGAACTGTTTAAAGCTACAGATAATGTGGTCGCTGTTGCCTGTTTTTGGTCTAAAATCATTTAGCCGTTTGTGTTCCTTCTATTTTATCAGTTTTATACTAATTTATTTACACAATGCTTTTGACATGAAATAAGTAAATAAAAAGAAAATATTCCAGATGAACGTCAGTTCATTTTTTTTCTATTTTAGTAGTAAAAGAAAAATTCTATGTTTTCAAAAACAAACAGAAGAAAGCCATTTCTCCCTAGGTGTAAGTGTTAAGTTTTTTAAGTACCCTAGCTGTAGTGTTAAGGGTTTTTTTTAACACTTCAGTACTGTATCCACTAGCAAAAATCCCAATTTACCACATAACGTGCAATTGCCTCTAGGAACAGTTCAATCAGATTTATGACCATGCTTGTTCTCCCATTAAAGGCTGTTTTCAGTAGAGTTACCTGGCACTTAACATTTTATGGGACTTTTAATTTCACATCATGCTCAACAGTGCATGCAACAAAATGAATTAGCATAACCAACAGTAAATTCTAGCAATCCATCCTTTTCAACAAGTGTACATGACTGAACATAGGTTCATTTGCATGTAGAAGTTAGTAGGCCACCTTCTTAACATGAAATGAGAAGGAGTACTACTTTTTCAAAGATTTATAAATTAATTGTGACTTTCAGTTGGTGTATAGCCTGGCAATTTAATAAAATTATAGGTGAAGGAACTCAAACCTAGCTGCAATCTGTATCCTTTGTCCTAGGAGCAACTGCTCCTCATCCCAGATATGTAAAACATGCTTTTGATCACTGAGTGATAAACAAAAGCTGGAAGTATGGAAAATATTCCATAGTATTTTACCGCTATTAGTAGTAAGTGCAAACAACAAAAACAATTTAACAGAGTTTACTAATCTGTATCAAAGTAACTATCATAGAATCTGAGCTCATCTCCAATCCTTATTTTTTAAATTTTTAATAAGATAGCTGCCACTTAATTTCCAAAAGAAACCACCAGACACAGGTAATAAAATTACTGGTTCTGTTAGGAATGGCAAAACACAGTCGTCCCTCCACATGTACAATTTTGATATTTGTGGATTGCATTATTCACAGATTTTAATAGATGCATTCTCTCTAGAGGTGCATCTACACTGTAGAATTGTATGATTGCTATAGTTTTTCACTTTCACAGTGGGCCTGGACCCAAAACCTCAGTTAATGTGGAGCTCTAGATGAATAAGCAGAAGATAAATAGAAAAGAAATTGAACTGTTCTCTTAGTATTCATTGGGAAAAATATATATTAGGATCTAGCAAATATTGACCAAAGAATTCACATATGCACATTCAATTACTTCATGACTTCACATGGATTTTGTACTTGAGTCATCACAACTAATCCACAACAGATAGCACTTCCACATCACTTGATGTGCATACTTTGCTCCATGCCATCATGTATTGAGTAATCAAGAGATGAGAACTTAAGTAATATTCATGCACATCGTAACTGTCCCTAAAACATGTTCCTCATTAGGCTGTACCCATAAATTCAAAGGCGTCTTCAATCTTTGCCTCAAATTTTCTCACCTAATCTTTATTCATATAAATGTTGTTCGGCTATTTCATCCATTCTGAGAAGCTGTGTTTGCTTTAAAGCAAAAGGTTAATACTAAAACTCTGGACATTTAACAAAAGTAAAAGCTCATTTTTGTCCATTACCAAACACTTGGACACGTTTTTTCACATTCCTAGCACAATCTCTCAAGTGAAAGTGGAGTGATAAGGATGATCAAATGCTTCACTAGTAAAAGGTTTCAAAAATCATGATTGACAGGTTTATATTTAGAAGTTCTTTGGATGCAGAACTACAACAATTTGTCATTAATGTCTACAGAATTGGAATGCATTCTACTGTTCATTCAATCAAACACTTAGCAGGTATTAACTAGCTTAATACAATTCTCACTATTACGAATTGTTTATAAAGACTACATGCTGTGGGCACCAACTTTTTAAGACATTCAAGTTTAAATTACAGACTAAACAGAAAATATTGATTACTTGAGAATCAGGTATTTCTAATTTGGATTTTGTGAGAGAGAGATGGAATGTTATACTGAGACTCAGGCTAAAACCTCTAAATTGGAATATTGTTCTACAATTGAATTATTGACACTGTATATCCCAATAAAGCTTATACAGTAAATATTGCATTTTGAATATGCTAGCTAGATAGTGATCTACTTTCAACTTTTGGATTTAGCTTTGGAGGTCAGTGCTGGACATAGAAGGCAGCTCTGTCACATCTCTTATGGTCATGCCAAGTTAGTAACTTTTTAAAAAAGATAACTGACATGACAATTGAAAAATTACTGACAATCAAATACGTATGTTTTATTGGGCTATAACTTCTTGTATTTGAAGGAAAGGCAAAGAGAATTGCTTACCAGGGCAGCAATGATGCAAAATTCAAAGTTTGAGAACATTCTGAATATCTATATTTGGGTTCAAGAATGTCTAACATAAGCCACTACAAGAAAGAATGGTTTACAAACATTTTTGGAAGAGACCAAATTTTTCTCAGACTCTATGTGATATCTGTTTCCGTGTCATGGCACAATACACATATACCTAATAACTATTTATTCCCAGTTTTTATTCTTTCTTTGAACATTAAATCAGAATGTGACTGCATCAAATATATATTTTATACCTATAAGTATGAAGTTTTAGTACAGTGAGTGATGGGATGGAGATTAGCAATAATTTGCTTCTGAAAAACCTATAAAAAGTCAATTAAATACCAAATGAATTGAGTGGAAAATTCTCTAGCTACATATAATGACCTATGAATGAACCCAAGCAATCAGCAAGTGACACACAATCCCACATGGAAAAGTGGTTTTCAGCTGTGTCTGGACAGCAAAACCCTGAGCTATTAAGAATCCATAGAAATTACAAATTAAACTCATGATATACAATAAAGGTTATACAACAGTATTTCCAGAGTATCACTTCATGCCATTCCTATGCTATTTTCAGATGCCTTTAGTGTTATGCCTATATTTTATTTTCTATTTAAACTTTTATACATTTATTTTAAGGTGCCCAAAAAATGTCACCATAGAGTAGCTCAAAAAAACTGTAAATAAATAAGTTCCCATCCAAATACTAACCAGCACTGAAAATTTAATGCTGGAACTAAATAAATTATCATAATTACGAACTAAAAAAAGTAGTTTTGATCTTGTGGTCTAAACACTATAGGTTCCCAATCCTAAACCATTAAAAAGTACCCAGAGTTTGAGTTAAGAACCACGTGGTAAATCCAATATTTGTTGCGTCTTTAGCATTTTCATTATTTAATTAATTATAATTCAGTAAGTTAATTCTGGAGTTCCATTAATGCTGCAATTCCCATTTAAGTCAATTGATTAAGTTTCAAATAAATGCAATTGCGAGGCTCCTTTCATTTGACAATTTCCAATGTAATTAATAACTTACTTGGCTTCGACTAATTAGTTCCTATCTTTGTTCCACCACTACTACCCTTAGGACTCCTATTCAGTTAGCTGACTCACAACTTTCTCTCTTGCAGCTACATATGCTCGGACTTGCCTCCCAAGAGTAAAAGCATGAACATCTGGAAAAAGAAATGTGCCTGTCAGCCTGTTTTTTCCAGGGCTTTACATTTCTGATCTCAGTGATCCCCACCTACCTTGCTTCCTTCTAATTCCATAGAACTTCCCTTTCCTGAGAAGTGTTTGGCACTTTCCTCTAGCTGTAGTAGAACATGGAAAGAAGGCCTTGATCATTATCAAGTATAACTCATATATATCAAGCAAGTGATATAACTGTGATCTCTTCATCCATTTGCTCTACTTTAATTTCCGTCCCCTTTGTTTCCTACCTCTGAACTACATATTAGGTTGTAAGCACATGCTTATATGCATACTGCTATATAAATAACCATAGTGTGTTATCTTAAAGATTCTAGAGGGGGAGTCTCCATTATGGTACCTACAGACAGGTCCTGACTACATGCTAAGCTTCCTTTATAACATTTATTTTTAATGAAGAGACTGGCATACTGCATAGCAAAGTGCTGCCCTTCAATATTCTTCTTTTCAAGAATGCCTTTGGACCTCATGTATGCCGAAGAGGCACTCTTTAGAAGAAAAAAAAATTCAGTAACCAAAACCTAGTGTTTTAATTGTAAGTGCATAACTATCCAGGACAAAAAAAGATACACAAGGAATTCAGGGAGAGGTATTATGCCTGTGTTGTATATTTTATCTGATGTCTCATGTCTAAGTTTAGGTAAGCTTTATCACTTCCATACAATTTTGTCTGTTTTACAGGAGGGGGTGGGTGGGGCTGATTTAAGAATCACACATTATCTTTGTCTTCTATTCAGTTTCTTGGTGAAGCTATATTCCCTAAGCCCCAGCAGTGAGTGTTCTGTGAAAATGGTATTGTAGAAAAAGAACTGTATGTTAAAAATTATTTTATATTCTAAACTTCAGACCACTATAAGTTACTTCTTTTAGCACCCTCTTTTGCCTTCATGTAAGTAGATATGTATTTTATAACTGGCTACACCCATCGTAACAACTATTCTGCAAGAGTGCCCATGACACTCCTGCAAAATTTGAGGTGTGACCATTAATACTTATAGTTTGTGTACCTATGCTCAAAAGTACACATTTTAAAATTCTCCTAGAGGCAAATAAATGCCACTCTTGTAAAATATTATATCTTTTGCCCTAGTCTAATTCCTAATTCATCACAATGTCAAAGAGACATTGCTTCTAATGTCACATTTATTCAAGTGCACATAATCAGCAAGCAAGTTGAGATATGACAATTCCATTTTGAGAACATTTTTAAAAACCCACCTATGGAACTTATACCATTTGAACAGTCGCAGCTGAAACAAAACTACAATATTTCCTAGCTGCAGCTGTTAACTGAGGCAGCTAGGTACTCCACATGTTTCCAGACACCTAATTTTGGCACTGAAAAGTTCAGATGTCCACAGTGTGTTAACAGAACCTGAGGCTCATGCAAAATTCTTTATCAGCTACTTAAGGGGTTCTGGTTTAATAGCAAATGGTGTGAGCAACTCCCTTTTTGTTGCTACCCTAAGATGAAAGGTAATACTTTCAAATACTATTTGTTCACAGAGTTTCAACTTGTATTTACTCTTATCAGCTACTTCACAAGTACCAAAGTACAGAAACTTGCTTGCTTTTCAAAGGTAGTATTAGATGACCTTGAGGTATGACATATTCTCTCAGCCTCAGAGAAAAGCAATGGCAAATTCCCTCTGGAAAAATCTGGCCAAGGAATGTGATAGGTTTGCCTTAGGCTGCTTGAAGGTACACAACAACAGTCAAAAGCAGTCACACCAGTTAACTTGGAAGGAAGAAAAACTGCACAGCAGTCAAAATATAGCGCTTCTTGCAGCAGAATAACTGTCAGTTCACACAACATGCAAATAAGAAGTGCCAAAGATAGAAATGTTTAATGCATTATCAGCAGCTTCCAAAGAATAAACAATTTGGTGCATGCTTTCAGTTACAATACGAACTCTAAGCCAGAATACATGAACAGGGTAACAGTTCTTCACCCTCAAAGGACAGCTATACAATCCATAGCACTTTGCTAATCAAGAACCACAAAAACGCTGTTAAAAAATAAATATGGAAGTTTCAAGATACTGGCATATACAAAATTTGCTGAATTAATTCTGTCAAAGCTATCTTTTCATTGTCAGAGTGCACACAATAAGCAAAACAAAGATCCTTATAACAATATACTTTTAAACCAGTAATTTAATTTTATGTATATTTGCAGGCCTGTAGAACTGATATGTATGCTGGTACAGTACTTCAACATCAACTCCAAAGTTAAGCTTGGAAGCTTAGTGAAGCTGAAAAATGCAGTATTGTCTAAATTATAAATAAAAACACAAGGGGGTTGATTTTTTCATGTTGTAATTTTTCAATGTTGAGTTCAGTTTAATCTAATCACTTCCAAACCACACACACACACACAAGCTGCTATTAACAGATGCACATTATGTAAGTACATGTGAATGTTTTAATTCTTGAAATAATCAAACTTGGCTTCAACTTTTAGAAGGAATATTTATGGGTATAATTTGTGGGCCATCAGTTTTGCAAAGGTAAATAACTAGCATTTTATTGTTGTTAAAAGGGTAGTTTAATGAAGCGAAATGGTAATACTGGAAATATACTGTTACCCCTAACAGAATGCAGAGGAAATGACACATATGACACCTGGACAAGCAAAGGAAAATCATCCAAAGAATCACACAGCATAAAAGCCAACATTAACTAGCCTAAGGGTTTACATGTATTTTAACATGGTCAAGAACCAAGTCTTATCCAGTTAGATCAGTCATGTTTAACAGTGACAGAAAAATCAGCAATGCCTCACATAATATTGTTTTCATCAAAGTGAACATGCCCCAACATGAATTTAAGTTAATTACAAGTCCTGGATACTTTCCTATAGAAGTGGTATCTAGAGAGACTTGTGGACAACAGGATTAATTTGCAGGTAACTAGTTTATATGTAGATATGCATAATAATTAGGTCAATTTGATTGTGTGCAAATTATGATGGATTAATGTCTTCTCACATTAACTCCATTCTCCTGGAACTCGCCTCTTGATTTTCACTTACTGTAAAAATTATGTGAAATGCTTCTAAATGGAAAAAGACTTGCTAGGATATTTGAAGTAGTGTTCAAATCTTTTTTAAAAAAAACACCACCTAAAAATCTTAGTATGAAAAATGTATTTCTTCAAAGAAAGACTAACACACAACAGAGCTACAATCTAATTCCACAAACAATTCAAAGACCTAGAAAGAAACAGGCAAAGTAATCCCTGGTCTAATGATTAGAAAAACTGTTTCAGGAGTTATGATGGTGTAATGAAATGAGTCAATATGGCTTGATATCCATTAGCTTTACTACCCTACAATTTGGTAAGCCTACAGCTTATCAAATAACTGCCTATTTTGCTCCATGATAAGCACTTTCCATCACTACGAAGTCAGACCAGAGCAATTCCAATATGACAGAGTTGCCCAAAACAAAAAGTGTTATCAAGAACATTCTGCATTTATTCCGGCTTCTGACACAAGTTACATTACCAAGCTTACTTTCACTGCAATTACATTTTTTGCATTCATTATATGCTATTTCTCTCACACTGCAACTGAAAGGATTCAGGGTATGCCTTGATGGTTTTCCAAGACAGAATTGACTCCCAATCGCCACAACAATTAGTTGTATCAAACCTGAGTTTAAACAAAATTGTTATAACTGAAAAGACTGCTGATTGTTTCATTTCTAAAGATGAACTATCCTACACATTAAACCTACAAACCTAAAAATGAACCCTTAAAATACTTTCATACACAGAGGTTTCCTAAATTGTTCAAAATGAGCACTGAAAAACTCAAAATAGAACCGAGAGGCATTTTAAACTATAACGCTGAAAGTAAAAATGAAACTGCCTCTCAAGATCAGACTATGGTCCACCACATGCAATATTATTTCTTCCAGTACCCAACTCCAAATGACAAAAAAAAAGACACTGTAATCTGCCACTTAATGATACACTGTCTTTTAAAAATGAGATTCTCCATATTTTAACCATCCACAGTATCTCATTTGAAATGTGGTGCAAGAGAGAAATACCATGGACAGCCAAAAAGGCAAATAATTGAGTCCTAGAACAAATCAAGTCTGAACTATCAGTAGATGCCAAAATAACTAGACTCCGGCTATCATACTTTGGTCATATCATGACATTCAGCTCATCAGAAAAGACAATAATGCTGGGTAAAGTGGTAGGCAGTAAGGAAAGTGCCAGACTTCATGACAGATGGATTAAGTAAAGGAGTGTGTTCTGTATTCCCCAAATTCCAATTGATTCACTACTAATACATACAAAAGTTAAGATTAACTGCAGTTTGTCAATCTTCAGACTCAATGAACTATCAAATTCACTGAGTCTGAAGATTGAAAAGCAAACGTTTCTGAGTATCCCTTTACATTCAGGCTGGATCACAGGAGGAGCTGTACAAGCCAAGGAGGCTATGATCACATAACCGACAGCCATGTGTGAAGTCTGCTTGCTGAAGGCCAGCATTTGAGGAAGAATAGGAGGCATGCTGCTGTAGAAGTGTGGGTGAGATTCAAGGGGTAGAATTATTTTGAGTTTTAAAAGCTATTTTATTATTTTTTCATGTTTTTAAAAAATGTGTGTTGTGCCTTTTAAACTATGACTAAGGTGTGGACTTGAGTCCCCATGGGGAGAAAAGCGGGGTATAAATAAAATAAATAAATAAATAATAATAATAATAATAATAGTAGTAGTAGTAGTAGTAGTAACATATGTACCATCACACACTTCCTGGAAAAGACATCTTCTTTAAATATATTCTGAAGACTGCATAAATAGGGTAACCTCCTTTATAGTATCATCATCTCTTGAGTAGTACAGCTAGAAAAATCAATCTGCACTACTTTCATAATACAGATTTCATCACAGAAGCTCTGAGAAAGGTAAGGAACATTGGCATTCATAAATAGTTGCTAGCTCACTCACACCAATCTTCTGGAAGCAAGAAGTAACTGGAAAGTCCATGCTAATTGTTGCATTGCTTTTAACATAGCATACTTTTGCAAATACTTTTAAAACATAAGTGAACTTAATATTAAGAACATATTATGTTGCTAACAAGAATATTAATACTTTTCAGTAGAAAAGTTTTGAATTTGTCAGGTAAATGTGCTTTAGAGCTACACAGGAGTCTGGCACAGGAATACATTTAAAAATAGATAACTGTTTACAATGTAGCTGGAACAAATGGAATACCCATGCTGAATACAGACATAACTTTATTTTTTGCTTATTCTTACAATGAAGTAGGGCAAACATACTTCTGTACTCTCATCATGGAATTCACATCTGTCTTACATCACAACCAAAGTGAGCCTTGGCAGCTGACTAGGAACAAGATTGTGACAACAATCCTGCAAGCCAGTGTAACAGTCGCTAGTCTACAAAACAGGAAATCCCTGGGTGAAATCTAGGGAGCACTGGCCTACCTTATATACTTGGTGTCAAAATTACAATAACATGATGTCCTGAATGCTAACCATAATCATAGCAATCATATTACACAAGTTCTGGACTAAGAAGTAAAGCACTGGTAGTTTCAGGAAATATGTAGACTCTTGTCTTTACAGCAAAGAAAATGAGGTCAAGGGGGCAACACAGCCTTCAGTGGTTCCCAAAGAAATCACAGTAATCTATGACAAGCTTAATAAGATCCTTCATTTACTGGATATGTATAAGTAGGATGTATGTTTTGATAACCTATTGGTTTTTACCATCATCCAAAAGCTACTGATCTGTCTTAATTTCATAAAGAAACTTGGACCACAGGTCCTCAGGCTGCTGTTGGTTTTGCTGTTTCGGATTTTTTTTTCTGTGTCAGGAGCTACTTGAGAAGCTGCAAGACGCTTCTGGTGTGAGAGAATTGGCCATCTGCAAGGATGTTGCCAAGGGCATGCCTGGATGTTTTGATGTTTTCTCCCTTGTGGGAGGCTTCTCTCATGTCCCCCACACAGGGAGCTGGAGCTGACAGAGGAAGCTCAACCCACTCTCCCCGGATTTGAAACTTTGACCTGTGGGTCTTCAGTCCTGCCAGCACAAGGGTTTAACAACTCTGCGCCACCAGAAGCTCCTGCTGTTTTGCTATCAGAAAGAGACTCACAGACAGCATTTTTCAGATAAGCAGCTGGGAGCTGGGGTGACTGCAACAAAAATAAATTTAAATTATTTTACATACCAGTACTAAACAAACTGAGGTATTACTTCTGTCCAGGAGCTTCCAAACATGCCTTAGATCAGTTAAGGTTTGCAAAACATTTCAATAGAAAGCCACAAATCATACCCATGGCACTTCCTATTTATGACATAAACCAGGGAAGGGCAAAGTACAATGCTTCAGATGTACTCCCATCAATCCTAGCTAGAACAGCCAATGATTAAAATTGTTGTAATTTATCCATCCCAAGAATAAAGAAATACTGGATCAGACTATATAACTTTTAAGGCTATTCTATATTCCCACCCAACCCTGACTCAGTGAAGTGGAGGAACTTACCTGGAGTTCCTCAGCAACACCCAACACTTTAAGTTACATGAATGATTTATCAATTGAATCCTTAACTTCATCTGACCTACAAGTACTAGAAGTTCTAGTACTAAAACAGTGGTTCTCAACCTGTGGGTCCCCAGATGTTTTGACCTTCAACTCGCAAAAATCCTAACAGCTGGTAAAATGGCTGGGATTTCTGGAAGTTGTAGGCCAAAACATAAATGAGTGTTTGTAGAAAGAGGGAACCAGAAAGAGGGAACTGTCAAAAACAGTTGAAGCCTTTTCTCCTGCAAATCAAGAACAAGTTGATTGGAGTAGAGCTAAACCAGAGTTGCTGGTTTGCACATCACAGCAAACAAACCATTGATGCATGGAAAGCCATGATTTGTTTAGTTGCTCCCACTTGTGATAGAAACAAATGGTTTGCATTTGAAAATTCACTACTCATAACAAGTAACTGGAGTTAATAGGTCATGCTAAACAACCTACAGATAACTAACATTTATTTGGGCACACTCTCTCAATAACAGATGCCAAGCAGGGGCCATTGAATAGCATAGTGTGGCCCATTCACAGTCTTGTAGCAATCATAGGATGGAAATTTCATTACGAACATTTATCATGTGCTCTACTTTCATTAAAGCTCTCAGTGAAAAGCCAGGTGCATCTCATCGCAACAGGCAAAGGTCTACGTAAATTGACATAAATCAAGGGTTACATGATTTTAAATTGACTTCATGTTGTTAATGGGTAACAACAATGAAACAATGGCTTCTCTTTCCACTTCCTTTACATTTCTTTCCAGGGCAAGACAATACTTCTAATTGCAGGTTAATGTCTATCAGCCAATTTAAATGAAGTAGCAGAGTCAAATTGAGAGCACTCTTAGAAAGAAAACTGAAAAACAATTAATCTCTCTTGAAAATTCAATTAATCTAGAACATTGCAGTCAAATTCTCACTGTCTAAAAGTGGACAGAATACACAAAATAACTGCCAGAATAAAAACTAGCTAGCCATTATAGTGCTATATCACTATTTTTCAGCTGAACTAGATCTACTATTAGTTACTCAGTCCTCCTGAACATACAAATCCTGGCAGAAATCAGAGGACTCCTTGCACATCCAATCCTCACAATCTGTTCTGAGCCCCAAGCCAGCCCACAGAGTTGTACTGTGATCAATGAACGTAACTACTACTCCAGTGCAGCTGTTGGTCTGTACACTTGCTTCCTGCTTCAAAGGGCATTTTTCATCAATCTAAAAAAAGCTTCAACACTGATTATGTCCAAACCAGAAATATAACATTAGGCAAGTTAGATTAACCCTAACATCATACAGTTTAGCTTAGCATATAGCCATTTTTTCTTAGAATGCATAAATTCAAATATGAAATATCTCCTAGGGCAGTGGTTCTCAACCTGTGAATCTCCAGATGTTTTGGCCTTCAACTCCCAGAAATCCCAACAGCTGGTAAACTGGCTGGGATTTCTGGGAGTTGTAGGTCAAAACACCTTGGGACCCACAGGTTGAGAACCACTGACCTAGGATATGATTCCAGGATCCCTGTGGATACCAAAAACTGTTAAGTCCCATTAAATACAATATAGTAAAATGTTGTCCCTTATACAACATGAGAAAATCAAGATTTGTCTTTAGATATTTCTTTTTTTTTTGGGGGGGGGGGGGGAAGATATTTTCAAACCATAGATGGTGGACTCCATGGAAAGAGCCAACTGTATTCCATTTCAAACACTTTGCTATATAAAAAAAGATCGGGTGTTCTGGCTATCTACACTGCATGCTTGTCACTGGTAACTGCTGAATTGGTATATTTGTCTAAGGTGGCTTGAAACAAGATCAAGAAATCATCACAACTGTAGTCAAAATTTCAGAATAAGAAGAGAAACTACAAGGCTACCAGGAAGGCCACTCTGATGGCTGTAAGAGAGTCAAACTGATCAGGATTATGAATATCTCAAACACTGACTTGGAAACAAACTAACCCAAATTGAGAAATTCCTACTTACTTCGCCATGTTTAACAAGATGAACTCTGAAAGAAGCTTTTATTATTTGTATTAGTATACCTAAAATGTCCAGAATATGGTGCTACTTCAGTAACGAACGGTGCAGGCAACATAACTGTCTATCAAAGTCTTAAAAATCCTGACAGTTATTCCCCCACTCCTTTGTTTCTCCTAGTGGAAGACTTCCTTTACTTTATATTATTTAGTATCAAATTCACTGTTTCAAATCTAATACAGCAATTGGTTTCTATCAGCCTCAGGAAAGTAAAGGCACCCCGCCCCAAACAAATCTTCCCAAGAGAACCCTGTGGTATGTTTGCCTAAGGGTCGCCATAAGTCAAAAACAACTTGAAGGCAAACAACAATAAACTAGGTACAGTATACTAGCTTCCTAATAAAGAATATATATATATTCCCACTTACAAAGATCATGTAACTAATTCACCATCTTACACATATTTGCCAAAAGACAGCCAACAAGTGGACATAATGTAACCCTGATCTGACTCACATAATCCCTTTGAATGTATGCACTTGAAACTCTAACCCTATATTCAATTTAAAATGAAGAATTTACTGTAGAAACTTCACACCACACAAGACACCCTTGGTTAATTCAAATTTTAGTTTTGCCTACAGTAAAATTAAATGAGGCTGAAATAGACTTGTTGGTAACTTAAATCCCACTGAATTTATTGGATTTGGTCTGGGTAAAACTATTATCAGATTTAGACCTCAGTATCTGCCATGGTAAATAGTATATGATGGGTTTGCTTCTCTAATGTGCAAGAGTCCTACAGTTCAAGGCCATCACCTATTTTACCGATATACATCTATGCTGCATACATTATCTTTTATTGCAGCAAATCAGTGGAACTACTGCTATAATATGAGGGAACAGCAAAAACTCCCATACATATTTACTGAAAGGCATACATATTTACTTGAAAATGTAAATGAAATAAAGCTTGTAATATTAAGACCAGGTATAGTTAAGTAGTCCCAACACTACACCCTGTTTGGGAACTTCCATCTAACTTGCAATAGGCTTGAATCCTACTTGGTACCTAGTAGAGTAAAGTCACTTAAACAATACCATTTACCTTTATGCTGACTTGCTATTCAAAAAGAGGCTCAATGGGTCTACTCTAGTAGGGATTACTTTACATGACACAGGCTAACAAAAGCTTTCAGCAACACAAAGAGTGACCAATTTATTGTCGAAGGCTTTCATGGCTGGAATCACTAGGTTCTTGTGGGTTTTTTCGGGCTATAGAGCCATGTTCTAGAGGCATTTCTCCTGACGTCAGGAGAAATGCCTCTAGAACATGGCTCTATAGCCCGAAAAAACCCACAAGAACCTAGTGACCAATTTTCTGAAATCCCCTTGTTACTACAACCCTCTATTCCACCCTTCAATCTTCTCCACCAGACTGTGAGACACATGCCCACCCCAACAGATTCTGAAGTGGGAGGCTGGGAGGGGAGCAAGCTGCTAAAAATCACCTTTCTGTGTTCCCATCTACATTGACCATTTGATGCAGTTCAGAGCTAGCTTCAAACTGCTGCAACCAAACAACAAACTCTCACCAAAATGTGCCAAAGAAAAACCTTAATGCACACCAGTGCCATAGGTTGTGTATTCACCATTAAACTGGTTCCAGGAATCCCTATGTAATTATCTGCACAGCAAAACCACTTTCTTCAATACTAGCTTGACATTTCATTGAATAGTCAGTTTAGATGGGGCCTATATGCTCTAAATATTCTGCCAATGAAGAGAAGGATTCTACCCTAAGAACTCATATAAGTGAGTATTCCTAGAATAACTTTATCACAAACATAAAATGGCTGTTATTTCAAAGATACTCAAAACCAGCCAGGGTACATGGGAACTGGGTTACTGTGAGCTTTCCGGGCTGTATGGCCATGTTCCAGAAGCATTCTCTCTTGACGTTTCACCCACATCTATGGCAAGTATCCTCAGAGGTTCTGAGGTCTGTTGGAAACTAGACAAGTGGGATTTATATATCTGTGGAATGTCCAGGGTGAGACATTCAAAGTGGCCAATTGCAACATTCACACTTGTCTGCTTGAGGCTAGAGTGAATGTTGCCATTGGCCACCTTAATTAGCATTGCAGCTTCAAGGCTTGGCTGCTTCCTGCCTGGGGGAATCTTTTGTTGTGAGGTCTGTTTCTGTTTTTTTCCTAATATTTTTTCCATCAAATTAATCCAAGGTGGAAAAGTTGTTGCTATTGTTACATCACTGAGGACCAGGAATTCCTGTTGATCTACTGTAAATCTCCTGGAGATCTAAGCAGGAGTTGGCAACTGTACTTCAACAACCACCCGGTCAGACTACACAGATAAGCCACTGAAATCCACAAGCATGTGTACAACTTCAACAGAAAGGAGGAAACAATGAAAATGAACAAAATCTGGCTACCAGTATTTAATAAATTTAAAATCAGGACATCAAGACCAATATTAAAAATACAGGGGAATTCCAGACAAGAAACAATCAGGGCCAGCTAACGCCACCCAACAAAGGATTCTCCCAGGCAGGAAGCAGCCAAGCCTTAAAGCTGCAAGGCTATTCAATGCTAATCAATTGCAGCATTCACATTTGCCTCAAACAGACAAGAGTTTTTTTCTCACATCCTGGACATTCCACAGATATATATAAACCTCACTTGCCTTGAGTCGCCTGTGGGCTGAGAAAGGCGGCATACAGTAAATAAATAAATAAAATCGTTTCCAACAGACCTCACAACCTCTGAGGATGCCTGCCATAAATGTGGGCAAAGCGTCAGGAGGGAATGCTTCTGGAACATGGCCATACAGCCCAGAAAACTCACAGTAACCCAGTGATTCTGGCCATGAAATCCTTCAACACACTGAGGTAAAACCAGTGGTTCTTAACCTGTGGGTTCCCAGATGTTTTGGCCTTCAATTTCCAGAAATCCTAACAGCTGGTAAACTGGCCGGGGGTTCTGGGAGTTGTAGGCCAAAACACCTGGGGACCCATAGGTTGCGAACCACTGATCTAGAGCGTCCTAGTCCTCCTCCTCTCCATATGACAAAGTGGAAAGGTGTGTCTTAAAGAGTTTTTTGAAAGAGAAAAGGGGCGAGGGCATTTTTATTTCTTTGGGGAGGGATTCCTTAATATTGTAGGCATACTCAGATATAGTTTGTATACTTTAATGTTGCTTAAAGTATAAATTGTTTTAGCTGTCTCTTAACCACCTTCAGTTTTCCTTTTTTTAAAAACAAATTGGGGAGAAGGGGAGCGATAATGGAGAAGCCCCCGCCTCTCGTTCCCACCAACCGCCCTTGTGACAGGGTGGGACCAAGAGCAGTGCATCCTCCACTGATCGCGGTGCAACCACAGTAATTCCAGCCATGGGACAATACATGGGAGCAGTATTCAGTGCTTAGGAGGCAGCAGATGGACTGGGGAGATGGGGAGCGATCATGGAGAAGCCCCCGCCCTCATTCCCACCAACCGCCCTTGTGACAGGGTGGGACCAAGAGCAGTGCGTCCTCCGCTGACCGCAGTGCAACCACAGTAACTCCAGCCATGAAAGCCTTGGGACAATACATGGGAACAGTATTCAGTGCTTAGGTGGCAGCAGATGGATTGGGGAAATGGGGAGCGATCATGGAGAAGCCCTCCCCCCTCGTTCCCACCAACCGCCCTTGTGACAGAGTGGGACCAAGAGCAGTGCGTCCTCCTCTGACCGCAGTGCAACCACAGTAATTCCAGCCATGAATGCCTTGGGACAATACATGGGAACAGTATTCGGCGCTTAGGTGGCAGCAGATGGATTGGGGAAATGGGGAGCGATCATGGAGAAGTCCTCCCCCCTCGTTCCCACCAACCACCCTTGTGACAAAGTGGGACCAAGAGCAGTGCGTTCTCCGCTGACCACGGTGCAACCACAACAACCCAGTGATTCCAGCCACCAAAGCCTTAGGACAATACATGGGAACAGTATTCAGTGCTTTGGAGGCAGCAGATAGGATTGGTTGCCTGCAAAGACCTCTTTGCTATTACCTGCAGCTCACACCAAGCCACCTCCACAGTGGTCTCTGTATCCAATCCCTTGTAGACAGTCTTGAAGGAGCCCCTGCCAATCTCAATATCGAACTTGAGGAAGCGCCCGTCGGGGGAGACGGCGACGGCTTTGGTCTCCAGCTCCTCGGTGTCTTCCTGCTCCTTGTTCCTCTCGTCCTGCTGGTCCCGAGCCGAGGAGGTCAGGCTCCCGGCTGTGCTGGTGGCAGGCAGCGGGGCGGCCTCCTCTGCCCCCTCCTCCTTGGCAGCCAGAAGTGGGGCTACTACTTCCTTGGCCACTACGGCCTCCTCCTCCTCCTGGCCAGGTGGAGGCAAAGGAGGAGGCGCGGGAGGCTGGGCAGTGGGGGCCTGGGCGACAGCCTTGGCCTGGGCAACAGACTCTGGGGGAGAGCCCAGCACTGGAGGGATGCTGCTTTGGGAAGAAGAAGAGCAGGAGGAGGCAGCAGTGGCGGCGATGGCGGCCACGGGAGGCGCCGCGGGCTGCAGCCTGGGCAGCTCCAAAGCGGTGGCATTGGAGTCGCAAATGACACTCCGGCGGAAAAAGCGGTGCTCAGTGGCGGCGGCTCCGCGGCTGTCTTTGTCCATGGTGTGGCGGCGGCGGCGGTACTCCTCGCTGCGGCCTTCGGGGCTGTCGGGATCCCCGGTGGAAGTAGTTGTAGAAGAGGAGGACACAGCCATGGTGATGGTGGAGGTGGCAGCCGCCGTCCCGAGCTTCTCCCCGACGGAGCTGTCCGAGCTGGAGCCGTTCTTGGGCGGAGGAGGAGGAGGGGGCGCCAAGAAACCATTCTCAGACATGATGATACCTGCGAGGAAGGAGGAGGGAAGGAAAGGAAGGGGCCTCAATGGGCTGCCTCGGCGGGCGGCTCTAAAGGAGGCTTCCCTCTCAAGGCGGAGAGGAAGGGCAGCAGCAGCAAAGGCGGCGGCTGCTGCTGGAGGAGAAAGAGGAGAAGGAGGAGATGAGGAAGAAGGAGGAGAGAAGGGGCTCCGCGGGGGTCAGCGCCCGCATCCATCATCCTGCTGCAGAGAAGAGCCGGGAAGAGAGGCCGACATGGAGCAAGAGAGGGAGAGAGAGAGGAGGCGGGCAGGCAGGCAGGCAGGCCCCGGCCTCCAAGGCAGGCAGGCCTTCTCCTTCCTTCCTCGCGTTCCCTCAGAGCCAGTCACTGAGTGAGTGGGTTTCCCGCCGCTGAGGAAAGACGACAACGTTCACACAACTGACGAAGGAGGCCGAGTCCTGAGAATGGCTGGCGGGCAAGGGAAGGGGGAAAGCGGCCTGCCAAGTCCCCTCAGAGTGAGAGACAGAGAAAGGGACAGTCTGGCCTTCTCCTTCCTTCCTTCCTTCCTTCCTCCCTCGCTTTCCCTCAGAGCCAGTCACTGAGTGAGTGGTTTCCCGCCGCTGAGGAAAGACAACAACAACGTTCACACAACTGCCGACGACGGCTGAGAATGACTGGCGGGCAAGGGAAGGGGGAAAGAGGCCTGCCAAGTCCCTTCAGATTGAGAGAAAGGGCCAGTCTATCTCTCTCTCTTTCTTTCCCTCAGCCAAGTCCCTCAGAGTCAAGAAACCGGCCTCTCTTCGACGCCTCCTCGGGGTGAGCAGGCCTCTCCCTCCCTGAGGGGAGCACACTCTCTCGTTTTCCCCTCAGCTTCCTTCCTTCCTTCCTTCCTTCCTCCGTCGTTAACCCAAGCGATGCTGAGACTAAACCGGGCTCTCTTCGACGCCTCCTCAGGGTGAGCAGGCCTCTCCCTCCCTGAGGGGAACACACTCTCTCTCGTTTCCCCCTCCTCAGCTTCCTTCCGTCCTCCGTCGTTAACCCAAGCGATGCTGGGACTCTCTTTCTCTCTCTCGACGACGACGCCTCCTCTTTTCAACTCTGAGGGGAAAGGAGAAAAAGGAGGCCGCTCTCCGCCTTGACGACGAAGCTCGGCTTTTCCTCCTCCTCCTCCCGACTCTTCTCCTGAGGCAGGTCGACGGGCCTCTCTCTTGTCTCTCAATCTCTCTCTCAATCTCTCTCTTCCTGCCGCCTCAGCCCAGGCGAGCGAACGCGCCGCGCTAAATGGCGACTCTTGTGTGTGCTCGAAACCAACACTCCCCTTCCTCTCGCTCGCGCGCGCACACACACGCAAAAACGCACGCACGCGCGCGTACGCACACTCTCTTCCACTCAGCCAGCCAGCCAGCCAAAGAGAGAGAGGCAGCTTCGAAGGCCACGCCCTCTCTTTTTTCCCCCTCCCGCGCTCTCTCGCGCCTGCGTCGATACCACCCCTTCGCAGTGCGTTGTGGGAAATGGAGTTCAAACTACGTCCGAGTTGAAGGCGCCGCAAGGGAAGTGCACACTACGAGTCCCGTGGTGCATTGCGAGGGCGGCAAGGACTTAAAGGCGCTGTAATGAAACGGGGAGGTGGGAAGTGTAGCTTCCCTGGTAGAGATGATGATCATAGAATCATAGAATCAAAGAGTTGGAAGGGACCTCATGGGCCATCCAGTCCAACCCCCTGCCAAGAAGCAGGAATATTGCATTCAAATCACCCCTGACAGATGGCCATCCAGCCTCTGTTTAAAAGCTTCCAAAGATGGAGACTCCACCACACTCCGGGGCAGAGAGTTCCACTGTTGAACGGCTCTCACAGTCAGGAAGTTCTTCCTCATATTCAGATGGAATCTCCTTTCTTGTAGTTTGAAGCCGTTGTTCCACATCCTAGTCTCCAAGGAAGCAGAAAACAAACTTGCTCCCTCCTCCCTGTGGCTTCCTCTCACATATTTATACATGGCTATGATCATCATCATCATCCCCTGCTTGCATGCTGGTCGCTTCTGTGGTCGCTGCTGTCTTCATAGACCTGTCCGCAGCCTATGATACTGTGAACCACCGCCTCCTCCTGAGAAAAATGTAAAATATCACAAAGGACTACCACCTCATAGGAAACCTGCTACAAAACAGGAGCTTTTTTGTTGAGTTCCAGGACCAGAGAAGCAGATGGCGGAAACAGAAGAACGGCCTGCCTCAGGGGAGCGTGCTTGCTCCATCCATGTTCAACATCTACACAAATGACCAGCCACTGCCAGAAGGGACAGAGAGTTTCATCTATGCTGATGATCGTGCCATTACTGCTCAAGCAGGGAGCTTTGAGATGGTTGAACAGAAGTTTTCCAAAGCTCTAGGTGATCTAACTGCCTATTACAGGGAAAACCAGCTGATCCCCAACCCATCTAAAACACAGACATGTGCCTTTCATCTCAAGAACAGAGAAGCATCCCGAGCTCTGAAGATCACCTGGGAAGGAATCCCACTGGAGCATTGCAGCGCACCCAAATACCTGGGAGTCACTCTGGATGTGCTCTGACCTACAAGAAGCACTGCCTGAACATCAAGCAAAAAGTGGGTGCTAGAAACAATATCATACGAAAGCTGACTGGCACAACCTGGGGATCACAACCAGATACAGTGAAGACATCTGCCCTTGCGCTATGCTACTCTGCTGCTGAGTATGCATGGCCAGTGTGGAACACATCTCACCACACTAAAACAGTGGATGTGGCTCTTAATGAGACATGCCGCATTATCACGGGGTGTCTGCGCCCTACACCACTGGAGAAATTACACTGCTTAGCCGGTATTGCACCACCTGACATCTGCCAGGAAATAGCAGCCAATAGTGAAAGGACCAAGGCAGAGACATCTCCAGCTCATCCCCTGTTTGGGTATCAGCCAGCACGTCAATGACTTAAATCTAGAAATAGTTTTCTAAGGTCTACAGAGACACTCGCTGGAACACCTCAGCAAGTGAGAGTCCAAAAGTGGCAGGCTCAAACCCAGAACCTCAATCAATGGCTGATACCAAATGAGAGACTCCCCCCTGGGCACACAGAGACTGGGCGACTTGGAAGGCGCTGAACAGACTGCGCTCTGGCACCACAAGATGCAGAGCCAACCTTCAGAAATGGGGCCACAAAGTGGAATCCTCGACATGCGAGTGTGGAGAAGAGCAAACCACTGACCACCTGCTGCAATGCAACCTGAGCCCTGCCACATGCACAAACTCACAATTTTCTTACTTTGTCTGGTTTTTTGGGTTTGTTTTTTTTTTTGCTTTGTTCTGTTAGAAATGTAATATAATCGACTGGTTGCGCTGACACGATAAATAAAATAAAATCATCATCATCATCTATATAAATAAAAATGTAACTTTCGTTTGTGAGATTAACAGAACTCAAAAACCACTGGACGAATTGACACCAAATTTAGACACAAGACACCTAACAACCCAATGTATGTCCTTCACTCAAAAAAAATTGATTTTGTCATTTGGGATTTGTAGTTGCTGGGATTTATAGTTCGCCTACAGTCAAAGAGCATTCTGAACCCCACCAACGATGGAATTGAATCAAACTTGGCACACAGTTCTCCCATGACCAACAGAAAATACTGGAAGTTTCGTGGGCAGTGTCCTTTGGTTTTGGAGTTGTACTTCACCTAGTTCACCAGGTGTTTGGGACTTGAAAGAAAATTGGTACAAAATTATGTACAGTATCGATGATATGTAACTCCACAGAAATTGGCAAAATGTTATTCTAATTTACATGATAAATGCTGGAAATGTGAGGACCACGGAGGTTCCCTTTTTCACATGTGGTGGACTTGTAAAATAGCTAAAAACCTTTGGAAAGATGTACAAGAAATAATTCAGAAGATGTTAGACATAAAGTTGTAGTTAAAACGAGTACTTTTTATTGGGAATTTTAGACATAGAAATGGACAAAAATAAAGACTGACTGTTCAGTTACTTAGTAACGACAGCTAGAGTAACATGCACCCTACTTTGGGGAATAAAAGAAACACCTACAAAAGAAAAATGGATATCGAAAATAATCGACATGATGAATATGGATAAACTAACCCAATTACTAAATAAAACTATAGGTGGCTATAAGAAAACAACAGACTGGACATCAATAAGATACAAGGAAAAATAAAATTGCTCATAGAACCATATTGAAAATAAAGAGAAAAATTGTTACCCATTTATGATACTGAAGAGGCGAGAGCAGTATTGTGAAGATTTAAGAAAGGACAATCAAGACAACGGTGGAGAAGATTGGAAGTCTTTTTTCCCCCCTTTGCTATATCATTTCTTCCCACAATTCCCTAGTTTATAATTTTGTAGTTTAATTTTCTTTTTTCTTTTCCTTTTCAAGAATAAATTATTGTTAGTGCACTCACGTTAGTACTTCCCCGTTCTCACACACCCAAGGCCCCATTTTCTATTTTTAAGACATTGTAAATTAATAATAAAAAACATTTAAAAGACCACTTTAAAAAAAATGTGATTTTTATTGTAGCATAGTTTGGAGCCATTGCATATGAGATGTGTCTTGTCTTAAAAGATATCAGTGAGAGTCAGCTAGGAGGGAATGAAGTTTTACAACAATCTTTTGGGTTTTTTTATGCATTCAGAATATCACCTACAGTGCCTGGAATTTGTTGGCTCCCATCCAAATACTAACCATAGCTGACCTGCTTAGCTTTCAAAATCAGGAGGGATCTGGTGCCTTTAGAGCAGTGATTCTCAACCTTCCTAATGCTGCAGACCCTTAATATAGTTCCTCATGTTGTGGTAACCCCCAACCATAACATTATTTTCATTGCTACTTCATAACTGTAATTTTGCTACTGTTATGAATCGTAATGTAAATATCTGATATGCAGGATGTATTTTCATTCACTGGACCAAATTGGGCACAAATACCCGATACACCCAAATTTGAATACTGGTGGGTTGGGGGGGGGGGGTGATTGATTGCGTCATTTGGGAGTTGTAGTTGCAGGGATTTATAGTTCCCCTACAATCAAAGAGCATTCTGAACTCCACCAACAATGGAATTGAGCCAAACTTGGCACACAGGACTCCCATGTCTAACAGAAAATACTGGAAGCGCTTAGTAGGCATTGACCTTGAGTCTTGGAGATGTAGTTCACCTACATCCAGAGAGCACTGTAAACTCAAATAATGATAGGTCTGTACCAAACTTGGCACGGATACTGAATATGCTCAAATGTGAACACTGGTGGAATTTGGGGGAAATAGACTTCGACATTTGAGTGTTGCAGTTACTGGGATTTATAGTTCACTTACAATCAAAGAGCATTCTGGACCCCACCAACGAGAGAATTGGGCCAAATTTCCCATACAGAATCCCCATGTCTTGATGGCATGAGCCTCCCTCCAACCTCACACGCTCTCCCTTGCCCACACATGAGCACCACACAGCCATGCGCCGAACACACCTGCTCTCCCCTCCCTGCTTGGAGTCTCAGAAACAGTCCTCTCCTTAGCTGAGAGGCCAGTCAGTCACAGCGGAGGAGGGCTTTTGGTGGGAGGATCCATAGTATGTTTCCAAAAAGGAAGAGAAGGACAGGCGGAGAGATCTTCAGCCTTCTCTGGCCAAAGGGGTTTCTAAGACCATTAGAAATATAGGTTTTCTGATGGTCTTTGGCGACCCCTCTGAAACCCCCTTGCGACCCTTCCCCCAGAGGTCCCAACCCCCAGGTTGAGAAACACTGCTTTAGAGTAATTAGACATTTTAAAGGTACTGAACTTGTTGGTAAAGTTTTTTATAGCGCTTCATGTGAATATAATTTATTCCATATTTTTATGCATAATACTTAAAACAGTATGTGTTTGGGTGGTTTTGTTGTTGTTATTGTTGTTACTTCTGATTTCTTCAAAGGGCCATTTAGGACCTGAAATAAGTTTTGGAAAAGAGAATAAATTGTCTTCAAAATTTAGGTTTTAATGTTGTCAATTGTAAGGGAGCAGAGTGCAGTAGAGGCCTTGGCAGGCCATATGTTGCACTTTATACATTTCTGGTCTCACTAAAACAAAATTGTTATTATTGTGTATTTGGGTAAAATCTGTGACTTGAAGTATGTTTAAATTTGAATTAATTCTTTTGAGAACTGAGGCTGTTCTTCATACAAATAAATTATGTTCACATTTATTTCCAGCCTGTGAATTCATCGTAAATGATCCTGAGATAAGTCACAAGTTTGACAAAAATAATGCAACTGAAGGATACAGCAGACCAAGTGGAATGAGCTGACAGTATTAGCATCTATTTGGAACGTTGTGAATGGAAAGAGGGGAAAACCAGGGACTGTCAAACAGTGTGTGCAATGTTTATCTAAACCACATCCCCTTTTTTCTATTCAGTAATGCTTTATTTTCCTGACAAGACCAGTCTCATGAAATCAAGGAAATCGCAGGACTTTTATCAATATGAAAATAAGCCTTTTGCTTTGTGCATCACACAAGGAGCCAATTTGAAATCATTTCTTCTTTTAAATCTGTATTACATTTTAATTTATTTTAAGCAGCAATGGAGTGTTTGTTATATCTTTCAAAACAATAGCTTGCTTAAGATCTGGAAACTGTCTGCTTCCAAGAGAAAGAACTCTGAAGTCAGCCTGTGTGCTTCCGCAGAATACAAATTACTGTCAGGGTATTGAAGAGGGGGAAAAACCCAGCAACACCCTGGACTCCGTACACAAGGGAGCCCAATTGATTCTTCTTTATATATCTATTGATTAGAACTTGCTCCACATTAGTAGTCCTCTGGCTATAAGAGCACAGCAGGCATTTAATAAGAAAACAAGTACTTCAAATCCATCTGTACCCATCACCTGTATGCACTGAAACAGAGCAGTCTCCTCAGGACACTCATGAGGATAAACTACCACAAATAGTTCCTGTTCCCCTTTTCCATTCATCAGAATAATTCCTTATGTTTCAAGCTACCCTTACAAATCAGGAAATTACTTCAATAACCTCTGTTGGTCTCTGGTTGCTTCTGGATCGAGAGAATCGGCCGTCTATGAAGACGTTGCCCAGGGGACGCCCGGATGTCTTGCAATCCTGCGAGGAGGCTTCTCTCATGTCCCCCTGACTCAGCACATAGAAGATGGCTTTGAAAGGCAGCAGATCACAGGAGCTGTCTTCATAGACCTGTCAGCAGCTTATGATACTGTGAACCACCGCCTCCTCCTGAGAAAAATGTATAACATCACAAAGGACTACGATCTCACCCGCCTCCTAGGAAACCTGCTACAAAACAGGAGCTTCTTTGTTGAGTTCCAGGGCCAGAGAAGCAGATGGCGGAAACAGAAGAACGGCCTGCCTCAGGGGAGCGTGCTTGCTCCATCCATGTTCAACATCTACACAAATGACCAGCCACTGCCAGAAGGGACAGAGAGTTTCATCTATGCTGATGATCGTGCCATTACTGCTCAAGCAGGGAGCTTTGAGATGGTTGAACAGAAGCTCTCCAAAGCTCTAGGTGCTCTAACTGCCTATTACAGGGAAAACCAACTGATCCCTAATCCATCTAAAACACAGACATGCGCCTTTCACCTTAAGAACAGACAAGCATCTCTGAGGATTACCTGGGAAGGAATCCCACTGGAGCATTGCAACACACCCAAATACCTGGGAGTCACTTTGGACCGTGCTCTGACCTACAAGAAGCACTGCCTGAACATCAAGCAAAAAGTGGGCGCTAGAAACAACATCATACGAAAGCTGACTGGCACAACCTGGGGATCACAACCAGACACAGTGAAGACATTTGCCCTTGCGCTATGCTACTCTGCTGCTGAGTATGCATGCCCAGTGTGGAACACATCTCACCACACTAAAACAGTGGATGTGGCTCTTAATGAGACATGCCGCATTATCACAGGGTGTCTGCGCCCTACACCACTGGAGAAATTAAACTGCTTAGCCAGTATTGCACCACCTGACATCCGCCGGGAAGTAGCAGCCAATAGTGAAAGGACCAAGGCAGTGGCATCTCCAGATCATCCCTTGTTTGGGTATCAGCCAGCACGCCAATGACTTAAATCAAGACATAGTTTTCTAGATCTACAGAGACACTCGCTGGAACACCTCAGCAAGCGAGAGTCCAAAAGTGGCAGGCTCAAACCCAGCACCTCAATCCATGGGTGATACCAGATGAGAGACTCCCCCCTGGGCACACAGAAGACGGGGCAACTTGGAAGGCGCTGAACAGACTGCGCTCTGGCACCACGAGATGCAGAGCCAACCTTCAGAAATGGGGCTACAGGGTGGAATCCTCGGCATGCGAGTGCGGAGAAGAACAAACCACTGACCACCTGCTGCAATGCACCCTGAGCCCTGCCACATGCACGATGGAGGATCTTCTTGCGGCAACACCAGAGGCACTCCAAGTGGCCAGATACTGGTCAAAGGACATTTAACCAACTACCAAGTTTGCAAAATCTGTGTTTTTTTGTTTTTTTTTAATCTGTGTGTTTGTTTTGTTCTGTTAGAATTGTAACACAATGGTATGGTTGCTGATGACACGAGAAATAAATAACCTCTGTTGGTTTATTCCTCTTTTAAAAACAGCAGCATCTGTGTATAGCAAAGCATATTTATTTAACCCAAATCCCCCCCCCCCCCATCCGTAGCTCGAATTAGTCCAGGTGTATTGGATCAATTACACGTATAAACCTACAAAGTTACAATTACTGTGATGGATTTACTGTATTTGAGACTATTGAATAGGTTTAATGCTAGAATGAACAAAGTGCACACCTCTGAAAGATTTTTTTATTGCAACTTCTATAATTTCTTGGCCAGTGCAGGGAATGGTGAAAAATGCTAATAGATGTGATCCAACATCTGAATATTGCACACTATAGATGAGACCATAGTATTTACAGTATATATAGTGGAACCTCTACTTAAGAGCATCCCAATTTAAGAGCATTTTGAGTTAAGAGCCATCAGTCAGCCAAGGTTTCACTTTGGCATACAAGTAGTGTTTTGAGTTAAGCACTAGGACTCGAGGGTGTGTTTGGGCCAGAGTACAGGGCTTCAAGGAAGCAGCCTCCATGCCTCATGCTTCAAATGTGCTTCCCTGCCACAAGTTTGTGCTTTTATCATTTGAAAGTTGATCTTTCTTTTTATTGTTCCATGTGAATGTGCAGTTGGGAGATTTCATTCACAAATGTTTCCGTTGTGTACTGTTCATTTAAAAAAAATGATTTTTTTCAAGAATGATTAGAAACAACCTACTGCACAGCCTGGAATGGTACAGTGAAACCAAAGGTGCATTTATACTGTAAAATTAATGCAATTTGATACCACTTTAACTGACATGGTTCAATGATATGGAATCTTAGGAGTTGTCATTTGATAAGGTACAAGCACTGTTTGGCAGAAAAGACTAAACATCTTGCAGAATTACAATTTCCATGATTCCATAGCATTGAGTCAAGGCAGTTAAAGTGGTGCCAAACTGCGTTAATTCTGCCGTGTAGATGCATCCCAAGGGCATCATTCCAACATAGCCGAGCTACAGACAGCTTCAGCTATTGTTATATTTTCTTAAAAGTAACTTATCGAGCTATGCATTGTGCTGCAACAGGTTTATGCAGAGAACCTTGTCAACTTCTTCTGCAGCTAAACTCAACCTTGCCAGCAAGTGAAAACTCAAGAAGTCATTTCAGTTTCTTCCAACCCCAAAGACATTCCTGCAATATTATGTTTTAGTGATACAAAAGAACTTGCATCAGCATGCTTGTGACCTGAAAATGGGCATGCTGATATTATGACTATTTACTCAATTAGAAGGAATCCTACTGAACTCAGTCAGGCATGTCGCCGGGGGGGGGGGGGGGGGCTTGAGGGCCTTCAGCCCCCCCCCCCCCGAAATTCTCATGGTGGTTCGCGAAAAGGCCTTACTGGTGCATTATTTAAACTGTTATGTTTATTCATATCATGATCTGATCACCATACTCAATATATCCCATATGCATGGGGGTATTGGGGTAACGATACGAAAGGTTTGCTAGGGTAGACCCTCTTTCACTCAGACTCAGCCCCCCCCCCCCCCACCCCCCCCCCCCCGAATCGAAATCCTGGCTAGGGGCCTGAGCTCAGTGTAATGTATTTCAAATTATTATGCAGAAGATTGCTGCTGAAGGGTTGGTAAGCGACATGCATCTGAGGATGTGCTCTCAGGATGTCACTTGCAAAGAATTTGTGAATGAAATCTCCCAACCCCCAAAAGAAGGAAACGGGACCTTTGCTAATCTTTTTCACTGCAGTCTTCTTGTGTTCCGGTTGGCTGGAAGGATAATCTGGAACAGCTTTATTAGCCCTAGCCTACAGGCACAATTTAGATCTTGTGATACCTGGTTAGTCTAAAAGCAGATCCTTAAATCTTTGCTTTACGTACAGGAAATCTGGGTGAAATAAATATTAGCAGCTCTACCACTTTCCAGGAAATACCTGAGACTAGGAACTACACTTAAAACAGAGTTTGGTATAAATAAGGTACACAGAAGGAGGTTTGTAGTCTGTGGGTTTGGTATTTTTAAAGGTATTAGCAGAAAGCCTCAAATTGCTAAGATTCACATAGAAACTGGAATGTGGAACTTAGAATAGTGTTGCCAAATGAGTCCAAAACACAAGACACTGTAGCTGATGTGATTGTTTTACGAATTGAGAATCTTTTTTTGTAATTTAGTACAATGATGCTCTGTTCAAGCAGGACAGTTTTTAAGTATGGATGTCTCAATCAGTATTATCCACACACATTAGCTTAACAGCAATTGTGCCTGGGTAAAAGCACATGAACAGTAGTTCTGCAAGGAGGCTAAAGACATGTAATTAAAAAAATCAACAACATAAATTCTCAATTCTCAGAATTCTCTGAGTGAAACCATCATAAAAATGCATTAAAAGATTAAACACAGGTAAGTATAATGCAGAGTTCTCTAGAGAATTCCAGTTTAAATTCTCTTTCTTGATATAAAGGTAGCCATCTCTTCTCCCTTCCACTTCCCAACCTCTTCTGAGGCATTAATCTGCTGATCTGCAAAAGCAGATCATAATACAGAGCACGTACATATTTTTAAATTATGTGGAATAGGCAGAAATAACTGTTGGGATGTGTCTTCTAGTTGCTTCTAACTTATGACAACCTTGTGGTGACCTTATCATAGGATTTTCTTGGGAAGACTGTTGAGGGGAGAGTGGCATTTGCTTTCCTCTAAGGCTGAAAGTGTATGACTTGCTCAAAGTCATCCAATGGGTTTCCAAGGCAAAGCAAGAATTTAAACTCTGGTCTTCCAGTATCCTGGTCCAACTCTCAACTCTCTGCAGGGTTCCATCCTGGTCCCGGTCCTGTTCAACAACTTTATTAATGAATTAGATGAAGGGTTAGAAGGCATGATCATCAAGTTTGCAGATGACACCAAATTGGGAGGGATAGCCAATACTCCAGAGGACAGGAGCAGGATTCAAAACGATCTTGACAGATTAGAGCAGTGTTTCTCAACCTGGAGGTCAGAACCCCTGTGGGGGTCGCAAGTGGGTGTCAGAGGGGTCGCCAAAGACTATCAGAAAACATAGTATTTTCTGTTCATCATGGGGGTTCTGTGTTCCAAGTTTGGTTCAATTCCATCATTGGTGGAGTTCAGTATGCTCTTTGATTGTAGGTGAACTATAAATCTCAGCAACTACAACTCCCAAATGTCAAGGTCTATTTTCCCCAACTCCACATTTGGGCATATTGAGTATTTGTGCCAAGTTTGGTCCAGATCTTTCATCGTTTGAGCCCACAGTGCTCTCTGGATGTAGGTGAACTACAATTCCCAAACTCAAGGTCAATGTCCACCAGACCCTCCCAGTATTTTCTGTTGGTCATGGGAGTTCTGGGTTCCAAGTTTGGTTCAATTCCATCATTGGTGGAGTTCAAAATGCTCTTTGATTGTAGGTGAACTATACATCCCAGTAACTACAACTCCCACAGGACAAAATCAATACCCTCCCCCAACCCCACCAGTATTCAAATGTGGGCGTATTGGGTATTTGTGCCATATTTGGTCCAGTGTATGAAAATACAACCTGCATCTCAGATATTTACATTACTATTCATAACAGCAGCAGAATGACAGTTATGAAGAAACAATGGAACTAATTTTAGGGTTGGGGGTCACCGTCACATGAGGAAACAGATTAAGGGGTCGTGGCAGTAGGAAGGTTGAGAACCACTGGGCCAAAACTAACAAAATGAAGTTCAACAGTGACAAATGCAAGATACTCCACTTTGGCAGGAAAAACGAAATGCAAAGATACAGAATGGGGGATGCCTGGCTCGAGAGCAGTACGCGTGAAAAAGATCTTGGAGTCCTCGTGGACAACAAGTTAAACATGAGCCAACAAAGTCATGTGACGGCAAAAAAAGCCAATAGGATTTTGGCCTGCATCAATAGGAGCCTAGTATCTAGATGTAGGGAAGTAATGCTACCCCTCTATTCTGCCTTGGTTAGACCACACCTGGAATATTGTGTCCAATTCTGGACACCACAATTCAAGAGAGATATTGACAAGCTGGAATGTGTCCAGAGGAGGGAAACTAAAATGATCAAGGGTCTGGAGAACAAGCCCCATGAAGAGCGGCTTAAAGAGCTGGGCATGTTTAGCCTGAAGAAGAGAAAGCTGAGAGGAGACATGATAGCCATGTATAAATATGTGAGAGGAAGTCACAGGGATGAGGGAGCAAGCTTGTTTTCTGCTTCCCTGGAAACTAGGGCATGGAACAATGGCTTCAAACTACAAGAAAGGAGATTCTGAACATTAGGAAGAACTTCCTGACTGTGAGAGCTGTTCAGCAGTGGAACTCTCCGCCCTGGAGTGTGGTGGAGGCTCCTTCTTTGGAAGCTTTTAAACAGAGCTGGATGGCCATCTGTCAGGGGTGCTTTGAATGCAATATTCCTGCTTCTTGGCAGGGGGTTGGACTGGATGGCCCAGTCCAACCCCCAGGTCTCTTTCAACTCTGTAATTCTATGATTCAAGCCACTACAACAGTGGTTCTCAACCTGTGCATCCCCAGATGTTTTGATCTTCAACTCTCAGAAATCTTAACAGCTGGTAAACTGGCTGGGATTTCTGGGAGTTGTAGGCCAAAACACCTGGGGACCCACAGGTTGAGAACCACCACATTACAACATGCTAGTTCTCAATACAAAACTTATCTAGGGGCCCTTCCACACAGGCCCTATATCCCAGGATCTGATTAGATTGGATTATATGAGTCCCCACTACCAGATCACCTGGGATAAACAGAAAATCTGGAATCAAATTCTGGGATATAGGGCCTGTTTGGAAGGGCCCCAAGATAAGTTGCATCTGTGTGTATATGTATCATCCACCTACAACATATCTTATTGTATAAAAATGGCAATGGAAGCAAGCTCTCCTTCATTTCCTTTATATGTCAGCTAATAATTGCAAGTTGGATAGTGTACAGAATCCTCATGCCCATTCATGCTTCTGGCGTTTTTGTCTGCTGGCAGAATATTGTGGAATCATGGGTGTGGGCTAGAACCAGCATTTTTCTCTAGATTTTAATACAACACAAGTATCTCAGTGAGATGTCTGACCTATTTTTATTTTATTATTTTTATTGGAATCTCCCACTATAATTTCAATTTTCTGTCAAGGTTCGTGATGCAGTGAAACAAACACAGGTGAGGCAATAAATGAAAGAATAGGAAACACTGTGTTTGATGTTGCCTTTATATTCAGTTTTGTTAGTGCTGCTGGTAGAGATTACCTTTCCTAGCTTCCTGCTTAATCAAAGTTTCTTGTAGGTCAAATTGTCCCTCAGGAGACCATGTTAGGGATTCAATTTCCGATGCATGTCAACCAACCATTTTTCCTCAATTTTAATTTTATTCATTTAAATTTCCATTTCCTATCCTCTGTCTAAAGATCATAGGGAAGGATACCATACAATCAACTTGTCCATCTCAAAACAACTTAGAGATAGGCAACTTATAAACCTCTAGATGTTGAATTTGCATCTCCCTTTATGCCATAAGTTTCTTACCCTTGCTCTAGCTGGCAATTTTAGATGCTTTAAAATTTGCATTCCTTCCCAAAATACTCCTTTCTCCTAAAGTCTTCATTCCCTCAAACGTTCCTCTAACTTTTTGCACTTCCTTTCACTAAAATGAACTGAAATACTGAAAATGTTCAAAGCCTTACAATGGATGCTTCCATTCCAACATTCAATTGGGTCCTAAATATTCCAGGCTTTTTATCCTTGTTTGTTGCTAGGTGTAGCTGATTTTTTTTTTTTGCAATGCTCACAATCTGTATGTTACGCACATCTCTTGCTTCAGGTGTGCTTAAGTTGAGATATAAGAGTGATGTCTTGCTATGTCCCTGCTATCCATAAACTCAAGACCTCCTCTTATACTCTCCCTCCTCGGTATCTACATTCCTAGTATTGCACATTATTTCTGTTTTCAGTGTCCAGTTTTCTACAGTTTAAATGTTTTGATGCAGTGCAAAAGTCATATAAGGCTATATCACATTAGAACTCAGCCTTCCAAAACAATCTAGCTCAAAAACAGACCAATCTGCAGACATCAGCATGAAGATAAGCATTACCATGCCTGTAGTTTCCAAAGTTAGGACCACTGAAAATTTAGCAACCCTAAATTTGTCTGATTGTCCTAGGAAGGCACTGAGTGAGTATCTTAACCCAGGATTTACCATATATGTATCTGAGTATAAGCCGAGCTTTTCAGCCCTTTTTTAGGCTGAAAAAGCCCCATTCGGCTTATACTTGAGTCAATGTTATTTATTATTTTACTCTGTTATTATTAATACATTTATTATTTTACTCTATTATTATTATTATTATTACATTTTATTTTATTTTACTCTGTTATTGATATTTTTATTACATTTATTATTTTACTCCATTATTACATTTTTATTTTTTCTCTATTATTATTATATTCATTATTATACTCTATTTCTATTATTATTACATTTATTATTTTACTCTATTATTATTGGAAGGATATGTAAGCAAATTTACATTGAAGAAAGTTAGAATAATGGTTTAATCAGAGTTGGACAGGGAAGGATACCATACAATCAATAGTCTTATCTTAAATTACAGTTTTATGTAAATATTCAAAAACATTTAACCTACTGATGCCTCAATTAGTGTAATTTTATAGATATCTATTTTTATTTTGAAATTTACTAGTAGCTGCTGCATTTCCCATCCTCAGGTTATACTCGAGTCAATATGTTTTTGTGGTAAAATTAGGTGCCTCAGCTTATACTTGGGCCGGCTTATATTAGAGTATATACGGGAATTTTTGTATAGTTCAGAAACAACCATTTATTTTGCAAAGTTTGAAACAGGAAAATCAAATAGCTCTGATAAGCTAAACAGGGTAGGCCTTGGTTACTACCTAGATGGAAAACTGTCAATGAAAGCCAGTTTCCATGAGTTATAATTCAGAGAAAGGAACTGGCAAAATTACCTCTGAGTATTCCTTGTTTAAGAAAACCCTATGGAATTCATTGGATCGCCATAAGTCAACAGGCAATGTAAACATTATATTTTGAACTACGCCATCATAATTTCAAAAACCTTCAGTGGCTATTGCTACACTTTTGAAAACATTTTGCTGCATTAAGCTTTATATCTGATGTATTTATTTATTTTTTCAGAACAAGTTAATCTGTTTCCCTTTTTGGATTTATTTTTGTTCCAACAGAAACAGGTGAAACAACAGCCCTTTTTTGAAATATAGGGGGGGGGGGATGACTGCAAAGTGGGTGGAGGAATTACTGCAGGTGTGCTACCTTAAAACAAACCACTTAAAAAACATTAAATGGACTTTTCACTTCAGACAAATAATGGGATCAGTGACTAACCTGAAATCTGCTGTCACAATGCCTATTATGTTAAGGGACTGAGTGAAGAGAGGATTAATATATTGTGTTTTATTTGTTACAAGGTTGAGTTTGGCTGCAAAAGGAGCTGACTGGGACATTCCTAGACCAGAATGTGGGGCGTGGCCAGGAAGAAATGACACCTTTATCGGGTTCTTTTTAGTAGAAACTTCCCTTCCCCAGTGGGAGGAACACTATATAGCTCTGGAAGATGCTTTCATGGCAAAAAGTGGATTGATTAAATTCCACACTAAACAGGTATGGGCATATTAGTGCAGCCTTTCAAATGTTGCTGGACCACAATTTCCAGTATTCTTCAGCATTTTCTATGCCGAGAAGAGCTGCAGTCCAGCCACATCAGGAGAGCCAAAGCTTGCCCAGACCTGCTCCAGTTCACATGTCAACAAAACTGTGGGATTCAGGCAGAGACAAATATCTGCAATAATTTGTGAGTCAAAGAAAGGTTCAGATTTGGCCACACATTGCATCAAAGACAAATTTTCCAACATGGAAAGGAAATGTATAAAAAGGTAAATGTTTCCCCTTGACATTCAGTCTCATCGTGTCCCACTGGGGGGTGGAACTCATCTACATTTCTAAGCCGAAGAGCCAGCATTGTCCGTAGACACCCCCAAGGTCATATGGCCAGCATGACTGCATGGAGCGCCATTACCTTCCCGCCGAAGCGGTTATCTATTGATCTACTCACATTTGCATGTTTTGAATTGCTAGGTTGGCAGAAGCTGGGGCTAACAGCGGGAGCTCACCCCACTCTGTGGATTAGAACCACCAATCTTTCAGTCAGCAAGCTCAGCAGCTCAGTGGTTTCACCCACTGTAACACCGTTGGTTCCAAGGAAATATATAGAAAATGCATATTTCTTAGCAAGATGATTTAGAATGAGTCAAGTAATACTTTTGCTGACCTTTCTCAAGTCTTCAGTCTCAGTTAATACAGTGATCATGTGCAGAATTCAACACTGGAAGTTCAGTGAACAACTCTAGAATCCAGAGGAAGATAAAGAGAGAGTAATTTCTCCTTACTACTCAAATACACACAATGCATTGAAAAAACTAGTCTAGGGAAAGAAATTTAGTCTGGAAATTTTGCCTTTCCCATTAGGCCCAGAAAAAAAAGCAAACAGCTACATCCTTATCTAGCTTATGTATTTTTCCACATTAATGATATCCACTGTTTAAATGTTATTTTACCACATGTGCCTCAGTTTTTTCTTTTATGGTTCATGTTGCTATACATATTGGATAAGGAACCACTATGTGAGAAAATCTACATTATGGGTTTGTAACAGGCCCTATAAAAATTATGATTGGACTATAAACAGGGATGGGAAATGTGTGGTCTTGCAGATATGCATCCCTCACTGTTGACTATGGGAACTACCATCTATCAACATGAAGGATCTCATGTTCTCCACCCACCTATCCCTGATGAGCCTGAAACAGAATGCTTGACAGAAACTTTAATTTTCACATAAATGGGTACACAGAACTAAAGTATCAGTTTTACTAGTTGTTTTAGATACTGTTCCCTGACTGAAAGGGAAGTCCTACCCTCTTTACAGAAATGTGTGCTGAATTAGAACCAGATTCCATAGATGGGTCTCTGAGATGCCTGGCTGTCTGCCAGAGAGTTCTATATACCAGTATCCTACAGATCTATGTACCAAAGCACCCAAAGCACCAGCCCTTGTCACCTGAGACATCTAGCTCATTCTGCTTAATGAATTTCAACAAGGAGAAGTACAGGATATTTCACTGAGGCAGAAAAAATGAAATGCACAGATACAGGATGGGTAATGTCAGGCTCAACAACAGTCCATGGGAAAAAAATCTTGGAGTCTTTGTGGACAAGAACTTGAAAGTGAGACAACAGTGTGATGCAGCAGCTAAAAAAGCCAATGGGATTTTGGGCTGCATCAGAAAGAGTATAATGTCTAGAAGATCGAGGGAGGTCATGGTGCCTCTCTATTCTGCTTTGGTTACACCTCACTTGGAATACCGTGTCCAATTCTGGGCACCACTGTTTAAAAGAGATATTGATAAGCTGGAAAGGTGTCCAAAGGAGGACAAATAAAATGATTAAAGGTCTGGAGAACACGAATCCCTATGAGGAGCACCTTAAAGATCTGGGTATGCTTAACCTGCAAAAGGTAAGTTTGACAGGAAACATGATCGTCATGTATCTGAAATAATGTCATAAGGAAGAGGGAGCAGATTTGTTTTCTGCTGCCCTGGAGACTCGAACTTGGAGTAATGGGTTCAAATTACACAAAAGGAGATTCCACCTGAATATTAGGTAGAACTTCCTGATAGTAAGAGCTATTTATTTATTTACCCTATTTATCTTCCTTTCTCAACCCCTAAGGGGACTCAAGGCGGTTCAACAATAGAACTCTCTGCCTTGGACTGTGGTGGAAGCTCCTTCCCTGGAGACTTCAAAACCTGGGCTGGATGGCCATCTGTTGGAGGTGCTTTGATTGTGCTTTTCCTGCATGGCAGTGGGTTGGACTGGATGGCCCATAGGGTTTCTTCCAATTCTATGATTCTAAGACCAAACCTGCTATAGTTATATTAACACCATCAGCACATGGGATCGATGCAGGAAATGAGCACACAGGCAATGCATTTGTTGCAGATGTCACAGTCCAAACCAGCTTTGGTAAGTGAGACTCTCCCTCCATATTATTCACGGGGAAAGTTCATACCTTGGTTAATTGCTAGCAAATGTTTTGTTTTGCTTTTGTCACCAAAGCCACAGTCCTCCCCAATGCACAGTTGTTGTTTTTTTTTTTTTCAAGCAATCTCGAGTGAAGTATCTAGGCCAAGGCCTTTTCCCCCACACAGGAGGTGACAAAAATTGTGCACGTATTTTTAAATAATTTAACTACGGGCCTATTTTTGAGACCTTTGCTTTAGAATAGGCTTATGGTTAGCCTCAATGTTTCTATTAAAATATTCCTGTAATCAGACTACTTCTGGAATATCAGCAGAATTACATTCAACCTGCCAGAGCTGAATTACATTTTCTTCCTTGACATACATCAGAATTGATCTTACCCAGTTGTTGCAACACAAAACCAATGTGAACGAAAGGCGAGTCAGACACTTAATGGTGGTAACAGCATTACAGTTTTGTCCTGAGCATGTGAAAATTACGATACTTGTTTGGACTAGAATTCCCAGAATCATTTGGCTGGTATGAGTGCTGTGATCCAAACAAATATGATTTTAAAACCTCATATTTTGCCATGCTTGATGGCAGCTGAACGTTCCCATATCACAGTGTTTCACAACCTTCCTAATGCTGTGACCCCTAAAACAGTTCCTCATGTTGTGGTGACCCCCAACCATAATATTATTTTCATTGCTACTTCATAACTGTAATTTTGCTACTGTTATGAACCGTAATGTAAATATCTGATATGCAGGATGTATTTTCATTCACTCGACCAAATTTGGCACAAATACTCAATACTCCCAAATTTGAATACTGATGGGGTTGGGGGGATTCATTTTGTCATTTGGGAGTTGTAGTTGCTGTGATTTATAGTTAACCTACCATCAAAGAGCATTCTGAACTCCACCAACGATGGAATTGAACCAATATTGACATACAGAACTACCATGATCAACAGAAAATAGTGGAAGGATTTAGTGGACATTGACCTTGAGTTTTGGAGTTGTTGTTCACCTACATCCAGAGAGCACTGTAGACTCAAACAATGATGGATCTGGACCAAACTTGGTATGGATACTCAATATGCCCAAATGATAACACTGGTGGAGTTTGGGGAAATAGATCTTGACATTTGGTAGTTGTAGTTGCTAAGATTTATAGTTCACCCCTTGAACCTCACCAGCGATAGAATTGGGCCAAACTTCCCACACAAAATCCCCATGACTAACAGAAAATACTGTGTTTGCTGATAGTCTTTGGCGACCTGTCTGACACCCCCTCGTGACCCACCCCCCAGAGATCCCAATCCCCAGATTGAGAAACACTGCCATATCAGCAGGATGTATGTTTGAATCATATAATACTAATCATAGAGTTGGAAGAAATCTCACAAGGGCCATTCAGTCCTACTCCAGTCTGCCATGAAGGAATACACAATGAAAGTACTCCTGGCAGATGGCCATCTATTCTCAGTTTAAAAACCTTCACAGCAGGAGTGTGCTGGTACAGCTGTACCAGGAGCTCCAACTTCATTTTCTTGCTATTAAATGTCTGCATGCATTCCAAGGTTTCAGGCATTCTGCAAAGGTGACTTCCCTTGGTTTGCATTTATAGGGCCAATGACCCATCAATCATTGTTAAGTTTTGGTTCCGCCCCTTTCCCCAGGGCCCTGGGAGGAGAGGGGGCAATTTTTAGCTCAGTCTTACAGAAGGAAATTAAGCTACAGGATGTGGACCAGCTCCACCTGCAGAAAAGCTTCATTTCCTACAGCTTCGGGGGGAAATAGTCCCAAAGCTCTGGCTGGGAACTTACAGCCTATCAGCCTTACAGCATCTGGGGGGAAACAGTTTACAGACCCAAAGAACTCCAGCTGGAGAATCTGCAAACCCTTGACTGGTAGGTCTACTCGGGACCCAAGACGTAGTTTGGAACCGGTAGTAGGACCCACATCAGCAAAGCCTAGATAGTAGATTGCCTGGGAGAGGTTAAAAAAGGGTTTTCCTTTCAAAAGAAAAGAAACAGTTCTCAAAGTTGCCTGTCCCTTGTGGACAAGATAAAGAAAGCCACCAGTCATTTGTATGATTGTCATTGAAGATTGAAGAAGTATTTGTTTAATTTGTTCAATAATAAAGGACTTTGTTAAACCTTTTCAAGCCTCTAAAGACTCTTCCAGAGGAAAATCCTTAGGGCCTCTCTATCAAGGCACCCTGGCTTCCCGCTGGGCGCAAAGTGCATGTCCTGTTCAAAAGACAATTATTACAGGCCCAGTGCGTGACAGCACAAGACTCCACTACACTGTCAGGCAGCAGTGTGTTTCACTATCAAACAGCTCTTACAGTTAGGAACTTCTTCCAAAAAATCAAGTAGAGTCTCTTTTCCTATGATATCAATCCATTGCTCAGCGTAGTTTCTGAAGCAACATGTTCAACTAGACATCCTTTTAAATATCCCATCTCCAGGATAAACATACTCTAAGCAACTCCTCCTAGGGCTTGGCTTCCAGACCTTTTACCATTTTGGTCACCCTCCTCTGGACACATTCCAGCTTGTCAACATCCTTCTTGAATTCACTGCTTATGAGCATCTTCCAAGCTCTGGTGCTTGAGTGTCTTCCAGAACTCTGCCAACACTATATAAATAAACTTCAGCCGTGTTCAAAGCTGGATTTTCCAATACATTTCTTGAGAAGTGAGTCCCTATGTAACTTGGGGGGACATACATTTCACAAAACATGCATAACCTCCAGCTGCAAAATGTGCTTAATTGCTTGTGTTGGTTGTTTCACAGGAAGACATTTAGGAGGAAGTCACTCAAATGAGGTAATCATTTGGATGTCATTTCCATAAAACTATTCTACAAAAATATCTGTTTGTATAGCAGTATTTGAGGTGGCCACATGATTAGGGCACTATCAAATAATGTATGAGTAATAACAAAGATAAATAGAAAGCGCTCTTTTCCATGATATGCATTTCCCTTTGTAGCAATTGCTGTGTTTATAATATAATTTTGTAAGCGACTTCGTAGGGAAAGTTATAGATATATTCTGTATGCCCTGTTCTGGGAATTGTTTCTTATTTTTTTGAGTGCATTAAACACTACTTCTCTTTATAGCGAGTTTGGGGATTTTTAAGTTTAACCTCTGTTTAACTTTATGGGTGAGTCATTGTCAAAGTGTTTCTTGAAGCCATCCTAGCAACAATTCAGCTCTCCTCATTCCCTTTTCCTCACAGATTATCCATATCACTACTGGCAGTTGAATAAAAACTATGACAGGTGAGTACTGTAAAGTTTACATCATAGAGACAGCTAGCCTGATACATTGTATTAAAGAATATACATTAATTGAAACTTATATTATATTAAGACCCAGACAGAGATGGGAATAATGCAATCATCCAGCTACTGTTTGACAATATTTCTGAGCACTTCTCACCATTGGCTGTCCTAGCTAGAGCTTTGGGGCATTCCAGCAACATAGGGATAGCGACATGGATTCAGTCCATTTAAAAAATGTATTTGACAGCCAGGAAGACAAAGTTGTCTAGACCTGTTTGTCTTCTGTAGTCTAGATATACATCTACAATATAGAACTAATTCAGCTTGACATCACTTTGTCTGCCATGACTCAATGCTATGGAATAATGGGAGATTAAGTTTATAACGTTGGTGCTTGTTGGTAATTCAAGCCTCCGCTAGTAATTTGTTTATAATACTGTTGCTTACCTAGTATGTATGTTCTGTTATGTTATTGAATATGCTATGGAATAATGGGAGTTTAAGTTTATAATGTTGCCTGTTGGAAATTGCAACCTTTTCCTGATATGCAGCTTTCTTTGCTCTATGGCAGGGGTAGGGAACCTTTGGCCCTCCAGCTGTGGTGGACTTCAACTCCCACAATTCCTTGAGGCTCGGCATTCGCCCCAAAGGCTTACCTTGGCCCAATGCCGAGCCTCAAGGAATTGTGGGAGTTGAAGTCCACCACAGCTGGAGGGCCAAAGGTTCCCTACCCCTGCTCTATGGTATTTTTTCTGTGAAGTTGTGGGAGGGACTGCAGACCATGTGATCTGCTCTGAGACAAGCACAGACTCTTATCAGACTTCTTTAGACTTTGGGACTGTTCAGATTGCAGACTTGCAAATGCTTGCCTGTTGCTTATTCTAAGACAGATGTTATGACCGGATGGCAGACAGAAGCTATCGCAAACATATCTGTAACTGACTGATAAGTTGCATGCCTATGTATGCTGAAAACATGAAGGTTGTGAGTAAACCAAATACGTTATTTTTACCAAAGTACTTTATTTTGACTCTTGAGTGCATAATATAAACCAAGTTGTTTTATGGGAGATTAGATATGTTTTGGAGCACTGAAAAACACTTCCAAAGAACTGCTATTTTTATGCATTGGCATATTCTCTGTTTCCCAACAATTCAGAGACAACAAGTTTGTCAACTAAAGCCAATTGCCATGCATATTACATTTGGTTGTATACCACTTCAGAAGATTATACTCAAACTGGGTTTTGGCTCATGTCTAAAAGGCTATAAATGCCATTCTCTAAAAGGTTATGGTTTTCTAAAAGTGCCTTACCAAACTTCAACTCCAGATTTGCACTAAGCCATAGCGGTTAAAGGGATACCAAACTGCATCAATTCTACAATGTGCCCACTCACAATATTTATCTTGTCTTGACCTTACAGTGCACAACTCTCACAGCTTTACTACAGACCATATTTGTTATGGTGTCATAGCATCACATTGCTTCCTCCTGTTTCTGCTTTGTAGGGATACTTCTATAAAGAACCAAACATTCCTTTCTGTATTCATTTCAAGTCTTTTCAAACTTTCTCAAGAAACAGAATGCGTTTGCAAATATTAATACCCCAGATTTATGAAAACTAAAAGGCACTTGAGGAAAAAGTATGCATTTTCATGGAGAATGTTTGTGATACAGCTGTCTTTAAAACTCTAGGGAAGAACAAATATTTAGTCTGATGAGGTTTAAACTATGGTGGAGGTACTACAATAATAAAACAAAATCCTACAATGCCTTGTTTGCTTGCCTTTCCCTTCCCGCTTCACACATTACAAAGTTCTCCTAACGTGTTTCCCCAGAACAGGCATGTAGCCGGGGGCGGGGGGGGGGGGGGCTTGAGGGGCTTCAGCCCCCCCCCCCGAAATTCTCATGGTGGTTCGCGAAAAGGCCTTACTGGTGCATTATTTAAACTGTTATGTTTATTCATATCATGATCTGATCACCATACTCAATATATCCCATATGCATGGGGGTATTGGGATAATGATACAAAAGGTTTGCTAGGCTAGACCCTCTTTCACTCAGACTCAGCCCCCCCCCCCCCCCCCCCCCCAAAACGAAATCCTGGCTACGGGCCTGCCCCAGAATAATGGAACTGGGAAGTTGGAAGGGATCTCAGTGGTTCATGAATACATTTATTTATTCAATTTGGATCCTGTCTTTCTCATTGTTTGTGATCCAAGGATTCAGGATGCACAGCTAAAACATCCCAAAGATGTAGACATCCAACCTTTGCTTTAAAAGCTCCAGCATAGGTCAGTGCACACATTCCAAAGGAGTCTATTCGACTTCAAACAGCTTTTACCACCAGGAAGGTCTTTCTAATGGTTAGGTAGAATCAAACTTACTACTTTCTAGCTGAGAAATTGAGCCCATGAACTAGGAAGAACATTCCAGTAAGTTGTGTTCCAGCATTTGGAATCTAATGAAATTTAGATATCTTCATAATTGTCATTCATATATAGAAAGCAATATTCTCAAGCCAAGACGCATCTGCAGTCCACAGAGTCCCTCCACATTATTAGAATTCAGAAAAATCAGTGTTTTAGATCCTTGGGAGAGTCTTCATACTAGAGAAGGATTTCTCTTCAGGTCAAAGTTGGGTAAGACTTTGGGCACTTCCAGACAGTGCCAAAATCCATGTTTTAAAGGTGGGTTTAAAAATCCCAGGACCTGACAGCAGATCCACATACAGACCTGTCAGTCTTGGGATGATTGGGTCTCCCATTGTCCTCACAGCCTTATTTGGCTTTCCACTTGTGCTTCCCTTGAATCACCTATTTGTCTGTTTGACAGCCCAATCAGCTGATCAGCTGTTTAGGGCTTTTAAAAGTGCACATGCACTACACAGGGGGAAGGGAAGGAAAGCATGTGTTTTGTATGACTGCAGGGATATACAGTCATGCAAAGGTGCACATTTTTCTGGCGGAATAGGGTTTTAAGCACACCTTTTTAGCATGTGCTTTTCAGTTGTTAACTCAATTCTTCCCAGTTCCTTCCATACTTTGGCTAAATATCATTTAGCCACCCCCCCCC
>NW_026847549.1:22842229-22864743 GCF_025583915.1 Anolis sagrei ordinatus
AGATTTCCTGGGCAAGATTTGTTCATAGCGGGGGTGCCTTTGCCTTCCTCTGAGGATAGTGTGTTGTAATGGACTAGCGTACTCCTTCTCCTGCTGCAATTATTTTCATTATATCCTTGCTGCCTCAATAGAGGTACAGCAATTATGCATGTCAGTATTCAGTGCTCAGCATCGGCGCTTGCCAGGTAACAGCGTTAATCATTAAAGGTCTTGACAGCAAATATGATGATTTTTAAGAGATCATGTCAAATACTATAAGACTGTTTCACTCATCCCTGCAAGGCAAATCCTCTGCCAAATACAGTACACACAACCAGCCAGAAATTATATCTTTATCCCGCTTCCTCCGCCAAGGAGATGAGAACAGAATTATGGGGTTGCCAGATAATCTCACATCCAGATCCAGATTTTGCTGAGACCGGTTTAGCTGGAGGTGCTTTCAAATAGTCTTTTAGGGCCTGAAAATTATTCCTACAACAAAGAAAAAAGCATAAAGAAACTTCAATTTGACTTCTTTGCACTACTCCATTCACCAATCTCACTTTGATCCTTTTTCAATTTATGTTTTGCTGCAGGATAATCTACCAAAAGATCTTTGCTGTTAATATCTTATCTCTTTTTATCTCTCCAGTCATTTCCTAAAGCTATTCTTGTTCACTTTATATTACAGAAACTCGGGAAGTGGGGAGGGTCCGCAGGTAGTAATTGTAGATTATGGCATAAGGTATTATTTTGAAACTTGGCAGTGTCGATGTAGGTCTGAAGATCAGAGATAGATGTGAAACTGTTTATTTTGATAGGAATTTATCAAAATAAATTTTGATTCTATCTGTTTGCTGGTTCTGTCTCATCCTCTTCCATAATGTACTATTTTTATTTTTTTTTTGTCGGATAAATTACCTTTATCCTGCACTCTGGGATAAAATGGTGTTGTAAAATGATGTCCCTTATATAAAATGACAAAATCAAGGTTTTCTTTTGGATTCTTTAAGATTTTTTTTTCAGGTTGTGAGTGGTGGAATTCATTGATATGGACTCCATGGATACAAAAAAAAGACTGTAATATTAAAAATGTGTAATCAACCAGAGATCCTTTGTGAGAGCAGAGCTCGTCAAAACAGGTGCAGATTGTCTAACATTAATTCAGAGGTCTTTGTTCTTGTTGTTTCTCCCAGATAATTTCCTTCATCTTGCTTTATCATCTCCTTCCTTCAACTAAAATTAAGAAAGCTAACTATTAAAATGGAAATTCATCAGAGCTTGCTTTGTATGGGTTCTGATGAAGCACTATCTTTTTCTTTTTTTTGTGTAAATGATGCACCCAGCTCTTTTGTTCTTTGGGTGACACTGGTTGGTGGCCTCAGATGCATAGGTTCCATGTCCCTGTTCCAATGAAGAAACAAATGTGGGACTAGGCCAACAGTATGATATTGACCATAGCAGAAGATGTCATATCATATGGCCCAAGTAAAACATCTGCTTTAGGTGTGGCCCTTAACAGCTGCAATTTCCTGTTTGGAAATTAAGACAGAAACCTTACCCAAGGGGCTGTTTCCAGATCAGGTGAAACATGGAAAGACAGAATCAAGAATATCAATCTAGTTTACTTGCTTTTAGCTGAAAGCAGATGCAGAACTCAGTGGAGGGTAAGTCCTGGCATCATGATGGCTGGAAGGGATTGGGACTGCGGGGTACACTGTTAAACTGCAGAAAATCCTGTCAATCAAAAGGTTGGCAGTTTAAGCCCAGGTCGGGATGAGCACCCGCTGTCAGCCCCAGCTTCTGCTCACCTAGTAGATCGAAAACAGAATTGTGAGTAAATAAATAGGTACTTATTTAAGTGGGGAGGTAATAAAAGGCCCCCATAAGGACATGCCAGCGATTCGATTGGGAGGATGTCTACAGATTACAAAGCTCCTCGGCATGGAAGATGAAGTGACAGCAACATTGGCTGGAGTCGAGCACAGCTGTCAGATACCAGAAATGGAAAAGATGGGAAAAGCCTTTACCTCTGTTTATGTATTGTCTGTCCTTGTTAATTATATAATGGCATTGAATGTTTGCTGTATATGTGTTCTGTAATCCTCCTCGAGTCCGCTCAGGGAGATAGAGCGGAATATAAATAATGTATATATTGGGTTGTTGTAAGTTTTTCGGGCTGTATGGCCATGTTCCAGAAGCATACTCTCCTGATGTTTCGCCTGCATCTATGGTATGTATTCTTATATATTATTAAAAGATAAGTTACAGTTCTCCAGCAAGTTGCAGCAAGAAATCAGTGAAACATTGCCCATTGTAGCAAGCTGCTGTGTTACTAGCTGAACTGGAGATGTGCATTAAGTCCTTTTGTCTTGTCTGGAGCTGAACCCACCAAAACTGGAGAATTTGTTCTCTTGTTTAGCAGCAGGAGTTGGCTCACAGAACTTTAAAACTCAGGGAGAGGCTGTGAAATCAGGTTTCTTTAAAGCAGTGGTTCTCAACCTGGGGTCCCCAGGTAAACTAGCTGGGATTTCTGGGAGTTGTAGGCCAAAAACATCTGGGGACCCCAGGTTGAGAACCACTGCTTTAAAGGGAAAGCCCTTCCCACAACCTGCTAAATGTACAGCAGCCGAGAGAGGAATGTGTACAATTAATAATAATTCAATAATAACAATTTTTAAAATTTGTTAGCTCCTTCTCCTGATGACTTGGGGTGGGTTACAACAAATTCAAAAACATGAACATAAAATATATACAAAAATTACACAGATAAAAACAAAAATATAAAAAAGCTTGTGCCAAACACAGATACTGAATTGATATATAGTAGCAATAGAATGTAAATTAAAACTCATGCTTGAAAGACTGGGTAGGGCTGCCGGAAGAGACGGGTCTTCAGTTGCATTTTATGTTCCAACACCTTGTTTCACTGTCAGAGCTCTTCTGGCAGGTCATTGCACAGTCTTGGGGCGGCCAATGAAAAGGTCCTCCGAGTGACAGCCGCCAGTTGGGTTCTGGCTGCTTGGAGTAAGCGTCTTCAGAAGACTTCAGTGTCCTAAAGGGTGGATTGTCTGGGAGAAGGTGATCCTGTAGGTAACCTGGACACAAGCCATGTAGGGCTTTAAAGGTCAAAATCAACACTTTGTACTTTGCCCAGAAACCATTGGAGTGACTTTAGCATGGGTGCAGTTTGCTCACTCCTGGATGTTCTTGTAACCAATCTGGCTGCCATGTTTTAGGAATTAGAATTAAAATTAAGAATTTAAAGGAATATTTTTGCATTAGAGAAAATCTGAAGGGGCCTGTAAGGTAACACACTTACAGTAATAGTAAAGTGCATGTAATACCAGAGCTATGAACCCACTGAGCATCAGATGCCATAACATAGCGACAGCCACATTCATGTGTTACCTGTCAGCCCAACAGGGAAAGGGAGTAGGAGAACCAAACACAGATACTATCCATTTCCTATCTGTGATAAATTCCCTTCTGGCTAGAAGTAGGATGGCTGGCCCATCCACTATGTTGTTTAAAAATACTGCAGCTATCACTACTGTGCAGAGACAGTTATGTAGTTATTACTTGCCTTGTCAGTTTTCTTTTCTTCTGCCTTGTTAAATTTAATTTTAAAGGTATGCACACCAGTGAGTACATTTCCACTTGATTTGCAGTTTCCATATTTAAATTATTTTTCATTGTGCAATTGCCAAACTCTGTTAGTTTGTTAGATAAAATCATGAAGATTACACAATTCTTATTAGGAGTATCTTTCTAAATGCAGAAGACCATAAGAAACTCTGTATATGTGCCTTTGCTTGAATGCTGAGACAGGATTTCACAAATGCTCTGGCATGGGGGACCGCCTCACCCTCCTCTAACAAGTATGTCTTCTTTCTCCTATCTTTCTTGAATGAATGAGGTGATAAAACAGGGTTTAGGCAGGCTTCCAGGCTAACTGCTATTGACTGGATGAGATCAGCTAAAATCCCAAAGGTGTGGAGATATAAGAAGCTGAGAAAGTCACCCTGAAAGAGTGTTTGAAGGTCTGAACAAGGCCAATGCTAATCACTCATCAGGGATTTCTGACTAAAAAAGGGGAGGGAAATGACATGACTGATCTCAGTTAAACTTGATTTGTTTCTTATTCTTTCTCTCTCCTGCATGTTCACACCTTTCTATCAACAATTCAGACCATCAGTAAAGAACACTAGCAAAATGGAACAGGAATGTGCTTGCCTGGACTGGGAGAGATTGAATAATGACAAATGAGTGAGTGAAAAAAAGCTCTTCTAGAGCTCTCTCTTTCTAGGAGCCTAATGTGGTTAGTAGCTCAACAGCTCGACTCATTTAAAAAATAGTTCCATTTCTCCATAAGAGCCTCAGAATCCCATAATGAACTTTGGAAACAGTCCTGTCCAAAGCCCTGAAGAGCAGCTGCCAATTGGTGTAGATAATATTAAGTTCAAAAGACCAATGCCTGCATTTCCTTCTAATGGGGAAACGGTGACTCATGTGGCCAAATGACATCAGAGTGGCAAAAGAAAGAAGAACACACAAGCTAGGAGAAACTGCAGCAGTTTGCTTTTGCCAGATCCTACTGGGACCCATCCAGACAGGCCCAAAATGCGGGACCTGTTGTCAGGAGGTTACAGCCATTCTTTCAACAAGCATAATCAGAGGCAGTCCTAGTCATAACAGCGTTTAGGCCATTGGTTATCAACCTGTGCATCCCCAGATGTTTTGGCCTTCAACTCCCAGAAATCCTAACATCTGGTAAACAGGCTGGGATTTCTGGGAGTTGTAGGCCAAAACACCTGGGGACCCACAGGTTGAGAATCACTGGTTTAGTCCATTCAAAGGGAAAGGCGAAAGGATAGTCGCAATGTTCCATTCCAAGAGTCAGTTATCATGAAGCTCACCAGAGGTCCAACACACAAAATCCAAGGTTCAAAGTACAAGGTTTCCAAGATTTCTGGCTGAAGCTCTCCATACAATCACTATTGCTACCAGCACCAGGCTATTCCCCGCATCTGTTATTTATGTTGCCAGCCATAAGCCTTTACAGCTGTGTAGCCTTTCCCTGTGCCAACCTACTTGACTTTTGCAGATGTACAGAATCTAGCCTCAGCTGAAGCCAGGCAGGGCAAGTTAATTCCTGCTCATCAGTCTGATCCTCTTCCAGCTCAGGCACTTATACATGAGAAGGGCCCGGTTCCTGGTGAGCAAAACTAGAGCCTACATCCTCAGACTGCTCAGGTAACTGCTCAGCCATGGTCCTGAGTTCATCTGCTGAAAGGAAGCCCTCTTCCTCCTCATCCCCATTCAGGAACTGAACCCTGACACCTGTCTCAGTTTTTACTGGAGGCTTCCAAATGATGTCCCCAGTAAAAACAAATTAATTTGGAATGAACCAAGGTTTTATTTATTTATTTAGATTGGGATCTTCTTGAGAAACATTCAAAACATTGAATAAAACTACTTTCAGTTATGCGTATAAGGTGTCTATGAAATAGAAATAAATTTGTCAAAGGCTTTCATGGCTGGAATCACTGGGTTGTTGTAGGTTTTTCCGGACTATATGGCCATGTTCTAGAGGCATTTTCTTCTGACGTTTCGCCTGCATCTATGGCAAACATTCTCAGAACTAGTGAGGTCCTCACTACCTCTGAGGATGCTTGCCATAGATGGAGGTGAAACATCAGGAGAAAATGCCTCTAGAACATGGCCATATAGCCCAGAAAAACCTACAACAACCCAGAAATAATTTTTACTTTTAGTCCTGAGTCTTATTTTCAAGATATCTTGTTATGTCTGTATATGAAAATACAAATATTCCAAAATCTGAAAGAAAAATAGATCCAAAACCAAGAATACTTCTAGTCCTAAACATTTTAGATATGGGATGCTTGACCTGTATTAATCTTATGATCTTTCTCAAGAAAAAAAGTTTCCTTATAGGACCTGAGCAATATTCATGGTCTTATCTAACAAACCGACAGTATTTGGTAATTGCATAATGGAAGAGAATTGAAATGTGGAAGCCACAAGCCAAGAGGAAATGAACTCACCCCCCAAGGGCCAAAGATGCTTCTGAAATAGTTGAAGAATGAGAAGGGAAACTTTCTAAGCTCGTGTGTTCAGTAAGAATTTCTGTTCCTGGAATCTATATGTTGGGGGAAAATGAATCGTGGGATCCATATGCTCAGTAAAAGATTCTGAAGGCAGCTCCTTGCTTGATATAGGTAGGCACATACAGATTGAGCAAAATCCAACTCTTTTCTCATGTTTTATTTATTTGATGCTTTACTAGAAATATGTTGTCGCAACCCAGCATCAAAATTTGTGTTTCTCCAGTCCTCTTTCATTACCCTCCCAACACAAATGCTCCTAAGAAACTTCCAGCTAGACCAGGCCTGGGCAAACTTCATCCCTTCAGGTGTTTTTGGACTTTAACTCCCACAATTCCTAACAGGCTCAGGCTCTTTCCTTTCCCCCCTCAGCCGCTTAAGCCACTGACGGGGAAAAGGAAGGGGCCCAAGGCTGTTAGGAATTGTGGAAGTTGAAGTCCAAAATAGCTGGAGGGGTGAAGTTGCCCATACCTGAGCTAGACAGAAGAGAAGAAGGAAGAGGAACAGGTTGGGTATAAAATGCCTTTGTAAAGCTATTGTCAGAAGCTTTAATATATATATATATAATTAAAAGTTACAAACGTAGGATATTATTACACAAGGATCTAAAAATGGGTCCTGGCATTGCAAACCCATCTTATTTGAGTCAAAGCCTGCCTGGACAGCCACTCTTCTTATTGCACCAATCAATTCTACGAGCAATTTTAGAAAACTGAAAGCACTTTTAGCTTACTACAGCGGCTAGGATGGTACTTCTCCTAACCTGTGCATTGCCACTCTCTCCCCAGGGAGATTAGACTGGCACCGACCTTGTCCACCTTCCGAAAAGAACTAAAGACGAGGATGTTCCACTGTGCCTTCAACTAGATAGTTCCCCAAATAAGGCCGGTTTCCAATTTGTTCCATAATTAGATCTTACAATTGGCTACCTTGATTAGCACTTAATGGCTTTGTAGCTTCAAAGCCTGGCGGATTGCTGCATGGGGGCTCCTTTGTTGGAAGGTGTTAGCTGGTTCTGATTTATTCTTCTCTGGAATTCCCCTGTTTTGTGAGTGTTGTTCTTTTTTATTTTCCTGATTTTAGAGTTGTTTTAATTCTGGTAGCCAGATTTTGTTCATATTCATGGTTTCTTCCTTGCCACATACTTGTTTAAATGCTAATCAAAGTGGCCAATTGCAACATTCACAGTTTCCTCAAGTGGACAAGAGTTCTTTCTTCCACCATTCCACAGATATATAAACCTCACTTGCATAGTTTCCAACAGACCTCACAACCTCTGAGGATGCCTGTCATAGATGTGGGTGAAATGTCAGGAGAGAATGCTTCTGGGACATAGCCATACAGCCCAGAAACCTCACAGCAACCCAGTGATTCTAGCCATGAAAGCCTTCAACAACAAATTTTAAAAACCTAACAGTGCCTGAAATTACCTGCAAAATAATTGTTGGGGCAAAGGGAGAAAGTTATGGATTTGCAACTAGAAGTCTTTTGCATTTACCTATCAGAAGTTGAAATGGTAGCAGCATGGGAACAGGGAAGGGCAGAGGACAGAAGGAGCACACACAACAGTCCTACAATTGGATGTCGCTGCTCCCAGAGTAGCTTCAGGAGTGCTTTGAGATTACTGTGCAACTTTCAAAAAAGCACATGGAACACCAATTCAACGCAGTTTTAGCAGCTTAAAAATGGATCACAGGGGACATGAGTCAGGCACATTAAAATTAATTACTTTGGTGACAGATCTCTGAGATTTATTGTGTTTGTTTTATTCTTCTATTTGACTTGACAGTGCCTTGGGACCCTTTGTTCTTGAAAATGTGCTCTTTGTGTATCACTTTTGTTACAAATGTCATGAATAGGGCAATTTTTAAAAGTGTCTAACTTGTCAAAACCCACACTTTCCTCACAGATTGGATTTTGTATGAAAATGTAAGTATTCACTTCTGTTTGCATTTTTATTCAATTCGCCTTTGGAAACAGGAAAAGATAGCTTTCAAAAGCCTCAAAGCAAACACTTTGGGGGTATTTCATGCAATTCAATTACACTCGGCTGTCCACATTTAACTTTTGTGGAATTGGATTATTCATTCATTTAACTTATGTGGATTTTATTATTTGTGTATTGAACTTTTGTGGATTTTATTATTTGTGGATTTGATTAGTATTTTCTCTCTATGAATGTGTACATCTTCCATGGTAACTCTTTATGAATGTGTGCGTTTTCCATGGCCTTCTGGCAGAGGTTGGTTATTATTCTATTTAATCTTCCATTCTTGCATTGTGTAGAATCCTGGTATCTATAGTTTGGTGACGTTTTAGCATTTTAAATGCTCCTCTGTAAACTACAGATCCCAGGAGTTCCTACATTAGATCTATAGGAATTAAAGTGGTTTATTTATTTATTTATTTATTTATTTATTTATTTATTGTGTCAGGAGCAGACCAAACAGTTAAAGTGGTATTATAGTGCTGTAATTGTGTAGCACTTAAAATGAAAGGGCTTCTACTGTTTAAACAAAATCAGTTTGACTTTTTTTTAAAATTAGGAAGAACTTCCTGACTGTGAGAGCTGTTCAGCAGTGGAACTCTCTGCCCCAGAGTGTGGTGGAGGCTCCTTCTTTGGAGGGTTTTAAACAGAGGCTGGATGGCCATCTGTCAGGGATGGGTTGAATGTGATTTTCCTGCTACTTGGCAGGGGGTTGGACTGGATAGCCCATGAAGTCTCTTCCAACTCTATGATTGAATGAAAACCTAGTCCTGTGAACATTAACATGATATATATAACTTCGTCAGTATTGAAACTGATACCAGAAACATAGAATAGTGTTTCAATTTCATATTAGCAGGAGGTGATTTTGCCAGATCCTTCCTCTGGAACTATACTTGTAGCCTACAGCACCTGGTGCTTGTTGGCAGTCTCCCATTCAGGTTCTAACCATGACTGACTCTGTTTAGCTTTCAAGACATTTGATAGTAGGAAACAATGCTTATCTATTAGGCTCATTTCTGAACTCAATACTGTTTTACTTTGATTGGCAATGGCACTCCCTGAGGCTTCAAGGTGAGGTATTTTCCAACCCTGCTAGATCCTGTTAGACTGGAGATGTCAGTGACTGAATCTAGGGACATTGGTCTGCAAAATTTATGCTTTGCCTCTAAGTCACAGGCCGACTGTAAAGTTTATCTATATAGAGATAATGCTTTGGATAGTATAGGGAAGGGTTGACACACCTGCGTTGTTTGTTTTGCTGTCTGCGCCCCAGTTCAGAAGATTTCACCTCACTTTCTGTCCCTGGGATAATTGAATTTTGAAAAATGTGGCTTGTTGTGAAAACAAGCATGACGATAAAGCATCAGTGGAGACCCCTTTTCCTCATGATAACTCTTTCAGGAGTGAATTTCCCTTCCAAGGGATAGATTTCTCTCATTTCCTATTGTCTCACCACCGTTCTTAACCATGAGTCATTTGTATGTTGGGTGTTTGTAACTTGGGGACTGCCTGAGCTATATATTTACATCTATTTGTTTTTTCGTATAACATAGTAATAATTATGGTATGTTCATTTCAAAAGCAACATATTTATTTATTGCTTTATTGGTTTATTTATTTATAGTATTCATATACAGTACTGCTTTTCACACCCTTGGGAGGACTCAAAGCAGTTTACACAAAAATAACTGCAAAATTCAGTGCCTTACATACATAAACCAAAACTCAAATCAAATTAAAGTAATGAGAAATGAGTAACAAGTACACTGTAAGATAAGATAAAAGGACATTTAAAACATGAAATATAAAAATTAAAACACCTAATAAAAGCATGAAAAACACCTGAACCAACTCGTAGACTGGGCCATTCCAAATGTCAATTGCACATATTGCTTCTTGTACTGCGTTACTTTACTAGTCAAAACCTTGGTTCCATAACCATGCCTTTGTTCTTTTTCTAAAGGCCAGGAGGGAAGGTGCAGATCTAATCTTACTGGGGAGAGAGTTCCAGAGCCGAGGAGCCACCTCTGAGAAGGCCTTGTCTCTCGTCCCCACCATCCGCACTTGCGAAGTAGTCAGGATCGAAAGCAGGGCCTCCCCAGTAGATCTTAGCCTCCTTATTGGTTCATAGAGGGAGATATATCCAGACAGGTAAGCTGGGCCGGAACCATTTAGGGCTTTATACTCTAATGCCAGTGCTTTGAATTGTGCACAGTAATAATAAATAATATACCCCACCACCATCTCCCCAATGGGGACTTGGGGCAGCTTACATGAGGCCAAGCCCAATCAACAGATTACAACAAAATAAAATCAAAAACACATGCAATAAACAACATCATAATTACATAAAACATATAAATACATTAATGATATTAGATTATAATAAACACAATCACAGCCTGGCAGCCCGTGGAGATTGTATAATAGGGGAGTTGTGTGCTCCCTGTATGCCGCTCCAGTGAGAAACCTGGCTGCCACCCATTGGACCATTTGAAGCTTCCAAACAGTCTTCAATGGCAACCCCATAAGTGAAACCGATCGTATTTTTGAGGTTTGGGTAACTAATACCATTTAATTTTTAGCATTTTAGAGGCTTTGGATGGGATGTTCCAGATTGTTATATCCCTTTTAGATAAACCCTGTATCTCAATGTGGTGTGTGTGTTTAAAGTAAAGAGAAATAAGTAACAGGCACTGAGGATGAATAGTAACACATTACTTTTTGTTTGAGTCAAAGTTGCATAAATAATTACCTTTAAAAAGTAAATTTCCAAGGTCTGTGTATATTTCAGAGCATCAAATGCTGGGTGAACACAGCAGAAAAAGGCCACCCATCGCAATTGTTAGTTTCTTGAAGCGGGGAAGAAAAAGTTAGACTAAGCAGATGTCTAGTTACCAAGGCAGTTTTTAAAGCAGAGGTGAGCAACATGGACCCTATAGGCTACACATTTTCAGGCTACTTTCCAAGGCATTTTTGCAGCCCTTCCAGTGTTTCCCTGCTCTGCTAAAATCTTGTATTGCCAGTCTGTTCCTCCAGAAGAACCTCAGGATAATTCATGCTCTCATTTTGTTCTCCCCTGCCTTACTTATGTCTAGTTTCATGCCCTCATTTTGTTCTCTCTGCCTTCCTTATGTCTTGTTTCCTCTCTATAGCTTCCTTTTTTGGGGGGCACAAACCACAGAGCGCCACCGCAGCTCCTGTTAAGTTTCAGCAACGAAACCAGGAGCCCTCAGTGTGCCTTGGAAGAAGAGCTGGGGGAATAAAAGAAAAATAAAATAAAATTATTGTTATATAAGATCTGCACAAAATGAAAATGGAGGACCCCATGTCAGGGGATGCAGCTATACTAAGGGCCCTTGTGCTGGTACAACTGTACCAGGAGCTCCAACTTTATTTGCTTTGTATTAAATGTTTGCTTGCAGTCCAAGGTTTCAGGGATTCTGCAGATAGGTGGCTTCCTTTGGTTGCAGTCATAGGGCAAGTCACCTGTCCATCATAATTAAGCTTTGGTTCCGCCCCTTGTTCAGGGCTCTGGGAGGGAAAGGAGCCATTTTTTGGTCAGTCTCACATAACGAAGCTAAACTATAGGACGTAGACCAGCTCATCCCGTAGAAAAGCTTCTTTTCTCAAGAACATCCGGGGAAACAGAAACAGAAATTCCAGGGAAAAGGTTCCAAGGCTCTGGCTGAGAGCTCACAGCCTCTCAGCCTCACAGCAATCAGAGTGAAAACAGCCCTGAAGTTTCAAAGAATTCTCTGAGGGAGGACAGCATTGCAAATCCACGGAACTCTAGCTGAAATATCTTCAAGCCTCGGCTGGTAGGTCTACTCGATACCAAGACACATTTGGAATCGGTAGTAGGACCCACACCGATGAGGCATAGATAGTAAACAGCCTGGGAGAGGTAAAATAGGGTTTTTTCCTACAGAGAAAGTTCAGTTAATCAAAGTCAGGTACCAGTCCATTGAGGACTAGACTAAGAAAACCTTGAAGTGTTGTTTGAACCATTGAAGATTTGTTGTTTGTTCAACAATAAAGACTTTGTTGTATCATTAAAGACTCTAAAGACCATCACTTCAGAAAAATCCCTGAGAACCTCTCTTTGAGGTGCCCCTGGCTTCCCGCTGGGCTTAAAGTATACGTCCTATAGAAAAGTACAGCTGTTACAGGCCCAGCGCGTGACAGAACAGTCCTCAAACTTTGTAAGCAGAGGACCAGTTCATGGGTCCCTCAGACTGTTGAGGGGCCCGGCTTGTTTGAAAACAACATGAACAAATATATCTTATTTGTAGTGCAAAATAAATAAACAGATTTATTTTCTTTGCAAAATAAGTGTTTATGACAATATGGCTTCCTCTTTAGCTTTCTCAACTTGATACCCTGCAAATACTTTGAGTTAAAATTCCCCAATTTTCAATACATTTGGAGATGAGAGAAGGCAGTGGTATAAATGTAATGTGATAAATCAAACTCATTTCCACCACATGTCCTGTCATCTAGAACTAAATTTAAAAATATTATTGGAACAATGAGCTGTTTTTTATTTCTCTCACACTTTTTCCTATGTGTAGAACATGCCAGTTGAAGTGTCATGAGATGAATTAACAATAACTGTAGAAACAGGAAATGTACGACATGGAACATGAGATCCTTATCAAATGAATGGTGACAGAGATTTAGCTTGGGAAAGTTACCTAAGCCAAAAACTGACAGCTTTTATGAGGCCATGAGAAAGAAATCTCAAGGGCTTATATATCAGACAAAGAAAGCATGGCATTCCACAATTGTTTGTCAACCACTTTCCAAATTACCCCAATTATTTCTCCTTTAGGTGTGTCATACTCTCAAGATAGATTCTTTTCAAGTCATAATCAATGATGTCCTCACCTTGGACTAAATCCAACATTAGTCATACCTAAAGTAGATAGACTGCACAGTTGGTCTCCCTATCCATGGACTCTGCATCCACAAATTCAGGCATCCACAGCTTGAAATTATTTTTAAAATTCTAAAAGTAGCATTGATTTTGGCATTTGATACTTTATAAGGGACACCATTTTGCTACAACATTATATATAATAGGACCTGGGCACCCATAGATTCTGGTATCCATGCGGGGTGCTGGAACCAAATCCCAGCGGATACCAAGGAACGACTTTAACTTGCCATTAATAATTAAGTAGCATAAGATCATGACTTTGTTCCTAATTGGTCATGAAACCCACTGAGTGACCTTGGGTAAGTCACACTCTCTCAGCCTCAGTGAGAGAGGCAATGGCAAACATTTGTTTAATGGATTTAAATTTCATGTACAGTTTACTAATGGTTTGCATGTTTTACTTCTGTCTCTATAAACTTTTATGGGTATTTGCTTTAATTTTGAGTAAGCTGTCTAGTATAAATAATGGGGAAAAGGAGGAATATAAGCAAATCATTAACACAAACAAGAACAATAATAATGCTGCAAATGAGGAAAGTGCAGATGTTATGAATAACTTTCCCACACTGGAAAAGAATATCCCACTTCTGACAACAATTTGTCATGACTGACTAATCAATAACTTTAAAGCATTGTTGTTGTTCATTCGTTCAGTCGTCTCCGACTCTTCGTGACCTCATGGACCACGCCAGAGCTCCCTGTCGGCCGTTACCACCCCCAGCTCCCTCAAGGTCAGTCCAGTCACTTCAAGGATGCCATCCATCCATCTTGCCCTTGGTCGGCCCCTCTTCCTTTTGCCTTCCACTTTCCCCAGCATAACTTTAAAGCATAGGTTCTTTTTATTGCAATTTCCAGTGAGAGAGGGTATATCAGATTACAGAACTTTTACACAAAGAATGACATTAGACATACAGATTCTATGCAACTATATTGGATTTACAATTACATTGTTTAACAAGTAAACAAAAGGAATTACATTTTCACTCAACATTCACGCCACATGTACATGCATTCATCCTCAGGCATTCAAATATTACCATATCCTTTTCTCCCTTCTTGGAGAAGCACCTGTTAGGCCAGACTCTGCTTTCCTGCAGCCAATGCATAGTTCCATAACTTCAAAATGCCAAAATGCCAAAACTTCTTTCCCTAAGAACAATCCCCAGGACTAGATTTCTGTTTTCCATACAGCAGAACCTGACTCCCTGCACAAAATCTAAGTCTCCAAAATGCTCACTTCTTCCTCTTCCCTTGAGAAAGAAGCCCCAAAGTGACCAGAATCATGCTTTGCTATAGCATATCTGACACACTCCGAATACACCATCTCTGTCCTTCCCATGGAGCAGAGAGGCGGGTGGAACAGACTCCTCAGGTCTGCCACAATTTGAGCATTATTAGATTGAGTCTTTTATAGGAATGTTCTGCTGATGTAGTCCCAAATTTGTAAATTAATGATAGACGTCTTCCATCCTGGCTCCATCTCAGTTTCCTGGCCAGATGTTGATCTTCTTGATTGGTGTTGATCTTATGTTGACTTCCTTCTTAGCATTGTAAACATTTCTGTTATCATTCCCCAATTCTTATCAGAGTTTACATTTTCAGCTGTCATTGCAGGCCTTAATATTTTATTGGTGCTTCCAAAATTATTAATTCCATCCATACATTCTTCTATTCAACTCATTCATTCCCGCACATCATATTAATTTTACATTTATCAAATCTGCACATTGAATTTCTTGTGACACATTAGAGAACAAGCATAATCGTAAAGGCACTGAAAGAACTCAAATAATATATTTTTGAGGTTTTGCTTTAGAAATGCACATAAGGGGAGATATGATAGATAGAATAATAGAATCATAAAGTTGGAACGGAGCCCCTGGTGGTGCAATGGGTTAAACCCTTGTGCTGGCAGGACTGGTCGACCAACAGGTTGGTGGTTCGAATCTGGGGAGGGGGTAAGCTCCCGTCTGTTGAACTCTAGCTTCTCATACAGGGACATGAGAGAAGCCTCCCACAAGATGGTAAAACATCAGTCATCCAGGCATTCCCTGGGCAGCATCTTTGCAGACGGCCAATTCCCTCACACCAGAACCGACTCAAGTTGCTTCTGACATGAAAAAAAAAAAGAGTTGGAAGAGACTTCATGGGCCATCCAGTCCAAACCCTTCCAAGAATCAAGAAAAATGCTTTCAAAGCACCCCAGACAGTTGGCCATCCTGCCTTTGTTTAAAAGCCTCTAAAGAAGGAGCCTCTATCACACTCTGGGGCAGAGAGTTCCACTGCTGAACAGCTCTCACAGTCAGGAAGTTCTTCCTAGCTTTCAGGTGGAATCTCCTTTCCTGTAGTTTGAAGCCATTGCAGATATGCATGTTGTGGTGAAACTGGACAGAAAGGAGAAGCACCGTTTCGTGATTTTTACCTGTCTATGTAAAAATACTGGGCTGAGGCTATTATGTATAAAATTTGCTTATGTCAATGTAAATCAACATTATGTTTGTAGGACCAGATCTAGAAATATTTGAAACAGACTCAGGGCCAGATGTCCTTGCTCATAATACTAGAATCTGATGTCATTTAATAAAAATGAGCGTTGAAAGATTTAGAATAGGAAACAAATGCACTTCTTTAAAAGAGCATATTAAAGCTATAGGCTTTTGTGCTGTTAGATGTGGTGGCAGCCACTGCTTTCGAAAACCAAGTGGGCAAATTCAAGAGACAAGTGAAGCTATTCCATATCATTTTGGCTACTGTTGGTAATGGAGACCTTTTGCTCTGACCTCACTGGATTCTTTTTATGTTCTTTAAATTTATTTCTTGACATTTGTGGAGGCTTCAGCCCCCCGGATGCCAGCTGGAGTCTTTGAAATTGCTATGTTTCTCCAGGTCTCCAGATGGAGAGAGAAACCTTAGGGCAAGTGATGTTGGATCAACATACTGAATTAATTTCAAAAACTAATTTTTGAAACTCTCGTGGGTATGGCGTACTGTATAGTTGGGGGTGCAATGCCATTTCCTGCTTTGCTTGAGCCTTCAAAATGTGTTGGGCTGGTTCTGTCTGCTTGCAAGCAGAACTGCCACTTTCTGTCCCAGTCTAAGCTTCTGAACCATCTATTTAAGTAGTCCCATGTGATTAGGATTGCTATTTCTCAGAGCACCAGCTGAAGTCACAAGGATCCCTATGCTTCTGCCGATCACCAGGCACAGAGACAAATCTTGATTTAAACAATGTGGGAGTGTAGTAAGTTTGATTTATGAGTGTGATGAGCTGGCATTGAAACCTAAGTAGTTGAGTGCCTGGCTTCACTGCCCCAGTTTAAAGATGTGCCTTATGCAAGCCGGGAGTGAAAGGAAGGGACTGGGGAGAGAGAACTTGTGGGTGCAGGCAATGAGTCTGTTGTACCATTTACGGCAAGGCAGGAAGTGGAGTGTTGGCAATGGATCTCGTGAGTCTTCTTGTTGCATAAGTCCTGGCAGCATTGCTGGTGAGCTGCTGGTGAGCCTTCTGCATCCCAGCAATAGTGTAAGAGTTGGGAAAATGCTCCGTGTGTCATGTGCTATGAATAAGGCCATTTGGTATGTGAAACCTAATGGGAATTGCAGCAGCTGATGGAGCCGCTGAATGCACTTTGCCATTGGCCCCAAAGCCCCAGAAATTGTTGCTGTCATTTTCCATATTACCCTGTCATCCTGGTTTTACCTACTTACTGGGCTAGAGTTGACAGATCTCCAGAATGTTACTGTGCAAATCCTCTAGTTTTATGGGGTTCAGTTCTGGGTAAGAAGAAAGGAGATTGCACAAATTTCCAAATCTCCATTCAGGAACAGCTTGTTTAGGGTTACCATTAGCAGCACTTTATACACCTTATTTGCCATCTTCATCACTATGATACTTCATCTTGTTGATGGGAAACTTCCCAATGGAGTGGAAATTATCTTTTGGATGAACAGCAAGCTATTCAACCTTAGCAGACTGAAAGCCAAAACTAAGGTCATAACAACATTTCTTATAGAACTCCAATATGCTGATGACAATGTAGTTTGTGCGCATTCAGAAGACAACCAACAAGCCACTCTAAACACCTTTACAGAAGCATATGAAAAGCTCGGCCTCTCATTGAACATCGAGAAGTCACCAGCCAATCCCTCTGCAATGCCAGAAATACAACTTAATGGTGTAACATTAGAAAATGTTGACCATTTCTGCTTCCTTGGGAGTCACCTCTCCACAAGTCAACATTGACACTGAAATACAACATTGCCTGAGTGGATCAAGAATAGGGCTCCACAGCCACCTACTGACCCACCACCAAGACACTACACTTGGAGGACCATCATCCTCGGGCTGTGAGGGATCGCCTAAGTAAGTAAGTAATTAGCAGCAACTAATTGACTTTCTGGTAGTGGTGGTTGTCTTGACTTCCATTTCCTCTTTGAATTGTTGAGATATCAGAGCTCACGTTTCATCCACCTTCTAGCTATAAACATGCCTGTTTTTTTTTCTTGTGTGCCTTCAAGTCATTTCCAACTTATGACAACCATAATGCAAAGCTATCACAGGGTTTTCCTGGCAAGATTTAATCACAGTGTGACTTGTCCAAGATCACCCAAAGAACTTCCATGGCTGAGTAGGGATTCAACATTATATGAACTTAAAGTGCTATGATTCCATCTTATGAAATCTTGTGGTTTCTATTTTGCCAAAGTTTTTGGAATTTTCCACTACAGAGATCTTGTGCTGCAGTTCACAGGAGCTTTGTAGCAGAGAGTACTAATTAACCAGCTCATCACATTGAGAGGGGAAAGCATGAGTGACTGTCCCTTTAAGGAGACTTCTGCCTCCCCATCATACATGAAAACTTATTAGTTGGCAATACATTGATCTTACATTCATCACAAGGTCAGTATTACTTTATTTAAATCAGGAGAAACAACAGTATCTGAAAACCAAGAGATTCCTTGCCCTTACCAAAGCCCCTTACATAAAAGGAGACACCAGTTTAAAACCAGTTATTTCCATGGGATCCTATAGTTCTGCACCAAAGCCCATGGGGTATAAGAAGTTAAAACCATTGCTTTCCATGAGATCCTATGATTCTGCACCAAACCCCATAGAATACAAGAGATAGCGCTCCAAATAAAAACCATTGCTTTCCATGGGATCCTATGATTCTGCACCAAACCCCATAGAATACAAGAGGCAGTGCTCCAAGCTAAAACCATTGCTTTCCATAGGATCCTATTGTTCTGCACCAAACTCCATAGGGTATAAGAGACAGTGCTCCAAGTTAAAACCATTGCTTTCCATGGGATCCTATGATTCTGCACCAAACCCCATTGGATGCAAGAGGCAGTGCTCCAATTTAAAACCATTGTTTCTATGGGATTCTATGGTTCTGCAGCAAACCACCATAGCATACAAGAGACAATGATCCAGGTTAAATCCATTGCTTTTCATGGGGTCCTATGGTTCTGCATCAAAGTCCATAGGATACAAGAGACTGCTGATGGTTGGGCAATGAAGCAGGACAGGAAACTTTGATGGTTCCCATCCCACCTGTTTTTCAGTTGCAAACATGGGAGTAAAGTGTGATAAGAGGTAGGAGCTATGAACACGATTGTTGGCCCATGTTGAGTTCCCTCCTTTCAGGACACTTCTGCCTCTTTTCAACCATGGAGGGCTATGTATGACAGCTGGAAGTAGTTTAACTCATGTGATGAGCTCAGTGCCAGAGTTCCCCCCTTTCAGGACTTCTGCCTCTTTTCAACCATGGAGGGCTATGCATGACAGCTGGAAATAGTTTAACTCATGTGATGAGCTCAGTGCCTCTCCATGCTTGAAAAGAAGCTGAAGTATCCTATGACTGGGAAATTTCTCAATGTGATAAGATGGTTATTCAGTAAAGAACAAATCCCAGGATTCCTTTGGATGAAGACACGGCATCTTACATGATCAGACTGCTGTAACTGGGTAGCTCAGATACACTTCTGAGATTTTCTGTAGCAGCACTCCAGTTATGGAGCTCCTTCCCAAGGGAAGCTAGACTGACTTTCTTTTTATTATACAAGATACTTCTGATGGTCAATTGAGGCTTTTTTTTATCTTGCTGTGTGGCTGTTTCAACATTGCTCTCTAATGTTTAGTGATGCTTCTGTTGTAAGTGTCTTTTGTTCTTATCATTTCATGATGGATGGAAACATTTCATTGATTTATACATTGCCTTGACCATCTATTGTGCATGAATAAGATATAAAGAAAGCCAGAGAAGTGTAGTGGTTTGAGTTTTAGACTGGGACTCTGGCAAATTGGGTTTTACTCCCCACTCAGCTGTGGAAACCCACCTTGGTTAAGTCTGCCTCAGAAGATGGTAGAGGCAAACCCCCTGTGAAGAAAAATATGTCACAGGTTGGCCTTGTTGTTTCAAATTTATGGCCACCCTTTCACAGGGTTTTCTAGGAATGTTTTGTTCCAGAGGGCATTTTTATTACCTTCCTCTGAGGCTGAAAGAGTGCCTAAGGTCACCCAGTGAGTTTCCATGGCCAAGCGGGGATTGAAACTCTAGTCACCAAAGTCACAGTCCGACATTCAAACCATGTACCATCAGCTGGAACTACTTGAAGGCACACAATAAGGACATTAAGAAAATGTTTACATAAATCACTGGAATTCTCTGCCCCTCAAAAACCTTATGGAGGGACAGGGAACTTCCCAGAGTGTGTATTTTAGGCCACATCAATAGTTAGTGTTGCTGACATTTCCTTACAATGTTAGGATATCTTTTGCCATGTTGTTCGGATGCCTGGCCACTGTCTCCCAAAGCATGAACAGAAAACGGAATGTTGGAGGACAGGAAAAGAGATTTAAAGACGGGCTCAAAGCCAACCTTAACTCTGGCATAGACACTGAAAACTGGGAAGTCCTGGCTCTTGCCTCCAGTTGGAGGTCAGCTGTGACCAGCAGTGCTGCAGAATTTGAAGAGGCACGAATGGAGGGTGAAAGGAGAAATGTGCCAAGAGGAAGGCACGTCAAGCCAACCCCGACCGAGACCGCTTTCGACCTGGAAACTGATGCCCTCACTACGGGAGAAGATGCAGATCAAGAATAGGGCTCCACAGTCACCTACGGACCCACAGCCAGGATACTACACTTGGAGCACTATCATCCTCGGACTACGAGGGATCGCCTAAGGAAGTAAGTAAAGTAAGTATCTCTTGCTGAACTTCAGCAGTGAAAGTCTTCTCCCTCAATCTTATCACTGTGGTTCTTGGAAGACAGGAAGTGATATTTGTTATCTGCAGCAAGGAAGGAAAAAGTGGTTTAAAGAAGAGATTGGTTTTGGTTACAGCAGCATCATAAGAAGATATTGTCTCTGGGAGCACAGGGAAGTTTTGATTTTTGGAGTTTTTAGAGATTGTCAGTTTTGTCAGTATGGGTTTTGCACTGGTAACAGTGGTGGCTGGTGGTTTCCTTGTGAGCAAGATAGTTAATCTTTGAGTTTTAGTCCACAGTTTAAAAGAACTACCGAAGATGCTGAACTCTGACCCCCAAATAATTTCAGCACATTGGATAGCTCCTGTGCCTCTTAGAATTTCACCTTCAGCCTTTTTGCCCCTAGTTGAGGGGTGGAGATCCTACAACCATTGGTCCACATGTGCCATTTTTGCACCTTCAGACTCCTCTTGAACCAGTCCTTTTACATTACATTATAATTTTTTACATTACATTACAATTTTTACTAGTGAAAGCACCTTCCTTTCCATCAGGAACATCTTATTTGTTTTGTCCCACTCCTCATTTGAAAGGGGGTTATATAAAACTATTGTTTCACTGTAGGGAGTCCTGAGGCAGAAAAGCCACTATCCTAACAAGTATTCCACATTTCATTGGACTGAAACTTCATGCCAAAAGCTAGAAAAAGGGATTTGGGCTGTGCTCAAGACTTGGGAAACCAGTAAAATGTTGGCTTCTTTCTGAAGCTTGGAAAGTTACTTGGAACAATAATGAATAGTGGAACCATTAAAGCCAAAAGCATTATCTGTTCAGTTATGGGTGTCTTCAAAGTGTGATTTTATTCATTTTTCTTCATTTGTACATTTGATATTTGTGGATTTGATTAAAATGATCTGTGTAGGAATATCTCCAGTGCAACTCTGCTGGAAGTTGCCCATGAAGTCATGCAGGAAGAGCTCGAGATTCCTAGAGAGCTGTTCTCTCAGGTCAAGAAAAAGTTTTTTTGATTCACTGTTTTTTCACATTTACTGGGGAAAGGGAGGGGTCCTGCACACCAAACCAGCGAATGTAAAGGGCTAACTGTAACTTACCAAAGCCTGTTTCTTTTCTTTAGATCAGTACCTCCTCCCTCTTAATCAGTCCTGTTGCAATAACAGTGCAGTAAATGGCATTTCTAAAAAATTTCCATTCAGACATGACCTGTACACCATCAAGGAATTTGCAGTTTGAAAGAGGAACACATACTCACACATACACAGGGAAACACGAGCTCTGCTAAATACCTACAACTTTCTATTAACTTCCTCAGACCATGCCCATTGTTAGAAAGTGTCTCTTAAGTTTACTTTTCTCCCGAGTAAAGCCCACTAATTGGAACTGCTGGAGTAAAAAGTGCCCTGTAATCTAATCAACAAAAGCAAACAATGTCTTATCTTCCACTCTTTTCCACAAGTTGCAACAACAAAGCGATGTGGAAAAAGCAGATGATTGTGCTGACAAAGAGTCTTCCCATGCCCTCACCCCCCTCCCACATCTGCGCATGATGAAACAAACCAAGCACGTTGTTGTTTGCAACTGGGAAGGAGATCATGGACTACATTATCTCATTTGCCATTCACATGCTACCCACAGTAACGGTTGGACTGACTCACACCCATTTGGCACAGAAGGGTTCAATTTGCAGATTCCGGAGTTTAAGGTGAATTAGCTCCCAGGAATGCTCTTGGGAGTCAGGACTCAAATAAGTAGAGACTCAGGGATGGATCTTTGGTATGAGAATTGCAGATCTGTCCTAATTTTAATCTCTGAAATGTTAGATGATATAGTGTATGCAGATTTATGTATTATTTATAGAAGCCATTTCCGTCCAGCTCTTCAACCACAAAAGTTCCCAAAGGATTACAAATCAATAGAAACAAGACAGTCAGCCCTTCCTCTCAGAGTTATAATCTGGAAAAATTTATACGAAGTGGAGAGATGAGGAAGGACATTAAAAAAAAAACACAGTCACCAATCCTTAATATTAATGCTTTTTATAAAGAAATGCTACTATAGAAACTATTGCAATTCCAAGAAAGACATTCCTTCCAATTGTCCTGATTTTGCAGGAACAATCCCTACTAAATCCTTTTTTTCAGATAATATTAAAATGTCCCTTCTTCTTATTTTGCCCTCATCTTCAATTGTTCCAAAATTGTTTTCTAAATTCATTTGCACTTGCAGTAGAGCTTCGCTTCAACATAA
>NW_026847549.1:22865510-23123808 GCF_025583915.1 Anolis sagrei ordinatus
GGTAAATATACACTCCACTTCCCTCACCTGTGGATCCGGGTGGGAAGCAGATTGTGTTGGATAATACAGAACATTGGATATGTGAAGGTTGGATAAGCGAGACTCTACTGTAATTAACTCAGTGGAAGAAAGGAGAAGAGGGGCTGGAACCTCTTCTTCAACTTCTTCTTGGTTGCATGTTCTTTCACATTATTATTTTTTTGCCACCATAATCATGCTCTGATATTTCTTTGCTGTAATTCTTGATTTTTCATCTTTGAAATAGCTGAGGGTATATCAATGTTTTCAATTTGCTTATGATGCATTCAGAGCCTGATGATTTCACAAGGAGAGGAAACTTGGAAGATCCTATTTAGGACACTATCCTAAGGGCCCAATGGCATAAACCAGGCACTTTTATAAGGCACTGGATGGTGGAGTTGTCCTTTAGGAGGCATCTTAACTAATGAGCCTGTCCTAACTAATGAGCCTGTCTCTCTCACCTCTTATCATTTTTCACAGACTTGATGGAAAGCCTAGTTTCTTTTAAGTGGATAACACTGCTAGCTGTTATTCTATCACCATTATAAATGCTGCTCATTACAGAAATACTAAAAATTAACTAGGTATTTTTGATTACAAAAGTGTGAGTCAAGCACTGAAAGAGTTAGAAGTCAGTGGGCCAAAGCTAATGTTATCCTGAGGAGAATAAGCAGGCTGGAGACTGTTAGAGTTAGTGGGTCAAAGCTAGTGTCATCCTAGGAGTGTGAGGTAAACCTCAGTGTGAGAGAAGCCTCATGTTTAAAGCTTCAGTGTGTGAAGGTTGCTGCATTTTCTTCCATTTAGCAGTGGACTCTAACTTAGAAAAGTGCAGGCCTGTCCTCTTTGCTGCAATTGTTGTTAACTTTTGTCAAATTGACTTTGACTTATGGTGACCCAGTGAATGAGAGATCCTCAAGTCAACCTATCATCAACACTGCTCAGGTCTTGTAGACTCAAGGGCTGTGGCTTCCTTGACTGAGCCTATCCATCTATAATTCAGCCTTCCTCTTTCCTATTGCTTTCTACCTTAGCAAGCATTTTTGTCTTTTCAAGTGAGTCATATCTTCTCTAGATGTGTACAAATTACAACAATTTCACTTTTGTTATCTTGGCTTTTGGGAGAGTTCAGGCTTGATTTGGTCCAGCACACATTTATTTATCTTTTTTTTTAGCAGTAACTCTCTCTTCCAGCAACACATTTCAATGGAGATGATGCTCTTCCTGTCAGGTTTCTTCACTAGTCAGTTTTCACAATCAAACATAGAAATGGGATATATGATGGCAAGCTGTTTGTTTGTTTTCGTGTCAGGAGCGTCTTCAGAAACAGCAAGTTGCTTCTGGCATGAGAGAATTGACTGCCTCCAAGGACGTTGCCCAGGGGATGCCTGGATGTTTTTTTTTATAATATGTTTTTTATTTAGAATATGTTGCTCATAGAGGAGCTGAAAGAAAGGAAGGGAGTGGTAAGAGTAAACAGGGAAAAGAAAGGGGAAAAGGTGTACATAGGAGGGGTGGGTACAATATTTCCCTTTAAAATTAGAAATATGATAATTTGTTGATAAGGATTGCAGTATAAAGGGTAGGGAAAGGGCGGGGAGAGGGTGTTTTTTATGTTTTATCATCCTTGTGGGGAGCTGGAGCTGACAGAGGGAGCTCATCCACACTCTCCCTGGATTGAAACCTCTGTCCGGTTGGTCTTCAGTCCTCCCGGCATAAGGGTTTAACCCACTGCATCTCCGGGGGCTCCTTCTTGATGACAAGTGGAAACTCTAATTAGACTCCATTCTTTTTGCCTCTTAGGAAGTCTGTATAGTATTTTCTACACTGGCAAACCTCTGACATTTCAGGGTTTCTCTTAAATGTTTAGTTCTTTTTAAAACTTGGAGGCAATAGGAACAGCCTTATGCACAGGAAATGGGAGAAGAGTGAGCCTTAGCAGGTGATAGGAAACTGCTTGCCATGCAATGCTGAGTCAAAAGTCATCTTGTCCAGGACAACAGCTCAATTTCTTAAATTCTGTCACTAGATAAGATTACTTTTGCTCTCCTCTTTTTGCCATGTTGTCTTAAGTTAACTCTGAGCTTGCATTAAATGTTTTTTTTTTTGCTGAGAGTTCATGTCCATAACCTGGCATGCTCTGGGTTGGATGGGGAAATTCTCCAAAGTTCCTTCTGACATTGTTGTGTTTGCAATACACAAATTAAGTGTGAGCTTCTTGGATCTCAGTTTGTGTTTACCTCTCCATCTACAACAGCAGTAGTAAAGTTTTGGCAGGGGGCCCTAGCTGTCATATCCAACTGCTTGACACTCACAGCCATGCTGGGATCCAGCCCAGCACCTTAGGAGTTTCCCAGTATTTGAAATGTAGTAGCCCTTCTACTCCTATTTCCACAAACACCAAGCCAAAGGAAACAAAACAAACACGAGGGAGTCAACACAGGTCATTTCAACCAGTCTATAAACAGCATTGCTGGCCTCGGCAGTTCTCCCTTCCAGAGGCCCTTCGATCTCAACGTGACACTTAATTCAGGAACACATGATGAAGCAATACTTGTTTAATTCATACAAGCAAACAAGCCAAAGGAGAGCCAAGGTTGCAAAGGGCTACCATATGAACAGGCACTTTTATTTCCTTTGGATAGTGCTTTGTAATTGGATCCCCTCTAATATTTATTTATTTACAGTTTTTTTATATTCCGCCCTTCTCACCCCGCAGGGGACAGGGCGGATTACAGTATACACATATATGGCAAACATTCAATGTCAGTTTGACAAACAATATAGACAGACAATACACAGAGGCTATTTAACTTTTTTCTGGCCGCCAGGGGAGCTGCTGCTTTCATCGTCCACCGATGAAGTTCTTCCGCATTCCACATTCCCCGGAGTCTTTTCTTTATGGCCTCATAAATTAGTTAATTTAGCCTCCCACACAAGGTGGTACCTTATTTTCCTACTTGACAGATGCAACTGTCTTTCGGGTTGCAAAGGTCGACAACAGGCTACACAATGGCTGGACACCCACTCCAACCTGGGCTGGCTTCGAACTCATGACCTTTTGGTCAGAGTGATCTTAATGCAGCTGACACTCAGCCAGCTGCACCACAATCCCGGTGCCGGTTCCACAGAGTGAAAAAGGGACACATGTGGGCAAACAACACTGGAGTATGGCCAAGATGGTAAAAGTTATTAATAAGGAGGCCAGGAAAGGATGCCATAGTTTAATTTTGCCTGAACCTACAGGGAAGGTCAAGATTTCCCTTCCACCCAATTAATAGAAACTCGGACTTTTATAAAGCAGCTATAAAAGTGGGATGACAGAGGATTAATTAAGGCTCTCCCTGTCAAATTTAGACAGTTGGTGTGTATGTTAAAGTGTGTAACACATCATGTAAGACACAGCTGTTGAAATCCCATACATTACATACAGATACTTTGTGTTCAGGGGGGTCTGTTCTCCCTTAACACCCACAAAACATTTTAATATGCTGCAGTTCTTTTTACAAGGTTGGCAGAGCATGAGAAAAGAAGGGCACTGCAAATAAACAACACCCAGTAGATGATCTTAGGTCAGTTGACAGCTCCAATTTAAGATAATCTTGTGATATCTGGAAGGCATACGTTTTAGCAATCATACCCCTTGGCTCAACAGATCTAGAATGGAATGCTGTTTGGCAAACTTTCAAGGAATGACCTCAGCAGAACAGTCGGCTTTCACCACTTCGTAGCTCCTCCATGTCACCCCCCTCCCACTTCTAACGCAATGCATGAAATAGCTAGTCCTATGGAGTCCTCTCTGGTTTCCCAACTAAATTTGGCTTATTGACTGTTGAGGTTTTTGCCACCTGGGAAAGAAATGCAGAGAGATTTTTGCAGGGCCAGCCAAAAGAAGAATCATGAGCTTTTAAAAGATTTTATTTTATTTTATTTTCAACCACATGTTTGGGCTGCTTTCTAAGATTTTCTGGGTGTTGAAATAAAACCTGGATCCTGAAAAGATTTTAAACTCCAACTCCAAAAATATTACAGCAAGCAAGGGGTTCTAGAAGCTATAGGATAAAAAAGTAACTTTCTCATATCTGGGAAATGTGTTGTTTATTCATTCAGTCACCTCCAACTCTTTGTGACCCCATGGACCAGCCCATGCCAGAGCTCCCTGTTGGCCTTCACCACCCCCAGCTCCTTCAAATTGGAACTGTTGGCAGACATAAGCATTGGGAAATCTTGAAAAGTGTGGGCTGTTAATATGTGCTATCAGTTTCCCAGATGTGGTGCTGGAGGAAAATTCTGAAAGTGCCTTGGACTGCAAGAAGATCAAACCAGTCTATGCTTCAGGAATCAAGCCCGACTACTCACTGGATGGAAGGATATTAGAGGCAAAGATTAAGTACTTTGGCCACATAATGAGAAGACAGGAAAGCTTGGAGAAGATAATGATGCTGGGGGAAATGGAAGGAATAAGGAACAGGGGTCAACCAAGGGCAAGATGGATGGATGTTATCCATGAAGTCACTAGCTTGACTTTGAAGGAGCTGGGGGTGGCCACGGCCAACAGGGAGTTCTGGTTTGGGCTGGTCCATAAGGTCACAAAGAGTCGGAGGCAACTGAACGAATAAACAACAACAAGAGAGAAGACTTTTACCAGGTAGTTGGATAGTTATCCCATGTTATTTATTTAACCTTTAACCTGATCATATTTTTAAAATGTTTGGAATAGTTCACAATGAGAATAATTTAAAACAATCATAAATATTTTCCAAAGAAATAATTCAAATATAACAACATTAAAGATAAATGTTTTAAAACTCATATCATCAAATCTACTATAAGAATAGTTTTTTAAAAGTTCTCAGAGAAGTTTGGAAACAATACCAACCATTGAAACAATAATAAAGGTCTTAAAGACAATTCAAAATGCACTTTAAAATAATGTAGTTGAGATGTTTTAAAACTACAGTACACATTTTGTAACCAGTACCAGCATTTTTACTACAGAAATATTTCAACCTAGCTTTCATAACAGTAATATTTTACAATACTTGTGAAATGCTGTAAAGCTGGAGTTTGGCAAGACTCCCTAAGAGCTCATTCCACAGTTTTGAGGACACTACTGGTAATACTTGCTGCAAAAAGAAAAGAAAAGAAAAATTTAGTTCATGTTAGACATATGCCTGCTCATATGGTAAAATATGTTTTTGTTAGCACTAAACTAGTTGTAATACAGAAGACCCACAATTTACATCATTTTCTTTGCCCCCCAAACGCTGGAGACATTTGTTGATAGAAACCAGGAGATGAGGGACTTTCCTCCCTACTTTGTTTTCCCATTTTAAGTCCTCATCAAATTGCTATCAGCCACAGAGAGGGAAAAACAAATACCCGTGTTGTCTCCAACTTGGCTCTTTGTTGGTTAATGGCAGCTTCAGTTTAAATTGGGGCAATGGTTATGTGGGTGAATTAACCCTATTCCTCATTCTCCTTGTGCTACCTCTGCTTTGTTCCTGACTATCCGAATTCAAACATCCAAAGGTATAAAGAGGCCCAAGTCAGTGCAATTCTAAGTCTGTGGCAGTCATGTTTCCTTATATAGAGAATATATGTACCATTTAGCCTACTGTAGAGAGTGTGAAGCAGTCACCCGAATCAGTAATGCTGTGAAATACTAGAACATTATCAACAAGTTTTTTGTATTATAGTTTTACTACTTGGAAACTCGAAAGGCATTTCTGGGATTTTCTATACTAGTTCCCACATTCCCCTCTTTTATTTCTGAGCAGTCTTGGGCATTGGGGATTGAAAGTAGATTTACAAGGAATATAGGCTGCTTCTACAAGGCAATTAATTTGGAGCAGAATGTGGATTATAATGGTCTGAGTCATTCCAGAATGACCACATAGGCACCACATAAACTAGCTGGAAGATGCAAGAGAGCCCACACAGATCCACCAGATATCTTAATTCACATTCTGCTCCAAAGTAATTGGCTAATCTGAAAGCCAGGATTAATTCTTGTTTTTATCTCCTTGCAAAGATGAACAGATTCCTGGCAATGCTTGCCTCACAACTCAGCAAGACAAGGCAGTAAAACCAAGTGTCCCAATGGGAACACTGGACAGTATGCTCAAGAATTCTGAAAACTGAAGTCCAAAATATCTGAGTAGCCAAAGTTTGAGAAATACAGATAGTGTGGAAGAGCTCTTGATTAGCGATGCTTTGGACTGGTTCTGGGCACATTTACTTCAATTTCCTTTGTGTCAATTTCCACAATCTGCTAGCCCAGAAGCAATCTGGGTCTCTATCTCATGGCTTACCACAAACCTGTGGTTTAATAAAAACAATCCTGTTCTAAGGCTGTGGCCTTAACATTTCAGGAAATGGGAAGCTGCAGATCTGACATCCTCACAATGTGACAGAACATACTGTGATTATCTCATCATGAATTCCAATGACCTTCAGGATTAGGGCTAGACAGCCTTAATTTTGTGAAGAACAATGCTACCTTCTTCTTGTCTATAATTAGTAAGAAGCATTCCCAGTCACCACAATTTCCTGAAAATCCAGTTATAGTCTTAGATTCATGAACAACATGACTAAAATTGATATTTTCAGAATTGCCTATTAAGAAGGCAGGTCCTTGCAGTAATTTTGTTGTGCATGAAATGTTCAGGGCACAAAAAACCTATATTTCCTTTGCCAAATTAGGTGCCTCGGCTTATATTTGGGTCGGCTTATACTTGAGCATATACGGTATGTTTTGCTGGAAAGTCCCTCCATGGTCTGGTTTCAATATGTACCAAAAGAATAAAAAGAAACAAATGTTATGTTTGCACACATTATGCACCTGTATAATGTGTATACACAATAAATGTTGACATCTACCAGAAATTCCTCAGGTATTTTAGAAGACCCACAAATTTAGGGCAATATGACAAGAACCATGGTAAGTGCCCGCCAACCAAACTTAATTTTTAATCTTCATTGTTTGCTGATAGATATTAATAATTGCTATAACAGGATGGGAAACAATAATTGCACTCAAAAGCAACTGCCTGTATTGGCCATTGATTACTGGCATATCTCCTTATTTACCAGTAAATTTATAATACATGGGTTGTTGTTTATGTTTTATTATAGAATATAGCTATTGCATATATTAAACTAAATTTATAAGTATTTTTAAACACAAAATCAATCTAAATCCCAATCCCTCTTTCTCCCAAGAGAAATATCTACCATTTTTTGCTTTCTGGTCCAAATGATCACAAAGTCACTGGGACGCTTCACCAGTTCCTTCACAGACAACTATAACAGTTTCATGTAACAGGACAATAGCAACAGTTATCAGTTTATGCATGGTGGTTTGAATGTTATAACCCTGCAATTACAGTGCAATTATAACAAATCCAGAGGTGTAACAGTTGATTTCCCATTCCCTTGCAACTCAGTCATGCAATTTATTTTACACAAAGTTAAAAGCGCCCATAATTATATGACTCTCCAGCATTTAGACCCTCATCAGAACAAACTCTTTTTCCTCTTAGTTCTTTGTCCTATAAGACTATATAGTCAATTATTAGGGGTTCCACCTACCAACTGTATGCTATGCTTAGCAGGGTAGTAGATCTATAAAACAAGCTTATTGTCCTGGTAAATCTCTGACTGAAGAAATTACTCTAGGACATATCTGGAGGAGGGAAGATAAGGTATAATTTTACTCTTACACAAACTCTTATACATTCTTACTACTACAGAAACTCTGGTGCTGCTCAGTTTAAGTAGCCTTTTGTTTGCAACAGCCTTTGGTTATTTTAATGGCCTTTTGGCCCGGGACTGACTATCTTTGGATTCTTAGCATTGTAAAATTCCTTCGTCACCACACCCCTTGTCACCCAAGGACATAAGTTTGTCTGAAGCATATCCCAGAAAATACCACTCTGGGACACAAAATGATTGTTACTACTTTAATAAAAGTAGTATGGCATGGATTTGAGTTGACCTTTAATGTAGCTGCTAAAGATTCAGAACCAATTTGGAGGATGAGGTCAGTGTGCTGGATGGCACCTCCAAAGTTCAGAGCACAACCTGGACTGGACTGGACACCCTACTGATATGGAAGTCACCATCTGCCACTGAAGTAGATGGTCCTTTGCAAGCTAGAAATAGTTGTACACATTGTATGTAGAGATGGGGAGGAATCATGTTTCTTTTTGTTTATGGAGACTTTAAATGTGCTTCTTCACAATCAGAATATCAGAAATATCAGTCAGTGATGCATCAAAGACACAGCTATGACACTGCAGTTGTGCTCCTTCTCCTGATCCAATTCCTGAAATAATTCTGCCATTCTAATAAGTGGGGCTGTTCAGGATTATATGACCAGTCCCCTCCTATCAGCAACCAATGATGAAGCAATGGTTCAAGGGCAGAAGAAGGGACCCTCTTCAGGGTCCTTCCACAACTCTGTTGCATCCTCACTTGCTGGTGTTTGACATCGCCATGGATCTCCATTACTCAGAATCAGAGAATCAGAGTTGGAAGAGACTGCAGATACATGTACACCGGTGGTTCTAAACCTGTGGGTCTCCAGATGTTGTGGCCTTCAACACCCAGAAATCCTAACAACTGGTAAACTGGCTGGGATTTCTGGGAGTTGTAGGCTAAAACACCTGGGGACCCATAGGTTGAGTATCACTGATCTACACTGTAGAATTAATGCAGTTTGACATGCATTGACTCCATGCTATGGAACCCTGAGAATTGTAGTTGGGTGAGACACCACCTTCTTTTTCAGAGAAGGCTAAAGACCTTATAAAGCTCCCTTAGTTGTATAGCATTGAACCATGGCAGTCAAAGTGGGGTTAAACCACATTAATTCTGCAATGAAGATGCACCTCACAAACGCTATCCAGTCCAACACCCTGTCATGCAGGAGTATAAAATCAAAGGGTGTTTGACTGGTTTTTAAGGTGAGTTTCAGATGCACATATTATCTTATTATAATCCCAGTTATTGAATACAACATATTGACCACTTAGTGCTAAATTCATAAGCAGTCTTGGAACACAAAGCTAATGCAAATCTCAGTTGCTCTTACTCCAATTTTATGACATCAGATCAGAACAACAAATCACACAGCAACTTTTAAAAAAATGCTAAATGCAGAAGAAAGTGAAACTGATAACTTTTTCCCTTTCTCCCTAAAATAGAGAGACATTTAAACCATTTCTTGTTTACCTGCGTATTGGAAGACTTTCTCCCCAAAGCATTTCTTGGTTTAAAACATCATGGGAGGTCAAGAATTCCCAGTGATGCAAAAATGATCCAAAACACTTATTTCCCCTGAAGACTAATTTAAAAAATGCATCTGACAATACTAGTTAGAAACTTACACCCTAAGCTGGTACTTTAGAAAGAGGAGGAGAAGCAGCCATCAGGAGCCTTGTTGTCACACCTTTCACGAGACCAGTCACTCTAGTTACAACAGTGTAGTAACCAAATTTTAGTTCTTGCGGACCACAGTTTGGGAACCACTGCTGTAGACTATGTATGAGGCATACAGAAACAATAGGATGTACTAGTCATGAGCATTGTGTTCCTGAAATAAGTAAATATTCAAAAGGAAAGATTTTGGGCAGAAAACTATTCTGAAATGGGTTTTTGTTGTTGTTGTAAGAAGACAAAGAGCTGGGTGTTATAGGCAAGAAAATGTTGACCACTTTGGAATCTGCTGTCTTAAGCAGTGCTTTCTGTTTGGGGCATGGTATGAGAAGCTGGACTCAAGTGAAGTACCAAAGGCTTGCAGTAGGTTTATTTTTGTTTTGTAAGTCCCTTGTTCAATCCTTTTTTTATTGTTGTATAAAGAGAGGATCTATTGTGTGCCATGTGTGAAGATCCCTTACCTTGCCAGCCGGGGTGGCAGGGCCCAGGAGAGGCAGGCTAGTTAGTTAAGCCTTAGAAGGCCTGGCAGGGAGCAGCAGGAGCCATTTTGGTTTAGGGAAAGCTCCAGTTCAGAGAGGGGGAGTGGCCTAGGCCTGGGCCAGCCCTGAAACAGCCAGGATTGGTTTGTAAAAGGGGGCGGAGTTAGACTGTTGGAGGGAAAGAAAGAAGCTTATTTAGGCAGTTCAGTTCTGGTTGATGTTAGAGTTAGAGCAAGATTATAGAAAGCTTTTAGGAGTTCCTGATTAGAATAGGCAGTTTGCCTGAAGTTTGCACAGTGAAATAGGCTGTGGCAAACTGGTTACAGCTATTTTAGGGAAAAATAGCTAGGTTTTGTAATAGGAACTGTAACAAAGAAAGAACCATTCTCTCATGCAACCGTTACGCTTTTTAAGAACAAGAACACTTTAATTGCAACAGCCAAGCTTATTAAACTGCATTCGCTTTCTTCTGTACAATACTCAATAAACTTTCCTTGTTATTTTTGAAACTTAAGCATGAGTCAAGTGCCATTTGTGGATTTAGTCCCTTTTCTTTTTAAATCAACCTCACCTGTTTTCCTTCAAAGAAGCCTTTTAAAAGACAGTACCTGGTGGTGTTTTAAACAACCTTTTTAACATCTTAAATAGCTAGAGGGTTCCTGTTCATTTAGGTTATGGTGGCAGCGAAGGTTTAAATAGAGAGACATCCCCTCAAGCGTTGTGTGAGTGCCAGGGAAGTCTTTATAAAGTGGTGTAAACTCTTTATATTAGAGGGACAGTTGGTGGGTTCTGTTTGACCCCCTGCCCAGACGGCCATTAAGGAGTTATTATAATTGGTGGCAGCGGTGGGATTGTTTGACCCCCTGCCCAGTGTGGCCATTAAAGAGGAGGTTATTATACCATGCTCCTGGATTTACCAGTTGCACTTGTTCCAAGATCAGGATAATAGAATTAGAAGTGTAGAGAACATTGTGAATTGAAAGAAGGCTGACTTAAACCTGTTTTTGGTCATTTGGCTGAAATAACACACAAAGGATTCTCATTTCTCATTTCAGTTCTGCTCTTTGTCACATTCTGTGTAGGTTGATTATAGGAATATTTAGTAGAAAATGTGAATTTTGCAGTTGCTTTATATTACTACACAAGTAGGATCTTCAACAAAATGTTGCTGCACATCTATACCTCCAGCAAGAGTACTGCCCACCATTTCCTTGGAGCAGTAATTTCATTTTCTTCCTTACTGAGCTTTTTTTTCCTTCCGACACTCAATTTCCCATGGCTCTTGACCATATTAGCACTACATTGTGTCTTTTTTTCCAACCTGTTCCAGGGTCCATACTTGTATTAGCAGAATGAATCATGAGAAAATTATAGTGGTGCATATGCATGGAATAGGTTAGTCATCAGAACAAATAAGTACCATTATTTTAAATGGAATGTGGTCACAATCTAATTTTACCAGATGTTTGGAGAGATGGGTCAATTAGTGAGTTTCAAACATTCTAAAATTTGCCATACTTCTGTTTGCACTTATGTTCCTCATACAGTATGGCAGCCTTATCCATGGATTTGATACCCATGGCTTCACTTACGCATACTCCAAAAATATATTCATCGCAGAAGTGTTTGAGAGCCTCCAATGCAATTCCATGTTATGCTTTCAGCTTAGGTATAGTCAATATGCCTCCTGGAGAAGGGGGACTTCTTTCTGCTAAGGTAGCTTTTTTCTGGTGGATTTTGAATAGATCAATTTGGAAAATGCTTTTGGACCACAACTCTTGGAATCTCCCAACCAGTAGACATGTTCATTGGGAAGAATCTGAGAATTGTAATCCCCTCATAAGCTTTTCTTGGGACCATGTCAAATCTAGTGGACTACCTGACCAAAACAAAACAGAACTAGCTAACCAAACAACCAGACAGAGGGGTTAATGCTGATATCCTAGATTAGCTATTGCATAAAGCAGTGATTCCCAACCTTTTTTTGACCAGGGACCATTCTCCGACATTAGTACCAAAAAGGTTACGAATCAGTTTTTGGTCAACTTTAGATTTGGTTTGGTTATCTGGGGTGCTGATTCAGAAAACTGCATTGGTTAGACCACATCTGCTCCAGTTTCTGATACAGAACATATGTCATCCAGTAGTCACCATCTGCTCACCCACAGAAAACCATATTTAATTATCTACAGCTAATGTGGTAGTAGCAATCTTTTGTGGGCAGTCAGCCTCTCCCCTCCCAACATCCCTGTTGTCTCAGCACTATAAGAGGATTTTGTGAGACCAGGTGTTCTCGTTGCCATGTAGTTTCAAGGCAACGGTGTAGTATTTTCGTTCTTGTGGACTACTGCTGGTCCATGGACTACAGATTCGGAACCACTGGCATATAAGGAAATAATGCATCCTGATTCACCACTACCATCTACCCTAAGAGCCTGCAGTCAGATTGACTGATGGAGGTATGTTGAGTATCTGATTGGAGTACAAGGATATGATGTTTCTACCTCTCTCCTGCCAACAAGAAGACTGTGACAAGAACATATGTCAGAGCTTCTGATAATTTTTACAGGCTCACTGTAACATCATCCTCTCTGAGGTGAACAGATTAAGGTAAAAGAGACCCAATTTATCTGCTGATCCTTCAGGTGGACATTTATGTAGACTCGAATAGGGCTGTGTAATTTTACTGAATACAGATCAGTTACAGATTTGTAAATTTAGGTTGGAAATCCATAACTGAAACTCTGAATACTAGTCAGTGTCTCTCCTTGCTAACAACTTCATTCAGTTTTATATGCCTTGCTTTTCTGTTGTGACTTGCATTGATTGTGTGGGTTTTTTTTTAGTACTATCAATCACCAGATAATTTTCAAAGAAGAGAAAGTGAAGTATAAATAGTTAAAGCCAATTATAAATATTACATTATTATGAAAGAAGAAGATGGCAGGATGGAGACAACGCATGACTTCTTTCTTATACTTGAAGCCTTCATACCTCTTTAAAGAAGCATCAACTCTCACATGCTTGCACAGACATATGTACACACCCAAACACAAGGGGATCACATCAGAAATGAAATGCTAATCAGTGACTGAGCTGAATATTTGTGTTATTGTAAGTAACAACCTGTACAGAGAAAACTCCCAATCAAGACCAGAACTTTATGCATACCTGGTTTTCATGGGGACTAAATTCATTAACGAAAAATGTAGAAAGTTGGATAAAAAAGAATGAAACAAAACCACATTTTTGGCTTACCTTGCATTTGTTCGTGATAAGGCAACAAAACGACAGCAGCATGATAAAAGCCTCATGTGATCTTAGAGTAAGACTGTGAACAACAGGCAGAGTCAAAGAATAATTAAATGATCAGGACCCAAAGCCACACATCCGGCACTACAAAGGTTCTGTCTTCTAAAATAAAGTGTCTGCTACCAATAATACAAATTATGTGGAAATGGAACACATTTTTGCAAGCTTTGTCTTTTGACTGCAAGATTCTGGAAACAAAGACATTCAAAACAGATTAAGGGTAATTTTTGATCTCGAAATAGCTACAGGTGAAACATACATCTTGCATCCAGTCACTTGACAGATCCAAAGCCCATTTGTTGGGTTAATTACAAAAAGCTTTTTCCACTAATGCAGAGGAAGTAGCCCTCATCAGAGAACCGGAAAGGCAGGCATCAAAACAGTTTCTGTAGGACTAAAGGTTTTGAAATAGGAATTTTCCAGTCCATGCCCTAGTTCTGCACAGAGAAGGAAAGTATGGGCAGTTAAGGTCAGGATAATATTACTTGAGCCTAGAATTGATCTGTTCCTAAGAAGATAATAATTCAAGAAAGCCGATTCTATGTCACTACCCAGAATAAGGTAATTTGTTGGCAACCACAAAAAGCTACAGGGATGATTGCCTCATTCTTTCACTTATGTGTCCAAACTTTTTGTGTTAGTTGTGTAACTACGTGACAGCAGTGCCAACATTTCACAGGCAGGACACATGCATCTGACCAACATCAAAGTTGTCAGTTTCAATGAGGAAGAACACACATGTTGGGAGAAGATGTAGCAGTTTGCTTTTGCAAGCATTTACTGGAAAAGGAATGACTTTTCCCCTTCTGAGTTAGGGGAGTTCAATCTACATTTGCATTTTAAACTTAATTTGTACAAATAGAAGTAAGCTGAAAACAAAATGAGAAAGTGGAGGAGGAAAGAAAAATCATAATATTTAAAAAGCAGCTGTCAAAGTGGAACAGCAGATAATGAAGTGAGACCATGCAGCTCAATTGGGACATTTTGGGAGTGTGTAATCTCTTCCCCTACTCAGCACTTTCCCCTCTAGTGTTTTTCTACTGAGGTCTAGAAAATATATGAAGGAAAATAAAGTTAAAGTGGTGTCAAACTGCACCAATTTTACAGCGTAGAGCCTCCCCAAGTTTATTGCCGCCTAGGAATTAGACGACAGAACAATGCAATTAATGCACCATCATTTCTCTACTCTTTGTTTGTTGTTGATTCATTCAGTCGCTTTTGACGCTTTGTGACCACATGGACCAGCCCATGCCAGAGCTCCCTATTGGCCATCGCCACCCCCAGCTCTTTCAAGGTCAATCCAGTCACTTCAAGGATACCATCCATCTATCTTGCCTTGGTCGCCCCCTCTTTCTTTTTCCTTGCATTTTCCCCAGCATCATTGTCTTCTCCAGTCTTTCCTGTCTTCTCATGATGCGGCCAAAGTACTTCATCTTTGCCTCTAATATCCTTCCCTCCAGTGAGCAGTCAAGCATTATTTCCTGGAATATTTATTTATTATTTTTATTTACAACATTTATATGGACTGGTTTGATCTTCTTGCGGTCCAAGGCACTCTCATAATTTTCCTCCGGTACCACAGTTCAAAAGTGCCCATCTTCCTTCACTCTGCCTTCCTTACAGTGCAGCTCTTGCATTCATAGGTTACTACAGGGAATTGTTGTTGTTCATTCGTTCAGTCGTCTCCGACTCTTCGTGACCTCATGGACCAGCCCACGCCAGAGCTCCCTGTCGGCCGTCACCACCCCCAGCTCCTTCAAGGTCAGTCCAGTCACTTCAAGGATGCCATCCATCCATTTTGCCCTTGGTCGGCCCCTCTTCCTTTTACCTTCCACTTTCCCCAGCATAATTGTCTTCTCTAGGCTTTGCTGTCTCCTCATGATGTGGCCAAAGTACTTCAACTTTATCTCTAGTATCCTTCCCTCCAGTGAGCAGCCGGGCTTTATTTCCTGGAGGATGGACTGGTTGGCCATTGCTTTAACCATGTAGACCTTCGTTGCCAGTGTGATATCTCTACTCTTTACTATCTCATTGAGATTAGTCATTACCCTCCTCCCAAAAAGGAAACATCTTCTGATTTCCTGGCTGCAGTCTGCGTCTGCAGTAATCTTTGTGCCTAAAAATACAAAGTCTGTCACTACCTCCACGTTTCCTCCCTCTATTTGCCAGTTATCAATCAGTCTGGTTGCCATCATCTTGGTTTTTTTGATGTTTAACTGCAGCCCAGCTTTTTCACTTTCTTCTTTCACCTTGGTTAAAAGGCTCCTCAGCTACTCCTCGCTTTCAGCCATCAAAGTGGTATCATCTGCATATCTAAAGTTGTTAATGTTTCTTCCAGCAATTTTAACTCCAGCCTTGGATTTGTCAAGCCCTGCACATCGCATGATGTGTTCTGCATACAAGTTGAATAGGCAGGGTGAGAGTATACAGCCCTGCCATACTCCTTTCCCAATTTTGAACCAGTTGGTTGTTCTGTGATCTGTTCTTACTGTTACTACTTGGTGATTATACAGATTCTTTAAAGAGACTTTATTCTGCTTGGTTTCAGTTGTTCATGAAAACATTGTTTCTCCTGAAGTCAGTTACCATTCTTGGATGGAAGTATAGCAAAGTATGCCTCTGACAGCCCTACTGATTTATTAGAATTATTATTCCCTACTATTTAGAAATCACACGTAGAATACCCCCTGAATTCAAACTGCACTGATTTAACCTCAGTCCTTTGCATGATTTGTAAACAGAAGGTTAGAACATTTTTGGTATGTAACAGTGGATAAAACTGGGCATGGGACACAGGATGTGTGTGTGTTAGCTAGTGTCATGATCCTTTGGAATCTCTCATTCATAGGATTGCCATAAAGCAAAGCTGACCTTATGGCACATCATCAAAACAAACAACTGGACATCAAATAAACCCTGACCTTTACCTACATTCTGAACAAAAACCACGTTGGACAACACTAGTTTCTTTGAGGTGTTTATACAGATGAATTGACTGATAATGCCAGATTTTCCTCTTACCACCCATACCTGAAGAATCTGGTACAATGAATGGGGAGTTTAAAGTTTTATCTTTGTTTTACTTACGGTATTGATCAAGAAGAAAGGGAGAATAAGGGAGTATCAGTTTGTCAAAGCCCAAAGAAAAGCCCTGAAAGCATAGTTTCCTATCTTTATTATTTAACCTCTTGTACAACCCCAGGATGTAATTAAGCCAAAATAAACAATTTCAAGACTGACCTGATTTTTGTCGGGCAGTCACATACTTGTTTAAGTCTGCAGACTAAAGTACATTTACCTGCAGGAATGTTCCACAGAGGTCTATGAAACATACTTTTGAGTAGACATGCACTGCAAACTTACCTCATCAAAGTCAGTGGGAAATAATAACCCCGTTGTCTGAAAGCGACTGAAATAACTTTGTCTGGAATATATCCCTTTGTTTTGTTGATTGTCACTGGGTTTCTGACAATGGCATGGACCATAAATGTGTCATTATTACTCACTTGTTCATATGACTCAACTTCTTCCCTGTTGGGATACACTGCAGTTTCTCCAGCACTGAAATTTTTATTATTATTATTATTATTATTATTATTATTATTATTATTATTATTATTTACAGTATATGTAGCTTCTGGTACCATATTTCCCCAAAAATAAGACTGGGTCTTCTATTAATTTTTTGCTTTAAAGGCACATTAGGGTTTATTTTCAGGGGGTGTCTTATTTTTTCATGTACAACAATCTATGGTAGGATACTACCTCCATCCCCATCTACTAACATGAGCCTTCCAATTGTGAGTACTCAGTACTTTGAAATGTGACTGTAGAAATGGGTTGGTCTTACCATTAGACACAAGAGGGTGGTTGCTTCAGAGCAAGAGAGGCAGTAAACTAATTAAGAAAATAGTTGTGCATCACATAACCGAGGCATGGGCAAACTTTTTTTTGCTTTGGAGTCACATTGTGGTCCTGACTGAGAGGGCTGGGCCCCAGGAGGGAGGGCAGCTGGGCACGCACTGGGTGGAATGGGCCCAGGAATGAGAGGGTCCACTTGCCCCATTTTTATATCAGGAGGAAAATGAGATGTACATCAACTACCCCGATCCTCTTCCCCCAGTCTTTGAGCTGTTCTCTCAGCATTATGTCAGGAGGAGGGTGAGACAGGCGACGTCTGAGCGCGCTTTGGAGCTCTCTCAGCTGCTATGTGCCTTCCTCGGGCTGTCCTCTCAGCAAAAGGACAGGGCGGCTCACACTGTCCTTATGCTGGGAGGAGGGCGAGACATGCAGTGACTGAGAACACTCCAGAGGGCTCTCAGCTGCTGCGTGCCTTCCTCCCCTGTCCTTTCTGCATAAGGATGTGGCGGACCACTATGTCCTTATGCCGAGAGGACAGGGAAAATGAGAAGGGCCTGAGGTAAGTGCCCAGGGGACTACATCTGGCCCCTAGGCCTTAGTTTGCCCATGTCTGACATAACCTGTATAATACTTTGTTGAGACGGTCACTATAAAGTAGACTGACATGATGAGGCTCCAAAGGCAGCAAAGGCCAGCCCTGACAAGCTAACCTGTTGTCTCATGCAACACAGGAGATGCAGTGTCATGGCCTGTTTTGACAACAATTCCAATGAATGGTCCACTCAGCCTTTGCACATGGAAAAAGAGATGAGAACTCTTTGTCCATCACCCCAGGCAGCCATGTGTCTTGGTCCTTCACTCCAAGCAGTCCAAAGTCCTCCTGCATGACTACCCATTGGATAACAGTTCTAACATCCCTTGTAATGCCACCTCCTCCCAACACCTGTGTCATTTGAAGTTACATTTTATTTTATTGCCCTTTAAAAAACCGAGCAATTTCCTAGGGAGGCAGCTGAGAATGAAAGCACCCGTGTAGCCCAAAGCAACAGTAGCAGCGTCAATTCCTTTCTCTAGCAATGTGGCCTTGTTGCTTTGAAGAATATTAGATTCCGCTTATATTGTAATACTTCTAAGGCTTTGAACTTTTCTTCTCCAGGGAATGAGTCCACACACTTTCTCCCTCTTTCAGGTGGTGGAGTTTTCTCCTGACAGTGGCAGCAGTTACCTTCTATTTCAATTAGATGGCAAATCCAGTCTGGATTTTAGATTGAATTTCAAAGGAACCACTCCAAAATAATTTCAGCATCTTGGATAACTCATTTGAAGTTCTGATTAAAACTCAAAGCTCATTCGGTGCCCCAGCGACATGAAAGCCACCAGTCACTATTGCCTTTATTACCATGGTAGTAAAGAATGATAGTAGAATGATAGTATTGTAAAGAATTCCCAGGACAGTCTCAGAAGTAAATCAAGGGTATAAAACTATCCTTTACAATCCAGTAAGGATCCAGTAAGAATATACTAAATATTCAAAATTTATTGGGGAAAAAACCTAGAGAGTTGATAGAAATGTGAACAATAGTTAACATCATGAAGTATCATTTTAAGTGAAATACGAATTTCTATTGCTGCTTCCTTTCTGCCTAGTTTCTGGTCTCTTGGTGATTTGTCATAGAGAAAAGGTGGCTTTAACAGCAAAGTAGTCTTGTAGCATCAATAGATAACTTACAGAGCTCTGATTCTGGAGGCAATGTGTAGCCAGTTTGACTAATAGCCACTGAAGGCCTTAACTTTTATGACTTTATCCAACCTCTCTTTAAAAGTGCTCAGTCTTGAAACCATCTCTACATCTTATACCTGTGAATTCCAGAGTACAACTGTGCTGTATGTGAAGATGTATTTCAATTTATCAGTTCTGATGCTGCATCAGATACCTTGGGGCTCTAAAAATTATGAGAAAACAGGAAAAAAGTCCATCTCTGATTCTCCTGTCTCAGCACCATTCATAATTTGGTATTCCTGCATCATTTCTCTCTTTACTTTCCCTTTTTGTTGGGAATGGAGATATTCCCAAACCTTTGTTTATAGGTAAGCATCACCAACCCATTGATCATTTTGTTTTCTCTTTTCTGCTGGAGAAAAGCATCCCTTTCTGTTATCTTCCTGGTTTTTATTTGCTTTACTAGAAGGTGTCGGTATTTGCAGCAAGCAATACTATAGTCAGTATATTTGTTCTGTTCCAAAAGATTTTGGCAGCAAGACTGGAGACACTCCAGTAGTGAATGTTCATCTGTCATTTTCTGCACATGTGCACTCTCTGGAGCCTAGAGGTTTCTACTTTGCCAAGCAGAAGGCCACACAAATTAAGATCATTGCATGCTAAGACTTGATGCTTGTCATTGTAATCTCTCACATCATATAGGTGTGACCCGGGGAGAAGAAAAGTACGAAGACTCTGCATCTGTGCCTTTTGCTGCCCTTGGAAAAAAGATACATGTTCTCTCTTTTATAACTCATTCATGAAGTCAATGCAGTAGGAGGGGCAATATTTCACTTGAGAGATATTTTCAGATGACAGGTCCTATCATCCACCACAGTTGGCTGTCCTGAAAAGGGCTGATGGAACTGTAGTTCAGCAACATCTGAAGAGTCACAAGATCCCATCTCTGGATTCAATTGCCTTACATTTATCATGTGCCATAGCAAACATTACACCCTAAAGAGATATGTAAGGTAAAGGGATACAACAAACCTTGACATGTTGTTGTTTATTCATTTAGTCACTTCCAACTCTTCATGACCTCATGGACCAGCCCAGGCCAGAGCCTCCTGTTGGCCTCGCCACCCCCAGCTCCTTCAAAGTCAAGCCAGTCACTTCAAGGATACCGTCCATCCACCTTGTTCTTGAGACAACCCCCTCTTCCTTTTTCCTTCCATTTTCCCCAGCATCATTGTCTTCTACAAGCTTTCCTGACTTCTCATGATGTGGCCAAAGTACTTCATCTTTGCCTCTAATATCCTTCTCTCCAGTGAGCAGTTGGGCATTATTTCCTGGAGTATGGACTGGTTTGATCTTCTCTTGGTCCAAGGCACTCTCAGAATTTTCCCCCAGCACCACAGTTCAAAAGCATCTATCTTCCTTCGCTCAGCCTTCCCTATGGTCCAGCTCTCACATCCGTATGTTACTACGGGGAATAGCATTGCTTTAACTATGCGGATCTTGGTTGCCAGTGTGATGCCTGTACTCTTCACTATTTTATCGATACATGTTTGGCTGTTTTTTCCCTTCTCTCMTTGTCATGCAGTTGTAAAGGCACRMAACCACTGTAAAATATGAAAACCATATTACTATTAAAACCACAATTCTGCTTACTCTCAATGATGGTTCATAAMGGTCAACATTCTCCTTTCCATAGTGGCCATCTCAATAGCCCTYGGAAATCAACAAGCAAAATATGARGATAATAMCCTTTTCTCACTAATGTTTCTATCCGAGCCAGTGAAATTCAATGGCATATTGTTTCTGAAAATAGATGTTCCATYGAGTCATCATGCCTACTAGCRAGTCATGGCTGGAAGCCATTGATAGATCAATCAATAATGACTTTGTCTAACTTGTCTAATTCCCCCTTTTTAAAAAAACSCTTTGATAGTCCAATGCTGTGTGTGTCTCTTTAGGAGGAAYCCATTCTGTGTTCATTGAAACTTARCRCCAGGAATGRATGTGTAGGACTGTGGTRTATGTTAGTRGTTGGCTTTAAAGTCACATCCRATAGCAGCAAATTCTCTAAACCAGTTCTTCKATTTGTGGAAAAAWGAGCTTTCCTTCACTCATCTGGAATCCCTGGCATTTCACTGAACCAGAACTGTGTAACTTTGCTCTGGAAAAATGACAAGAAAACACATGACCTACATTCAAAATGTACTTTGCTGTTTTGCATAATATGTTCATTTCTGCAGGGCTTGCTGTGAAACAGAGGTGGACAACTTGTGGGACTGAGGCCACATTTGGCCTTCAACCTGATCTCATGCATTTTTGGCCCAATTCCAAAAGCTCTCAGTAAGTAATCAATTCAGGTCATAGACAAGAGCACCGTGTCCTTTTCCTAGCAGCCTGATGGTGTTCCTGGTGAAGTGGAGGAAAAGGGTGAAGGATGGCAGGAGAGGGAGAGAAGTAGCAGAAAGTGAACTCAGTTGATTTGTCAGATTTGGAACCCAGCCCTATTCATTGCTGGCTTCAGACCAACTTTCTGTAGGTAGGAACCCCTAACAGATTATGCCCAGTGAATGCAGATTAAATAGAGGGAAAAGATTGCATTCTTCTGATACAGAGCAAAGAACGAAGCAGAAGGTGCGTCTCTAACCACAGAACGTCCTGCCCAGCGCTGATATGTAAAAATCAGCATGATCAGACATTGCTCAAATACCCCTTCTTGTGAATCACAGCTTCTTTCGTAAGGACTAGAATTTTGCCTCTTGAACGCTGATTGGCTGGTGAATCTTGCATTTTCAATCCTGTCCTGAACAAGTGCTATTATTAGAATCCTAGAATCATAGAGTTGGAAGAGACCTCATGGACCATCCAGTCCAACCCCCTGCCAAGAAGCAGGAAAATTGAATTCAAAGCACCCCCAAGAGATGGCCATCCAGCCTCTGTTTAAAAGCCTCCAATGAAGGAGCCTCCACCACATTCCAGAACAGAGTTCCATTGCTGAACAGCTCTCAAGGTCAGGAAGTTCTTTCTAATGTTCAGATGGAATCTCCTTTCTTGTAGTTTGAAGCCATTGTTTCATGTCCTAGTCTCCAGGGCAGCAAAAAACAAGCTTGCTCCCTCCTCCCTATGACTTCCTCTCACATAGTTATACATGGCTATCATGTCTCTTCTCAAGAGGAGACATGATAGACCACATGGACCTTACAATCCAACCCCCTGTAATGCAGGAACTCATAGTTAAAGTACTCCCAACAGATGGCCATCCAGCCTCTGTTGAAAAACCTCCAGAGGAAGAAGCTCTACCACTTGTGTGCCTTCAAGTCATTACAAATTTATGGTGACCTTAAGGTGCATCTATCACACAGGGTTTTCTTTGCAGACTGTGTTCAGAGGGAGTTTGTCCTTTCCTTTCTCAGAGGCTGAAGGAGTGTGACTTGCCCAAGGTCACCCAGTGGGCTTTCATGGCCAAACAAAGATTCAAACTCTGTTCTCCCAATCCATCACTCAAACCATTGTACCACACTGGCTCTTGCTTTCAAAAGTCCTGACTTGAAATCCACATCTTCTCTTTTCCTGACACAGCAACTGCTGTGGAGTTGAGTCATGCTTAGTAGTTAAGGGAGTCATGGGAAACTTGCCTTGCTCAAAGATAATTTTGCTCTCTGGTGCAGCATTACTCAGCATCTAAGAATGAGAATCAGTGTGCGCATACACGTCTTGTGTTCCATGACCCACTCAGTCTTAATTACTCCTCTTTTTTGAGCTGTGTCTGAAATATGTAAATAGTAGTTAATAGAACCCAGCATAGTCTCCATTTGTCCTGATTTGGCAGAGACCGTCCTGATCAATTATCCATTGACTCACATTGTCAACTTTTAAAATGTCCCAGTTTTACTTTCTTCCCCTTCCCCTTCCCCTTCCTCTTCCCCTTCCCCTCTTTTTGTCCTTCGCTTACTTCATGTGCTACAAACTGAGTTCAAAGGGGTAAAATAGCCTTCAACCAACTAACTCAGAAGGGGAGAGAGGAGAGGGAGGGCATAGAATAATACTCTTCTCTGTTGACTCAGGCAGAAGCAAACTGCTTCATCCTTCGAGTGTGTGTGTGCCTCCTGAATAACATTTGTCATCTTGACTATGCTCAGATGTTGCTTGGCCACAAGTGTCCCAGTTTTCATTTGTGAAACATCGAAGGATATGTTCATATCAAAAGTACAAAGTCTTTAACATCTACCTGGATGTGCCATGCTGCATTCCCTTTGGTTCTTACAGCTCGGCATGCCCTTTCGAAGACAAACAATTCCTTCACTTTTGCATTTTCTCTGTTTTGCCACTTCCAACGGTGAACACTCTATGCCAACTTTCATGGTCACTGTGTTGCTGTCACTTGGTTTGCTCCTTCTCTTTCCCACATATTTTTGGATAGTATTGTAAACAAATCTCCCTCTGGTTTGTGTGTGTGTGTGTGTGTGTCAGGAGAGTCTTGAGAAACAGCAAGTAGCTTCTGGTATAAGAGAATTGGCTGTCTGCAAGAACGTTGCCCAGGGGACACCTGGATGTTTTACCATCCTATGGGAGGCTTCTCTCATGTCCCCACATAAGAAGCTGGAGCTGACAGACGGGAACTCACCCTACTCCCTGGATTCAAACTGTCGACCTTTCAGTCAGCAGTCCTGCTGGCACAAGGATTTAACCCATTGTGCCACCAGGGGCTCCATCTCCCTCTGGTGCATGGGTAGTACCACGTTCTCTACACTCAGAAAATGCTCCAAATGGTCCAGCCAATTTCCAGAGTGACGGACTCTGGAAATTGCAGTAGGACAAGATCTAGAGGGCCACTTCAATTCCATGCTGATATAGGCCTTTATGTATTAGTGGCAACAACATCTCTTGGATTCTCTTTGGGTTTCACCATTTAAAAATCCAAGCTTCAAGCCTGTCTAAGAATTGTGGGAATCCCTGAACCACGCAAACGTCAGCTGATAATTGAAAGCTGGACTCTATCTCTGCTTCTCTTTCTGTCCTGACCCATTCCTCACTTCCGTCTTATTCCCTCGTGGAATTTATGGTTTAACCACAAAACTTTAAATGACCCAGTGTTTTGGATAGTAAATGCCTTCTTTGAGCGCTCTTAACCAAGAAAGATAACAGTAATTTTCTTTGAAGACTGACAATTCACTCTGCCAGACCTCTCCTTAATTATGGTGTGTGAGATGAGTTCCCACTCTCAAATACACGGCTTCTTCACAGCATTCTACCTTGTGAAATCGCTCACACATGTGAAAGAAAGAGAGAATGTGGCTATAAGTGGAGTTTAGAAATGTTATTTTTTTCTACCACAACTACAAAAATAATCTCCCCAGTCCTGTCTATCAGCAAATGAGCCATGCTGACTGGCTACACCATTTATCTACAGCTCAAAGGTCTACATGAAGATGAGCAACATATGTCCCAAAGGTTCAAAACTGATTTCTTCAACAAACAAACAACAACCCCTTTTGCCTCCTCTCACCCCAAAATCCTAGACCTGTATCCACACTACAGAATTATAGCAGTTGGATATGACATTGACTCAATGATAAGATATTTGAAGATTTGTAGTTTTATTAGACACTAGCTGTCCCCTGCCTCACATTGCTGTGCCCAGTCTGTATATATGTGTTTTGTGTTTTGTGTGTGTATATATTTCATAGAATCATAGAATCATAGAGTTGGAAAAGACCTCATGGGCCATCCAGTCCAACCCCCTGCCAAGAAGCAGGAATATTGCATTCAAAGCACCCCTGACAGATGGCCATCCAGCCTCTCTTTAAAAGCCTCCAAAGAAGGAGCCTCCACCACACTCTGGGGCAGAGAGTTCTACTGCTGAACGGCTCTCACAGTCAGGAAGTTCTTCCTCACGTTCAGATGGAATCTCCTTTCTTGTAGTTTGAAGCCATTGTTCCATTGCATCCTAGTCTCCAGGGCAGCAGAAAACAAGCTTGCTCCCTCCTCCCTGTGACTTCCTCTCACATATTTATGCATGGCTATCATATCTCCTCTCAGCCTTCTCTTCTTCAGGCTAAACATGCTCAGCTCTTTAAGCTGCTCTTCATAGGGCTTGTTATTTAAGCTGCTCTTTAAGCCACTCTTCATAGGGCTTGTTATTTGTGTATATATGTATATATGTGCATGTGTTCTAATGTATTTTCTATGTTTTGGCTTTTGAAGTCTTTTCCATTGTGTTTTCTAGTGTTTTTATGAGTGAAGGTCACTCGTTGGCCTGATAGATATATTGTGTCTAAATTTGATGTCAGTTCGCCCAGTGGTTTTTGAGTTATGTTAATCCCACAAACGAAGATTACATTTTTATTTATATAGATTTACCCTTGTTTATCACAGAGCTCTGGTACCATAACAAACTACAAATCTCAAGATCCCATAAGATGGAGCTATGACAGTTAAAGTGGTGTCAAACTGCTATAATTATGCAGTATGGATATCTGTTGGAGGCACTTGGGCAGTTTTACTGTGTTTTAAAGGACAAGCCTTTTAAAATAGAACATGAATAAGAAGTGAATAGAGAGTGGATGGATGTAGCTTTCAAGGTCTCCTGGGAAGCCTTTGTAGCCATGTAACTGTTAATAGTAGCCACTAGTGGTCCACATATAATTTCCTGCACTGACATAGACTCCGGTTCACTTTCCCTCTTCTAAGCCAGCTGCTTTTTATAAACAGAAATAATGCGATTTGTTTCTTTGATGCTCATAGACTCATTCATAGAGTTGGAATGGGCCACATGGGTCATTGACTCCAGTCTTTGGCTCAATGGTGGTTCTCCAGCTAAAACATCCCCAGCAGGTAGCTGCCCAGCCTCTTTGTGAAGACATCAGAGAAGGAGACCCCACTGCTGTTCTGGGCAATTACTTCCATTGTCAAACTGCTCTCATTGTCAAGATGTTCCTTCTAATGTTCAATCAAAACCTACCCTTCTGTAACTTAAAACCATTAGATCTGGTTCTACTCTCTGAGGCAGCAGAGAACACATCTGCACTTTCCTTTTTGTGACAGTCCTTGAGATAATTTAAAAGTGTAATCATCTTACTACTTAATATTCTTTCCACCAAAATGAACATTCCCAGCTCTTTCAAACTCTCCTCACATGGTTTGACCTCCATTCCTCTTATAATCTTTCCTGCTCTTCTCTGGATATATGCCAACTTTTTTACATCCATCTTGAGATGAGAGAAGCCTTCTGGATGGTAACTGTTCTGTCACATGCTGGACCTGTAAAGAATTTCCTTTAGAACAGAATGTGCAACCTTTGCCCAGCGGGAAGCCAGGGATCCCAAAGAGAAGTTCTCAGAGGTTTTCCACCACAAATGATCTTTAGATGGCTTGTGAAGTATAACAAAGTCTTTTATTAATGAACAATAAAACAGAAACTTTTATCTTCAATAAAGTTAAACAAATGCTTCCAGGATTTTAAGCAACCGGTGGCTTCCTAAACTTGCCCACGAAGGACAGGCAACTGTCTTCAGTAATTTCAATAATTTCTTCTTTACTTTAAAGAAAAATCCCTTTTTTAACTTCTTCCAGGCTGTCTGTAATATAACCCTTACTGATGTGGGCTCCGCTACCAGGTCGAACTGTGTCTCGAAGCACCGAGTTGACCTACCAGTAAAGGCTTAGATATTCTCCAGCTGGAGTTCTTTGGTCTTTAGGGCTGTTTTCCTGGAAATCTTTGGAGACTCTTAAGACTGTTTCCCCCCAGAAAGTCTTAAGGGTTGAAGCTTTTGTACAGGGGAAGCTTGCACACATCCTGTACATTAGCTTTCCTTGCAGAGACTAACTAAAAATGGCTCTCTTCCTTTCCCAATGGCCCTCAGCAAGGGACAGGCCCAAAACTTAATGATGATGGACAGGTGACTTGCCCTATGACTGCAACCAAAGAAGCCACCTATCTGCAGAGTCCCTGAAACCTTGGACTGCAAGCAAACATTTAATACAAAGCAAATAAAGTTGGACCTCCTGGTACAGCCGTACCAGAACAGTAACACATCTGGGTGTCCCCTGGGCAACGTTCTTCCAGACGGCCAATTCTCTCACACCAGAAGTGACTTGCAGTATATTCCCAATTTGCTTCTCACATGCTAAAAAAACCAAAACATTCCCATGACTCAGGTTAAGAGAACATTTGCCATCGTTGCTGCAGTTCCACGCTGCTGGCTCATGTTCAACAATAATCCCAAAGTCTTTTCCCCCATGCAGTACAGATGAGCAAAGCATCTCACATCCTACACCTGAGCATTTGAATTTTGTGGCTTGTTTTACTAATTTCAGGGCAGTTTCCCTCTCCCAGCCTTGTGTCATCTGTAAATTTGATAATTATTTCTTTTACCACATCTGCAGTATTGTTCGTACCAACATGACTAATAAGAAATGGGTATTACTTTGTATTCTTGTTGAGTTTTGGCAACTTGCCAGTGATATCCTGAATAATAGGAAGATAGCACACTTATCAATTCATTTTGTCCTGATAACGCACAGTCCCCTACCACCAGCATCTTTCTTTCTTCTTGCTGCAGTTAGTGCTTAGGTTGGTTGTCCAAAGAGACAGTCCACAGGCCAGAGATCACCAACAGCCAATGTCACAGCTCCAAGCACTGAAGTTGCTGCCAGCAACAAGGTAATAAATAATAAATAAAACTTTATTTATATACTGCTCTATCTCCCCGAGGAGACTCAGGGCGGTTTCCAAGTAACAACATCAGAACATACGGAGTCACAACATAAGCAAAAATAACAATAACAACATAAGCATAGAATCATCCCCAAGGGCGGCTCAACCCATTACGCAAAGTAAGCATTTGCAGTATAGTTGATTTTGCCCAGGGGTGCTCTTGAGGTGCTCTTTGGGGAAAATAGAGCTTGACATATGTGAGTTGTATTTACTGGGATATATAATTCACCTACAATCAAAGAGCATTCTGAACTCCACCAATGATGGAATTGAACTAAATATGGCACATAGAACTCCCACGACGAGCAGAAAATATATATCAGTGATTGGTTGGGGTGGGGGGCAAAATACTGTTTGCTTACCATTGAAAATTACCTAGGGCCGCCTCTGATCATCCCAATAACACAAAGAAATCCTGCATGTTCTTCATGCCTTTTTGTTAGGGCATGGGAAGGAATGGGTCAGGACAATTAAAAAGGTCAGGCCAAGACTGGTACAAAATCAAAATAAGATGGGCCTGGAATTTGGGTACAATACTGTAATAGGCTAACAACAATATTGGGAACGGGTCTGTGGCTGTTCATTTCCAGGGGCGTGTGGAAGAATGACCGGGGTAATAGGTAGAGGGTGCAAGGCCATATCCAAACAATGTCTGGGCTGGGCTAGCACTGGTCACTCTCAAAGGGTTGTTGAAACCACCAGGTCTTCAAACTCTTACGAAAAGAAGGGAGGGATGGGGCCTGTCTTATTTCCCTTGGAAGGGCATTCTAGAGGCGGGGGGCCACTATCGAGAAGGCCCTCTCTCCCGTCCCCACCAACCGTGCTTGTGATGGTGGTGGGAGCGAGAGGAGGGCCTCCCTGGAGGATTTTTAGAGTACACCACACTTATTTATTTGCTTTATTTCTATATCGCATTTTTCAGCCCAAACAGGCGACTCAATGCGGTTAAGCACCTTTTATGTTAGCTTCTCGGGTGTTGCCTATTGAGAGCCCATTTCTCCACTAAACTGGAGGACCTGCGAAATTGAACCTTCTCCCTTCACAGATACAAAAGAACCAGAACACATAATCCTTCCCTTGCCTGATCAAATGACCTCGCTTGTGCTTCCTCTGCAGAATGGGAAGTGGTAGCTTCCTCCATAGTCTCTTCTTCTAAGCTCAGTTGAGGTAGCTGTTGGGCTCCAGCTGCAATGCTGGCCCTTCGGTCATCACCTCCTCACCCTCATTGTCAGAGCTATTAATGACAGGTTCCTTTCCTGGCCTGCAGTCTCTCTTGCTAAGGGTCTCTTTGCGCCTTTTTGGCATTGTTATTTCCTGGAAATGGCTGCTTAACTAGAGCTGTTCTGAATCTTTTGTGCATGGCCTGCCCCTTAGTTATTATTAAAACGATGTTTGTTTATTTATTTATCTGCTACATAACTGTGGTCATAACACATTTTTATACTGAGCATGTTTTAGCTGGATTTGGTTTGCTGTGGGCCTTCAACAGACGCTCCCATTGTTCTTTCTGCATTTTGAGAATGTTAACTGTGTTATTCATACTGCATTCCTTCAACCCACAAGCTACAAATCATCTATCTCTGCACTCTTAGGGTGGTCAGCATTTTTTTCTTTTCCCTAATATGCTACTATATAATAATTCTTCCATTCTATGATAGAGATACTTAAGGAGGGGTCACTTTGAAGTAGGTCTTCGGGAGGTCACGGAGTGTTTACTCTCTGTCTAGCTTAACTTTTATCAAGGTCCTGGAAGCAGTATAAGTTTATTATATCCTAGAATGTCCTTAGAGAAAAAAGCAAGTTTGAGTGGGTTAAGTGTATAGTATTAAGATAATAAGTGGCGTTCATCTGGTTTTCTAACCATATTGTTGTTATTTACACTCATTGGGTTTTAATGCCATTCTATTGTGAGTCATGTCAAAAGACCCAGACTTTGGATTCCTTTCTCATATTTTGAGTCTATCATGGTGAAAGTGAGACATCTAGGGACAGTGATGTTTTTTCTTAAAATACAGTGTTTTGAAAAGAGCTTGATGAGAGCCAATTATATAAGATGGTGTACTGCAGTGGTTCCCAACCTTTTTTTGACCAGGGACCATTCTCCAGCATTAGTACCAAAAGGTTACAAATCGGTTTTTGATCAACTTTAGATTTAGTTTGGTTATTTAGGGTGCTGATTCAGAAAATTGCATTGAATAGACCACATCAGCTCTAGTTTCTGATACAGAACATATGTCATCCAGTACTCACCATCTGCTGGTGATGGTGAGTACTGGGGGGGGGGGGGCTTGAGGGGCTTCAGCTCCCACCCCGAAATTATCATGGTGGTTTGCGAAAAGGCCTTACTGGTGCGTTATTTAAACTGTTATGTTTATTCATATCATGATCTGATCACCATACTCAATATATCCCATATGCATGGGGGTATTGGGGTAATGATACAAAAGGTTTGCTAGGCTAGACCCTCTTTCACTCAGACTCAGCCCCCCCCCGAAACACAACCCCCCCCCCCCCCCCCGAATCGAAATCCTGGCTACGGGCCTGCTTGGCACTATAAGAGGGTTTTGTGAGACCAGTCACTCTTATTGCAGCGGTGTAGTAACAGTGAGGTCATGGACCATATTTTAGTTCTTGTGGACGACAGGTTGCGAACCACTGTTGTAGTGGTTTAAGTATTGAGTTAGGACACTGTGAGCCCAGGTTTCAAATTCCTGCTCATGCATGGAAATGCATTGAGTGACTTTGGACAAATCATATTCTCTCAGCCTTAGAAAAAGGCAAAAGTTGGCCTCTTCTGAACAAGTCATGCCTATGATAGATATGCTAAATAAAGAAACGTTAAAAAAAATAAACAGCATAGAATTTCCAAAGAAGTATAAAACAACAGCCCCCAATGGTGCAGTGGGTTAAACCATTGAGCTGCTGAACTTGCTGACCAAAAGACTGTGGTTTGAATCCAGGGAGCAAGGTGGGCTCCTGCTGTTAGGTCCAGCTTCTGTCAACGTAGCAGTTCAAAAACATGCAAAAGTGAGTAGATCAATAGGAAGGTAACTGCACTCCATGCAGTCGTACCGGCCACATGACCTTGGAGGCATCTATGGATAATGCCGGCTTTTCAGCTTAGAAATGGAGGTGAGCAACCCCCCCCCCCCCCGAGATGGACATGACTAGACTTAATGTCAGGGGAAACCTTTACCAAGAAAAAAAAATCTCAGGAAACAAGTATGGTATGATTTCTCTCTGCTGGGCTAGCTGGACCAACAGAACCCCCCGGCCATTTATCTTTATTTTCTTCAAGTAAGATGGTGGTGGAAAGGTGAATTTTAGAAGATCTGTGAGCCTTTTGTGTTGTTTTCTAAACCATCATTTCCAGGCCCTGGCAACTTTCCATGCAGTCCTTAAACCAGATTTCGGTGGGTTTGGAAATGTTCCCCAGTCTTAAGAGCGTGGAGTGGAAAGTGCCTCTTCGCTTCGAGCCACAGTTGTTCCTCTGTTTTCTTCTTTGCCAGCCAACAAGTGTGACTGAGTTGCAGTAAGTGTGGCAAAAGCTGTGTGTGATGGAATCCATCTGCACACAAGGGCTCTGTAGCTCCACTGCCTGAGTTTATATGGCCAGTGCCATGAGTCTCCTGGTACACTGCCTTCATTGCAGAATCGCAATCCAAGTGACCTCACAGAGCTCAGCTGGATCCAGAAGTGACAGAGACATTTGGTCATGGTGAACATGACAGGGGAGCCATTCAGCATCCTAGAGACAATAAAGGAGTTGCGTGCCATGGCTTTTACCACCACTACCACCGCCCCTTCTCTTCCCCCACTCTCCAAGTTGATGCCAAGGCAAGAGTCCCACATCACACAGATGAATAGCCGGTCTGTTCCAGCAGCTGTGCTTTCCCTCCCACCGGGCAAAGGCACTGGAGAATCCAGAAAGCGGCAGACTTGATCTCTTCTACAGGCTCAAGAGGACTGAAAAGAAAACCCGGGAGGCCAAAGGATGGGATCAGAAGGGGAGATGATCAACCTTCATGTGAGTCCCTTTTGACTGTACCAAGAGGATGGGATGGAGTAGATGGAGAAGAGGAACAATGACCTAGTAGTCTCCTGTCAGACATTAATTTCTTTTAATTTACTCATCCTAAAGCAGTGGTTATCAACCTGGGGTCCCCAGATGTTTTTTGCCTACAACTCCCAGAAATCCCAGTCAGTTCACCAGCTGTTAGGATTTCTGGGAGTTGAAGGTCAAAAACATCTGGGGACCCCAGGTTGAGAACCACTGTAGTTTTCCTCACTCCTTTTGCTCTTTTACTGGAGTCAGATCTGATCACAGGAGATGCCATTCTTCTCTCCAGAAGCAGTCAGATAATTGATGGACAGCAGACTCAATGCTATGTTTTTTACAGTATGCGTTTGTGCACTTTAGATGGTGATGTGCATTAGTTCGCTTATATCAAAAAGCAGGATGCCAGTCTTGGTGTCTTTGGCAACTTTTCTGCTTGTTCTCCAGGAGTTGGGCCCTGAATGTGCCTACCTAAGTCCTCACCCATTGGTACCACTTTCTCCCTTCCTCATTAAGGAGCTGATGAGCTTCTTTTGATAGCGAAGGGGTGTTGGCCTGTGCAGGCGTCCTTGGAAAGAACTTTTCTTAAGAGAAGTGCCTCTTTTTACAAGCTGGAACACGTTCTTCCAGCTCTGCCCTTCCTCACAAAAACTCTTCTGTGCTTGATTAGAAAACATTCCCATCCCAAGGCATGGGGAAAAAGAAATAAACGCAGCAGATGCTGAGTGAGAGTCTAAAAGACACAAGTTCCTACCTGGGGTTCCTAGAGAAACAAAACCCAATCGATCCAGTCTTTTCAGGCTCCTCACTGTTTGTTTGCTGAGGAGTGCTGCTTCCTAGACCTTGGTGCCTCTTGAAAAAGCAGCTTATTGCAGATGGACTGAATTAAAAAAAATAAATGACATCAAAAACGATATTGGAAAAGAACTGACTAAAAGAGGGGAAAGGAAGGTTCAGTTTAAGAGCTTTAACTTTGGTGTGGGAGGATGAGGTTACACCACAGAAAGATTTTTGACAGATGTTGATGTAGTACATGTAGAAGGGAGATCTGAAGCAATTGAAAAAATACAGAGGGACCTTGATGTCCACTTGGGGTTTTATTCCAGGACCTCCCATGGAAACCAAAACTTGTGGATGCTCATGACCCATGATATACAATAGTCCAGTAAAATGGGATCCCTTGCTTTAAATGGCAAAACCAAGATTTGCTTTTAGGATTTAAATACAAGGAAGACATGCACTGGCCAGGTTGTCCTAGTGTCTGCCACATTTTGGTGTCATTTGTTGAAGGCTTTTTACCCACCTTGCCACTCCCTGCAAGCCTCTTGAAGACTTTGATGACACTGTCATGCTGTATGACCCCTGGCACATTCAATCTTTATCCAACTCCGTTGTTCTTGTTTCGAAAACATCATGACAACACTTACTTTAGACCGCAAGCTAATACAAGGCTCAGTTCTTTGTGTCACTCCACATGCGCGTGACGTAGGAAGGGTGGGTCTTTTTGCACAAAGGTAAGGTAGGTATGTAACTAACGTGTGGTATATATGACATTCTTTGGTTTTGTTGTGAGGCATCTTTACAGCAGTTTTGCCACTATTATATTCAAGCCATGGATGGTTGAATCTGTGAATACAGAATTCATGGACATGGATGACTGATTATAATGTTTAGATATCCTGGCAGATTTTTTTTTTACTCCCTTGATGGAGGCTCCAGAATACATAGTGAGCAGAAGTATCTCAAGTTAACCACAATTCATAAAAGTAGGCATGGGCAAACAGCCTGTTAGGAATTGTGGAAGTTGAAGTGCAAAACACCTGGAGGGACAAAGTATGCCCATGCCTGGATAAAAGTATATTTTTGGTACATCAATTTGTTTTTGCTTTTTTTTTTTTGAGGTAATAGATATGAGAGCCTTCAACCTTCTCATGGAAGAATATGGCCCCCATCACTACATGGCCTTCTGGCTGTGGATGATGGGAATTATAGTCAAAACATTTGGGAGGTGCCAGGTAGGGAAAGATTGGAAAATGGAAACCTCACAATGATAGAGCTGTCCTTTTTCCTTTCTTGCAGGGAAAGCAGAAACATAGGTGAATTACCAGTATTGTTTGTACGTAATTAGAGTGTAGAGTTGCACGTAATTAGAGTGGAGATGTATGATGGTAAGAAAAATTGTGACTAGTTATGTAATAATTGTTCAAGTATGTTTTTATGATTATTATGTTTAATGTTTTATTTATTTGTTTTCATTGTTATAATTGAATTAAAAATGGAAAAAAGAAAGATATCCAATGTTACACTTTTAGGGAACTAAATGCAACAGGCTAATACAACGTGAGCTTCTGGCAAAACAAGAGTAATTAACCTAGGACATTGTAGCAATTTAAAATAAAAAGCTTTGTTTCTGGAAATCCACCTAAGGACTGGGAAAGAGATAAATGAGATTTGGTTACAAGAGCTACACGAGCTGGCTTCCTTCCTACCTTTTGAGGTCATTTCAAGATAGTCTCTTTGTTCGCTTTCTCTGAGAAAGGTGTACTGAGACTACTCCCATATTCCCATATATACATGAGAGTCGTCTTAGTATACCTTTCTCAGACAAAAGGAACAAGCAGTAACCTCAAAAGATAGGGAGGAAGCAACTATAAGTGTAGCAATCTTCAGAGCTCTAATTGTTTATCTGCCTGTTCTTCTTCTAAGCTCATGTTGGCTACTGTGGGAAAGAACATGCTGAATTAGATGGTCCTATAACTCAAAATGAGCCTCATTTGGTTAAGCGAGGCAGGATTTTCTGGTAGCAAATGCTGGAAATGGTGTTAGACAGTTCCATAAATATCACAAGGTCTAAGCTACACTTGTGTAGCCATGCACACCAACTGTCCTGAACTGTTTACTAGGGTGGGAGGAAGTCTTGACCTTCTCAGCAGACTTGGGCAAAAAGCAAATTATTGCAATCTTCCTTAGCTTTGTGTGTTGCTCCTTATTTGTAACCTTTCCCATCTTTACTAGACCCAAATATTGCTTGGCTACCCATGTTTTGGTTTTCCTTTGTGAAATGTTGGAGAGAATGCCCAAGACAGCCTGCATGCTCAAGTGAAGTAGAAAACATCCTCCTGTTACAGTGTTTTCAGCATTTGGTTCTTTCTTTTGTGTTAAAAATACATTGCAGTCTGCTTAGTGAGTGCTTTTTACTCAGAAAATGAGGCAGAAAACTGTTGCATAAATAAACACTGCTGGACAGATCCCATTCTGGATGTGGTTAGTTTGTCATTTTGTCCCTCACATCAGTCACTCAAATCCTTTGAGCTACTCTTGTTAGAGATGGCATGGTATAGTATAGTAGATAGAGCAGGCATGGGCAAACTTTGGCCCTCCAGGTGTTTTGGACTTCAACTCCCACAATTCCTAACAGTCTACTGGAGGGCTGAAGTTTGCCTACACCTAGGATCAAGTGTTGAACTATGTCTCTGGAGACCAGGGGTTGAATCGTTTATTGACCATGGAATATTGTGTCCAATTCTGGGCACCACAATTGAAGAGAGATATTTACAAGCTGGAATGTGTCCAGAGGAGGGCGACTAAAATGATCAAGGGTCTGGAGAACAAGCCCTATGAAGAGGCTTAAGGAGCTGGGCATGTTTAGCCTGAAGAAGAGAAGGCTGAGAGGAGACATGATAGCCATGTATAAATGAGAGGAAGCCACAGGGAGGAGGGAGCAAGCTTGTTTTCTGCTTCCCTGGAGACTAGGACGTGGAACAATGGTTTCAAACTACAAGAAAGGAGATTCCATCTGAACATGAGGAAGAACTTCCTGACTGTGAGAGCCGTTCAGCAGTGGAACTCTCTGCCCCCGAGTGTGGTGGAGGCTCCTTCTTTGGAAGCTTTTAAACAGAGGCTGGATGGCCATCTGTCAGGGGTTGCTTTGAATGCAATATTCCTGCTTCTTGGCAGGGGGTTGGACTGGATGGCCCATGAGGTCCTTCCTCCAAGTCATGCATTTATTCTCTAGTGCAGTGGTTCTCAACCTGTGCGTCCCCAGATGTTTTGGCCTCCAACTCCCAGAAATCCTAACAGCTGGTAAACTAGCTGGGATTCCTAGGAGTTGAAACACCTGGGGACCCACAGGTTGAGAACCACTGTCTTAGACAAATCACCTCTGAGCAAGGCAAACCCCCTCTGATCAAATCTTGCCAAGATAACCCTGTGACGGGCTCCCCTTAAGCTGACCATAAGTCAGAAAGGACTTAAAGGCATACAACAAGAGCCACAACAAGTCTTATTGGTCTGAAAGGTGAATCTGTGAAATCTCGTTTCTCCTTCAAAGCCCAGCTTTTCTAATAGAATCTTCCAAAACATAATCTTGCAGTAACTCCTTCTAGTCTATTATGACATTGTATCAGTCTGAATGGTGCCATGCTTGGTATGTTAGGCTAAGACTTTGGGAGACCAGGGTTCTGGTCTCTGCTTGGACACTGAAACCAATTGAGTGAGCACGTCATACTTGCTTAGCTTAGAGGAAAGTCAAGACAAACTTTATTTGAATAAATCTTGCCAAGAAAATTCTGTTATAACATTGTCATTAGTTGAAGTGAACCTGAAGACACTAAACAAGAAGAAATCTAAATCAAACAAATCCAGTTCTATTGACTTGCTTCTTATGTACCAGGCACAGGCAAACTTCAGCCTTCCAGGTGTTTTGGACTTCAACTCCCACAATTCCTAACAGTCTGTTAGGAATTGTGGGAGTTGAAGTCCAAAACACCTGAAGGGCTGAAGTTTGCATATGCATGTTATATACAGTATTTAGAACCATGAGGATATTGGTGTAGTGCTGACTCCCCATTTGAAATATTGCTCTAAGTAGAATCAGTATTCTTCTGCAAAAGTCTCAGAAATTTCTATGGAAGGTGAATCTGGGAGAAACATTTCTTTTCAAACAGAGACGAAAAGTATTAAAATTCAGTAGACATCCCAGTTCAAGAAAGACCTGCTTGAAAGAATCCAGTTCAAACAAGAAAGACTTTTGTCAGTGGGTGAGGTGACTTTTCCAGATTCCAATTATTAACTTACAGATGGAAGGGAAAGAAATACTTAACTGGAAAGTGTTAGAAAAGGAAACAGAGCTAAAAAATATAAACTGAAGAGCATTTCCTACCAAGTTTTTGAATCTGAATCACCCCAAAAGCAACTTTAAGAACTCAGCAGAGAGTTTTGCCACTTCTCCTGTAGAGAAGAAAGGGAAAAAAATGCAGTGCTTACTATATTTCCCTGTAATCAAGTCACTAAAGATCACTAATGTGTTTACATTCCTATTGTGGTGCCTGCTCACTCCAGTTCATCAGTGTATTGTGAATAAATAGTGACCAAAATCACAGAGTTGTTATGAGGTATTCACATTGTATTTATAGATATCTGTGTAGTTAGAGTTGTTGTGAGGAACACCTGACAGTAATGGAATGTAAATAGTGAAAATTGTTGCCTGATTGCTACAAAATAATGTTTTTGGAAGTTTAGGACAAATCAAGTATTCCAGTTTCCTTGAATATGGCAGATTCTCAAATTGCCATTTTCTTGGAAATTGCATATTCTCCATATTTAAGAAATTATGTATCTGATGACTTTTCTATTTCTTAAATTGATTAGTATTCTAATCTGATGCAAAACAGAATAAAAACCATAATATATGGGTTCCAATGACTAGCCATATTTCAGTACCTTACGAAATGAAATCCAGCCATATATGCTTGATGTCAAATGAGCCTGTTCTCATGATATTGGAGTGAATGGTGGCTTTGCAGAGTTGAGAGAGATGCAAATGTGTATTTCTCTGTTTGACTTTGGCCAGACTGTGCCAAAAGTTCAGTGTCTCCCTCAGGAATAAAGTATACTTGACCGACTAAAGTGCCAATTACTTTATAGTGCGGTATGTGTCACATCCATTTTAGAGCTACTCAAAGATGGTAGATCTGAATATTTCACACTAACATGTGGCTTTAAAAATGTAACAGGGGATTGCTGCAGGTCACAGCCCTGAATTAATGCTATAGGATTTGTGAAATCATAATGGGGGCAATGTACATGTCTTACAAGAGGCTCATCCATATATGGGAAAAAATGTGCTAAAAGGTTGTGGTATTTGTTGCTCTAGTTCTTGATGGTTTTTTTAAAAATCCAGTAAATAATGTTTTTGGGGTCCTGGATCATATTCTGGCAATTCCTGGCATCAACTGCAAGAAACCCTCAATTAGGTTTCTTTTACATTTTGAGACATTTCAGAACAAAAAAAAAAGGGTATCCTGTGCTTTTTCTATTATCAAAAATATTTTCAGAGTTATACTACTAAAGTGCATCAGTGAAACAGCACTAAAACTCTACAAAAACATTTTCTAAAACATTCAAAGCAGAGAAGATTTGCTCTTCAACCTGTAGGACAGGTATGGGTAAACCCAGACCTGGGGGGCGGATGCGGCCCCTTGGACTCTTTCCTCAGGTCCTTCTCTCTCTTACCATCCTATCCTTCCTTCCTTCTCTCCTTCCTTTTTTCATTTTTCTTCCACATTTACATACTTATTATAAAGTAAAGGTAAAGGTTTCCCCTGACATTAAGTCTAGTTGGGTCCAACTCTGGGGGGTGAAGTAAATAAATAAATAAGTCACCGAGCTGGCGTTGTCTGTAGACACCTCCAAGGTCATGTGGCCAGCATGACTGCATGGAGCACCATTACCTTCCTGCAGGGTACCTATTGAGCTATTCACATTTGCATGTTTTTGAACTCTAGGTTGGAAGAAGCTGGGGCTAACAGCAGAAGCTCACCCTCGCTCCCCGGATTCAAACCGTTGACCTTTTGGTCAGCAAGTTCAGCAGCTCAGCAGTTTAACCCACTGCACCACCTGGGGCTCCAATACATATAATAAGGATATCAGATCCTCTTCCCTCTTCCTCCCTGCACCCTCCCTCTGGGAACAGTTGTAGTACTGCTCTTTGTATTATTTTATTTGTTTGATCATGAAGATTGTCTGATTCAATTCGTTGTATTTTTCTGTCCCTATTACTCAGGCTATAAGTCTTTACATTTCAACTCCCAGTTGTCTGTAGGATGTCCATTCGCATATTTAATTATCATCCCGTAGATACATTCTTGAAGCATATAATGTGATAAATATTTATGCTATTATTTAAGTTCCCATTTTCTTTGCTCTTTCCATCCTAAAGCTCCTATTGCTTGGGTTGCAGCTGTCATGCATTTTATGATTTTGACCCATTCTTTATTACTACCTTTACCTTCTATTTTCTGAGTAAAAAATTGTTTTGTTCAACTCTGTTTCTCCCTAATATTTTCTCTATTTTTTATCTCTAATATTTGTTCATAAACTGGTACTGAACAAAAACAGACCTTTAAAGCTATATCATCAATGAATCCAGTTCCGATTTTCTCCCCTTATTGCACCCTCAAGACATTAGGTGTTATTTGTATGTGTATGCATATGTATTAAGAAATAATAGTGTGGAATTAATAGTGTTACCCAGTATTTTAATTTATTGTTTTGTTTTAAATCAGTATGCCTCTTATGCACAAATTGGAGGCAACCGTTCTAGAAAGTATGAAATGTCACTTATGGTTTAAGTATCTATCTTGACATACCTTAAGAAGCATCCCTGAAATAGTAAAAAAAGAGACATGACAGCTTAACTGAAAATTGCGTTCAGAAATTTTGCAGAATGTACTGCATACTTTTGGAAGAATGCAGACCAGCCGGTTGTGGCTGATAATGCATGTACCCATTTCTGTTTATTTTCAAAGGATACAGCTAGAGTCATCCTTAAGTACAGGGACACAGGTCTTCCTTCTCAGTCGTCTACAAAGAATGTTATTAAAACTGCTAATCATTCTTTGGATCATGCTCCCCAGGCTAGAGCTGCCAGACTGAAAACTGGAAAGGTTCCTGCCCTTTAATGGTTGTGTAGAAGTGGGCACTTCAGCAGGTGTTGTTTGTCAGACAACCAACAATGGCTTCAAACAACAGGAAAGGAGATTCCACCTGAACATCAGGAAGGACATCCTAACTGTGAGAGCTGTTCAGCAGTGGAACTCCCTGCCTCAGAGTGTGGTGGAGGCTCTTCTTTGGATGCTTTTAAAAAGAGGCTGGATGGCCATCTGTTGGGGGTGCTTTGAATGTGATTTTCCTGCATCTTGGCAGGGGTTGGACTGGATGGCCCACAAAGTCTCTTCTGACTCTATGATTCTAACACCTGTTAACACTGCCTCTTCTTGTTGTTAACTGTTATAAAATCCATATGAACTTAGAGATTAGTTACCCTAATATTAGTCACCTTCAAGTCTTGCAAGCTCAGGGCTGTAGCTTCCTTGATTAAGCCATTCCACCAGTAATGGAGATTTCCTGTTGCTGTCTACCTTTAAGTTGACATACAGTGATTACATAAAATTCTTAGGGTTTTCTAACTCAAGGCTTTCTTTGGGATGGTTTTGCCAATTTCTCCTTTGAAATATAGCCTGCAGCACTTGGTCTCCATTGGGCACCCCCCCCCCCAACATCCAGGTACTACTATAACAGACCCTACTTAGCATTCCAGTAACATTGCCTTTTCTGTGAGCTATTGCTTATGTGCCTCTTTTGCAACCTTGAAAGGTACTAGAATTTTCACTCTGAAAACTCTATTCCTCAAATAGTGATTCTGTGCCAATGATGCTTGGATATGAACAGAGTCTGCATGGGATCAGATTTTGGTCATGGTTTCACTTGTGTTTCAGCAAAAATCAACACATTTGGAGTATAGTGGAAGAGTTTATGTAGCAAGATGCATAATCAGAGCTCTACAGCAGTGGTTCTCAACCTTCCTCATGCTGCGACCCCTTAATACAGTTCCTCATGTTGTGGTGACCCCCAACCATAACATTATTTTCATTGCTACTTCATAACTGCAATTTTGCTACTGTTATAAATCGTAATGTAAATATCTGATATGCAGGATGTATTTTCATTCACTGGACCAAATTTGGCAGAAATACCTGATATGCCCAAATTTGAATACTGGTGGGGTTGGGGGGATTGATTTTGTCATTTGGGAGTTGTAGTTGCTGGGATTTGTAGTTAACCTACAATCAAAGAGCATTCTGAACTCCACCAATGATGGAACTGAACCAAACTTGGCACACAGAACTCCCATGACCAACAGAAAATACTGGAAGGGTTTGGTGGGCATTGACCTTGAGTTTTGGAGTTGTAGTTCACCTACATCCAGAGAGCACTGTGGACTCAAACAATGTCATGAATATTCAATATGCCCAAATGTGAACAGTGGTGGAGTTTGGGGAGAATAGACCTTGACATTTGGGAGTTGTAGTTGCTGGGATTTATAGTTCACCTGCAATCAAAGAGCATTCTTAACCCCACCAACGATATAATTGGGCCAAACTTCCGACATAGAACCCCATGACCAAGAGAAAATACTGTGTTTTCTGATGGTCTTTGGTGACCCCTCTGACCCCCCTCATGACCCTCCCCCAGGGGTCCCGACCCTTAGGTTGAGAAGCACTGTTCCACAGCATAGTACCCTGGGGTTTCTTTTGGCCATTGACTACTCTCTGTGTCTCTTCTGAAGTTGGAGTGACCACATACACTTTCTCATGGCTATCAGGATGGAGAAATGGAAATGGCAGATCCTTTCTATCTCTTGCTGTGTGTCACATGCACACATATTCCTGGAATCTCAGTGAACAGGAAATGGGTATTTAGATTCCTCCATCCTGGTGTGCTATATTCTTTGTTTTAATGTGTGTGTGTATATGTGGTCATATGCATAGTAATCCCTTTGCTCTCAATGCTAACACCAGATGTTGTGTATCCCTGGGCAGGGTTAACTTCCCCTTATCTCCCTAAAGCAAAACTTTGGCTAAGCTTAAGGTCTGTGTTTATTGACTAGTCTACACAGTTCTGCAGTATGAAAGAGGAAAAAAGTTAATTTGCAAGCCACTTTTTTGCTTTCTGGTTTAAATGTATAGTGGATTGGAACCCTAAGAATAAATTTAGATACATAAATAAATTGAAAATATTGTCGAAGGCTTTCATGGCCGGAATCACTGGGTTGTTGTAGGTTTTTTCGGGCTATATGGCCATGTTCTAGAGGCATTCTCTCCTGATGTTTCGCCTGCATCTATGGCAAGCATCCTCAGAGGTAGAGAGGTCTGAGAATCACACCATCTGTTTTAGACGTTACTACTTGAGTTGTTGCTTGGGGGTTTCAAAATGGTATAGTTTTCAAAACTTTGGGTGAGTAGCCTTTTTCATTCCATCTCAGGACTATCCATGCAAAATATTATTTATTTGTTTATTTATTTACTGTATTCACATCCTGCCCTTCTCAACCCCATAGGGGACTCATGGCAGCTTACATATATATTACGTAAATGGGTTCCTGATTATACACCAAACTAATATATACCCACAAGTACAACGATATGCACTGGTCATATGCAGCTTACATATATAGGCAACAATTGGATGCCAAACCACACACACACAATAAAACTTAAGCATTAAAACAGTCAATTAAAACATATAAAAACTTAAAACCAATTACAGTAGAGTCTCGCTTATCCAACCTTTGTTCATCCAGTGTTCTGTATTATCCAAGGAAGTCAGCCTCCTGCCCAGATCCACAGCTGTTTCAATACATTGTGATGTTTTGGTGCTAAATTAGTAAATACAGTACTTACTACATAATGTTACTGTGTATTGAACTGCTTTTTTTGTTGATTTGTTATAAAACATGATGTTTTGGTGCTTAATTTGTAAAATCATAATGTTATTTGATGTTTAATAGGCTTTTCCTTAAGCCCTCCTTATTATCCAATATTTTTACTTATCCAATGTTCTGCCAGCCTGTTTATGTCGGGGAAATGAGACTCTACTGTATTTAAAATCATGCAATCCAATATTGTAGTCCGCAGCTGTTCCAGTTTGTCATTCACTATTCCAACTTGCCTTATTGTAGTAATAGATTACTCAGTTGAATACTTGGCCAAACATCCATGTTTTTAGCCTTTTCCTAAAGGACAGGAGGTAGGGGACTGATCTAATTAATACGATCTAAGTAATCATACACACATATTCACACACAATATATTAATTAGCAAGCATTATATTAGCTACAGAATTCAGCTGTGATTGACAGAAAAGAATTTAATTCAAAACAGCAACCTAATTTAGTGCCAGACTTCATGGGGGCATTTCTTTGGAGTTGAAGTCTGCATAGATAAGTCACCCCGCTCCCTTCTGCTAGTATCCTGAAAAAAAGAGAGTAATAAGTTGTGTTTTCTGTCTGAAGAATGAGGTTTCTGTTTCTCCTCTTCTGCGGCTTTAAATGTGTGGTTCAACATGATTGCAAAATATCTGCTTTCAAAGCATATTTGTTTACTTTTGGGGGAGCAGCCAATCCATACATGCTTTCGAGAGCAGCAGCAGCCTTTACTCTCACTTAGTGATTTTCCTAGAAATGTGACCATTTGAGGTTACAGACCAAAGCATGCTTCTTTGCCAGCAGGGTTTAGCAGGACACAGAAAAAGTCCCTTTGGAAGAGACTACAAATGTCCTTCATACTGATTGTCAACTCTGGGAAAGATAGGCCATAAGCTCTTCACTTTCAGGCCAAATAAGATAATGATGCTGGGGAAAATGGAAGGAAAAAGGAAGAGGGCAAGATGGAGGGATGTTATCCTTGAAGTGTCTGGCTTGACCTTGAAGGAGCTGGAGGTGGCGACGGCCAATAGGGAGCTCTGGATGGGCTGGTCCATGAGGTTGCGAAGAGTCAGAAGCGACTGAATGAATAAACAACAAAAAGACGTATGTAACCTATTTGAGAAACAGGAACAGACCTCCAACTTTTTTTCAGACTGGTGGATGCAAAGAGGGGGGTTTAAACTGAAGTCCTATCATTCAGCAGAGAGAAACTGTAATCCATTTATATATTATTTTTGCTTATGTGGTGCAATTCTAAATTTGAAGGTGTTCCTTTTTTGGAGCGAATCCAGACACAAAGTTGATAGTCTATGGGAGTGTGCCACAAAGCAGACAGTGTACGCCTACCTTCTTCAGGGACCAAGTCAAGGGCCTCATAACTTAACTAGCACAGGGCCTCATTTGTCCTAAGTCTGGCACTGCTGCAATTATTTGCGTCAGAGTTAAGCAAAACCCTTTAAGGAGGACTCACAATCTCATCACAAAGGGCTAAGGATTCTCCATGCATCATGGTGAATCCATAGAGTCCTGGCAGGGGGCATGGAGAATCCATCGCTCCACACCCCATATGGTCCAACTTACTTGGAACCCCATCCCATTAGGGGAAGTGTTGCCGCCCAGCTTCCCCCGTTGATTCAAAGACAACAGGGGAAGCTTTGTATGCTTCTGTGGGTGGCAGCGTATGGCACTTGCTCTCCCCTTTTGGCACAGAGCCCAGCCAGAAGAAGACATGCATCATGTAATGGACTCCATGTCAAAAGTAGAAAACAAACGGTGTACAACAGGCAAATCAGCTCTTCTGGTGAGATGGTCAGTCTCTTTGTAAGGCTACAGCTTTTAATGGGGATTTGGGGAGTTGAAGTTCCAAACACCTGGAGGACCAAAGGTTGGGAAGGCAAAGTTGTCCTTCCATACACAGTTGCTTGGGAATAAGGAGTTTATCACATGACACTGCCAGACTGCAATAGTCCCAACATTGACTGGCTTTTTTGTGTGATTTCATGGATTTCTTGATGCTGTATTGTGCTGTACCACTAATTAGTCCTCTAGAAATTGATCCCTCCCTCCACCTATATAAGAATAGGTGACTTGGTTTTACAAGAATAGGAGGGACTGCAGTGGTGCTACAGGTTAAACCACTGAGCAACTGAACTTGCTGACCAGAAGGTCGGCAGTTCGAATCCGCAGGATGAGGTGAGCTCCCACTGTTAGACCCAGCCTCTGTCAACCTAGCAGTTCGAAAACATGAAAACATGAGTAGATCAATACTTACTTAGGTGATCCCTCGTTGTCCAAGTAAGATTGCCCTTCAAATGTGGTATCCTGGCGGTGGGTATGTAGATGACTGTAGAGCCCTATTCTTGATCTGCATGTTCTCCCTCAGTGAGATCATTGGTTTTCAGGTGGAAGGCGGTCTCGGTCAGAGTTGGCTTGACGCGCCTTCCTGGTCACAGCTGACCTCCAGCTAGAGCGCTCAAGGGCCAGGGCTTACCAGTTCTCGGTTTCTATGCCACAGTTTTTAAGGTTGGCTTTGAGCCCATCTTTAAATCTCTTTTCCTGCCCTCCAAATTCTGATTTCTGTTCTTGAGTTCAGAGTAGAGTAACTGCTTTTAGAGACGTGATCGGGCATCCAGACAATGTGGCCAGTCTAGCGAAGTTAATGGCAGAGGACCATCGCTTCAGTGCTGGTGGTCTTTGCTTCTTCCAACACGCTGATATTTGTATGCTTGTCTTCCCAAGAGATTTGCAGGATTTTTCAGAGGCAGCGCTGATGGAATCGTTCCTGGAGTTGCATGTGATGTCTGTAGACAGTCCACATTTCACAGGCATATAGCAGGGTTGGGAGGACAATACCTTTATAAACAAACAACTTGGTATCCCTACGGATGTCGCAGTACTCAAACACTCTGTGCTTCATTTGGAAAAATGCTGCACTCGCAGAGCTCAGGCGGCATTGTATTTCCGTGTCAAGGTTGACTTTTGTGGAGAGGTGGCTGCCAAGGTAGCGGAAATGGTCAACATTTTTTAATGTTACACCATTAAGCTGTATATCTGGCATTACAGAGGGACTGGCTGGTGACTGCTGGAAGAGCACTTTGGTTTTCTCAATGTTCAGTGATAGACCGAGCTTCTTGTATGCTTCTGCGAAGGTGTTTAGAGTGGCTTACAGGTCTTCTTCTGAATATGCACAGACGATGTTTTCATCAGCATACTGGAGTTCTATAACAGATGTTGTTGTAACCTTGGTTCTGGCTTTCAGTCTACTGAGGTTAAATAGCTTGCCATCTGTCCGATAGATGATTTCCCACTCCGTCAACAAGATGAAGTATCATAGCAATGAAGATGGAAAATAAAGTTGGGGCAATAACACACCCCTGTTTGACACCTGATTAAATGGGTCACTTTGGGAGCCATTGATGTCCAAGACTGTTGCCATCATGTTTATCATGGAGGAGTCGCGGGATGTTTACAAATTTGTCAGGGCTCATGATTTTTTGGAGGATGGTCCAGAGAGCACTGTGATTCACTGTGTCAAATGCCTTTGAAAGGTCAATGAATGCCATGTACAGGGGTTGGTTTTGTTCCCTGCATTTTTCTTGAAGCTGTCGTGCAGTGAAGATCATGTCCACTGTTCCTCCAGATGGCCGGAAACCATTCTGGGATTCTGGGAGGGTGTCTTATGAAAGAGGTAGAAGGCGGTTTGCAAGGATTCTTGCGAGGATTTTCCCAGCAGAGGTTAGAAGGGAGATACCTCGATAGTTTCTGCAGTATGTTCTTTCCCCTTTTTTCAAAAGGGGAGTGATGGTGGCATCCTTAAAATCTCAGTTACCCACACTTTTTCAATTAGCTGGTGGAGTTGTTGTGTCAGCTCAGGTCCTCCTCCTTTAAAAATTTCAGCAGGGATCCCATCAGGTCCACTGGCTTTGTTATTTTATTTTATTTTATTGTTGGTTGTGGCATTGCTGAATTCTTCCAAACTAGGCAGTGCTGCTAGCTCATTCCTGGTTTGTTGTTGTGGGATTTGTGAGAGAACCTCTTCGGCCACATTGGAGCTATCTCAGCGGGAAGGTAAATGGCGCTCCATGCAGTCATGCTGGCCACACGATCTAGGAGGTGTCTACAGATGATGCAGGCTCTTTGGTTTAGAAAAGGAGATGAGCACTACCCCTTAGAGCCAGAGCCTTTATCTGTGTTTTGTTGTTTCTAGGCATTGAATGTTTGCCTTTGTGTTTGTGTATGCTGGAATCCGCCCAGAGTCCTCTCAGGGAGATAGGGCGGAATACAAATAAAGTATTGTTGTTGTTGTTGTTAGTTGTCAAATGGAATGACCTGAAACAAGGGACTAATGTGCTCAGCAATTCAATCTTGTTGCATTCTTTGCGATTCACTTCTGAAAGGGCTTAACATAATGCTGGCAAAGAAACTAACTAACAAACAAAACTTTGAAGGTTTACAACACTTTATATGTTGTAAACCTCTAAAAAAGACAGACATGGAGAGATAAGAAGGGAACAGCTAACACTAGCTTTGAATTGCTGCCTTGCCTGACTAATTTAGAAGTGATTACATTTCATAGACTTATTTCCTGGTGGTAAATACCTTGTCTGAAGAGAAACGAGTTCTTCTGTTATTGTTTGGGATGTCACTGTTTATATTTTAGCATATCTCATTGTAAATGAGACAATGAAAATCAATGAGATGTTCTGGAAGAGCACGTCCTTAACAAAACGTATAACCAATAAAGTTGTATTATTTAATTAATGTATTGATCAAAATATTTGTCTTCTCCTCCCCTGCCATATCTAAAGATCTCAGGGTGGTTCACAATCAAATAAAAACAATGTGTTAAATGATAACATTAGTTTAAAAACATTTAAATATATATTAAATAGTTTATCAAGTAAAGGCAGGTGGTTTAAAGCTAGTTGAAAACACTCTGAATAGTACTGTTGGAAATAGCAACCTTCTTCAAGACTCCACTAGTTATTTGTTGTGTATATAATTCAAATTGTTTACTGTGTTATATATGTGTATTTGTATGCAATTTTACTTTAACTTTTTGTTGTGAGAGGGGCTGCAGACCATGTGATCATAACTGGGCATGTTCAGGACTCAGACTCCATTTTAGGTATCAGATGTCTTTAGACTATGGTAGGAACAGAAGTATGCTTTAGACTTCAGCACAGGAACTGAATGCTTAGAGACTACAGAGGCTCTATTAGACTCTCAGAACAGAGAGATGCTTATAGCAGTGGTTCTCAACCTTCCTAATGCCACGACCCCTTAATACGCTTCCTCATGTTATGGTGACCCCCAACCATAAAATTAGTTTCACTGCTACTTCATAATTGTCATTTTGCTGCTGTTATGAATAGTAATGTAAATATCTGATATGCAGGATGTATTTTATTCACTGGACCAAATTTGGCACAAATACCCAACACATCCAAATTTGAATACCGGTGGGAATGGGAGAGGGTATTGATTTTGTCCTGTGGGAGTTGTAGTTACTGGGATTTATAGTTCACCTACACTCAAAGAGCATTCTGAACTCCACCAACGATGGAACTGAATCAAACTTGGCACACAAAACTCCCATGACCAACAGAAAATACTGGAAGGGTTTGGTGGGCATTGACCTTGAGTTTTGGGAGTTGTAGTTCACCTACATCAAGAGAGCACTGTGGACTCAAACAATGATGGACCTGGACCAAACTTGGCACGAATTCTCAATATGCCCAAATGTAAACACTGGTAGAGTTTGGGGAAAATAAACCTTGACATTTGGGAGTTGTCGTTGCTGGGAATTATAGTTCACCTCCAATCAAAGAGCATTCTGAACCCTACCAACGATTGAATTGGGCCAAACTTCCCACATAGAACCTCCATAGCCAACAGAAAATACTGTGTTTTCTGGTGGTCTTTGGTGACCCCTCTGACACCCCCTCGCGACCCCTCCAGGGGTCCCGAACCCCAGGTTGAGAAACACTGGACTATAGATTCTAAGAATGATGCTCTGTGTTACCTACACAGAAAAACTACTTCAAATCTACTTGTAACTGAATTGATATGCAAAGTACCTGCATGATGAATACATGAAGTTTGTGAGTAAACCAACTATGTTACTTTTAAATAAATCTGCTTATTTTTGTCTTTTGAGAGCAAGATTTAAAGGCAAATATATTTTAAGGGAGAGAAGATGTTTTTTGGGCAACTAAAACAAACACTTATGAAACTCTGCTGTGTATATGTGTGTTTTTGTGCATTGGCATATCTTTGTCCCTAACCATTCAAAGACATATCTATTTACATCGGTTTAACAACTGAGAAACCTAGTTGCCTTGCATGAATGCCATTTTCCCTAAAGGTTATGACTTTAACAGATAATGCTTTTTACCAAGAGGTTTTGGCATCATTTTTCAAAAGGTTTTGACTTCTGACAAGGTCATACCTTTCCAAAGATCATAAAATCTCCAGAAAGTTCTGGAGATTTCCATTTTCCAAAAAATACAACCATAAGACATGTGCAATCTGGATAATATTAGTTAGGCCTGAAGATTTAGCCATCACGTGGCTTTTTTGTTCCTATACATGAATTGGTCTCCTGTCCATTTTGCTAGGAATTTGTGAGAGATTTTGCAAATGGCTATTGTGTTTACTTTGAGTTGTTGCCTATGTCTGTTGGAGAACCAGTGGAAAAAATGGAAAGGAATGTCATATAGGTATGAAACCTGTCTAACTTCAGACCGGCCAACATGATACGTAAAGTTAAAGATGGCACAGGAACAGAGCAACCATCACATAAATGCCATGACATTGTGACTCTATTTTGAACTATTAAATATACCTCTAATGGCCTAACATGTATATGCTAGAGATCTTGGGAGTGTGATAATATGCACTTTATCACCAAGAGTGGACATTTTTCTAAGCCACTATTAATTTGCTCTGTTGGTGAACTGTGATATTTCTCCCACATCTTCTACATTTTTCCATCACCTTCCTTACCTTAGAGGAAGGGATCACATTCTGCATTTAGAAGAAATGGGTTTTATGGAGAAGGAATGCTGTGATGGATGAACTGAAACATACAGATCACAGCTGCACACCTCAACTTTAGACAGTTGGTGAAGAAGCTAAGAATATGGATGGGCAAATCTTACGTGGGATAGGGATTGGATAAGGATTGGATAAGTGGCTGGGATTAGCATAGCAGGGTCGAAAGCAGAAATGCAAGTAGATAAAATAGGTACAGCTTTTAGCGAGGTGGTAGTAAAGGCGCCCCTAAGGACATTGCTCGGAGGAAAGCTCCTCGGCATGGAAGATGGATTGACATCACCACCCATGGCTGGAGTTGTTGACAAACTGGAATGTGTCCAGAGGATGGCGACTAAAATGATCAAGGGTCTAGAGAACAAGCCCTATGAGGAGTGGCTTAAAGAGCTGGGCATGTTTAGCTTTCAGAAGAGAAGGCTGAGAGGAGATTTGATAGACATGTATAAATATGTGAGGGGAAGGAGGAGGGAGGAGACAGCAAGCTTGTTTTCTGCTGCCCAGGGGGACACAGAACAATGGCTTCAAACTACAGGAAAGGAGATTCCATCTGAACATAAGAAAGAACTTCCTGACTGTGAGAGCTGTTCAGCAGTGGAACTCTCTGCTCCAGAGTGTGGTGGAGACTCCTTCTTTGGAGGCTTTTAAGCAGAGGCTGGATGGCCATCTGTCAGAGGTGCTTTGAATGCAATTTTTCTGCTTCTTGGCAGGGGGTTGGACTGGATGGCCCACGAGGTCTCTTCCAACTCTGATTCTATGATTCTACATGCCACAAATAAGATGCGAAAAACTGCCTTTACTTCTCTTTGTGTTGTCTGTCCTTGTTAATTGTATAATTGGCATTGAATTCTTGCTGTATGTGTGTTCTGTAAGCCGCTCTGAGTTCTCTTCGGAGTGAGGAGGGCAGGGTATAAAAATGGTAAATAAATAAATAAATAAATAAATAAATAAATAGAGAGTGCTCAAGAGCTTCACAGACAGAGATTTGTACTACTTTCTACCTTCTCTCTTTTTAATATTTAGTTTTAAATCCTGTTGTTATTAGTCCCCACACAGGAGGTCTTGGACAGCTGTACCTCCCTCGCTGCAGCCAACCACTGGGAGAGGAAATGCCATTTCTGGAGGAAAAACATGCTAACTTCAGGGGATGTATATGCTCCTTAGCATTGGGTATAAATCCCTGAATAAGCTTCTGTTTGAGCCTCTGATTTTTAGCATAGTATTAGTAATTTCAGCAAGAGAGCTTGGAAATATTTTTTGGAATGCACTTGAAGAGAATAGTAGTAATCGTATTGGTCATTCCCCAAAACGTAATCTCCCCAGGCTCGGATCGGCCAATTTACAAGTGTATTATCAGGATTTGGGGGAAACTAGATATGAAACACTATTTCAAAACATTTGTTTTGTTTATTTTAACAACTTTTTGCCAAGCGGTAAAATCACAGCACTCATATTTGTAAAGTTTCTTTTATTTTCTCTCTTACAGCAGAGTCTTTGCCATATCAAACATGCTCTAACCATTTCACTATTTTAATGCCACTTTAATTTCTTCACTAAGGGCCCATCCAGACAGTACCTTTATTGAGGTAACTCCTGCAATAAAGAAGGGGCTGTCCAGATAATATTCTAGACAGTCCTGAATTAATTCGCTACAAAGCAGGAAAACCCTGGTTTGTAGTGAATTAATTAGATAGTGGATTTATTCCGCACTTTCTTGGAAGGTGCAGGATAAACACACTATTTCTGGTGTCTGGGTTGGAGTCCAGACACCATTTCCACAATTTTCCAGACTAAATTATTCAGGAAAACTGTGGTAATACCCACCCCCTGTCCCAAAGCCCCCAAACTCCTTTGGAAAGTAAAGAAAGCTTACCCAGCCTCCAGTACACTCAGAGCAGCTCTCCCGGCATGTAGAAAATCGCTCCCCCCAACCCGCTCTCCTGGCGCATCATTTCTATGTGCTGGGAGAGCTGCTCTGAGAGTATACTGGTGGCCGGGTAAGTTTTCTTTACTTTTCAGAGTGGTTTAGGGGCTTTGGGGGAGGGAGGGCCTCCAGATGTTCTCACAGGCCAATCCCATGAGAGCATCTTGATACCCACTTCCTAAAATGTGCATGACCAGGCCCCCAGGAAGATCCACGTTTTTTAAAAAGTGGATTCTCCTGGGATAAAGGCCTGCCTGGATCCGCCCTCAGTCATTGGCATATTAAAATATCACTGTCTTTATGGCACCAATAAAGGAATGTAAGATTTTTCAAAAAACTCAAGATGAAGCAGGGCTAGGAAAGAGACTTCCTGAATGATAGCTAATGAAACTCTCTTTCAAGGCAGGCATAATCCCATTTATTTTATTTCTATATAATCCACTACTTCTCCTTTAGCTACTAGGTCCCACGGCTCTAATTTCCCCAGTCTCTATCTCTAATTTGGTTTCATCCTTACATGTGTATGAGCCAGAGCTGCTGATCTTTATTAATTATCTACACAGAACCAGGCGCTGTTAGCATGAGGACCGGACTGTTATTATTTTTGTTCATCAGAGTGAACTTTCCATCTCCTCTGCCAGAAATGGGGGTGGCAGTAATGGGGAACCATTCCAGCCATCCTTCAAAATCATAACAGGCTTCTCCTTGAATGCTGTTAATTATAGCCAATTGCTTATTAAGCCGTTAAAGTGCTTGATTAGATAGAACAATGGCTAGGCTAACAATGTTTGAAATCTGAGTTTGGATGCTATTGGTGTGCTTCCAAACATTCTGCGCGGGTGCTTCAAGTGAGCTATATTGTGCTAATGCCATTGCTGCTGCCCGGTGTTTGAGTGGAGTTACTTATCTGCCACTCTGAGCATCTGCGTCACACAGATCGCACTCCTTGCCCAGACATTTGGCTCAAATAGGGGAAGAAAGACAATACTGGGGCTTAGATTGTGCCTTCTGCAGAATGGATTCCAGCTCCCAGAATACCAGAGGACAGAGATCTTCCAGGAGTTACTATACATATAAGTAATGTTCCCAAGTTCTAATTATTCCATGGCCGAGAACCAGCCTTGTGCTTGATTGCTAGTTTAAAGTGTTCTTCTTGATTGCTAGTTTAAAAGTGTACAGTGTTCCCTCGCCGCTTCACGGTTTGCCTTATGCGGACTTGCCATATTGTGGTTTTTTCCCTCCCCCCCTAAGCTGTGGTGAGGAAGGAGGAGAAAGAGGAGGAGGGGAGGGGGAGTCCTCCTCCTCGCCGCCTGTGCCCCTGCCGGCTTTGGAGGTCCCTTGGCCGACGTTGTTGGCACTGCCAGGCTGGGCTGAAGCCTCAATGGCACCCAAGGGGCCTCCGAGGCCAGAGCAGCAGAGTCAGCAAAGAGGAGGAGGCTCCATCCACTCAGCAGCAGCCTCCTCCTCCTTGTCGCCTGTGCTCAACCGAGCCTGGCAGCGCCATCAATGACTCCCAAGGGTCCTCCAAAGCTAGCAGGAGCACAGGTGAGTGGATGGACCTCCTCACCACCTCTGCTGCTCTGGCCTCGGAGGCCCCTTGGCCTCAGCCCAGCTTGGAAGCACCATCAACGGTGCCCAAGGGGCCTCCAAAGCCTGCAGGAGCACAGGTGGCGAGGAGGAGGAGGCTGCTGCTGAGTGGGCAGAGTGTCCTTATTTCACAGATTTTCACTTATCACGGGGGCTCCTGGAATGGAACTCCTGCGATAAATGGGGGAACACTGTTCTCGGCTAGTTAGATGGTGGTTGCACTACCATGTTCTTCTGTTGAAAGCTAACATTGTACTTTGAGTTGTTGTCTATGGCTCTTGGAGAACCAGTGGTATTGCCTGCTTATTGTACAATGAAAAATGTGCAATGGCAATTTCTGTAGTTCCAGAAAATTTAGTGGTACCCAAGGAATTGATTAGCAGTTACAAACCATCTGAGAAGGTACAGTTGTATAGTCGAAGGCTTTCATGGCCGAAATCACTGGGTTGTTGTAGGTTTTCCGGGCTATATGACCATGTTCTAGAGGCATTTTCTCCTAGAGTTGTATAGCTGGAATCCTATTGGTTCATCCCAACTGGACTGGAACTTTTGACTGCTGGATTGTGAATCAACACAGGATAAATCTAAATGATGCAATGGATCTACTGCTTTCTTGATGGGACTAACATGATTTACAGCCATGTGAAATGGCTACACGTGAGAGACTCCACCCATAGAACCATGAAATGAATATATTCTTTGAGTAATAGCCAAAAAAGTACAACTGCATTTACAAGAGAATTTTCATATGCGTATCACATCAACAGCATCCCAGTCTATGTATTTATGTAGCTTATTCGTAGCCTTACACTCTTCCAATCTAGGATGATCTCATTGTAGCATGCACACTTAGAGGTGCTTCAGCTCTGCTGGAGTTGAGGGATTTTTCCTTTGCATACATCCTTCCAATTATGAAGACAAGCATTTTGATAGGATATAAAATGTGATTTGGGGTCAGAGCTAGAAATGAACACAAGGCTTTGTGAAATTAAAGCTAAGCTCTGAATAAGGTGATCGTGAACATGCCTTTTAGCAATGAATTAGACTGACTGAAATGAATCTGTTAGAGGTTTTTAAGCAGAACCCTAATGGACACCTATCAGGGATGTTGCAGCAGTGGTTTTCCTGCATTGTCTATTGGAAATGCCATAGCCTATTGGAATTAACTGCGCCATAACCTTATTGAAAAGGTAAAAATGATGTCACATCTGTTTGGCAAATGTGAATCTCCATGAGCAATAGAGACCACCTTTTGAAACCACTAGTGAAAAAAAGGATGGCCTTGTAGAAGTCACCTCTTTGAATAAGTGATATTCATAAGCATTATTGTAATGGCACACAGGTAACTCAGCTGTTAAACCGAAGAACCATGTCTTTAAACTGTCAAGGATAAGGACCTGCCACTACAAAAATATATTGACTTAGCAGAGGATGGTTGTTTCTTTGAAGTAGAATTTGTAGTTGTAATTGCAAAAAAAGATATATACTCCCTTAAAACCTCTTAGTTAAAATATGCACTCAAGAGACAAAACAAAGTAGTTGGCATATGTTCCATAGTTGATGGTGGTTGGTGGTGGTAGACCTGGCAGTTGATGATGGAAGGGTTAATGTAAGTCTTAGTTCTAAAGGGCTGAGTAGTTTGTAAGTAACAGTTTACAGGTAAAAGCAATTAAGGGTGGAAGTGTGTAGGAGATGGGTTGCAGCTGGGTGTTACTGGATTTAAGGAGCTAACTTTGAGACTTATATTTGGGAGAAAAGTATCTGTTGCATTTTGGTGGTGGATGTTGCTGGTTTTTCTCCCAGGTCTGTTGGATTTTTGGTATTCTGACCTGTCTCCTGTAATATTGGGAACCTCGAACCTTTGGACTGGCTTTTGACTACGGTATAGACTCTTGATCCCTGGACTCTGTTATTGAACTCTCAGTGTTTGACCATTGGACTGGCCCCTTTTGACAACGAAGTTATTTTTGCTATCAGTTTTCATTTATTCTGTAGTTGAGTGCTATCTTTGTGTTTTATATTTTGGTCTATTAAAACAGCAAGTGAGTGCTGTTTTAATTAAACTATTTGATAAAACTGGGAGTTTGGTTCATATCTACCTAAACAAGGTAGAGCTCTGGAAATGTGACAGTAGTCTTCCTTAAAAATAACATCTCAGGTTTACTAACAATCTTCTTGTATATGTTCAGCATACTAGTCTATAGTCCAATGTCTTTAAGCATATATAGTCTGGCTGGAATCTCTGGGATGTGTAGTTTCTGGGTTGTATGGCTCTGAAGATGCCAACCCCAGATGCAGGCGATATTGTATGTCAGCCTGTTCAGCCTATGATTGTGTCTAATGGGGTTGGATGATGGGAATGATAACGTTGTGTCTAATGATCAAGTTGCTTTGGATGATGGGAATGACAATGTTGTTCATGTTCAAGTTGATTCCTTTGATGGGAATGGGGATGCTGTTCATGAAGATGTTCCTGAAGGGAATGGGGGTGATGGTCTATTTCCTGGGCCTAGTTTTAGGGATGTGGGGCCTGAACGCAGTTCAGTTGATGGCTCAGACAGGCCTGTGTTGCTGAAAAGGGAATCTCAAGATCTTGAGCCTGGGAGAAGCTCTGAGCTGCAGTCCCAGGGTCAGTTATCTCCAGGTGCAGATTTTAATGAAGCCTTGAACAGAAGAAGAGCTTTTAGCCAGCAGAGACAAACAAATCAGAAACTAAGGCTCTCAGCCAGATTAAAGCAGAAGCTAGTAAAGAAACCAAAACTAAGGAAAAATCAGTTCCTAGCTGTTTGGGAAACAAAGTAGATATGTCGTGCCAAGTACAGAGTCTAGCTTTAGACGAAGCAATGTTGGATTCATGAATAGTTCTCCATGGCATTTTCTTGGACTTTGATCTTTGTTTGGTTCCTGTTTTAAGTGCCTTTGCTGTTACATGCCTTTGAAATCAAGTCTCTTGTTTCATGGACTTCTTTGGACTATCTCTCTTTGGATGTATTGCTTTTTACTTCTGAATCAATTTGATTTACCTTTAATTGCGGATTACCCTTTATTGCTTTGCCTTTTGTTATCCCCAATAAACTGCTTGCTATTTTAACTCAACTATGTGGTGTTTAAAGTCAGAAGGAATCCTGCTCTGGAGTGCAACAGGTGAAACGTTAGGAGAAAACATGGTCATATAGCCTGGTAATCACACAACACCTGTTTTCAAGCTGTTTCTAAAATTTCCCACTTTCTCTCTCCTACTTTCCCCCTGAGTTGTCCTCAGCTAATTTCAGTTTCTGTGCATGATGTTCAAAGTGCAAAGGTGCTTAGCATTGAAATAACTCGGCAGTGGGGAGAGAAGGTGACCAGAACACTGATTTTCTCAATAGATTCAGGCAAAGGCAATCTGCTGCACTTTCTCCAACTTGCCATTCCTCATTAATTACTTTTGCCATCATATCCACAATTTGATGCTGCTTGGCCACAAGCATTTCCTTTTTCACCAGTGAAATATTGGAGAGTATGAGCATCTCCATGAAAACAAAACACTCCCCTAGTAGTGAGAAGGAAAGTGTATAGCATGCAGCTGATGAGACGTCATTTCATGATTTGTGGGCATGAGGGATGGTGATGCCAGGGTCCTTTCTTTGCATCAAGTGGTACCACTTTTTTGCAAAGAGAGAGAGAGAGAGAAGAAAGGCTATGAGTCAGCACAGCTGTGGAGAGGCCATGAACGAAGGGGCAGTTCAGAAAAACAACAGTCAGCTGACACTGGCAAAATAAACACACCCGCACATGCATACACACATCAGGGATGGAACCCAAACAGCCTCCATGTGACACTCCTGTCCGTCCCAGTCCAGTTCGTTTACCTGCTTTTGCTACAGATTCTGGTTCTTTAGCCTTCAGTTTGAGGCATCACAGAGAGAACGTTTGGGTCAGGAAACATTGTGGCCTCTTTCAGCAAATGTTTAGAAAGAGCAGTCCAAAGAACAAGTAATTTGATCCACATAAAAAGTCACAGAGCAGATAAGGCCAGGTTCTTCAGTTTCACTGATAGGAGTGGGCCTTAAAGCACACACTGCTTTCCATAGATGGTGTCCATTAATGTGGAGCTCAATCTCCTCACATAGCTTAAGGGATAAGAGTAACTTCTGCATACTTCAAGCAATCAACAAAAAGTTAAGTGCCGTTTGAAGTCCCATTGATATAAATGGAACTGAAGACCACTTTTAATTGTTTATATCCTCTAGCTTGCAATCCAGTCACTTTGGATTTTACTCTGTGTGCTTCCATTTCAGCACTTCATTCAGATTGCAAGGCGTACCTGTGACCTGGAATCCTGTTTGTGTACAGTAGACTCTCAGTTAATTAGAACTCAAGCAACTGGAACTTGCAAGCAAATGGCAAAGAAATGTGTTTTATAAAAAAAATTAAAATACATGTATAATCCAGTAAAACTGTCTTGACATTAAGTTAAGTTTGCCTTTATTTTGTCTTGATTTGCTTTTAATTACTGTATTTCAATATGGTGCGGTGAGTTAAACTGTTGAGCTGCTGAACTTGCTGACTGAAAGGTTGACGTTTTGAATCCAGGGTGAGCTCCCGCTGTTAGCCTCAGCTTCTGCCAACCTAGCAGTTCTAAAACATACACATGTGAGTAGATCAAAAGATACAGCTCCAGTGGGAAGGTAACGGCTCTACATGCAGTCATGCCGGCCACATGACCTTGGAGGCGTCTACGGTCAATACCGGCTCTTCAGCTTAGAAATGGAGATGAGCACCACCCCTCAGAGTTGGACATGACTAAATTTAATGTCAAGGGGAAACCTTTACCTATTTCAATATACATATCAAGTCACTACTGAATTTATGGTATGTTAAAGTATGGGTTATAGTATTAGGCTTATTTTCAATATTAACCTTCAAGCAACCAGAAACTTAATATATCTGTCTACCAATCCTCGTGGGTGCTGGTTAACTGGGAGTCTACTATTCTTGTGTAACTGCACTAGCATAAGCAACATGAGTGCCATGGGCCACATGTGCCCCAATCTTTGCCTCACTGCTATTAGTCTGCTGGCAAAACAAAACAGGAATTCCTTTAAAAATAAGCACCTGGGTGCATGTATCCTGTTTTAAGGTACAGCCATGCTACTAGGAGTGATGATGATTTAAAACAGCACACATACTACCTCTTTGTTCCGTCACTGCTGCCATGATTGCAAAGTGCAACCCCCAGTGGCTTCTATAGGACTTTGGCTGTGAAGGCTGACCATCTCTGCTCTGTACATACTTCAGTGATCATTCTCTTTAGTCAAAAAATTAAAAGGATGCTGTTTTGGAACACAGCAAAAATTTCTTTGTCAGCTGCATGGTGTTGCTGGTGTGCTTATGCATGTGTGGCATGGGGAAAAATAAATGTTTAAGACTAGAGTTCCAACATTAGAAAGAGCCAAGCATCCTTTTTTCTAAGCACAAATGAATGGGTCTAAAGTTCAGAAAAATGTTCTTAGGCCTTGTGTATATCACCGTTGTCTGACATTCCTTTGAAAAAAGAAAAAGCCTTGACATTTAAACTGGAGTAAACCCTCTTTCTGATTATTTAGAGAGCTAATAGGAGTTATACAGGACTTTCCCAAACCAATCTATCTCATGCCTGGCAAAGAAAAAGCACCCTCAAAACCACAATCCAACTTCAAAAGGGTGTCTTCCAGATACAGTGGATACAGATACAGGAGCCCCTGGTGGCACAATGGGTTAAACCCTTGTGCCAGCAGGACTGAAGACTGACAGGTCGGAGGTTTGAATCCAGTGAGAGCGTGGATGAGCTCCCACTGTCAGCTCCAGCTCCCCATGAGGGGACATGAGAAAAGCCTACCACAAAGATGGTAAAACATCAAAACATCTGTATGGCCCCTGGGCAACGTCCTTGCAGACAGCCAATTCTCTCACACCAGAAGTGACTTGCAGTTTTTCAAGTTGCTCCTGACACACACAAAAAAGTGGATTAGAAAACATATCAACTCATTACTGGGTATATTTGATGGGGATGAGAGGTGTGGGATGATTGGATAGATGTCTTGACAACACTGGCTGAGAAGGCCTGATTCTTTACTTCCAGGGGAGGCCTTTTTAAAAGTAAAGTTCATAATAGTTTGTTCAATAATTATTTTAAAGGAAACACTGTCCCAGGAGTAATTCTTCAGCATTGACCAAATGTATTACTAAGCCTATTAGTATGTTTTTTCCCCAACTTTATGTTGGAAGAAACATTCTGGATGTGCCAACTGGCATTTTCATTCCCTTTCCACATATTTCTGAGCAGAGCCTTGGCAGTTTAGACTCAACCCTTTACAAATTTCCTTATCCAAAATGCTTGGGAGGAGAAATATTTTGGATTTCGGATTTGTTTGGATTTTGGAATACCTGTATTTGCATATATAGTACGTACCTAATGAGACATCTTGGAGATGGGACCAAAATGTAAACATGGAATCCATTATGTTACATAAACACTTTGAACACATAGACTGAATGTAGTTTTGTACTCAATCACTCATCTGGACAATTTTGGATTTTGGAATTCTGAATCACGGCGGTTCAACCTGTAAATCTCTTTGGACAAAGGCTTCTAACTCCAACTTTGATAAGACAATCTGAGCACTGTTTTGCTGATGCTACTAGGAAAAGAAGGCACCTATTTCAGCTTATGGAGCGGATGTCTGAAATGCAGGGAACTGGGCCAGCTTGGCAGTGAGCTCAGGTATTTACGTTTTGGGTGGGGAGAGTTTTCATTTGAATAGGTCACTTGAACGCTCTTCCTCCTGGCTCATTCGCACCATGTATAAACAGGCGTGTTTTGGGCTCTGCCGGGAGCAGCTGACTTCACCACTTGGCCAGCTGCAGGGAAAGGTGTCTCTGTGCTGGCAGCTGACAGTGTCGAAAGAACAGAGAGAGGAAAGACACATGCTCGTGGTGTTGTTGTGGAAGCAGAGAGAAGCACTGCGCCCGTTTCTAACATTGACCCCAGAGAGCCTTTTATTTCCTGTCACAGTGCTTGTCCTTGTAACAGGAAGGATGTAGGTATGGAAAGGCATCCCCCTTCTCCAATGGCGCAACACATCTCAGCGGAAGGAAACAAATATGCATCTTATTTCAGAGCAGCTGTGTGTGAAAATAAGCAGACCTGAGCTCAGTCTACCCATTGTACTAAATCAGAGCATGAAAATGTTACTCTTTTGGATAACAACTTCAGGACACCAGGGCAAAATGATCAGTGGGTATGACATGCCTGCCAACATTTCACATATACATCCCAGGACACAGGAAGGCAAGCGGCATCAAGAAAGAATGAGGAAGAACAGACAAGTTAAGGGGGCTGCAGCAGTTTGCTTTTCCCTGAGTCTACTGGTAGAGCCCCTGGTGGCACAGTGGGTTAAACCGCTGAGCTGCTAAACTTTTTGACCAAAAGGTTGCAGGTTTGAAACAGGGGAGCACGTGAGCTCCCGCTGTTAGCCCCAGCTTCTGCCAACCTAGCAGTTCGAAAACATGCAAATGTGAGTAGATCAATAGGTACCGCTCCGGCGGGAAGTTAACGGCGCTCCATGCAGACATGCTGGCCACATGATCTTGGAGGTGTCTATGGACAACGCCGACTCTTTGGCTTAGAAATGGAGATGAGCACCCCCCGAGCTGGACATGACTGGACTTAATGTCAGGAGAAAACCTTTACCTTACTGGGATTCTGCTCCTTCTATTTCTTCTTGCTGACCTTTCTGGAAACTACTTTTGTTTGCACGCTGAACTCAGTTTGCAGCAAGAGACAAGTGGGAAAAGAAGAAAGAAACGGTAACATTTCAAAAGTTGAAAAAGTGGGACTACAGAGGACTGATTTGCATTGTCAAGTGCAAATAGTTGGAAGCTATTCCATGATAGCTGGGGCTGTTGCATTGTGAAGCGCAGTGTGCAAATCTTAGCTTTCCATGTTCTGAGTGGAGCCTCTGGAATGCTGACTGAAAGGTCGATGGTTTGAATCTGGGGAGTGGGGTGAGCTCCCATCTGTCAGTTTCAGCTTCCCATGAGAGGACATAAAGGAAGCCTTCCATAGGACGGTAAAACATCCAGGCGTTCCTTGGGCAATGTCCTTGCAGACAGCCAATTTTCTCACACCAGAAGGAACTTGCAGTTGTTCAAGTTGCTCCTGACATGAAAAAAAATATCTGAGTATCAAGAAAGCATTCTGCCCCATATCATACGAAGATAATTAGAACATGGGGTGGGGCATGTTGTGGAGCCTTTTTCATAAAAAAAAAAAAAAAATGGAGAATCTCAGTGGCCAAGGATTCTGGAAGTTTTGATTCAAATAAGTAATGTTTCCATGATCTACATTTGTTTGTTTGTTTGTTAGGTTTTATTTGGTTTGCAAGTTGTCCCAGTGCCACATTCCTGAGAAAATCCCTCATCTAGAAGTTGCTTTTCTCTAAGGGACATTTGGTTCTAGTTTGAGAAGTACAGAACAAGGTTCGAATCCTGGAAATGTCAAATCCATGCAAGCATTGCAAAGTACTGGAAGACAAAGTCTATTCTAATAACATGTGGTGTTAGGGGATGTATGGTAGGGAGCTATTTGCTGGATAACTTATAAACAACCAAGTGGAAATAGCATAAGAAATGTAGTTTATTATCCTCATTCATAAGTTCTAAAGCAGCTATTTTGATAATGGGACCCCTCCATGGCATAGTGGGATAAACCGCTGAGCTGCTGAATTTGCTGACCGAAAGGTTGCCTGTTCAAATCCAGGGAGTGGGGTGAGTTCCCGCTGTTAGGTCCAGCTTCTGCCAACCTAGCAGTTTGAAAACATGCAAATGTGAGTAGATCAATAGATATCACTCTGGCACGAAGGCAACAGCACTCCATGCAGTCATGCCACATGACCTTAGAGGTGTCTACGGACAATGCCAGCTCTTTGGCTTAGAAATGGAGATGAGCACCATCCCCCAGAGTTGGACACAACTGGACTTAATGTCAGGGGAAAACCTTTACCTTTTAACCTATTGTGATATGAGGCGGCGCCACTGTAGAATATATTTTAATACTGTTAGCCTTACTGAGGAGGTTCCATAAAAACAAGACTGCACGCTGCCAAGTTCAATAAGCAGAGGAAAAGACTAGAGATTCTGCTAAATAAACAGATATTCTCTTGACCAGCAAGGTCTCTCCACTTCGCAGGAATGTGGAGATGTATTATTATTAATAACAACGGTTCTTCATGCTAATGTGGGAAAACATTTTTTCTCTCTCTTTCTTTCTGACAAATATTATGTTTTTTTTTTTAATTTCAGCAGCTGTAATTATATAATTGTAAAAAGACATTCTTTGGACTGCTTAATTCAACCTGCCCCAATCTGGTGATTTCCAAATGCATTAGTCGATCATACCTATCATCTGCCAGTCATGCCTTGGTAGTTGGGGATAATGGGTCATTTAGGAGAGATGAATAGTATGAGATGTTTCTGAGAGCTTGTGCATTAGATGTTGGAGCACATTGTCACTGCCCACAAAAGCTCAAAGCACAGCTAGCTGTTGAGGGCCCAAGCAAGCCAAGAACTGTCTAACTGAGTGCTTTCACCCTTTGCTCATGAGAAATCATGATGGCCGCTTCCAGGCAGTGTACCTCTCTGCCATGAAAGTCTAGACTGACTGACTCCTTGCTTTCCTCCTTCCCGATCGTAAAGATGGTTGTATTTGAACAAGTATTTCGTGACTATGTGGAAAGATCTTTAATGGAGGTCATGTGCTAAGTGGTGTCCTAAGAGGAGGCTGAGTTGGGGAGGGGAATGCACTATCATAGCTACAGTAAAAGAGATTGCACCTAAACATTAGGAAGAACTTCCTAATAGTAAGAGCTGTTTGGCACTGGAATATACTGCCTCAGAGTATGGCGGAGTCTCCTTCTCAGGAGGTTTTTAAACAGACACTGGATGGCCACCTGCCAGGGGTGCTTTGATTGTGTTTTCCTGCATGGCATTGCAGGAAAATGCATCTTCTAATCCTGTGATTTTATGATTCTATTCCATGAAATAAGAGTTTTCAATGGTGGCCTCTCCTTCTCTCCCTCAATGAGCTGCCAGAAAAGGGAAACCATGTCCATAAAAGCTGATGTCCATGTTGGTTGGATAGTTCTGGGAGATCACTTCCACAAGCCTTACTATTAGCCATTGTGACTGAATGTGATACCTCGGTATTTAGAGCAGTGGTTCTCAACCTGTGAGTCCCCAGGTGTTTTGGCCTACAACTCCCAGAAATCCCAGCCTGATTGCCAGCTGTTAGGATTTCTGGGAGCTGAAGATCAAAACATCTGGGGACCCACAGGTTGAGAACCACTGATTTAGAGGAACATCCCTCTGAGTGCAAGGTTCTGCAACTGAACTTTTGCAAAAGTATTAACTCCAAGAAACAGGAAAAGAGGAAAATAAGAGATTTGGTAGACTTCTATTGCGAACCAGATGCAATACTATAGGAAAAATTGATTTATCTCTAACAGCATTCTCTTTGTGTTGATTAGACTAGTGCTTCTTAACCTATTGTCGAAGGCTTTCATGACCGGAATCACTGGGTTGTTGTAGGTTTTTTGGACTGTATGGCCATGTTCTAGAAGCATTCTCTCCTGATTTCACCTGCATCTATGGCAGGCATCCTCAGAGGTCGAAGTCCAAAACACTTGGAGGGCCCAAGTTTGCCCATATCTGCACTAAAAGCTGCTTAAGGCATAGGTGTTGTTTTCTGAAAAGAAGTGACATATACCCTGGCATATTGGATAGAATTAAACACAAATATTATTGTTTGTTACCAAAATTTGTTTATCAAATCTCCTCCCTTTCTTTCTTGTTTTTCTTTTGTTACTATTACTTTGCTAGGAAAGTCTCATTGTTTTGTTTTGTTTTTTGGTCGTGTCAGGAGCAATTCGCTTCTGGTGTGAGAGAATTGGCCGTCTGCAAGGACGTTGCCCAGGGGACGCCTGGATGATTTGATGTTTTTATCATCTTTGTGGGAGGTTTCTCTCATGTCCCTGAGTCTCATAGTAATCCAGGCATAGTAATCAACTCATCTGATGAGTAAGTAATCTGTTCCTTCTTTCTCTCCTTCTGTTTGGGGCACAGGCTTCCTGGCATGAGGCCAAAACTCTTTGTTTTCATAGTATTCATCTGCTTTTAAAGTACAGAATTGTCTGTTCTTGCTATTCATTCCTAAACTGATCTCATATGGGAGAGAGAGGAATTCCTTGTACATGGGGCTACTGCACAGTAGGAATGTAAATCTTGGAATGTTTTGTTCTCTTATGCAAAATAAATACTTTTTGGGGTGGGGGGAAATTCACATTTCAGGATCATTTAAGCAAAATCTTCATCACCACAGAAAATATGTTAATGCAGTGTATTTTGTGTATAGAGAACAACAAGACTCTCTTTGCACAGAAACATTCAGCACTTTTGTGCAAACAAACATTTATGAAAACATCCGAAGTCTATATGGCAGTTTTTAGCTTTTTGATCTGGTGCCGCAGTGTGTTATGACATCCTTCCTCTTTGCTGATGAGGAAATGTGTGAGCATTTTTTAAAAATTGCTACTGTATGGACTTTAGTATTCTTTTGAATTTCACGTCACAGTGTAGCTGCCTACATTGGCAAGAAAAAAGAGTTACTGTAGTTCAGCGTTTCTTAACCTGGGACAAGGTCTCCTGGGGGGGGGGCATCATGGGGGGAGGTCAGAGGGGTCGCCAAAGACCATTGTAAAGCAAAGTATTTTTTGTTGGTCATAGGGGTTCTGTGTGGGAAGTTTGGTCTAATACTATCGTTAGTGGGGTTCAGAATGCTCTTTGATTGCAAGTGAACTATAAATCCCACCAACAACAACTCCCAAATGTTAAGGTCTATTTCCCCCAAACTCCACCACTGTTCACATGTGAGCATATTGAGTATTCGTGCCAAATTTGGTCAAGAACCATCATTGTTTGAGTCCATATTGCTTTCTGGATGTAGGTGAACTACAACTCCTATACTCAAGATCAATGCCCACCAAACCCATCCAGTATTTTCTTCTGGTCATGGGAGTTCTGTGTGCCAAGTTTGGTTCAATTCCATCATTGGTGGAGTTCGAAATGCTCTTTGATTGTAGGTTAACTATAAACCCCAGCAAATACAACTGGAAAGAGAGTTCCAGAGTCAAGGAGCCACCACTGAGAAGGCTCTGTATCTCATCCCCACCAACCACACTTGCGAAGCTGGTGGTACTGAGAGCAGGGCCTCCCCAGAAGATCTTAACCTCCATGATGGTTCATAGATATGTTCAGATATGTAAGCTGGGCTGGAACCGTTTAGGGCCCTTAGATAACATTGCAAAAAAGATTTGCTTTCTGGAATCCCTTTTTGGACTATTTTCACACCATGGACGGTGAAATCCATGAATGTAGAATCTGTGAATATGGAGAGCCAACTGTATAATGCATCTTACTACAGATGGGGGAAAGTGCGTCTAGGTGGGCTCATCCTTCTTATGGATCTTCATTTTTAAATTGAACATCATCAGGAGAGCCCTTCAAATTGTGGACCATATTCTTTATAGCAAGATGCATGGGCCAGAATCCTATCGATATTTTAAATTATTTTTGTAGCAACAGGCATATTCAATTCATGGTTGCATAAGAGGAATTCTCCAAGCATAATTATTTCACATGCGCTTCAATGCTCTTATAAATTTCAGCTAGAGTGCAACTGTTGGATCAATTAGATTTACCTATATGTTGATTTTCTATTCAATGATTGATTCAATGGTTGGGTTCTACTTGGGACTGAGCAGCAACTTCCACAATCTTGGATTGAGGGTAAGTATTTCCCATTGGGTTGTAGCTTTTTTGGGCTATATGGCCATGTTCTAGAAGCATTCTCTCCTGATGTTTCACCTGTATCTATGGCAAGCATCCTCAGACGTTGTGAGGTTGTGACCTCTGAGGATGCTTGCCATAGATACAGGTGAAATGTCAGGAGAGAATGCTTCTAGAACATGGCCATATAGCCCGAAAAGCCTACAATAACCCAGTGATTACAGCCATAAACGCCTTCGATAATACATATTTCCCATTGCCTTCAGTGTATCAGTTGATTCACCGGCGTTGCTGAAACAGCCACTGTGCATTCTCCATAGCACAACAGAGCAAGGATATTGGCACATAAGCAACCAGTTGTGCAAACTCTGTTTTTTATAGCTATGTGGTGGGGAACTATTGGTTTTCCAGATGCTCTCAGTCCTCTTTTCTGGCTAGGAGTGAAAAGAGATGCAATTTAACATCTGGAAGGGCCTAGATGCCCACATATTTTTGAAGTACTTACAGAAACCAGGAGTAGAAAGAGATACTTTTTTGGAGCAGAGCTCTGCATCATATCTGTGGTATTTGGAGAGTTGCAATCCAAGGAACGTCTTTTCCAAGCACAGAGCGAAGTCTGTGACTTGAGTGTTCATCCATCTCACTGAGAGAGGGAGCTCTTCCCACAGTCTGGCCTTGACCAGTTCATGCTTTCAGTGACCTATGTGACTGTTGATTAAAGTTATATAAGAGGGAATTAAGGCTATATGAGGAATTGTTACAGCTGATTTAGGACATCCTGCTGGAAAAGCAGCATGCCATATTACACTCTCTATATGTATTAAAAATGCGGCTGCACTAAGGTTGCTTGCTATTCAAACAGTGATGTTAAATCAGCCCCATTGAAGAGCTGTAAGCAAGTTTTACACTTTGTTGGTTCCACCCAAAGATGTACAGTTCTCCCCCCTTTTTTTAGACATCCATGCTTTATTTCCTGTCTGTGAGAGCACCCTTATGCTGTTTGTGCAAAACTGTCTTATTTACAAATATAGATTCAGAGATTAAGAGGGAGCAAACAGCAGGCTGGGAAGATACTTATAAGGCGGGGAAGATTTTATGCCACGTCAAATCCCAAAGAAGTCTTCAGCCCATAACCAAGTCACAATTTTAATTCTAGGTCTTTTACTCCTTTTACAATTTCAAACTGGTTCTGACACGCATACATACGTGATACATATTTGTGTGTGTGTGTGAGTGTGCACACATACATATCCAGACTCATATCCACACTCTTTTTCACCCATTTAAAAAGCCAATGGGGAGCTACTATGAAGTTAGTAAGCTAATTAATTACGCACATGTACACGTAAATACTTGCAGAAGTCCTCCATAAAGCAATCAGGATCTAAAGATCTGTTTATGCTATTCTGTGTCCTCCCATCACCCTGGCAGCTGTCAGATTTGAGAAGAAATCCTGCTGCTGTTGCTTATTGGGGAAGAGGGAAGAGAGCAAAAAGCAATTCAGATGAAGCAACAACAACTAGTCTCAGCTCAGAGGGGAAAGAAAGGAAGGTGCACACTCAGATCAAATACACTCTTGGTTTCCAACCCCTGGGAGTTCAGATCAGTTCTGTCTGTCATCAGAATTGCCTCCCCTCTGCCTCCTTTCCCCACCATGAAGTAACAGACTTTCCTTTAACATATTTTCCGTGCAGTGGGTGGTGTATGTGACTCATCCAAAAGTATCTATAGTTGTGCAAGAAATTGAACCTGATCTCCAGAGTCATAGTCTAATACCATGCTGACATTTGTGTTAACAGTTTACAAATAACACCATTACCTATGGCTTGTTGCTACTTTAGAATAATGAAGCTCGTTTGCAGAGTAACAAAAATTTGTATTGTATTAGTACAGTAAGATGGTGCAGCAGGTTAAACTGCTGAGCTGCTGAACTAGCTGACCTAAAGGTTGGTGGTTCGAATCTAGGGAGCTGTTAAGCCCAGCTTCTGCCGACCTAGCAGTTCGAAAACATACAAATGTGAGTAGATCAATAGGTACCGCTTCTGTGGGAAGGTAACAGTGCTCTATGCAGTCATGCTGGCCACATGAACTTGGAGGTGTCTACGGACAATGCCAGCTCTCTGGCTGAGAAATGGAGATGAGCACCACCCCCTAGAGTCAGACACGACTAGACTTAATGTCAGGGGAAACCTTTACCTTTATTAAGTTGCTGTTTCCTGTTTGTTTCAGAAAACATTTTGATATGGTTTTTTTTACATTGTTTATTTGGGTCTTTATATTATCAGGCTTTCAGAAACTTTTAGAGTCTTATGGACACTTCATTTCTCCTGCATGTATTACAGGTGATTGGGAGAGAGTTGCTAATATTAAACATATAGAATAAAATTTGTAAAATGGATATCTAGAGAAGGTAGAGCTAAACTTTTTACATATAAGCCACACTCTGAACTTTTTAATATAGAGTAGAGTAGAAAGATACCTGTGTGTGTGTGTGTGTATCTGTGTAATATAATAAGCATAGAGTTTCAGTTTGCAATAATAATAATAATAATAATAATAATAATAATAATAATAATAATAATGGGACTTACGTCACAAGTATCACCTGCCAGTAGTAAAGAACTGGTGGGTTCATAAACCTGCAAAGGTAGTGGAAAATGAACATGCAAAAATACTGTCGGACTTTCAAATCCAAACTGACAAAGTTTTGCACGCAATACACGAGACATCACGATTGTGGAAAAGAAAAAAGTCTGCATTATTGATGTCACCATACCAGGTGACAGTCGCATTGACGAAAAACAACAGGAAAAACTCAGCCGTTATCAAGACCTCAAAATCGAACGGCAAAGGCTCTGGCATAAACCAGTACAGGTGGTCCCAGTGGTAATCGGCATGCTGGGTGCCGTGCCAAAAGATCTCAGCCGGCTTTTGGAAACAATAAACATTGACAAAATCATGATCTGTCAACTGCAAAAGGCCACCTTATTTGGATCTGCACGCATCAATTGAAAATATATCACACAGTCCTAGACGCTTGGGAAGTGTTCGACTTGTGGTTTTGTGATACGAAATCTAGCATATAGATCTCGTTTGCTGTGTCATACTGTGTTTTTGTATCAGTAAAATAATCTTTATTTTTAGAGTGCCCTATCTCCCCGAAGGGACTCAGGGCGGTTTTCAACCAATATGGCAAACATGCCCAAAGAAAAACCATACAAAGAGTTTACATCAGGACAAGACACATTAGATAATATAAAACAACATGACTATAACTTAATAATTAAAATAGCGAGAAATAAAAATAAGAAATAATATATATATATAAGATATATAATAAAATACAAAAAAACCTGATAAACACACTAAAAATAAAACGTAATACTTTGGAGCTTTATTGGAGGCGCAACTTTATTATTTGTCATCTACTAGGCATAGAGCTTTCTCGATTGTAGCCCCTTATTTGTGGAATGCCTTGCTGATTGAAACTCAAACCATCCGAGACCTACTTGCTTTTGGGAAAGCCTGTAAAATTTTTCTTTTCCAGCAAGCTTTTGATGGGTGAACAACCCAGACTATGCCTGTTCTTGCTGCCTATTGTTTTGTTACTGTTATTTTTAAAGCTAATTGTATGGTTTTAATCTGCTTCTGTAAACCGCTCCGAGCCAAATTGGGAGTAGTGGTATACAAGTTAAATAAATAAAAATAAAATAAATAAAGAAATGGCTCTACTTTTTTTTTCAGGTGTGTGTGTGTGCGCGCGCGTGTGTGTATGTCAATGAATTGTATTTCATTTAGCTATTGTAATTTTTAGATGGAGGTATTTCACATTGCTCCTTTTAAGTAGATTAGACTTTGGCCCTATGAATGTATATCCAGTTTCTTCCTTTTATTTCTTTTTGTTTTCTTATTTTTGTAATAAGGCCGGAAAAACTGAATATTTTTCCATTGCCAAGATTATCAGTCGGAAAAAAAAATCCCCAACATTTTACTACTCCTGAGTTTTTCGATGCCCATGGGGGAAAAAAAAGTTGGACTCTGAATCAAAGATTTGGTCAGGAGCCAGCGGTCCGCACTGAGAGATTGCATTTAGGCAACAGGCACAGTTTGTTGGTTGCACTGAAAAGTAACAGCAAAATTCAGCTCTAACATGAGTGATACCTTTAAGAGTTTCCAATTGCATCTCCAGCACCTCTGGGAGAAACAGTTTGCAGTTTCTGTCTGAGGAACACAGTTTTGGCTTCAGCAGGAATGGAATAAGCGTGCAATGCAGTGGATTGGCCTTTTTTTAAAAATGCTGAATTGTTAAATTCACTAGTGAGGAAGTTTGCAAGAGGGAATTGAAAGTGGAGATGTCTTGCAGATGTTGTATTGGAGGCAAGATTTGAGTGTGTGCCTTGTTTTCAAGGCTGTATTTTACAATCTGCAGCCTTCTTTGGTGTCTGTGTGTCACTGCCTCCTATCCTCCCATTGCCGGGCAGTAAATTGGTATGTTCTTGTAAAATCATCATGTTCTGAATGCGAAGTGAAAGATGATTTCCTCTTGACCTACTTCCGAAGCAGTGCTCAGTCGCTTCTCTGCTTTTGGGAAGGTAAAACAAAACCAAAAAAAGGTTTCCCATGCGTTCATGTATTCCTTGGTGCTAACCGCAGTACCAATTACGTACTCCTGCCAGACTGTTTCCTTAATGATCTCCTTTCATCTTCTGGAAACACCCAACGTGACTCATCATCAGACTGGATGTTTGACTTTCAGGTCCAATTGAGATGAGAAGGCATTGGGTCCATTTTCTTTAAACACATCCTTCAGGTATATTTCAAATAGGAGTGAAGTGGGAGGATGAGAAAGAGATATATGCAGGGTCACTAAAGAAAAACTGAATCAAAGTTATGCCAGGATCGATTCCTAGATCTAGAACCTGGAAAGGTTTCTCTTGGGGAGAATTTTCTCTCAGTTCCCACATGTTTCAGCCAATGTGGTCATTGAAGTACTGGGTTGTATGGCCATGTTCTAGAAGCATTGTCTCCTAACATTTCACCCACATCTATGGCAGGCATCCTCAGGGGTTGTGAGGTTTGTTGAAAACTAGGAAAATGGGGTTTATATATTTGTGGAATGTCCAGTGTGGGAGCAAGGACTCTTGTCTGTTTGAGGTAAGTGTGAGTGTTGCAATTGGCCAGCTTGATTAGCATTGAATGGCCTTGCAGCTTCAAAGCCTGGCTGCTTCCTGCCTGGGGGATCCTTTGTTGGGAGGTGTTTGCTGGCCCTGATTGTTTCATGTCTTCTGAATGTTGCTCTTTATTTACTTTTTTAAAAAATATTGGAAGCCAGATTTTGTTCATTTTTATAGTTTCCTCCTTTCTGTTGAAATTGTCCACATGCTTCATGGATTTCATTGGCTGTGTCATTGTTGAAGTACATGGTTGTTGTTGAAGTACAGTTGCCAACTCCTGCTTAGATCTCCTGGAGATTTACAGTAGATTAACAGAAATTCCTGATCCTCAGTGATGTAACAATAGCAACAACTATTTCCACCTTGGATTAATTTGCTGGAAAAAATATGAGAAAACCAGAAACAGACTTTTATATGAAAGGGCCGTGACCTCACAGAATCTGTAATTCATTGTGCAAATTTGCCAGACTGAGACCTTTTGGTGATTTTAAGGAACTCTTTAAAAAACATACATCTTGCAACCTAAAGCCTGCCTTTTGGAACCTCTGTGGGATATGATGTTACTCAGAAATGTGTAAGACCCCAGTGAGGACTGTGGTAGAGATGGAACAAGACACCTGATCAAGGGAAAACTGGGTACAAGACAAGGTCAAGACTGAACCATCCCAATGTTTTTAGCTACTCTACTCCAAACGTTTTGTCTCATCACATGACTTGACTTCTGCTGAGAGCTTAGAAATATGATTTTTTTTGTTTGTACTGCAGCTCCAAGAGGTCCCATCCAATGGATTTATCATTGAAAAGAGTACTGGGATTTGTAGTACAAAAAGTTATTTTTCTAAACTGTGCTTTAGTATTCAGAATTCATCTTGGGACAGAAGTTGGTTATATTTGTGGATTTGGTTCCTCAACCTTCCAGCCATTAAGGCCAATGGCAAGAAAATATGGGATATATAGTCCAAGATATCTAGAACAGCGTTTCTCAACCTGGGGGTCATAAGGGGGGTATCAGAGGGGTTGCCCAAGACCATCAACAAACACAGTATTTTCTGTTAGTCACGGGGGTTCTGTAAGGGAAGTTTGGCCCAATTCTATTGTTGGTGGAGATCAGAATGGTCTTTGATTATAGGTGAACTATAAATCCCATCAACCACAACTCCCAAATGTCAAGGTCTATTTTTCACCAAACTCCACCAGTGTTCCCATTTTGGCATATTGAGTATCTGGGCCAAATTTGGTCAAGATCCATCATTGTTTGACTGCACAGTGCTCTCTGGACGTAGGTGAACTACAACACCCAAACTCAAGGTCAGTGCCCATCAAACCCTTCCAGTATTTTCTATTTGTCATGGGACAACTGTGTGCCAAGCTTGGTTCAATTCCATCGTTGGTGGAGTTCATAATGCTCTTTGATTGTAGGTGAACTATAAATCCCAGCAACTACAATTCCCAAATAATAATATCAATCCCCCAAACCCCATTGGTATTCAAATTTGAGTGTATTGGGTATTTGTGTCAAATCTGGCCCAATGAATGAAAATTGATCCTGCATATCAGATATTTACATTACAATTAATAACAGTACCAACATTTACAGTTATGAAGTAGCAACGAAAATAATGTTACGGTTGGGGTTCACCACAACATGAGGAACTGTATTAAGGGGTCACGGCATTAGGAAGATTGAGAAACACTGATCTAAAAGAAAACAAATTCCCCAATAGAGTTGCTAAATTTCAGGGCTTTGGTCCTTTTCTATAATCCACAGGACAACACTCATGGTGAGAGTGTTGCTTCAGAAAGTGGGTTTGTGTGTGTGTGTTTATATATTTCTTCATTTGCTATGATTGGGTGATTGTGATTTGAATTGTGGCTGATGCTTAAAATGGTATGCTTTAAACCTCACTAGGGATGATACACTTGAAATATTACAAGGGGTTATCTTATGGTATCACGTTTTAGTCCTCAAATCTCAAGGCCTGGGATAGTTGAGATCTGGCAATCCTATTGCCTTCCCCTTCCTTCGAATATAAGGGCCTGGGTGGATGAAAGGAAGACCGTTTACAGGGAAGGAATGCACAGCAATATGAGTTTTTATCACCTTTTCCCCTTTTGCTGTCAGTTGGACTCCTTCCCTCGTGCTACATAATTCAGGTAGATCCGTCTTTGTTCCTCAGACATTAACGAGCCCTTCTGATGGAAGAAAGCCAAGTTTTCAATTTACAAAGTTGTGCAATTCACAGCACCAGGCTTCCTTTGTTGAAGAAAGCAAGAAGAGCCAAGCTGGCTTACTGTTAAGCCACGCCATTCTGAACCGTGCTCATAGGTTGCATTCCTATGTGATGAACACTGCGAAGAGCTTCTGGATGATGAGTTATGTGGGAACTGGTGCCCTCTCCCAGACCCGTTCTTGTGATTGTTGTGTTCATGAATTACATTGCAGACTAAAGGAAGCATATTCTATGAAGTCAGATAGGAATATTCCTAAACTTTCTTCTGCCCCGGAGAGTTGATATGTTACTGGCTCTCTGTTTATGGTGAAATGGAATTCAATCCATAAAAAACACATGTTTATCACATTAGAGCAGTGTTTCTCAACCTGGGGGTCGGGACCCCTGGGGGGTCATGAGAGGGGTATCAGAGGGGTCTCCAAAGGCCATGAGAAAACACAATACTTTTGGTTGATCTTGGGGGTGCTGTGTGGGAAGTTTGGCCCGATTCTATTGTTGGTGGGGTTCAGAATGCTCTTCGATTATAGGTGAACTATAAATCCCAGCAACTACAACTCCCAAATGTCCACCAGTGTTCACATTTGGGCATATTGAATATCCATGCCAACTTCCAGATACATCATTGTTTGAGTCCATAGTGCTCCCTGGATGTAGATGAACTACAACTCCACAACTGAAGGTCAATGCCCACCAAACCCTTACAGTATTTTCTGTTGGTCATGGGAGTTCTGTGTGCCAAGTTTGGTTCAATACCATCATTGACGGAATTCAGAAGGCTCATTGATTGTAGGTTAACTATAAATCCCAGCAACTACAACTCCCAAGTGACAAAATCAACCCTCCTCCCAACCTCACTAGTATTCAAATTTGGGCGTATCGGGTATTTGTGTCAAATTTGGTCCCGTGAATGAAAATACATCCTTCATATTAGATATTTACATTATGATTCATAATAGTAGCAAAATTATACTTATGAAGTAGTAACTAAAATAATTTAATGGTTGGGGGTCAACACAACATGAGGACCTGTATTAAGGGGTCACGGCATTCGGAAGGTTGAGAACCACTGCACTAGAGAATGAATCCACTTTAAATCTAGTTGTTGCCTCCTGCAGAATTCTGCTGTTTGTAGTTTCGGGAGGAGCCTTGAATAGCCTCACTAAACTACAAACCCCACCAAACCCTTCCGATTTTTTTGTTGGTCACGGGAGTTCTGTCTGCCAAGTGGATTTGAAGTGGATTCATTCTTTAGTTTGATGAGGGTAATGTTATGAAAGGTTTCTGGGTCAGTCCCTGGTAGCACAGATCAGTTAAGACAATTTGTAGGCATCTCCTGGCCTGTGTCCTATTTTCACCTCTTCCTGGCCTTCCAGGTGATCTGTGCCTTGTTACCCACGTCACCTTCTGCCAAGTTCCTCCACCCCATCACTAAATATTGTGAAATTACAATGAGGAGGGAAGTACGTTGAGATAATTGGGCCTGCACACCTTTCTCAGCATTCAGATTATAGTCATCCTAGCCTTATAGTCATCAAGTCTTGGGTAGGGTAGGGTAGGGTTAGTTTGATTTGGGGGTTGAGGAAAAGCAATATCTTTCTGCCAAGATAGCCAGGGGTTTGCTCTTCTCCATCTCACATTGGAAGCTAGCATTGTGTGAGAGTTCATATGAGTCAGTGGTTCTCAACCTGTAGGTCCCAAGGTATTTTGGCCTACAACTCCCAGAAATCCTAGCCAGTTTACTAGCTGTTAGGATTTCTGGAAGTTGAAGGTCAAAACATCTGGGGATCCACAGGTTGAGAACCACTGAGAAGAATGGGTGTACAGCTGGTTGGGAGGTCATGAGTTCAAAGCCAGCCCGGGTCAGAGTGAGCTTCCGGCCATTTGTTGACCTTTGCAGTCCGAAAGACAGTTGCATCTGTCAAGTAGGAAATTTAGGTACCGCTTATGTGGGAGGCTAATTTAACTAATTTACGACACCATAAAACTCTCCAACAGCGTACAAAGAAGGAGGAAGTACGCCATCGATGTCACAAGTGGATGGTGAAGTGACAACTTCCTGGGTGGCGGGAATTCAAAAAGCATACCCTCATGAAGCTGGAACATTAAATAGCCTCAGTCTATATATGTTGTGTGTCTATGGCATTGAATGTTTGCCATGTATATGTGCGTTGTGATCCGCCCTGAGTCCCCTGCGGAGTGAGAAGGGTGGAATATAAATGCTGTAAATAAATAAATAAATAAATATCTGGGGAGGGAGAGAGAATATCAGTGTACTTGGTGAAATATATATGTGTTTCAAGACCCTTCTCCACTCCTGGTGATACTCATTGGGATGTCCAACTATACTGGGGCCCTTCCAGACAAGCCTTATATCCCAGGATCTGATCCAAGGTTTTCTGTTTATCCCAGATTATCTGACAGTGCAGACTCATATAATTCAGTTTAAAGCAGAAAACCTGGGATCAGATCCTGGGATATATGGCCTGTCTGGAAGGACCGACAGTTTTATTGGGAGAATCCTGATTAATTCTCTGTCATTCCATTTTTCAAGCTGCTTTTGAAATGTCCCAGTTTTTCTCTCCTCCTCCCAGTTTCTTTCTTTGTCCTTGGCGTACTTAACTTGTTTCAAACTGAGTTTGCAAAATAAGTTTGACCTCAGTTAACTAGTTAGGGGAAGAGCGTAGGAAGGAGGCAGAATTTTGCCCTTCCCTGTAGGCTCAGGCAAAAGCAAACGGTTGCACCTCTCCTAGCTTGTGTGAGCCCATTAATAACATCTGCTGCCTTGGTGACATTCTCAAGGTATGATGTCCCCTCCTCATCACACATTGATGTTTAGGACAAAAAATTGAGAGGAAGGTGGGATATAAATCAGATCAGTCTATCAGTAGTTGAAGGCACGTGGGACGATTCCTAAAAGCACACATCAGAGTGCCAAATACATCATTTGGTAATCACTGCCTCTGGCAAGGTCTGCAGGGTGTCAGTTTCCTTTTAGAGGTTTGGTTTAGCAGTTTAGAGTTTTGGTGCCAAGATCCCATGTTTCATTTAGTCATAGTAACATTGCATAAATGACCTCTTAATCCACTAGTATCTGAATTTGTACTCCTACTAGTTTTTTGGTCTAAAGGAATTGTATTAAGTACTTGGGAATATAAATATAACTATATATACATTATTTTTGAACTCATTCTCTGCTGCCTCCCACCACTTTCAAGTCCTAATAATAATGCAGGTTGCCTTTGAATTACACAAATGCACTTCTGTGGTTTCTTGCTGAAGTAGGATATATTATCCTGATAACATATGACCCCTTTTAGGCCTTATCACATCTAATCCATAATGCACTGAAAATCTGCCAGTGCATTAGGCTCACAGTAAAGGGACAGATGATTAATGCACTTGGAAAGATTACGCCAGAAAAAAATCAGAGCGAAGCATTTTAGATTTACTCCCCAGCACCATCTCCTGGCGAACCTGTGTGTTTGTTTAAGAAGCCTAAGGAGAGAGGCTGGAGAAGAAAGCAGAACAAGGTAGCAAGGCAGATAGATGGAAGTATACAGGTGATAACAATATTAACTGGCAAATAGAGGGAGAAAACATGGAGGCACTGACAGACTTTGCATTTCAAGGCACAAAGATTACTGCAGACACAGACTGCAGCCAAGAAATCAAAAGACGTTTACTTCTTGGGAGGAGAGCAATGACCAATCTCGATAAAATAGTGAAAAGTAGAGACATCATACTGGCAATGAAGATCCACATAGTTAAAGCAATGGTATTCCCCATACTAACCTATGGATGCGAGAGTTGGACCAGAAGGAAGGCTGAGCGAAGGTAGATAGACACTTTTGAACTGTGGTGTTGGAGGAAAATTCTGAGAGTGAATTGGACCGCAAGAAGATCAAACCAGTCTATACTCCAGGAAATAATGCCTGGCTGCACACTGGAGGGAAGGAGGTTAGAGGCCAAGATGAAGTATTTTGGCCACATAATGAGAAGACAGGAAAGCTTGGAGAAGATAATGACGCTAGGATAAATGGAAGGAAAAAAAGAGGGGCTGACCAAGGGCAAGATGTTATCCTTGAAGTGACTGGCTTGACTTTGAAGGAGCTGGGGTTGACAGGGAGCTCTGGTGTGGGCTGATCCATGAGAAGAGTCAGAAGCAATTGAGCCAATGGTAATTTTGGTCTGCATCAATAGGAGCATAGTGTCTAGATCTATTCCGCTTTAGTTAGACCACACCTGGAATATTGTGTCCAATTCTAGGCACCACAATTCAAGAGAGATATTGACAAGCTGGAATGTGTCCAGAGGAGGGCGACTAAAATGATCAAGGGTCTGGAGAACAAACCCTATGAGGAGCGGCTTAAGGAGCTGGGCATGTTTAGCCTGAAGAAGAGAAGGCTGAGAGGGCATATGATAGCCATGTATAAGTATGTGAGAAGAAGCCACAGGGAGGAGGGAGCAAGCTTGTTTTCTGCTTCCCTGGAGACTAGGATGCAGAACAATGGCTTCAAACTACAAGAAAGGAGATTCCATCTGAACTTGAGGAAGAACTTCCTGACTGTGAGAGCCGTTCAGCAGTGGAACTCTCTGCCCCGGAGTGTGGTGGAGGCTCCTTCTTTGGAAGCTTTTAAACAGAGGCTGGATGGCCATCTGTCAGGGGTGCTTTGAATGCAATATTCCTGCTTCTTGGCAGGGGGTTGGACTGGATGGCCCATGAGGTCTCTTCCAACTCTTTGATTCTATGATTCTATGATTCTATGATAAAGAAAATAGTTGGAAGCATCACTGCTGGTTTCCTTGATTTGGCAGCTTTACATACAATTACACAGGGTCTGGCTGAATTTAGTTTGCTTATAAAGCTTGAATGCTATTCAGTTCAATCCTCTTTTCCATTGATTCCTCCCCTATATGACTATAGTACCAGTCAAGTTGTTCAATAAGGGGATTATATGCTCCCTATATCAAGCCTCAGTCAACAATGGTAGCCACATATTGGACTGGCTGAAATTAATAAATACTTTCCATGATAGTCCTCAAGAAATAGTTTTCTAAGATCTACAAAGATACTTGCAGGTACACCTCAGCAAGTGAGAGTCCAAAAGTGGCAGGTTAAAACCTGAAACCTCAACCAGTGATGAGATACTGCCTCCTGGGCAAACAGAAAACTGGGTGACTTGAAAGGTGCTGAATAGACTGTGCTCTGGTGCCATGAGATGCAGAGCTAACCCTTAAGAAATGGGACTACAAAGTGGAGTCCATGACATGCGAGTGTGAAGAGCAAACCAAGACCACCTATTACAATGCAGTCTGAGCCCTGCTACACGCCTTATAGCAACACCAGAGGTACTCCAAGTGGCCAGCTACTGGTCAAAGGACATTTAATAATGCCAAGTTTTTTAATTATGTTTTTGAAAAATACATTACAACTGTATGCTCGGTTCACTCCTGATATGATAAATAAATAAATGACGGTTCCAGGGGAATGTAGATATTGGATACACAGACAGATCAGATTATGGTTGTACATCAGATCAAAAAATGTATGTTTGAAACTTTGGAAGTAAGTGCTCTTTATGCATTTTAGGATTAGGAAGTATTTTGCAGCTTGAGCTGTGTAGAGTCTGGGAGTCATGCCACAATCTTGACACTTGTCGGTTTTAGAACAACTCCTGCACTAACTAATGCTGCCTTAATTTTTAATAGATTTAACCTACTTTCCATTTCTCCGGGTGTTTCTAATTTGGTCTCTTCGGCTGCTTTAAACATTGATGGGGAAGAATCTACCCGGGTTGCTAAAGCATGTGGATTCAAATACACACAGCTTTTTTCCCATCCTTGTTTTAAAAATGATTATTTTAGGTAATCCTTCTTGCCTTTAGTATGTTCACGTGACAGTTCTCATATTAGAAAGGATTTTCCCTGGGAGTTAGAGTAAATGAAACTGCATTAGCAAATCACAAGAACTTATAGCAAGCAGTTTTTTAATCTCATGGTCATTTCAAGCTGCATTCATGTCAAGGAAATGGATCCTTTCTTTCCAATATTTCACAGATGAAAACGGGGACACATATATTCAAGCAACATCAGAATATGGTTGATATGGCAAAAGTTAGAAGCAGTTACAGCAGTTTGCTTTTGCCTGAGCCCATTGGGAAAACTAAGATTAATAGAGGCTGGATGGCCTTCTGCCAGGAGTGATTTGTTTGAGTGTTCCAGCCTGGTAGAATGGGGTTGGACTAGATCAGTGCTTCTCAACCTGGGGTCCCCAGATGTTTTTGGTCTACAACTCCCAGAAATCCAGCCAGTTTACCAGCTGTTAGGATTTCTGGGAGTTGAAGGCCAAATCACCTAGGGACCCACAGGTTGAGAACCACTGGACTGGATGGGCTTTGGGGCCTTGCCAACTCTATGATTCTAGGAGGACAATGAGGGAAAGAGGTAGAAAAATAGAGAAACCTATTTATTTATTTATTTATTTATTTATTTATTTATTTATTTATTTGCAGAGGTCCTCCAGGTCAGTCGTGGTATCAGCTGGCAACCTGTACTTAGCAGGGTTACACTCTCCCTGAGGACACAGGTCTGCAGCTTGGGGATCCTCCTAGATTCAGTGCTGACGCTTGATGCTCAGGTGTCAGTGATGGCTGGGGCGGCCTTTGCAAAGTTAAAGCTTGTGCGCCAGCTACAACCATACCTCAAGAAGTCAGATATGGCCACAGTAGTCCACGCTTTGGTTACATCCAGAGTGGATTTATTGCAATGCGCTCTACGTAGGGCTGCCTTTGAAGACACCCCAGAAAATTCAACTGGTACAAAGGTCGGCAACCAGGCTACTGACTGGAGCTACTTACAGGGAATGTACAATGCCACGACTAAAGCAGCTCCACTGGCTGCCGATAAGTTGCTGGGCCCAATTCAAGGTGCAGGTTATGACCTACAAAATCCTAAATGGTTTGGGCCCTGCCTATCTCCACGATCGCATCTTCCGCTATGAACCAGCATGGGCTGTAAGATCTGCCGGGGAGGCCCTCCTCTCTCTTCCCACCACTGTCACAAGCACGATTGGTGGGGATGAAGGAGAAGGGCTTCTAGGTGCTGGACCCCCGACTCTGGAACGCCCTCCCCGGAGAGATAAGACAAGTCCTGTCTCTGTTCTCCTTGTGCAGGGATCTGAAAACTTGGTGGTTCCAGCAGACCTTTGGAAATGATTAGTCCCAGGCCCTTCCTTGGCCATCATCTAGGACCCTGCCCTGCACTTTATCAATTTCCCTAGCCCTATGCTACTTTGTTGCACTAGCCCTTGCCCAGCCCTCTCATAGCTGACTAGGTCCACTTTGAAATTCCTGGCCATTGGTAACTGAATTCCTGTTTGATGGAGAAAACTGAAAGTGGTTTTAAATGTTTGTGATTGCTTTTTGTAGGATTTATGTTCATGTTTTATAATGTTTATTTTTTTATGGTTTTTGTGTCATTTGGCAGTTGAATGTTTTGCCTATGTTGGAAACCGCTCTGAGTCCTCTTGGGGAGATAGAGCGATATACAAATATAATAATAATAATAATAATAATAATAATAATAATAATAATAATAATTGCAGTATTTTTATTCTGCCCTTCTCACCCCAAAGGGGACTTAGAGTGGATCACAGAACACATATACAGCAAACATTCAATGCTGGTGTACACTGAGAAGACAGACAATTTTACATAGATAGAGGTATATATAGGCTTTGCCTTCTTCAGCATCTTGGAGGCTGTGCTCAGTTCCGGCCATGGGGATGCTGTCCCTCCATCTCCCCTTCCAAAGAGCTTTGTTCATAAACTTCCTCCTTGATCGAATCATTGGCATTTTTCTGACATTTCCTTATGGGTGCCTTAAATACCTCCCTGCTTTATAGTGGTACCTATTTATCTACTCACATTTGTTTTTGAACTGCTAGGTAGGGAGAAGCTGGGCTAAAGGCCAGGAGCTCACCCCGACCCAGGCTTTGAACTGTCAACCTTTCGATTGGCAGGATTTACTGCAGCTGGCGGTTAACCTGCTGTGCTAAACCCAGCCCGATATTGTAAGAGCATCTGAAAAAGTGGAATTATGGAATATTAAGCAGGACATTCCCTACCAAATCAAGACAGTTTTGGAATGAGCTTCAAGTCTGCTCTGACTCTTTTGTAGGGTTTTCTTGCCATGCTTTCTTCAGAGGAGGTTTGCCATTGCCTTTCTCTGAGGCTGGGAGAGCATGATGTGCTTAAGATCAACAGATTGGTTTCCATTGCTAAATTGAAATCAGCTTGTTCTTCCAGAATCATAGTCCAACATTCAAGAATTACACCACACTGGCTCCTTTCTTCTATCTTTTTGACATACTCTAGGAAGTCCAACAAGAAGGGGGAAAGGCAGAATACCTACCCATTGCCTTCTGGTTGCTACTCAGAGGTTCATTCTGCCTGAAAATGCTTAATATCATCACTAGGAGAAGTTACTTTTCTCATTTGTAATATCCACACACATTCCCTGCCTTGGCCTGGTTAATGAGAACACAACTTTGTGGCCAAGAAAGTGGGGCGAGGTAGGGCAGGGATGACATTTGCTGCTCTACTTCATGCAGTAACATGCCTTGGGTAGATAAGAGTAGAAAGCACATTTGATAGGGCAGGTTTTAACGGAAATACTATGGGCTGCATTTATGCTGCGTTTGTACATTCTGATTCTGCTCTTGTTAAAAAGGGATTAGTCTGATTGACATGGGAGAAATTTAGCAATGGCTTCTAGCTATGTTAATTAAACAGAACCCTAATGTCTGGGAGCAGGGGCACACTCTCTGGTATCAGTTATTAGGAAGCAAGAATCAGCACACCTATTGCTGCCATGCTTTGCTTACTGGCTTATTCATATATTCATTTTTTGATCCCACCTTCCTCCCAGTACTGGACCAATAACACCTTGCAGAAGTGCCCAGAGCCAGGATGGGCATTGTGTAGCCCATAGGACACATATGGTCCATGGGTCTGGTTTTGTGGTCCCCAGGGCTTCCCGGGGATCTTTTTTATCAAAACTGTGCAGTTTCTTGAATTTAAAAAAAGGAAGTGAATGGCGTGAAAGAAGGAAGCTATTGCTTTGCTGCCAGTTGTCCTCTTGGTCTGCTTGACAGAACTTAAATGACAAGCATTTTGACTGTGGAAACATGAAGCACTTCAGAGGGATGGTTCCCACATGCCCACAAGCACACATCACTGTGCTCAAACTCACTGCGGAAGTGCTTTTGGATTATCGCACCTCCTAAAAACACTTTAAACATTAATTCAGAGTGCTTTCAGTTGCCTAAAAATGGGAGTTCCCAACTAAAGATATAACTGATAGCTTGGATCAAGATGTGTCAGATAGCAATAGAACATGCAGCAGACTTTCTCACCCTTCATACTCTTCTGGTCAATCCTCAGACTCATTCATATCACCAAACAGAAAAGGTGCAACAATATTATTAATGTTATAAGAGAGAAGAGGTACCATCCCATCTATTGTTGTTGTTCATTCGTTCAGTCGTCTCCGACTCTTCGTGACCTCATGGACCAGCCCACGCCAGAGCTCCCTGTCAGCCGTCACCACCCCCAGCTCCTTCAAGGTCAGTCCAGTCCCATCTATATATAAATAAAAATGTAATGTTCGTTTGTGGGATTAACAGAACTCAAAAACCACTGGACGAATTGATACCAAATTTGGACACAAGACACCTAACAACCCAATGTATGTCCTTCACACACACAAAAAAGATTTTGTCATTTGGGACTTGTAGTTGCTGGGATTTATAGTTCACCTACAATCAAAGAGCATTCTGAACCCCACCAACGATGGAATTGAACCAAACTTGGCACACAGTTCTCCCATGACCAGAAAATACTGGAAGAGTTTGATGGCAGTGTCCTTTGGTTTTGGAGTTGTAGTTCACCTACATCCAGAGCACTGGACTCAAACAATGATGGATCTGGACCAAACTCTACACGAATACTCAATATGCCCAAATGTGAACACTGGTGGAGTTTGGGGAAAATAGAATCTTGACATTTGGGAGTTGTAGTTGCTGGAATTTATAGTTCACCTACAATCACAGAGCATTCTGAACCCCACCAACGATATAATTGGGCCAAACCTCCCACACAGAACCCCCATGTGGGCCACAGCAACGTGTGACAGGGGACGGCTAGTAAATAATAAAAGAACTAACTTGTTTAGAATTGGAGCCCCTGGTGGTGCAGCGGGCTAAACCGCTGAGCTGCTGAACTTGCTGACCAAAAGACCAGCAGTTTAAATCCGGGTAGTGGGGTGAGCTCCCGCTGTTAGCCTCAGCTTCTGCCAACCTAGCAGTTCAAAAACATGCAAATGTGAATAGATCAACAGGGTTAGGGTTAGGGGTTAAGGGTTAGGGTTATGCCAGCCACATGACCCAGGAGGTGTCTATGGACAATGCTGGATTTTCGATTTAGAAATGGAGATGAGCACCCCTTAATCCCAAGCTTAGGCCTCTCTGCTGCTCTTTATTGATGGAGGAAGGAATCCTGCTAGTGACATAATCAAACTTTCATGTGGGGTGTTTTTATTAGACAACCCCCCTCCTTACTCTCAGCCCCACCAACATCACAAACTTGGTTTTTGGGGGCATGAGAGAAAGTAGCAATAATCATTGTATGATTGCCATATCCAGCTGATGGGATGGAAGCTGGGATCCATATACAGAACATATACTAAACATCAGGTGGGGATGTATTGTAAATGATCCCAGATGGGCCTCCTCTCTAAAGGAACTTGAGTCCTCCCTGTAGAGCAAGCAAGGATCCAATGCAGAACATTACCAAACATAATTATTTTAGGTTGCTGTGAGTTTTCTGGGCTGTATGGTCATGTTCCAGAAGCATTCTCTCCTGATGTTTCATCCACATCTATGGCAGGCACCCTCAGGTTGTGAAGTCTGTTGGAAACCTCACAACCTCTGAGGATGCCTGCCATAGATGTGTGTGAAATGTCAGGAGACAATGCTTTTGGAATATGGCCATACAGCCTGGAAAACTCACAGCAACCCAGTGATTCTGGTCACGAAAGCTTTCAACAACACATACATCTTCGTTATTGCAATTTCATACTGGAGTGTCAATCACTTGTATTTCACAATTATCCACATGTCTTGCACTACAATGATATCCAGTGTAAAAAGTTAAAGATTTCCCCTGACATTAAGATTAGTCATGTCTGACTCTGGGGGGTGGAGTTCATCTCCATTTCTAAGCTGAAGAGCCGGCATTGTCCATGGACACCTCCAAAGTCATGTGGCCAGCATGACTGCATAGATTGCCATTACCTTCCTGCCGAAGCAGTAGTTATTGATCTACTCACATTTGCATGTTTTTGAACTGTTAGCTTGGCAGAAGCTGGGGCTAACATGGGGAACTCACCCTGCTCCCTGGGTTTGAACCACTGACCTTTCAGTCAGCAAGTTCAGCAGCTCAGCAGTTTAACCTGCTGCACCATCAGTGGACCCTGATGTCCAATGTCGCGATTACATAATGCAAGCAGAACACGACTTTACTATTGGCTATTTGCATTATGCTGTGGCAATATATGATCTTAGTCTATACTTTTCAGAAATTCTGTGGAGGGAAGGAGGTACTATACAGCCCTCCATAATGCTGAGAGTGAGATACTGAGATCAGCAATGGCAGTATGTGTGTCCTTTATGGAGAAGGGAAAACAGAGTGAAGGTAGTGCTAAGTGCCCTCTAGATCTGTCAAGCAAGTTCCCAGTCTCCAAGTGACAGCTGAAAAGCAGAATCTTGTTTCAATGTCAGCGAAAGGGCAAAGTGGGTGGGAGGAGGGGAGCGAAAGGAGAGGGGTGAGCGTCTATGGAAAACCTTTCGAGAGTCTCGCAAAGCCTGCTCTCCTTGCACAGGAACAGTTGGTGTCGCCTTCTGTGAGCCGCAGCAAGGAGACAAGTTGGTCTCAAATATCTGAAGTGAAAAGCATGCAGACCCATTCTTTGCTCAGCCAGAGGTTTCCATTTAATCTGCCTTTGCACAGTGGGAATTGTCAAGTGCATATATGTGGATTCTCCAGGGTTTCGAGGAGAAAGTTGGAAATATCTCTAAATAGTTCCAGTCATTTTGTTAATTGTACAATGTTGCTTACACTTACTTTTCTTCTTATGTGGGTATGACCTCACTAAATGGTGAAAGAAGCATATATCACAGGCATGGGCAAACTTTGGCCCTCCAGGTGTTTTGGACTCCAACTCCTACAATTCCTAAAAGCCTCAGGCCCCTTCCTTTTACCCCTCAGCCGCTTACATGTAAGGGCTATGGGATTTTAAATAGCGATCCCACAAGCTGACACCAAAAATGTAAAGGCTAGGGATTATTTATGACCCAATCCCACCAGCTGTACCATCACTTGTAATGGAATGTGGCCTATTTAAGTAAAATCAAAACCTGAATATGCTGGAACTATCTTCTGGCCGAAAAACCTTTTTAAAGAACACTGGCTGTCACCACACTTAAAAGAAATGTTTAGCTCTTGGCTTGACTTGAGATATCTTTAGGCTAAAATGTGCTGGATTTGCACTCAGGCTTTGTACTCTTAGGTAACAATGAAGAGATTTCTTTCTTAATACACACTGCCACCATTTAACCTTGATTTCTGTAATAATTTGCTTTAGAAATCCTCACACGGAGGCACACATGAGTCAGATGTTGTGAACAAATAACAATGATGTTTATTTGAGAGAACTTGAACAATACAGACTTCAATATTAAAGAAAAGTGTATGGTTTCTTTAAACAGTTCAGCACTTAGTTGCAAATAACACTCCTCTCTCCCTCCAGAAACTACTGACAGGATTCCTCTCTGCCTAGTATTTCTAAACTCCACACAGACAGTCCTTTCCTTCTGGATCTGTCTCACCAGCTTACCAGCTATCCTTCCCAATAGCTATAAATCTTCTCACTAACTAACTCTGCTGACCAACTAACTGACCTAGCCTAAAGATACCTAGCCTAAAGATACCTCAAGTCAAGCCAAGGGCTAAACATTTCTTTTAAGTGTGGTGGTAGCCAGTGTTCTTTAAAAAGGTTTTTCGACCAGAAGATAGTTCCAGCATATTCAGCTTTTGATTTTACTTAAATAGGCCACATTTCATTAACTGAATAACTGACTAATTGACCAACTTCTGGCTTCACTAACTCTTCTCTTCCAACACACACTCACCCTGACTCCTCTCTCCTTCACACCCAACCCAATCTGAGCTGTCAGGTTTTAAAATGCTCCCTTAATGTCAATTTCTTTCTTTTCTCTAGTCAAGTTCCTCCCACTCTCTCCCAGCCAATCACAAACTCCCCTCATTTCCCTCCAAGCAGCTCCTAAGTACTGCCCCCTTCAGGAAATGAGTTTCTAAGATGGATGCCCCCAAGCACCCTTCTAAAATGGCTGCTGAACTTCCTGGGCCTACTTTTCTGAGCTTTTCCTAGCCTAACAGGTAGGGAATTCATTAGACAGCTCCAGCTCCCCATGTGGGGACTTGAGAGAAGCTTTCCACAGGATGGTAAAAACATCAAACATCCGGGTGTCCCCTGGCCAACGTCCTTGCAGACAGCCAATTCTCTCAAACCGCGACTTGTGGTGGGAGTTGCAGTTTGGTGAGGGAGTGACAGTCTTTGACAGAGAAGGCTAAAGGCCTTGTAAAACTACAATTCCCATGATTCCATGGCATTGAATAATAGTGGCTAAAGTGGTGTTAAACTGCATTAATTCTTCAATGTAGATGCACCCCTAGTCTGGCTTCTTGACATTTTTTAAAAACAAAAAATGCCAGGATTGAACTTGAAACCTTTAGCAGGCGAAGCATGTGCTCTGCCCTAGAACTTCTGAGAGTTTCTCATCCCAGAGGGTTAAGCAGGTGCTTCACTTTTCCTGCTGACCTCAGCTGAATGCAGGAGTCCTTAATTTTGGCTCGATTGCACCTGTTGTGTTGCAAAAGCATGCTATCTCATTCCAGGCTGTAGCATTGGCTTCCAGAAATGTGCAAATACAAATTAAACAGGAATCCACATGGGTGTTAACGCTGAGATAGTTCTGTGTTTTCCCCCTCTGCCAACGTTGTTCACAACAGTATCCAGGATATTAATCTTCACATGCTTTTGCACACACCCGTCCCCTCCTAGGTCATGCTGAAACCTAACACCCCGAATTCGAGGTTCTTGGAGAGTGTCAGAGCTCTGTTTTTAATAGCCATGGCTGACCCGGGTCAGTTTCAGGTCAGCCAGGAGGCAACGCATGACAGCCGACTGGAGCTTGCATCCTGGCAAGGTAGTGATCCTTTCAGCAGGGAAAGATGAGAAATGAGCGCTGATTTGGAAAGATGCCATCTTCTTTCAGTTCCTGCCTTTGACTTATTAATAATGCATTTGAGCTCAGTTTAATTCTAATGCTTGTTGAGGGAGCAGAGCTATTACACTCACTAACATTTCACAGCTGAAAACTAGGACATGCGTACTGGCCACGCAAGATCAGAGTAGGATCAAAATTACAAAAAATGGAGATGCACACACACTTTTCGATACAGAAGGAAATGTCTCACAGATCATCCAAAATCAGTGTTTCCCCTGATCACCAAAATGCACAAAATATAAGCTGCATGTTTTGAAGTTTTGCTTTAATTCAGTAAAACGATCAAGTGGTAATCCAGTGAAAGATCAAGATAACATTAAAAGGCATTTCAGCAAATCAGCAGACTTTTTGGTTTATCGGGTACTTACTTACTTAGGCGATCCCTCGTTGTCCAAGTAGGATTGTCTTCCAAGATTGGTGTACTGGAGGTGGGTACGTTGGTGACTGTGGAGCCCGATTCTTGACCTGCATGTTCTCCCACAGTGAGGGCATTGGTTTCCAGGTGGTAGGCAGTCCTGGTCAGGGTTGGTTTGATGCGCCTTCCTCTTGGCACATTTCTCTCTTTCACCCTCCATTCGTGCCTCTTCAAATTCTACAGCACGGCTGGTCACAGCTGACCTCCAGCTGGCGCACTCAAGAGCCAGGGCTTCCCAGTTCTCAGTGTCTATGTCATACTTTTTAAGGTTGGTTTTGAGCCCATCTTTAAATCTCTTTTCCTGTCCACCAACATTCCGTTTTCCGTTCTTGAGCTCGGAGTAGAGCGTCTGCTTTGGGAGATGGTGGTCAGGCATCCAGACAACATGGCTGGTCCAGCGGAGTTGATGGCAGAGGACCAGCTCTTTAATGCTGGTGGTCTTTGCTTCTTCCAGCACACTGCCATTTGTCCACTTGTCTTCCTAAGAGATTTGCAGGATTTTTCAGAGGCAACGCTGATGAAATCATTCTAGGAGTTGCATGTGATGTCTGTAGATAGTCTTGCAGGCGTATAGCAGGGTTGGGAGCACAATAGCTTTATAAACAAGCACCTTGGTATCCCTATAGATGTCCTCGTCCTCAAACACTCTGTGCTTCATTCAGAAAAAAGCTGCACCCGCAGAGCTCAGGCAGTGTTGCATTTCAGTGTCAATGTGGATTTTTGTGGAGAGGTGGCTGCCAAGGTAGCGGAAATGGTCAACATTTTCTAATGTTACACCATAAAACTGTTTTTCCAGCATTGGAGAAATATTGGCTGGTGACTGCTGGAACTTTTATCAGGTAGTGCTTGTAGAAAAGGGAACTACATAAAATAGAAATCAGGCAGCACAGAATGTTTCAGATTTAATCTGTGGCTAATATGCTTTCTCTATTGGATCAGTGGGTCTTTCCATTATGTATTCGACCCTACCCACTGGCATTTCAAACCCATACAAAAACACTGTTCCTTTTTTGCACTCTTGCTGCTGCTAAAAAAGTAATTGAGCAAAATATTATGCCAATTGAATGAAAAGGTGCTCCAGGTAGCAAATGCCAGTGCAACGTTCCCTTGATCTCTTCCAGGCACCCTCTCCAGTTTGGCGTAACTTTATTTATTTTTTTGCCATTATGAGAATATATCTAGAAATGCTGCTGTTACATAGGAGCTGCCTCTGTTAGGCTTTTCAGAGTGAAAACTGGATGGAGTCCCTATTTCCTTAAAGCATTCAGTTACTGTCTTCTAACATTATGCACATAGTTTGGTGCTTTAACCCAGATCTTCTTAAACTTTTTCCACCACTTTTTTTTACATAACCCCAGGTATTAGATATAAAAATCAAACATTTACTGAAAGTAAATCAACATTTGCAAGACTTGCTAAACAGACTGATTTTCCTTTTTTATGAAGTACAGTTGAAGCATTTTCTGCAGAATCCACAGGAAACATTGCATGCTGTTGCTAACAGATTTCTGCAAATAGGTGGCATTCAGAAACCTTTTACTGTTGCCAAATTTTGTGACCTTCAACATTGAGCTAGAGCAGTGGTTCCCTACCTCTTTTTGACCAGGGACCACTTGACCCAGGACCCCTTTGACCTGGGACCACTCTACAACATTAGTACCAAAAGGGTACTAAATCAGTTTTTGGTCAGCTTTTGAATCGGTTTGGTTATTTGGGGTTTTGATTCAGAAAATTGCATTGGATAGACCACATCAGCTCTAGTTTCCGATATAGAACATATCCAGTAGTCACCATCTGCTCACCCACAGAAAACCATATTTAATAATCTAGAGCTGATGTAGTAGTAATCTTTTGTGAGTAGTCAGCCCCTCCTCTCCTGACATTCCTGTTGTCTTGGCAGTATAAGAGGGTTTTACGAGATCAGTCTCTCTTATTGCCGTGTGGTTTCAAGGAAACAGTGTAGTATGTTGAAGCATGTAAAAATCAGTTGGTGAGTGTGTTAACTGAAAAATGCAAAGCATGAAGCTGATTGGTTGGGTTATGCCCAGAAGCTAGCTGAGTCTGGGAGTTTTGTCAACAGTTACATATTTAAGTTTTCTGTGCAGGAGATTGCCGAGACAGGTGTAGTATTTTTGCTTCTTGGCTGCTGGAAGAAGAGCCTTCACATGGACAACTAACGACCATTTGAATATCTCTCAAAAGACATTGTGTGAGTCAATGCAACTGTTCTCATGACTGTATAGATGTTGCCCTGCGTGGCATATCTTTTCTCTAGCAAGACAGTGTGTGGATTGGTAAAGATGTCAACTACATGTGATTTTCATTCTGTCACATAATAATGCTAAGGCTGTGGACCATATTTCCATTCTTGGGGACCACTGGCTGGGAACCACTGCCTTAAAAGTTGTGTAAAAAGAGGAAATTTTCATGAAAACAGGACTTGGACGTAGTAAACCTACAATAACTTCTGGAAGACTAAAATAAGCCTTTACTATTTATACTTCTAGGTACACTCCTAGCAGGAGAATATGGTTGAAAGAGAAAAACATGCACAATTAATCTCTGTTTGATTCCTATGAATGACTGCATATGCTTTTAAGTGTGCCAAATAAGCCATAAAACTGTCTATTGACATCCTTTTGTCTTGATTTACTAGCACAAGAAATGTTGTGCATGCTAAAACCACAGCCAAGTTCCCTCATTATCAATTATTTCAAGTTGTTCCTTGGAGGTGGATCATGTCAAAAGGAGGGACTACAACATAATGAGCACAGTTACTTTCTTAAGCTCATATTTGGGAATCTAAAAGGCTAAACCGAGCTGTTAGGAATTGTGGGAGTTGAAGTCCAAAACACCTGGAGGGCCAAAGTTTGCCCATGCCTGGGCTAAAACATATTAAACAAGTTAATATGCAAAATTGAAGACATGTAAAACAATGCATGTGTGTAGATTTGTATAAAACTAGTTTGTCCATAATTGTTTGTAAACAACTACCAACACTCTTATTTCTTTCCATATTATTTCTGCCAGTGGTACCAAGTTTTCTGTTTAATGCTCAGGAACTCATCTCCTCTGTTAATGAAGGTATACCTGAAGAGTGCTATAAATATGTAGCATTAAAAATTATCATGATATTGGGTTGCTGTGAGTTTTCCGGGCTATATGACCATGTTCCAGAAGCATGCTCTCCTGACATTTTCCCCACATCTGTGGCAGGCATCCTCAGAGGTTGTGAGGTCTGTTGGAAACTAGGCAAGTGAGGTTTATATATCTGTGGATATATAATATCTACCCCCCCCCCCCGGTGGCACAGCGGGGTTAACCGCTAAGCTGCTGAACTTGCTGACCAAAAGGTTGGCAGTTTGAATCCAGGGAGAGAGGAGTGAGCTCCTGTTGTTAGCTCTAACTTTTGCCAAACTAGCAGTGCAAAAACATTCAAATGTGGCCAGAATGGCCAGAATCATTGGGTTGTTGTGAGTTTTCCAGGCTGTCTAGCCATGTTCCAGAAGCATTCTCTCCTGATGTTTCACCCACATCCATGTGAGTAGATCAATAGGTACCACTTCTGCAGGAAGGTAAGAGCATTCCATGCAGTCATGCTGGTGACATGACCTTGGAGGTGTCTATAGACAACGCCAGCTCTTCGACTTAGAAATGGAGATGAGCACCACCCCCCAGAGTTGGACAAGACTCAACTTAATGTCAGGGGAAACCTTTACCTTTATTATATCTATTTCCACATATCTATAAAACTCACTTGCCTAGTTTCCAACAGACCTCACAACTCCTGAGCATGCCTGCCATAGTTGTGGGCAAAACATCAGGAGAGAATGCTTCTGGAACATGGCAATTTAGTCCGGAAAACTCAGAGCAACCCAGTGATTCTGGCCATGAAAGCCTTTGACAATCACGATATATTTGAAAGTTTCAATTAGCTAAGGATGTGATTGGCTGGTATCATGGGACTTCTCAACAACAGTGTCATTTTTTGTTTATATTCTGCCTTTCTATAGGAACTGAAACCAATTTGTATCAATTAGAATTCCTAAAAACCATGAAATGTCCCAAATATGTGTACATTATTTATATATTTAAAATGGCAGGTTAGTGGCAGAGAAGAATTTATGGAATCAAAATCCAGATTTGGTGACTGTTGAGTGTTAAAACAATGGTCTTTTCCTCTCTCCAGTCAAGCTGTTGCCGTAGGATTTTGCAACAAGGCGTGATTTTGCATTCCAGTGGTGTCTCTTGTTTTCTGGCTCAGATTCCAGCGGAGAGCTCAATGGCAGAACACATTATGTGTATCCTTCTCTTCAGGCATGTCTGGCTGGCTGTGCAACTTGAAAGTGCCTAGACTTCTGCTCCCCAACGTTCCTGTGGCCCCTTTTGTTTTCTGGGTCTGAATCGCCCGGGTGACTCTCTGTGTTTTATTTGGCATTCTGCACCGTCTCACTTGGAATTAATGGCCTTTTAATAAAGTGCCTCCCCAGCTCGGGGCTGCCAGCAGACACTCTCAAAGAGGATTATTTATCATTCACATGGTCTCTCTCTCTCTCTTTCTGTGTCTCATGCTCGCCTGTTATCTTTTTCTTTCTGCTCTCACCTAAAGTCTTAAAAATGGGCAATAGCAACTGTACCCTTTGCTGTAACCCAGGGGATGTGAGAAGCCCTTTCTCTCTATATAACCCAGTTCTAGAGTGATTGGAAGTTCCTACGATTTAAAAAAAAATCCAGCAAAGCATCTTGGATATCAGGGTCGTTGTAGGTTTTTACAGGCTATGTGGCCATGTTCTAGAGGCATTCTCTCCTGACGTTTTGCCTGCATCTATGGCAAGCATCCTCAGAGGTTGTGAGGTTTGGGATGGTAACACAATTGGTTAATCAGTTGCAATAAATCACTGCCGACAGAAAGGTGGCAAGTTCGAAGCCCAAGTCAGGATTGAGCACCTGACTGTTAATAGCTGTTTAAAAAATAGCTGTTTTTTAAAAAATGCCCAGCTCACTGTTGACCTAAGCAGTTCGAAAACAGCTGTGAGCTTTGAGTGGAGAAATTAGGGACTGCTTAAAGCAGGGAGGCTAATTTATGACACCACAAAAATGCCAAAGAGCAAGGAGGAAATACGAGGGGTATTTTTTAAGTAAGGTCCGTTGGAACATAAGTACACAACGGAAGTTTATTTCAAAAAAAGTAAATTTATTTTCAGAAAGTACATACTTCACTCTATTTTTCAACATAGTTGCCAAGTTTGTTCAAACACTTATCATACCTCTGAACCAATTTTAAAATACCCTCTTCATAAATCCTCGCTTCAACTGAAGCCACCAAATCGTCTGTAATCAAAGAAGGGCGACCGGAGCGGTCCTCATCATGGACGTTGTCACGGCCATCTTTAATTGCCATACCCACTTACGCACTTTGCTTTCACTCATAACAGTATCACCGTACACTTCACAAATCTGTCGATGAATTTCTGCAGCAGGCAGGTTCCTTGCTGACAAAAACCGTATCACTGAGCGAACCTCACATGCGGAGGGTGAGTTGATAGTCTTAAACATTTTTAAAGCACAGAACAGAACCGTACAGGTTACTACAGAGTGGAAACTGAGCACAGTTGTTCCTGAGGCATGCCGGTACACAACGCATGTGCTCGTTGCGGTATGCGCGCGAACTACTAGTGTCTCCAACAAAACGGACCTTACTTTAAAAATACCCCTCGTACTACTATCAAAAAGGCTCGACATCATAGTGGACGAAGCGACAGCTCCCCCTGGGGCTGAATCGAGCAACCTCCTGGATCTGGTGGAAGAACTGCTGAATGGCCTCTATCTGTCTGTATGTCTTGTATGTCAAAAATGGCACCAAATGTTTGCCATGTATATGTACGTTGTGATCCACCCTGAGTCCCCTTTGGGGTGAGAAGGGCAGAATATAAATARTATAAATAAATAAATAAATAAATAYATAYATAGATAGATAGATAGATAGATAGATAGATAGATAAATAAATAAACCACTTGAAGGCACACAACACCAACAACAAACAATTGGGCATTTGGAAGGGGGATCCAAAAGCAATCTGTGCAGGAATTTGGCTGCTGTAACATCCTTCCAAGGGGGAGAAGGTATATTCCATCAGAACCAAGTGCCCATATCAAATTATTGGAATGGGGAAGGGGGAAATMATGACATGCATAACTTTTCATGCATGTCCACTTTTGATCCGTGTTTACAGTAGAGTCTCYCTTATCCAACCTTCGCTAATCCAACATTCTGTATTATACGACACGCCTTGGCTGCTTCTGGCTTGGAAGAATAAAAACAAGGCTCTTCCTCTTCCTCAGAGAATTGCAACGAGGCTCCCCTTCCTTCCTTCCTTCCTTCCTTCCTTCCTTCCTTCCTTCCTTCCTTCCTTCCTTCCTTCCTTCCTTCCTCTCTTCCTTCTCCGGCTCTGGCTCCTGCTCCAGACTCCGCTTCCCTCCTTGCTGTCTCTCTTCTTCCAGGGGCCTTGCATTCAGCCCAGGCAAGGTTTCGTGGAAGTGGCCTCTTTGTGGAAATGTTTTCTTTATGAAAGAGGGAGGAAACGAAAGAAAGAAAGATAGAAAGAAAGCGGGCACTGAAGGCAGGAGGCAAGGAAGGGGGGTCACATGTGGGAGGAGCCTGGGAGTGATGTCAAGAGCCCCCCCCCCCCCCCCGCTTCCTTCCTCCTGCCTTTGCTCAGGTTTAATAGGCTTTTCCATAATCCCTCCATATTACCGAGATTTTAGCTTATCCAGCGTTCTGGCAGCCCATTTATGTCGGATAAGCAAGACTTGACTGTATTTGGAAGGCAAGGATCCCTCCATTAAAAAGTAGTAATTAAAGTGGACATTCAATCAAATGAAGTGTTGGGATTCTTAAAACAGTTAGTTCAAAGTTTTAATCCCTGGTATTAGGAGTTAAGACCTGGCCTCAGTATATATGCAAAATTCCCTTCCAAATCACAGAGGTTTTGATCCTCCTCCCCAAGGAGAAAAAAAAGTCTCTGAATGTCTCTCCCTATATCAAATTACAAGTCTTGATTAATGCCATAACACATTTTCTCGGAATGCCTTCAGATGAGAAAATAATCCCTGAATAAATGAAAAGGAAGAGGCCTGAGGCTGTTTTATTTTAGAGATTCACATGATGCCCCCCCCCCCCCCCCAATGTTTAGGTATTTCTTGGAAACTCAGAGCATTATCAGGGACTTTCTATTCCTACTTCCTAGGTCATTTTAAATTAACCCAACATTTTCTTAGCTATCTATATTATGATGGAACGGTCATAACTCACTCTATGCAATCAGATGACGGAGAAGGAGAAAAGGAGACAAACTGCCAGGGATCCGCAACTCCTGATAACGGTGGTCTTGCCCAGGCTGAGGCAAAAAGTGAGATGTTTTTCCCCAGTAGGAAGTTGTGGAAGACTATTACCACCATTGATTAAGCAATAAAAAGACAAGGAGTAATAGCCCAGGAGCTATTAAATAGGAGATGATGATCTAATTAGGCACTTGGTGTCTTGCGATAGCTGTCTATACAATCCCCAGCCACTCCTGGATGGCTTTGTTACCTTCGATCATCCTTTTCTGGTGACTGGCAGTAATTTTCAGTAGTTTATTTATTTACAGTATTTATATCCCACCCTTCTCACCCTGAAGGGGACTCAAGGTGGATCACAGAACACATATACAGCAAACATTTAATGCCGATTATATAATGACGAGACAAAGAACAGATAGAGATATATAGAGAGAGTTTCCCATTTTTTGGCATCTTGGTGGCTGTGCTTGGTTCCGCCAAGGGGGGTGCTGTTGCTCCATCTCCCTGCCAAAGAGCTTTCTTTTATTCGTAAACTTCCTCCTTTTTCTGATTGAAATGCTGTGCCTAAATACCTCCCTGCTTTAACACAGTACCCATTTATCTACTCACATTTGTTTTCAATCTGCTAAGGGGCAGGGAGCTGGGCTAAAGGTCAGGAGCTCACCTTGACCACGACTTTGAACTGTCAACCTTCCGGTTGGCAAGATTTATTGCAGCTGGGGATTAACTTGCTGTGCTAAAGCCCGGGACCTTAGACTGGCCACAATTAATGACTCCACTTTTGCTCCTTTGCTGTTGTGGACTATTGACTTGTTATTATGGTTCTTGGAGTGGCTGATGACCAATATCATGTTTTGCCCTATAGTTTTAAATGAACTGTGCACGGCTGTATGTCTTTTTTTGCACATGGTTAGAGACTGGCTACCATTCTGTTGAAAACTGCAACACTAGTAGCAAGAGACTTGTGTTTCAGTGGGGCATTGAATCTGACCTTAGTTTTAGTCTAAACTAGGCATGGGCGAATTGGGGCCCTCCAGTTGTTTTGGACTTCAGCTCCCACTATTCCTAATATCCTCAGGCCCTTTCCTTTTCCACCTCAGGAACTTGAGGGGGGAAAGGAAAGGACCTGAGGCTGTTAGGAATGGTGGGAGTTGAAGTCCAAAACACCTGGAGGTCCCAAGTTTGCCCATGCGTGGTCTAAACTTTGCAAGATCTGTCCAAAGTGCTGAAGCCATTTGGGGTGTTCTTTGGTCTCAATTCCTAGTTTTTTTAAAAAATGTAATAATATTTCAGGAGCTCAATCTGTAAGAATGTTGGAAATATGTCAGGAATTGCATTTATTTTTACCATGTGCAGAAACAGGGGATGGTGTGGTCGAAATACATTTGAGTGCTTACAATGCTTTCCATTTTTAAAATATTCGTCGGGAATAAAGAGGCTTTTGTGAGCAGTGACAAGCATGCATAAATGAATATTGAGAACCCCTGGCACTAGTAAGGAGATGTAAATCTGTGTTGTATTTTTGGGGCTGTCGTGCCTGTTCCAAACGCCAGAATTGGATGTCGGAGAAGAAGCAGTTACATCAACCATTAGGCAGTGACCTCTTTTTCAGCTCTATAGCAAACAGATGGGACTAAACACACAGGATTAGATTGCGGTTGTAGAAAACTCCTGGAGGTTCTCTGGATTGCACTCAAAATGTTTGTTTATCTCCAGCAGTTGTACGCTTTATTCTGGCTCTGTTTTTACAGCAACATCCACTCTTTCCCATTGGGCTCTGGGCCCATTCATTGCTACTGCTAGTGAATGGGCAAGGCCAGCTTAGAAGGTGCTCTGTGCGCCACCCTGTGGTTATTTTGACAACAGCAGTGTATTTGACATTTAGTAGCAAGCAGGGAATTAGTTTCAAAACTTTATTAGATTCTTTCCTCAATTTACAGTGCTAAAATAAGAAAAAAAGATCATGAGGATTGTAGGTTGGTAGGGGAAGATCCAAATGCCCCAGATCCCGAAACCTACGTCGAACCAACCCTGGTTAATATAAGGTTAATACTAGAGCTCCTCGTGGCGCAATGGGTTAAACACTTGTGCTGGCAGGACTGCTGACCGAAATGCCAGCAGTTTGAATCCAGAGAAGCTTCCAATGCGGGACATGAGAGAAGACTCTCACAGGATGGCAAAACATCAAACATCTGGGCGTCCACTGGGCAATGTCCTTGCAGACGACCAATTCTCTTACACCAGAAGTTACTTGCAGTTTCACAAGTTGCTCCTGACACGGAAAAAAAAAACAAGTCTGAGAATCTGTGATCAGGGTATCTGGGACTAGAACCACTTTGAGTCCCCCCAGGGGTGAGAAAGGAGGTATATAAATACTATAAATAAATAAATAAATTTTGGATTTTGGATTCCCCCCCCCCCCCAAGTTTTGGAATACTCGTAAATGTATATATATATACAGAATGAGATATCTTGGAGATGAGATCCAAATCTAAAGATGAAATTCATTTATATTTCTTTCTTTTTGTGTGTGTCAGGAGTGACTTGAGAAACTGCAAGTCATTTCTGGTGTGAGAGAATTGGCTGTCTGCAAGGACGTTGCCCAGGGGATGCACGAATTTTTAAAATGTTTTTACCATCCTTGTGGGAAGCTTCTCTCATGTCCCTGCATAGAGCTAGAGCTGATAGAGGGAGCTCATCCGCGCTCCCCCTGGGTTGGATTTGAACCGGCAACCTTCAGGTCAGCAACCCAATCATCAAGTCATCAGTCCTGCCAGCACAAGGGTTTAACCCATTGCGCCACTGGAGGCTCCTATTTATATTTCATACACACCATTTTAACTATAGCCTGGAGATACTGAAGTGATGTATGGTTTTCTCCTGATGTTTCGCCTGCATCTGTGGCTGGCATCTTCAGAGGATCATTTTTTTGTGTCAGAAGCAAATTGAGAATATATTGCAAATCACTTCTGGTGTGAAAGAATTGGCCGTCTTCAAAGACATTGTCCAGGGGATGCCCAGAGGTGTTACTATCCTGTGGGAGGCTTCTCTCATGTCCCTGCATGGGAAGCTGGGGCTGACAGACGGGAGCTCATCTCATCTCATCTCATGGATCTCTCATGCATACATCTTTCTTCTTCCTCCTTTAGACTGGTAATCCTGGCTCCAGGACAGAACATGTTATCAACATAAACCGTTATGCAACCAAGAAAAGTGTGGCTGAGAGCATGCTGGATGTGGCCTTGTTCATGGCCAACGCAGCGCAGCTGAAGGCGGTGCTGGAACAGGGGCCTTCCTTCCAATATTATGCTGTCCTGACAGCTTTCATCACCATTTCCCTCTTCTTCCAGACAGCCATCGGGATACTCCTCATTCTCATGGGTAAGGTGCTTGGCTTCTTTCCACAGGTCTTACTGCAGGACTTTACAAGAGGAAAGGTGAGATGAACCAGAGAGCTTTGGTTGCTTACAGCTTGGAAAGGTTGGTTTTTTTTTTCACTCCTTGAATTCCTCTGACAAAAAGAATGATTCCTCACTATGACATGCACTATTTCATTTAAGTCTGTATCAAGATAGAGCAATATGGTCACCTCTATATTGTACACTGAGCGTTGGTGGTATCGGAGGCTGACAAACAATGGCTTGTACCAGGCCACATAATATGTTCATGCCTGACAATATTTGAATGGGGTCCGATTAGAGACAGCTCACACTTGAACCTATGAGGGATATCCAGAAAGTAAGGTTACAAGATTTTTTCTAAATATAAAGAATGGATATATTTTAATAAAACTTACATGGATTGTAGCATTGGTATTACATTATTTTTCCACATAATCACCATTCAGTTCAATACAGTTTGTCATCCATGGGAGGAATTTTTGATGCCCGTGTCATAGAAGTTTCCCTCCACCCTTTTCAGCCCGTTCATCACTTCGATTTTCACCTCATCATCATTGGAAAGGTGTTCTTTCAATTTAGTGAACAGATGATAGTCACTGGGTGCGATATTGAGGCTGTGAGAGAGGTGGCTTAGAACATCCCAACCAAATGAAGTCAACTACTCTTGTGTTGCATGAATGGTGTGCATTGTCATTAAGGAAACACACTCCCGCCATCAGCATCCCATGACGTTTGCTTTGAATGGCTCTGCGAAGTTTCTTCATAGTCTCACAATATATTCCGTACATGCTGTCTTGACATTACATCCTCTCCATAAGGAGCCCCCGGTGGCACAGTGGGTTAAACCCCTGTGCCGGCAGGACTGAAGGCCGACAGGTCGCAGGTTCGACTCCGGGGAGAAGCGGATGAGCTCCCTCTATCAGCTCCAGCTCCTCATGCAGGGACATGAGAGAAGCCTCCCAAAAGGATGATAAAAAAAACATCAAATCATCCAGGCGTCCCCTGGGCAACGTCCTTGCAGACGGCCAATTCTCTCACACCAGAAGCAACTTGCAGTTTCTCAAGTCGCTCCTGACATGACAAAAAAAATCCTCTCCATAAACTGAAACGATTTCACATGAATTGCAGCGACTTTCATGCCCTTAGCATTTAGGTAGTGTATTACAGCTTCGCACTTGGAGGGAAATGGAACGAGGACGCTCATCTCTAAGCTTCACCACGATGCCAGTTGATGAGCTACTGACAACTGGCACTGCTCGTTTGCTTCCATTGGCTTCCCGCTACATCGCAGTGATACCAACTTCTCCCGCCAAAATTCCCCCTGTGAGAGCTATGTGCCTTGTAACCTTATTTTCTGATAACTCTCGTATATAGTAAAGAGGATGATCTGTGGCTCTCTAGATGTTCAAACCTCCAGTCCATTGGTTGGTATTCATTGCAATTCAGCAACATCTGGAGGGCCACACATTCCACATCATTGAATTTATCAAGAACCGCATCCACGTTGTTCTTTGTTGATGTTGTTGATATAATTATTCCCATGATTTTAGCTCTTATGATCTCTCCCATGAGTGCAATAAACAATTCCAGAGTAATGTGTGATATGAGTAATATGTTGCCCAAGGGGTGATTTTAGCGGAATCATGTGTACAAGGCCTCATGCTTTATGTGAAATACAAATTTCCCCAGTGAGTGACAGTGTACACGTCCCTTTTTACTCGACACACTGCAAGGATCTTCACACGGTTCTGACTCTTTTGTGTGTATGTGTACACAGCTAAGGCCCAGAATAATTGTATTTACATTGCCAAAGTAAATTCCCATAATTGTTGTCATAGTCGTGCAGATTTGGAGTGTTAGGTTTGCCAGCTTTTGCTCAGTGCAGTTAGATGCGACACATAGCAGTTTAGAAAGTTGCTGGCTGAGCCTACAAGCTGCATGTCAGGAGGTTTCCAATTTTAGACTTCATCTTTGCTTCAGGCTTGCTAGCTGGCCATACATGGCACTATTCTGTCAGCCCCATTTCTTCAGTGCAGTTAGAATATTGTCCAAACAGAAATACTGAATGGTTATTATGCATGTTTTAGGTACCTAAAAAGCATGTGGTCTGAAGACATGTGCTTCGTTGACCTAGCTAGTGGCTAAATAGAAGATCACCCAGAAACCCCAGAGATCTGAGTTGGGTTAAGGTAAACAATTGTATATAAATAAATAAAAATGTGGGTACCAAGTGTTTTGGACAATTCCACAATTCTAACAGGCTCAGACTGAGGGGGGGAAGGAAGGGGCCTGAGGCTGTTAGAAATTGTGGGAGTTGAAGTCCGAAACACCTGGAAGGACGAAGTTTGCCCATGTCTGTGCTAGACAAAGTTATGGCCCTTATTCTCTGTTCTGGTGGTCTTTCTCCTCAAAGCTTTCCTTAAAACAAAGGGCTGCCCTCTGACTGTAATGCACTCTACGTGGGGCTGCCCTTGAAAACGGTCCAGAAATTTCAATTGGTCCAATGGGCAGCGGCCAGGTTGTTAACTGGGGCTCCTTACAGGAAGCGGTCAACCCTCCTGTTTAAGGAGCTCCATTGGCTGCCGTTCATTTTCTGGTCCCAATTCAAGGTGCAGGTTCTTACATACAAAGCCCTAAACGGTTTGGGACCTGCCTACCTGTGTGACCGCATTTCTGTGTACGAACCAACACGATCTCTTCAATCATCTGGAGAGGCCCTGCTCGCACTTCCACGTCCATTGCAGCTGCGATTGGTGGGGACGAGGGAGAGGGCCTTCTCGGTGGTGGCCCCCCGACTCTGGAACGCACTTTCCAAGGACATCAGGGATGCCCCAATTTTGGCAATCTTTAGGAGGACCCTGAAAATGTGGTTGTTCCAGTGTGCCTTCCCAGAATAAGGAAACTCCCATCAATATGTCCCCAATTGCTCTTTATTAGTGATCTAGGACTGTCTCTACGCCCCATTCTATTCCAAAATTCTATCCTAGTTATATTTCACCTGGTCTTGCCCAGCATTATTTTTTAAATTTTAATTATTACAGTTGGCCCAGTCATAGGTTTTTAAATGTTATTGTGTTATTGTTGATGTTTAATGCCTATTTTTTGTTTATGAGTTTTATTTTATTGTTTTGTATTACTGTTGTTGTTTTCACTGATGTATTCTGGGCTCGGCCTCATGTAAGCCGCACCGAGTCCCTTGGGGAGATGGTAGCGGGGTACAAATAAAGCTATTATTATTATTATTATTATTATTATTATTATAGTCCACCCCAAATAGAACAATGTCCTCTGATAAATAAGACGCGTGAGCTACTCTATGCATTACCCCTTTAATTTCTATGGTGTGTCAAATTCTCTTTGATTGAGAATAGTTGTTAAAAATATTTTCTTTATAGAACTAATAGGCCAATGGCTCTTTCGGTGTTCCAGCCCGTCCCTAAGCTGCATATCTTCTTTCATCATCCCCTGTAGACCCGGTTTCTGAGACTTATAAGCCCCCAGGGTGGTCTTGCTTTCTATTTTTTTTGACCAACCCCTTGCATTCCTGTGCTGCCCTTATGTGTCCATATGGAGAGAGACGGTCTCCAGTTCTGTTCTGGCCTGCTCTCGGGTCAACCTTTCTGTCTCCCGACATGAAGCACACAGGCCTGTCTTTCTCTGCTAGTATGTTTGGCGTTGAAAGGAATGACAGGGTCATGAACTTGGGCTTCTGTTGCCTCAATAGATTTTTTTTTCTATATATAGAGCTGCGTTGCAAACAGTGGACCATTCCTGTTGGCTTCCAGCTCCTTGTAGGAAAAACTGTGCTGGCTTTTTACAAAGAACCAAGCCACTTTCTCTCCCTTCTGTTCTCCTTCTGTCCCTCCACATCCTACTCCAGTCTGTCTTCAAAATTTGTATAACCAACATGGTAGTTGATGGGGAAGATGACTTGCACTTGGGTTCTGCCTCTAAGTTGCCCTGAAACTTTCTGCAGTGGTCGGACAACAGCTGTGTAGATGTGTTGTCAAAGGCTTTTATGGCTGGAATCACTGGGTTGCTATGAGTTTTCTGGGCTGTATGGCCATGTTCCAAAAGCATTCTCTCCTGATGTTTCACCCACATCTATGGCAGGCGTTATCAGAGATTGTGAGGTTTGTTAGAAACTAGCCCAATGGGGTTTATATATCCGTGGAATGTACAGGGTGGGAGAAAGGATTCATGTCTGCTTGGGGCAAGTGTGAATGGTGCAATTGGCGGCTGTTAGGAATAGTGCGAGCTGGAGTCCAAAACACTTGGAAAGCTGAAGTTCGCCCGTGCCTGAGCTGATGCTCTTCTGGCCAAAGCTTCTAGAAGTACTAAAAATAGCAATCCATGGCACTGTTGTCTTTAATGAATCACTGAACATTTGCACTGTTTATTTTGGCAGGCATTGAATTTGGTTTTCAGTTCAATCCAGTTTGTAAAAAGATAGTAACTACTATAGCATTTCACATGGCAAAATACAGCCAAGATGCAGCACAGGGAGATATACAGAGCAAAATACAGCCAAGATGCACTACAGTTGCCATGAATTAAACCCTTATGCTGCTGAACTGCTGACTTGAAGGTTGGCAGTTCGAATCCGCAAGACGGGGTGAGCTGCCATCTGTCAGCTCCAGTTCCAGCCAACCTAGCAATTCAAAAACATGCAAATGTGGGTAGATAAATAGGTACCACTTCGGCGGGAAAAGGCAAAGAAACACTCCAAGCAGTCTTGCTAACTACACAACCAAGAGGTGTAGTCTCAGCTTGAAAATGTAGAAAAGCACCTCCCCAGAGCCAGGGATGAGCACCCCCTCCAGAAGCGGGAAATGGAAGGAGAAGCCTCTGCCTTTGTTTGTGTGTCTCATTGTATATGATTGTAAAGGCATTCAGTAATTGTGTAGCTTGTTGTCGACCTTTGCAACCCGAAAGACAGTTGCATCTGTCAGGTAGGAAAATTAGGTACCACCTATGTGTGGGGAGGCTAATTTAACTAATTTATGAGGCCATAAAAAAGACTCCAGCAAAACATGCAGGGAATGCAGAAGTACTTCATCAGTGTCGCAGATGGACAATGAAAGTGACTGCTCACCTGGTGGCCAGAAAAGTTAAATAGTCTCTGACTGTCTGTCTATGTATGTTGTGTGTATTTGGCATTGAATGTTTGCCATATATGTGTACATTGTAATCCACCCTGAATCCCCTGCGAGAGAATTAGCCATCTGCAAGGACATTGCCCAGGGGTTGCCCGGATGTTTGCTGTTTTACCATCCTTGTGGGAGATTTCTCTCATGTCCCTGCATGGAGAGCTGTAGCTGACAGAGGGAGCTCATCTATGCTGTCCCTGAATGTGAACCTTTGACCTGTTGGTCATCAGTCCTGCCAGCACATGGGGGTTCCATCTGCTACCCTGGCAAGAATTGTTTAGTTGTGGTGAAAAGGTTTTGTGACAATAAGAACTAGGAATCATACTAGGAAAAGAACAGAACAATAACATCCCAAAGAGAGAAAAGAATATAATTCACTTTGTGGGTAAGAGAAGAGGAAAACATATTGGGGTCCCTCCATCTGATTTCTGCCTCTGGTTTCTTTTCTGTCTTTATAGCTCGATTGAACCTGAATGATGTGGGGAAACAGCAACGTCTGGATTTGCTCAACAACATTGCCACAATCCTTGTCTTCATCACAGTCATTGTCAACATTTTCATTACCGCCTTTGGTGTGCAGAAGACAGGACTTTATCCAAGTGGCTATGGCCGGAGAATCTACTGAGCCTTGCAAGGGTAAGAAAGGTTTGAACTCCTAGTTACATGGTTGTACTTTTTCTTAATCCCCATTGTTGCTCGAATCCTGTCGATGTTTAACCATTTGTGTTTGCTATTAAGGGAAAGTACCTATTTTATTGATGATGGCTGGCATCCTGTCCAACTTAGAGCAGTCTCCCAAGCCTCAGTGTAGCACTCCCAACTGAATAAATACTGTGAGAAGCTCACAATTTTTCATGAAATTTTTCTCCATTCCTATGGACCTAAAATTCCTGGAGACTTCTGCAATATCAAAATAGTGGAGAAATAATGTGTGATTATACATAATATTAAACAAATAAAATTGATTATGACAGATTTCAAATTTCTGGCTAATATATAAACAAAATAACTTTTTGGAAATAGGAAGGTTTGGGGAGAGGAGACAGAATATAAATAAAGATGATGATGATGATGATGATGATGATGATGATGATGATTACGGTTGTTATTAACCTTCTTAAACTCATCAGAGAGTATGTCTAACGAGGCCAGGAGTGAGTTCATAACCATTGTAAACCAAATTATGTTTCTATAAAGATAAATATGTTTTGATATGCAGTTTTTCTCTTAACTCTATGTTGTTTGAGGTTGTGGGAGGGACTGCAGACCATGTGACCAGATCTGGGACTATTCAGACTAAGACTCCATTTTACATGTCAGGGAGTTTGCATCAGGAGTAGTACCATATAGTTTAGAAATAGGTAGTGTCAATATGCTGCAGTGTGTAGTCTGTATTGAGTCAGTGTTCAGTAATGTATCAGGCTGAAGAGAGTGTGACTCTGTATGCAACAAAGAGACTGAAACACACTGCTTTAAAGATCTTCTTATTTAAACTCTCAACTAATAAGAAATGTACCTGTATGCTGAACACATGAAGTTTGTAAGTAAATCAACTATGTTGCTTTTAATGAAGACTATGTATTTTTGTCTCTTGAGAGCACGATTTAAAAGCAGTATATTTTATGGGAGAATAGATGTTTTTGGGCAACAGAAATAACACTTTTGAAGATCTGCTATATATTTTGAGCATTGGCACATCTTTTTTCCTAACAGTTCAGAGAGATAACTAGGTTTCAAATATCTGGCTAAGATAAATAAAATAACTTTTTGGAAATAGGAAGGTTTGGGGAAGATATAATTAAAATGGATTATTATTAAGGTTGTTATTAACCTTCTCAAACTCATCAGGGAGTATGTCTAATGAGTCTCTCTAGGCCGGGAGTGAGTTCAACACCATTGTAAACCAAATTACATTTCTATAAAGATAAATTGCTGCAATGTGCAATGTTTATATTGACAGAAAGGGAGCAGGGATGTAGCTATGGAATTGGGACCATTGCAGAATCAGATCCAGCAGTCTGACTATTGTGTAAAAGTCCCAACACACAACATGTTGCAATGCACAATGTGTCCGTTGCTCAATGGGAAGCTCCATTGTGAAACAGGATATGCTGTGTAGTGCCCCATTGTGCATCAGCACAATTCAGTAGCCCAGTGCATCTTATGACAACAACATATCTGTATCGTTGTAAAGTAAAATACCCTATATAACCCTATACGACCCAGCGTACCTGTCTGAACGTATTTCCTTCTATGTCCTGCCTAGGAATTTAAGATCTTCTGGAGAGGCCCTGCTTTCAGCCCCGCCCTTGTCACAAATGAGATTGGCGGGGACGAGGGACAGGGCCTTCTCGGTGGTGGCCCCCCACCTGTGGAATTCACTCCACGGGGAAATTAGATCATCGTCATCCCTCCTCTCTTTTAGAAGGGAATTAAAAACATGGATATGGGACCAGGTCTTTGGGTAATCTGGCAGACTGACAAGGACAATGACGACAAGAACTTTGGAAACGGATTATGATAAGCTGAATGGAATCACTAATTACAGAACTTGGCGAAACGATGGCCACCAGGCTGGCTTCTTTTCTAGTAGATTTTATTGTATTTGCTCAATATTTTAATTATTTATAATTACTGTTTGTTGTGTATTATTGTGTTTAATTGTAGGCATTGAATATGTGCCGGCTGGAAGCTGCCCTGAGTCCCTCCTAGGGGGTTGAGAAGGGCGGGGTAAAAATACCCAAAATAAATAAATTTTGCATCATAGTTTCAGATGCAAGCCACATTTTGAAAAAAAAAATCATAAAATTATGTAGCATTTAAATAAGCTGCCTTTTACCCCTTCCACATTTCAATAAAATCATATGTGCCCCCATGTGGCATAATCACCATCTGTTGTCTTTCAAGAGCTACATTAAAAACCCTGTTTTACATCACATACTCTGGGAAAGGTAAGATACAGAGCTATTCTGAATGTTTTGGCTTTCCTTGCAGGCTGGAGCACATGACGGATGATCTGGATTTTTTTTTTTACAATTTTTCTGACCTCGGACCTGATGTTCCATATATGAGAAGCAACTTTTTGGGTCAACCCAGTTACAGACTTTTGAGAGGTTCTCTATGGGCATTCTTTCTACAATGTGCTTGCTGCTCTGAAGAGTAGAAGATATTTTTTCTTATTGCAGAAGCAGAACCTCTTCATTTAATTTAAGATATAGAATAATTGTCTTTCCCCCGAACTCACTGTTCTTTGTTTTCCCAACGTCCTGCAATGAGATCCACAAGCAATTATACAAAAGGGTTTAATACAAGGGAAAGCTGCTTTGCTCGTAGGAAAAGAGTAGCAGCAGTCAATAGGAACAATTGTTTTGAAGTTTTTGAAAAATTGGATATATCTGCAAATGAATGAAAAACCTGTAATAACTGGTTAATAAGAAACATTAGGAATTACCAAAATGAGTATCTAGAGACACTAATGTTGCATGTGTCAGAAAAAAATGATGAATTAAACCACCTCCTGCAAACATACAGCAACCCACCTGCCTAGAGAACAACCTACTCATTTTGGTTGTCTCTGTTCCCATCACTCCAATACAAAAATATATCGGCATTAACCAGCTTCTTGTTTAAAAGTGTGAGTCCCAGAAGATCATGTATTGTAGGCTAACTTGGAAAGCAACCCATTTCTTCCAGGTGTAAGCATGAAGGATATCTCTAGTCTGAGTTCAGGGAAAAGAGAGGACCAGCTATGAGGACATTGAGAAATAAGGATACATCACCTGGGTAACTTGTTTCTAATTTCAAAAAGGGATCAACCCACCTTCCAGCATGGTGAAGGTGGCATTGTGGAGGTAGAAGGGAGGAGAGTAGAAGTTTACAGAAGAAATTGGTAAAGGGAATGGTTCAGAAATGGGCACAAAGAAAAGTATATTCTGGCTTCACCCATGGCTGGCTTCAGCCCTACCTATCACTGACATGCAACTTCTGATAGGCTACCTCCAAAGGGATGTGTCCCTCAAAGAAGAAAAAAGGGTTTCCCACCCAAGAGCATCCATCATGCCTCAGTGGTGGCACTGAGGTTCCAGTGAAGGCATGGAGCTCTCACTGTTGAAAAGGCTACCATGTGTGATATACCTGGAGATCCATTGGGAACCCATTTCCATGTTATGAGCAGCAGTGAAACAGTGCTGTGCACACAAAAGTTTGCAAACATGGAGTCAGTGCTCCCTAAGATCAAATGTCTTGTCTATATTACACAGTGTGAATCTAATCCTACTTCTTTATGCTTTATATATTTTATATAGAATACAGCTTACATAATAGTAACTACCAACAAACAGAGGTGATGGATTAGATTTCAAACTTTTGCTTGTTTTAATAAAAAACATTGTTAATAGCCATTCAAAGTATTTTAAAGGCAGCACAAGTTAACCTTATTCTTGTATGTAGCACATTGTTTTGGACATATGGTTATTTTTTAAATCAGCGCTGTGCTTTGTGCAATTTTACATTATTTTGAAAGGACTTGCATTGTTGTTTATCTCACCGAGAACTGAAAGATCTTTTGCATATTGCAGGTACTATTTGCTTTCTTTTTTATTTATTAAAGTTTATTTTATCCTATGGTGTTAACTGTTCCTTCATGTACTCAGTTGTCATTGTCCCATGCAGAAGATGGCGACTAGTATCCTTTATTTATTTATTTATTTATTTACTTACTTACAGCATTTATATTCCACCTTTCTCACCCCAAAGGGGACTCAGGGCAGATCACAGAATATATACATGGGAAACATTCAATACTGTTAAACAGACAGGACAAACAACAGATAGAGGTATATGCCAACAGTTTTCCCAACTTCGGGGTCCTGGATGTTGTGCTCAATCCTGGCCACAGTGAGGTGCTGTCACTCCATCCTCTATAATGAAGAGCCCTTGATCACAAACTTCCTCCTTCCTTTGATTGCTGGCATTCTCTGGTATTTCCATTTTTATGGTGCTGTAAAATACCTCCCCGCTTAAGTGGTGCCTAATTTCTCTACTCACAGCTCAAAGCTGTTTTCAAACTACTTTGGTGGCAGAAGCTCACCCTGACCTGGGCTTCAAACTGCCAATCTTTTGATTGGTATGATCTGTTGCTGCTGGTGATTAACCATCTGTGTTAAAGCCCGGCCCATTTATGTTGCGTATATCCTTTTTATTTTTATTTTTTGGTCATTGTGGAGATTGGGGTTCAAAAAAGAAAATTCTGATTTCTCATCATTGGAGAATGTTGTGGGTGGGCAAAAAAGAAGAAGACATAACACACTCATTTTCATTAAGAAAACTGTATTTATAAACTCACTGAGGTGCTTTTGGTTCTTACAAATGAGAAAAAGCTGAGCTTCATCTTTAAGGCACACATTTTAGAGGCGAAGCAGAATTTAAATACACCAAACAACATTTCAAATATTTACAGAGGTACGTCAAGGAAGATCACATTAAAAATAATGACTATCGAACAGCAACCATATATTCAGACAATACAGCAGTACCCTTCATTTTGGTTTTTTGTCTAGACTGGAGAGAAAAACTTGTACCCTACACCCAGTGTTTGGTGGTGCCTATGAGAACTATTAGATAAGGGGTGGACAAGTGAATGGGGCCAGGGTTTAGCAAGTCCTTTTCAAAGGTCTTTCTCTCCATCCCCAAGTAAAATGGAAAGGTAGTCTTCTCATAAGGGCAGTGAGATGCTGCTCCTGTCTACATTGCTCATGTTTCCGAACTTCCTCTCTGACTGGCTTAAGGGGGGGTGGGGAGGTGCTCTGTGGCCAGAAACCTTTTGTTCTGGTTTGCTGCAAAATTTCAACAGCAGGCTGCAATGGCCACACACAGTGGCAATGAATTTCTTTTTAATTTTAGGTGATTCGGAGGGAGAGGTGTGACACCTGCAAGTTGGGACGGTAGGCCATAGGCAACTGCAGGCTGCACTTTCTCCCATCTCTGAGTTAGACAAATCTCAGTAAATGAATTGTTTATCTCAATCAATTTAATCTGCACCCATTTAACTACAACTCCCAAATCTATAGCTACCATAGTCTCATTTGAATGTGGAAGCATAGTCCCATTGTATTGGTAAGTACTGTGATGAGAAGCTGTTCAAGCACAAAACAATCCCAGATCCTGGAGAGCTAGCAATTAAAGTTGGCAATATTGGTCTACACCAGGAGTTTCCTGGTGTTTTGGACTTCAGCTCTCACAATTCCTAACAGCTGGTAAGCTGGCTGAGATTTCTGGGAGTTGAAGTCCAAAACACCTGGAGGACCAAAGGTTGGGAACCACTGGTCTAGGCCAGAGCTGGGAATCATATGGACCTCTGGGTGTCATTTCACTACATATCATAGTAACCTATAAGCGATGAAATACAGGAGTTGAATTCCCACATGGATTGCTTGCTTGAATAGACCACTGGTTTGTCTTGGTATCGGCAGCTTCCCCAATAGTCCCCAATTATGAAATCACTGTATCTGTACCTGCAATCTTATACAAAAATAAAGTATGCTGTAGATGTGCAAAACAAAAGCCAGAAGTCTTGGCTATTTTAAAACCATATTCTAGGGCAGAACATTTTAATTTAGACAAATGTGGCCTAAATTCTGTGTGTCCTCACTATGGTAGACCCACTGAACCCATGGAATTTTCCTACATGGTGACTCACCATACAACCAACTGAATCTATCTATTTCAGTTGAGACTAACCAACAAGATATCAATCATATTCTTTAAATAAATTAACAAGATACACATAGGAAATGCACCAGCTGTTGACTTCCTATATTTAGAACTGAGCAGCATGTACCAAAATCAAAGGAACCAAAATACTCCTTCTTGTACGAAAAAAAATATTTTAACTCTTGGTTGGTTGTGGGTGGAAACAGACCTTGTTCGATCCATTTTTCACGCTTCTGAACCACACTGTCAAGTCTTCCACATTATTTTCATTAAATAGAAATGTCACTGCATGACAAGTCTTCATAGGCCACCCTATGAATGTGCTGGTACAGGTTGGTGGGGTACAGTTGGGAGAGATCTCTTTACCTGAAACATCCTGGCCTCATTGGGCCAAATCTCCTTAATTCCATTTCTGAACCTGGAGTGTTTAAGCAGCTGACCCCTAGAAGCTATTGCCTAGAGTCAATTTCTGCAATTGGCCGCAATCCTGGGAACCTCTCTTGTCTCTGAAAATATCTCCCTGTGCTTGGCCATCTAAGCAGTTATATTCTAGCCCTTTGAGTTGGAAATCTTTCTCACACTTTTGTACAATACCTATATTTACACAAATCAATCAGGGCAGGAAGGTAATTAATCCAGGACTGAACTGTCAACAAGGGCTGGTTCTTTATAAGCAACTATTATCAAGCTTCAATTTTTTTTTGCAAAACTGTATTTAAGTTGTGCCTCAACTTCTAGACATTTGGAACTTATTTTCATAAGACCGAGAGTTCAACACTCTACTGTTTCCATGGCCACAATGCCAGCCTTGTGCAGGGTGCAAACACACTGAATCTAAGCTGACATCATTATGTGTTCCTCCCTCATATTACTGGGATCCAGTTTTTCTAATAAGGCCTTCCTTGTTCCTATGGAGTGTTTCCTGGCACCAAACACAGTCTCTGTAAGGAGGGGTTGTTTTTCGTGTCAGGAGTGACTTGAGAAACCACAAGTTGCTTCTGGTGTGAGAGAATTGGCCATCTGCAAGGACACAGCCTAGGGGATGCCAGGATGTTTTGATGTTTTACCATCCTCGTGGGAGGCTTCTCTCATGTCCCTGCATGGGGAGTTGGAGCTGACAGAGGAAGCTCATCCACGCTCTCCCCAGATTCGAACCTTTGACCTTTTGGTCTTCAGTCCTGCTGGCACAAGGGTTTAATCTATTGCGCCACTGGGGGCTCCTTGTAAGGAGGTGTCCGGAGTCTACAAGTACAGAAAGATTTGGGATTGTCAACTATGATAATCAATGAGCCAGAGAATAATGTAGAAGATTCTTGAATAGTATGTTATAGCCAGAACCCAATTTAGGAAAAAGATGGAGACTTATGGGCAAGTCCATTCCCTCTCCATCACATTTAGCCACAAACCTCAATTAAATAAACAACTGCTATCAATCTGCTTCAACAAAGTCGAAAGGTTGATTTCCTGAGAGTGTCATGCTCAAATATTGTATCAACTAACGCAAGAGAAAGTGGCCTTGTTTGTCCTTCTAAAATTGCAATGCAGATAGTCAATAGCTACATGTGTTATTGTTGTGCACCTTCATGTAATTCCTTGGTGACTGTGAGGCAACTCTATCATAGGGTGTTCTTCACTGGATTTGTTCAGAGAGGGTTTGTCATTGCCACAGTCCAAAGCTGAGAGAATTGACTTGCCTAAAGTTTCCTCAGCTGAGTGGGGATTTGAGAGTCTTAGTCAAAGCACTCCACCACATTGGCCTCTCAGCTCTGTTTCCTACAAAGCTGGCACAGACATACTCTTTTCTGGAACTCCTTTTTTGTGAGAGATGCAAGTACACCTGTTCTTCATACACAATCAATACCTGAATGTAAAAAATTGTAACTGAAATTTAAACTATATTACAAAATGACGTTATATCTTCTCCTTCAAAATGACTTCTCCCAGGGTGACTTACAGCACCTTGAAATAAAAATGCAAACTCGCTAACAACATTAGAATTGCACAATAAATAGGGGGAAAGACATATAAAAGCTATTGAGCTCAATGGGGTTGACTTTTGAGTAGACATGCCTAGAACTGAATCTCCCAAGTGATAGGCTACATACAGGTTTGAAAAAAAGAAGAATTGGTCTCATGTCCGTATTGCCATTTCTCAGTGTCATTTGCTCAACGTTCCATACAATCGTCAAGATAAACACCATTCTGTGTCATAAACTAATTCTGGTCCTAGTTTGGTTTCAACTTCATGACCATAACTCAGTCAAATGAGTTGTTGAATAATCCTGGAAAAATGCTATTTACATCAGTTTGAAAACAAGGCCCATGTTCCCTTTGCTGTACCTGAGTAGGGCATACTATGCTTCAAGTGAAGAGAGGAATCCACTCCTCTGAATCTCCTGGATGGGTAGATGCACAGATATACAGAAGGTGAGTCATGTTTTGTCCAAAGGCATGAATTCCAGAATTGTTTTTGTTGTTCAAGTATCTTCAAAAGAAGACAATAACCCATGCTGTGCGATTCTGGCACCTTTTCATTTGTACCCAAATGCCAGAATGCTCTGATTTCCGTTGGCAGAAAAGCTGTCCTTCCAGAACTTCAGGCCCTCAAAGGATACCAAAAACTGTAAGAAGTAGTTCAGTTGGATGTAAGAACTGCAGCATTATTTCTGTGTTTCCTTTTTAATAATTTAAAGCATTATATATATATATATAATAAGAAATAGGAAGGCACTTTAAAAAAGGCTTTTGTGATGGGCTGGAAACAATCTATATTGTATGTTTTTTGCTTCCTGGAAGCATTGCTAGGATATGTTGATGCTGGTGAGAAAATATACACTTTTGAATGTTAAATGACAGCAGAGGTAAGTCTTCCTTTTTCCTGCTGCTCTCTCCTCGTTTACAGAAAGTGTTCTCCATTCCATTCTGTGACTTCTTTTCTCATGACATTTAAATATGTTATGAGTCTCCGAATTCATGCTATGGTTTCTGTAGGAGAGAAGGATGTTCTCTGCTTTGGGCCAGACCTGAATAAAGTGCATGCTGGGATCCAGGAGTGCAAACCTGCCTCACACCTTCAATGGACGTCGGTTCCACATGCCCCGCTTGGAGTGATAGTGGTGGAAGAAGTTCCTGACAGCGAGCCGTTCCACCTCCAGGCCAGCCTGAAAAATTCTATGAGAAAGAAAGGAGGAGAATGTCAGGGAGGTTTCCACAAGGGGAGTGGGGTCTTCTCTGCTTTGGCACCTTAGTTATAGAGGCCCAGTTGATGCCAGTGATGGAGAGGAGATGGGCAAGTGGAAACTCCTGACTTGAGAATTCGTCTACATTCAAGGAAACAACCACATAGAAAGAACTGTAGAGCATATCTGCACACATTTGACTGCCTGATGTTCTCTAGATGTTGTTTGAGTCCAGCCCCCATCATGTTGTTAGAGTCCATCTCCCATCATGTTGGCAGAAGCTGATGAGAACTAGAGTCCAATGACATCTGAAGGACCACCCTTGATTTTTGGTCTACAAAGTCTATTGGCACAGACATTTGGCACATCCTTACTGACCTGTCTAAGAGTTCCCAGTCCTCTCCTCCCCATTTCTCCCGGAATTCTTTGGTGTTCATCCCTCCAATATGAACCAGATCAGATTTGTATATTCCAAGGAGACCAAAGCCATTCACTTCCCAGTATCCTATGAAGGGAAAACACAAGAGCATCAGTCACATTTGTGTTATTGACTGTCCAAACAATAAATACCTGCAGCACCTCCTTCTAACAGATTATTAGGCTAAATCAATTCAGTGTCAGACTCAGGTCACCAACAAAGCAAAAACCTAATCTGTAGAACAGTAGTTCTCAGCAAGGTGTTTTGGCCTACAACTCCCAGAAATCCCAGTCAGTTTACCAGCTGTTAGGATTTCTGGGAGTTGACGGCCAAAACATCTGGGGACCCAGAGGTTGAGAACCATTGCTGTAGAGGAATACGGATACAATTATAATAGTAAGCAACTGAAATAGAATAAAACCTGTCTATATAAATAACTTAACAAAGTATACATCCTAATCACTAGAGCATGATATAATACCATAGACCAGTGGCTACAGCGGGAAGGTAACGGCACTCCTTGCAGTCATGCTGGCCACCTGACCTTGGGAGGTGTCTACAGACAACGCCGACTCTTCGGCTTAGAAATGGAGATGAGCACCACCCCTCAGAGTTGTACTCGACAAGACTTAATGTCAGGGGAAAACCTTTACCTTTATTAGATTCCACAAACTTATCAATGCTTGTGCTAATCTATGAACTTCCTTAAATCTGTTCAATGTTGCATTGATCATGAGGCACAAATCTGCACAAAATACACTTTCTATCCACATCTCCTCACCATCGGGCTGTTGTGGGGATGCTCCACAATGCAGCCTCATAACCATGGGTGCGAAGGCCATTTTCCCTTCCACGCAGTGCTTCCGAATGGAGTCAATAATCCCTGCTGGGAATCGGATGTGCAGATCACATAGGAAAATGATGCTGTGGGAATCCTGTAAGTGGAGACACAAAACTGTCAGACTGTTATCCCCACAGTCTTCTAAATTTAAGTGGCGCATGCATGTGTGCATGGAAGGTGTCCCAAAAACACCAATGAAAAGAAGAACTGAACACAATCCTGAGTCTTGTTGGTTAGACCAGGCATGGGCAAACTTTGGCCCTCCAGGTGTTTTGGACTTCAACACACACAATTCCTGTCAGTTGGTGGATGATGAGAAGACACATAGGCAGATCCCACTAATTTCATAGTTATGTAGGCTATAGAATGACAAGAGTTAAAGAGACATAATGTACTATTGACGCAATCCCCTTCTATCCACTCCCAAATTAGGATTAAGTCCTTTACGATTGATGAAGCCCTTCAGATGTTGTAGGCATCACCTCACATTCTGTAGGTGAACTTGCCAGGCTGCCATTGCTCACCTTCACTAAATCTATGCCAGCCTGCAGGCCCGCAGAGCGCTCAAAGTTCCCTGTCAATCGCAAGTACTGGTACCTGAAAAGAAGTCAGACAATAATTGCTTTATTTTTTTAATTTTTCACTAACTATTCACACACTCTTCATGCCCTCCCTGTATGATGGAAACAATATTTTGGGAAAGTATGACTGCTAAGCAATCTAGAGCACCTTGTTTTGTGGCCCAGTTTTTCTGGTACACAGATTCTCTCTTCTGAATTTAATTGTGCTTAACTCTAAAGCAACATTAATGGTTATGGAACATAACGATGGTTCCTGTTTATCCCAATAACTGAAAGTGTGGTTTAAACAGAAATTGCAATTCATGCAACTGCAAAGTAAGAATATACCAAACTGAGACACAGCAGAGAAACGGTGATGTCTGGGAGTTGGCTAAAGTTAGTTAAAGTTACTTAGAGGCTTTAGAATTTTAAGTGAATAATTGTGGTATCACGGGCCACTTGGTGATGCAGCAGGTTAAACCGTTGAGCTGCTGAACTTGCTGACTGAAAGGTTGGCAGTTTGAATCTGGGGAGTGGGGTAAGTTTCCGCTGGTAGGCTGAGCTTCTGCCAACTTAGCAGTTGGAAAACATGCAAATGTGAGTAAATCAATGGGTACCGTTCCAGTGGGAAGATAACGGCACTCCATGCAGTCATGCTGGCCACACGACCTTCGAGGTGTCTATGGACAATGCTAGCTCTTTGGCTTAGAAATGAAGATGAGCACCACTCCCAAGAGTCAGACACGACTAGACTTAATGTCAGGGGAAACCTTAACCTTAATTGTGGTATCACCCAGTTTGCCCAGCAGGTAGGGATGGGCTGCAGGGTTGCACAGGGTTGAAAATTGGTTTCTGTTGCCCTTCATAACCTGCACAAACAGTGGCCCACGTCGTTGTTTGTTGATGTGTTTCTTGCAATACGTGCACTCTCACCTGCGCAACGTGGATCTTTTCAAAGCCTTTTCTACATCCATATCGTCACTACTGTAGTCTGTGATGATAACATTGAAGTAGCGGTCCTTTGTAACCTTCACTAGCTCTTCCATGTCTGAAATAAACTGCATCACCCACCGAGCCTGGTTTTTGACTGATAGATAGAAGAGACAACAGGGAAAATAGAATCAGAGCAAAACTGGTTTTAAAACTCATCTTATATGAATTAAACTTTTTGAGGCTCCTTCTTTGGCGGCTTTTAAACAGAGGCTGGATGGCCATCTGTCGAGGATGCTTTGAATGTGATTTTCCTACTTCTTGGCAGGGGGTTGGACTGGATGGCCCACAAGGTCTCTTCCAACTATGATTCTATGAGCTGTTTTCTTAAAGTTTGTAAAACTTACTTCAGTTTTGTCAGGAGGTTGCCGAGTTCTACATGGCATTGAAGCACCAATACTTATCTAAGGTGAGTTTCCTCTAGGAACAATTCTACTTAACAACTTCTGATTGCACAGATCCACTTTTAAATATAATCACAGTGGTTTAGGGCAGGAGTGGAGAATCACAGAATCACTGTGTTGGAAGAGATGTTATGGGCCATCCAGTCCACCCCCTGCCAAGAAGCAGGAAAATTGCATTCAAAGCACCCCTGACAGATGGCTATCCAGCCTCTGTTTAAAAGCCTCCACCACACTCCAGATCTGAGAGTTCCACTGCTGAACGGCTTTCACGGTTAGGAAGTTCTTCCTCATGTCCAGGTGGAATTTCCTTTCTTGTAGTTTGAAGCCATTGCTTTGTGTCCTAGTTTCCAGGGCAGCGGAAAACAAGCTTGCTCCTTCCTCCCTATGACCTCCCCTCACATATTTCTACATGGCCATCAATTATGTCTCCTGTCAGCCTTCTCTTCTGCAGGCTAAACATGCCCAGAGATATTGACCTATGGATGGCATGCTATCTCAAGACCATTTGCAAAGTTTCCAGTGTCGCCAAACTCAACTTCTGGTTGACATTCTCTTTAAATAAAAGCTCTCTTGGATTTAAAAACATGATTAAACTGTCCCTGTGTTCCCTAGGAGACATGAGCAAAAAAGGGAGGATATACATCTTGCAGTATGAAGTGCACATGAAAATAGCATGACCCTTCAAAGGTCCCATGAAGGATAAATGTGGCCTTCTCAATCTGTGGAAGCTGGTCACCTCTGGTGGATTCAGTCATTCTGCTGAAACAGAGCAAGCCTGAGTCTGTTTGGTTCTTGGATAAGAGACCAAGTAAAACCCCAGGTCAACTACCATGATGCTATGATTCTATCATGGGTGAAAGTTGAACTGTGAATTTCATACATCGCTAAATTTACAAACAAGAAACATCTGTGATGAAATTTTTGAATGTCAACCTCTTAGACCAGAGGTACACATATAGCTTTTCTTTGCTTGTATAAAGCATGGAAGATCCAACAATTATGCCTTCAAGCCAGCTGGCTATCATTCCCTTGGGAGATTTGGGACAGTGACAAAGAATATCAGATTGTTAATGTATGGCATTGGAAGGCTAAGCAAGATGATAAGGTAATTCACCATTAACCTGTACTAATGGTTGGTACCCCTCTATTCTGCTCTGGTTAGACCACACCTGGAATATTGTGTCCAATTCTGGGCACCACAATTCAAGAGAGATATTGACAAGCTGGAATGTGTCCAGAGAGGGCGACTAAAATGATCAAGGGTCTGGAGAACAAGCCCTATGAGGAGCGGCTTAAGGAGCTGGGCATGTTTAGCCTGAAGAAGAGAAGGCTGAGAGGAGAGATATGATAGCCATGTATAAATATGTGAGAGGAAGCCACAGGGAGGAGGGAACAAGCTTGTTTTCTGCTTACTTGGAGACTAGGACGCGGAACAATGGCTTCAAACTACAAGATAGGAGATTCCATCTAAACATGAGGAAGAACTTCCTGACTGTGAGAGCCGTTCAGCAGTGGAACTCTCTGCCCCGGAGTGTGGTGGAGGCTCCTTCTTTGGAAGCTTTTAAACAGAGGCTGGATGGCCATCTGTCAGGGGTGATTTGAATGCAATATTCCTGCTTCTTGGCAGGGGGTTGGACTGGATGGCCCATGAAGTCTCTTCCAATTCTTTGATTCTATGATTCTATGAAAACCAAAAAATTTAAAATATTGCACATCTGCTAAACTAAACACAATGGGAAGCCATGGTAGGATCTTTCAAGTTCCTTGTTGAAACTCAACATATTTACCCAGGGATTTTATAAATACCAAAGGGCTAAATTTCGTAATTCTCCCATTACTGTTTTAACAATATCCAATATGTTCATACCATTGCAATCTAAGTCTCCCTGGCCACCACTGCTTACCCGGCACGATGAAGTGGACAACAGCACGGTGATTCCAGGAAAAGCCTGATGGCCAGCAAAGGGTTGGTTCATCCATAGTAGCCATCAGGTGACGCGTGCGGCCCCATGCCAAGTCCTTCATAGCCTTCTCCTCCTCGTTGCCACCCCCACCGGGCCAGTCCCGTGCAAAGATGTATTCTGAGAATCGGACAACACGCTTTCCCTGCTCCACAAGCTCCAGCTCAAGAAGGTATCGGCTGCCCCGGAGGTGATCCTGTCGTTTTTCTATATTTACAATGCGCCGCAGTTGGAATCGCCTGCAATTGAAAGCACCCTGTTTGCACCCTGGGATCTTGGGTTGTGTCTGACTTAGTACACAGGCCTGATACATTTCAACCTTGTGAGATCTTCACTGTACTCTTTATTATTTCCCTTGGCAAAAACCACCCAATACTGTTTTAGGAGGAGGAAGAAAGACACATTCTCTACAAAATAGATGGGAGAGACAGAGGGTAGCTAGCTGAACACATAAATGGGAGGAAAGGTAGCAGTGATATTGCTGAAGAGGGCCAAGACCACCTCTGATACCAGTAGTCTTTAATAAATTAATGACCCGTCTTTCTCCCAGCAAGGGGCTCAAAGTGGCTTACAAAAATATATAATAAACTGCAGCTGAAATATTATTCTACAAAACATAAAACAACTAATCAATTATATTCTAATAGCACATCATAAAAACAATTTAGAACACATTTCAACACATTTCAAATATTATTTAAAACTCAGCACATTTGAAACACCCTGCAGTTGCATTCCTAATCATCACACAGAATTCCAGTTGTAAAGATTATCAGTGACAAGAACTTGGCTTTAAAACGAGCACTAAAATCTGCAATGTACATATCCCACCACACTTTACTACTTTCCTAACATTGCATCCTTGCCAAAATCTGTAATCCCACCCAATTTAGGTCCAATCCTAAACTGCTAAAGGTCAGCATCCTGGCGTGATATCATCCTGTAACTACACTGTTTCACCGAAAATAAGACATCCCCTGGAAATAAGACCTGGTAGAGATTTTGCTGAATTGCTAAATATAAAGCTTCCCCCAAAAGTAAGACCTAGCAAAGTTTTTGTTTGGAAGCATGCACTGCCTGGTGGTTGGAAGCTGCAATACCATCCCTGCTGAACAAGTGGTCCAGGAATGCGGCGGGAGATTGTTACAGTCTCTAGACAATGTTTGGGAGCCAGGTACTTTACAGCCCTTATTTTTGTGGCACTGTGTGTGAGGGCAAGTACATCTATTATATAATGTCAACTATAGTACAGTATATAATAAATGTTATTTTTTGGTTCAACAATTAATGTGGATTCTTCTTCATGGAAAAATAAGACATCCTCTGAAAATAAGGCCTAGCACATCTTTGGGAGCAAAACTTAATATAAGACACTGTCTTATTTTCAGGGAAACAGGAGAATTATTCTGTTAATGCAGAAAATAAGAAGTCACAGTTTATGCTACATGGCTCTTGAATTCAATATCTGCCCTTAGCATTTCTGGATAATGTATATTTCAAGATAAGCATGAGAAGGAACTTTATCCCACATTACATGTTTTCCAAGACTATAGCAAAATATGCTCAGACCTCCCTGTAAAGGAGGAAAAGCAATACTTCCTTTATTTCACAATACGTTCTGGAGATCTGCTGAGCTAGACCTCAAAAGTTCAAGGTACACATAACCCCAATACAGGCAGTCCCCAAGTTGCAAACAAGATAGGTTCTGTAGGCTTGTTCTTAAGTTGAATTTGTTTGTAAGATGGAACAGATACATTTTTATAGTGTAACTCCAGCCAAACCAAAAGATTTCACTGCACTTTCTGTCCCTGTGATAATTCGATTTTGAAAAAATTGGCTTGTTGTGGATACAAGGTTTGGTGAGAAACCTTCGGTTGAGACTCCTTTTCCCCATGAAAACTCTTTCATGAGTGAATTTCCCTTCCTGAGGGTAGATTTCTCTCACTTCCTGTTGTCTCACCCCCACTCTTAACCATGAGTCGTTTGTGAGTTTGATGTTTGTAACCCGAGGACTGCCTGTATATGCTCTGGGCTATAGTTCTTATCCCAAGCAAAGAGCAGAGAGATTGAAAGATACCTTCTATCTTACCCTTTGTTCTTCTGGTTGAGTTTTGTTAGGAAAGCTTGTGTGATGTCTAAGGCTTCCTTTTCTTTCAAAAGGAGGTTCCCTGAAGTGTTGCAGTTCAGATCAATCCAGTCTGTCCGCAGCAGCTGGAAGTCCAAGTTACTTGCCTGGAAGGTCTGCTCCCAGTTCACTAGCTGGTCAAATACCGGCATGTATTCAAAGTCTTCTTCCCCCTCACCAGCTTTTTCTTCCTCTTCTTCCAGCACCACAACCTCCCCATCGTGCTTCTCCTCTTGGACTGTTGGCTGGACAGAATCAGTCTGAACAGGCTGGTGCAAAACCAGATCCACCCTTCCCAAAATGACATTCGCAGCATCTGCTGCCTTATGCTGGGCTATGTATGAATCCACTTGATTAAACCACTGGTCTTCATGAACAGGTGTTTTTTGAAGGGTGACCTTTCCAGCACTTTTGTCAAATACTTGAGCTTGTCTCCTTGTTTTTGTGGCATCTATCGATGGGTTCTTGTTTTGATTTGTACTGAAACCTAACTGAACTGGACTTGGTTCTCTTGTGATCTTTCCACCTGCATCCTTGTGCCTGAATGAATTTTGTTCCCTGGCCACTTTGGGCCTTTTATTTACCTGCAATCCTTTATCTTCCACTTTCCTCTTGGTGTTTGATAACTCATGGACTGTCCTGTCATGATACGAGGAGTTTCTGGCGTTGCCCATGATTCGTTGTTTCAGTGGAGGCTTCCTCGTGGGTGAAGTTCCTTCTGCGTTGGCTTTGCTGTTCATTTTCCGTCCTTTCTTTTCTTTTCTCTGTGTAGTTTCCCCAGGAATTGCTAAGAGATTCCGATGCTTTTGCGGGGAATAATCATAAACATTGGCATACCCAGCAGCCAGGGATGGCCTTTGTTCTGGTTTTGGTGTAGTAGGTTTGGATGGAGAAATTGTGTCTTCCTTTTCTGGATTGGCATATTGGGAATCGTCTACATTTTCCTCTTCATAACCTGAAAAGGTTGTGCACAATTATATATCTTATGCCTTGTTGATGTCTTCTCAGATTCTGAGCAGAGAAAGGCACTGAATTTGTTTTCCCACCCAAGTCATTCTTGTTTTCTTAGGCTAGACCAGGCATGGGGAAACTTGGGCCCTCCAGGTGTTTTGGACTTCAACTCCCACCATTCCTAACAGGCTCAGGTCCCTTCCTGAGGCTGTTAGGAATGGTAGGAGTTGAAGTCCAAAACACCTGGAGGGCCCAAGTTTGCCTAAGCCTGGACTAAAGACATATACATTGATTTGAAGAGAGAAAAAGTTGTATGTTTATGTCCTTTTCCCTCTCAGCCGCTTAAGCAGCTGAGAGGGAAAAGGAAAGGGCCTGAGGCTGTTAGGAATTGTGGGAGTTGAAGTCCAAAACACCTAGAGGGAGTTGAAGTCCAAAACACCTGCCTAAGCCTGGACTAAAGACATATACATTGATTTGAAGAGAGAGAAAGCTGTATGTTTATGTTTGGATGCACTCATTTATACCAAAACATTACAAAATATTACGGACCTCAACATTTGACAAAAGACAAACAAAAACCCAATAATTCTGTGTATGTAAACAAATACCAATTATAATTCTATCACACTGCAATCTGTTCACAACCAACTCATCCTGACTGAGGATGGGGAAGAAATCTGTTTGATTGACTTATTGAGATGAACCTGCATAAATTTATTTATTTGTTTGTTTATTTATTTATTGATTTGGGTTGTTGTAGGTTTTTCGGGCTGTATGGCCATGGTCTAGAGGCATTCTCTCCTGATGTTTCGCCTGCATCTATGGCAAGCATCCTCAGAGGTAGTGAGGTCTGTTGGAACTAGGAAAAAGGGTTTATATATCTGTGGAATGACCAGGGTGGGACAAAGGACTCTTGTCTGCTGGAGCTAGGTGTGAATGTTTCAACTGACCACCTTGATTAGCATATAATGGCCTGACAGTGCCTGGAGCAAACTTTTGTTGAGAGGTGATTAGATGTCCTTGTTTGTTTCCTCTCTGTTGTTGTGCTGTTGTAATTTTAGAGTTTTTTAATACTGGTAGCCAGGTTTTGTTCATTTTCATGGTTTCCTCCTTTCTGTTGAAATTGTCCACAGCAGACAAGAGTCCTTTGTCCCACCCTGGTCATTCCACAGATATATAAACCCTTTTTCCTAGTTACAACAGACCTCACTACCTCTGAGGATGCTTGCCACAGATGCAGGCGAAAACGTCAGGAGAGAATGCCTCTAGACCATGGCCATATAGCCCGAAAAAACCTACAACAACCCAGTGATTCTGGCCATGAAAGCCTTCGACAATATATTTATTTATTTACATCATGCTTATTCCGCCCATATCAGCCCGAAGGCAACTCAGGGCTAAATTTCGCTCTTTTCTGAGCTAAATTTGTGAACTGAAATAAAGTTATTCCTTCAGCATTCTCCATTTTCTGAATGTGTCAATACATTTCCATGACTCAAAAAAGAATATGGAGATTTGGGAACAGCATATACCAAAATTCTTATACGTGAAGATTGATACCTGGGTATTTTAGCATTTCCTCAGAATCTAGGTTTCTGCCGTCGGATTGGTCCATTTTCATGTATTTGGAAAATCCAAACCTGCAGGAGTTAGAAAAATCAGGCATCAAGAACTGCTTCACTGTTGAATTGGCTAGCATTTAGTATTTCCTTCATTCTTCTCATTGTCAATCTGTTTGAAAAATCAATGCAGGCAAGTTTTCCTCCCTTCATCCTGGAGGAACAAACAACTTACTACCTGTAGCTTGAAAATAGTAACTTTCCAGGAGAATCGATTCATATTGTTATGCTAGTTATATAAACCTTCTAGTCTTCTTAGCCCTATAGTATAAAATTCCAATTGTTTGAATTTGTTTTACATTGTAATGGATTTTAATTATGTTTAATATGCATTAATTTTAATCAGTTTTTTAAAGTTAACGTTTGCATGTCTTAAGGCACTAAGTGCCATGTGTAAACTGCCTTGAGTCCTCCTTGGAGTAGAGAAAGGTGGAATATAAACATGGCACATAAATAAATAAATAAATAAATAAATAAATAAATAAATAAATAAATAAATAGTTCTACATCTCTGTCTTTTTCTTCTCCAGTTCCTAAAGGACTATGTAGCTTATTCTACTTATGCATTTGTAGTACTGGTAATGTGTATGTACATGCCTTCATGTTGCCTGTGACTTATGGTAAACTCATTAGTTTTTCTTAGGCAAGAGAGGCTCCCTGGTGGCACAGCAGGTTAAACCGATGAGTTGCTGAACTTGCTGACCAAAAGGTTGGCAGTTCGAATCTGGGAGGTGGAGTGAGCTCCCACTGTTAGACCTAGTTTCTGCCAACCAAGCAGTTCGAAAACATGCAAATGTGAGTAGATCAATATGTATCGCTCTGGTGGGAAGGTAACGGTGCTCCATGCAGTCATGCTGGCCACATGACCTTGGAGGTGTCTATGGACAATGAAACTGAAGATGAGCACCACCCCACAAAAGTCAGACACGACTAGACTTAATGTCAGGGGAAACCTTTACTATACTTTTTTCTTAGGCAATGAATAATCAGGGTTGGTTTTGCTAGCCCCTCCCTTTGTAATATACAGCATCTGGTATTTATTGACAGTCTCCCATCCAAGCAACAATCATAGGTGACCCTGCTTAGTTTGCAAGATCAGAGGGGATCCGGTGCCATTAGGGTATTACAGCAATAATTGCACACATACAATATTTTTAGTACAATCTTCCTGCCAACCTTGTGATATTATTGGTCTGAAGTTATTGTAAAACCTACAGTAGGAGGAAGGTTAACAACATCAGACCAGCAATCAATCTCTCCCTCTCTCTCTCTCTTCAAAATAGAATCTTATTTTCAGTTATACAGGTCAGTTTTACCTCTCCAGATAATAGGCATTTTCCTGGTAAAAGCACTTGTTATGTGTTTCCATATGGCTCAAACGAGTATAATCATTGGGATATACATATGATAAGTGAACCTGGAAAAAGAAATTCATATAAAAATCATCATTTCTAATCCTCAGAGTAAATTTGTATGTTTTGCTTTTGGATGAGGTGATAATCGTGACACTCTGGAATCCACTGAATGGCAACTTCCAGCATTCCTCACTATTTCCTTGCTTAAAATGGGAGTTCATCAATATCTAGAGCAGGAAAGGGAAAACTTCGGCCCTCCAGGTGTTTTGGACTTCAACTCCCACAATTCCTAACAGCTAGTAGGCTGTTAGGAATTGTGGGAATTGAAGTCCAAAACACCTGGAGGGCTGACGTTTGCCCATGCTTGATCTAGAGGCCAGAACAATTCCATACTCAGTGCCCTATAAATCACAAGAACAAACAGTTATACGGTAAATGAACATCTATGCTACTCAGATATCCTGTAAGCACCTCTCAAGAGCATCAATTGAATTTTTCTTACGACATTCAAATCTGAGATACCATCTAATTCTCCGGAGACTTGCAGATGCAATCCTATGCATATTTATGTGGGAGCATGCTCCACTGAATCCTGTAGGAGTTAATTCCAAGTAGATACATTCAACATTGCATTCTAATTTATTTGTTTAGAGGTGGAAATTATGTGGCCTTCCCAGATGTAATTGGACTCCTAGCAGTTCCAGACAACTTAGTAAACAGTGAGGAATATTGGGAGATGCAGTGTGGCCATATCTGGAGGGCCACACAATTCCCATTCTTCTTTTATTCTAATTTGGGAGTATATATTCAAAGTGCATTGGTTACAAAAATCAGGTTTGTAGCAAGACTCTCAATTGGAATGAGTATGAAGAACTGAAGCAACACTAACTCAAAGTGGCAGTTTATCTGCCAAAAATGATGAGCGACATTAATGGTTTCTTAATCAAGTGTGCAGTAGTAGAAACTATGCAGAACATCTGACCATCTTTTTTTAAGAAGAAGAGAACAAGCAACACCCTTAGTTTCTAAAGAACAACCTTAACTTTGCAGTATAGGTTTACACACCAAGTTACGGTCTTTTAACATTATGCATATAGTTTGGTACTTTAACTCAGAACTTCTTAAAGTTTTTCCACCTGTGACAACTTTTTGCCTGAGAAATTTTTACATAACCTCAGGTATTAGAAATAAAAATCAAACGTTTACTGAAAGTAAATCAACGTTTGCAAGACTTGCTAAACTGGCTGATTTCCCTTTTTTTATGAAGTACAGCTGAAGCATTTTCTGCAGAGTCCACAGGAAACATTGCATGCTGTTGCTAACAGATTTCTGTAAATTAGCAGTGTTCAGAAACTTGTTTATTGTTGCCAATTTTTGTGACCTCCAACATTGACCTAAAGCAGTGGTTCCCAACCTTTTTTTGACCAGGGACCACTTGAACAGGAATCACTTTGATCAGGGACCACTCTCCAACATAAGTACTAAAAGGGTTGCAAATCAGTTTTTGGTCAACTTTAGATTCGGTTTGGTTATTTGGGGTGCTGATTTAGAAAATTGCATTGGATAGACCACATCAGCTCTAATTTCTGATAAAAAATATATGCCATCCAGTAGTTGCCATCTGCTCAGTCACAAAAAACTATATTTAATAATCTAGAGCTGATGTGGTCAATCCAATGCAATTTTCTGAATCAGCACCCCCAATAATTCCAAGAACAGGCCTAAAAACAAAGACACCAAGGTGCCCCCACTTCCAGATCCCACATGGAACGGAGGGAGGGAGGGAGGAGGAGAAACAGCAGTCAGGAGGCTTGTTATCACACCTTTCATGGTTGGTCAGCCTCTCCCTTCCTGACATCCCTGTTGCCTTGGCACCATAAGAGAGCTTTGCAAGACCAGTCACTCTCATTGCAATGGTATAGTAACAGTGAGGCTGTGGACCATATTTTAGTTCTAGGGGACCACTGGTGGGAAACTAAAGGGACCCATTTGGGGTCAAGACCCACAGTTTAAGAAGCAGGGCCTTAACATAAATAAATGAATAGAAAGGTAGGGGGCAAGATAAATGGTTGCTATTTGTTGACCAACCACTTGCCATTATGGCCAGATAACTACACTTTTTCTTATAATGAAGCCATCTCTTAACATAACCTGAGTTGACAAATCCTTGAATTGAAGAATGACACTTACAAACTGGAGTCCTTGGTAGCGGCTTAGTGGAAGCCCATTGACTAAGTAGCTTGGTTTGTAGGGACAGTCAGGAAAGATCTTGCGAATCTGTGACTTTCTTATGAGAGGCACTGAGAAGCAGACAAAAAAGAAAAATAACTGATAAAGAGACAATGACTAAAATAGTTTTACATTCCTAGTAAAGTGATTTATTACAGATGAGCCATCCCCTGCCATGTATTGCTGTGGCCCAGTCTGTGTATATGTGTTTTGTGTGTGTATATATTTGTGTATATGTGTATATATGCGTGTTTGCATATATAGTATATATGTGTTGTAATGTATCTTTTTTTTGGCTTTTTGAATCTTGTCTGCTGTGTTTTTCAGTGTTTTTATGAGGGATGGTCACTCGTTGGCTTGATATGTGTTTTGTGTCCAAATTTGGTGTCAATTCGTCCAGTGGTTTTTGAGTTATGTTAATCCCACAAACAAACATTACATTTTTATTTATATAGATGCAATACTTCTGTAGAGCCATCTCAAACTGATCTGTAACATATTGAATACTGTGTTCTTCCAATGTTGCGGTGGCGTGCCTTTAAGTTATTTCCAATATAGGGAAACCCTAAAGCATTTCTGGACAAACTGGCTTCCCACTGCCTCTCCCTCTGAGAATAAGAGAGTGTGTCTTATCCATTCACTCTGTGGGTTTCCATGGCAGAATGGGGATATGAACCCTGGTCCGGTATTCAAACCACTACATCATTCTGGCCCTTGGGTGCTACTAATTCTGGTTCTTTTCACACATTTCCCTTCCTTTACTTTCTAGCCATCTACATAGCCTGCTTTGATCTGGTATGTCTGCTTAAAAATGAATTGAGTTGCTCTTTCTGCTTTAAAGAAAAAGGTATGCAAAGAAAAAGGTATGTTCTCCAGTATTTAAGCATAAAGATCAGAGGATGAATTCTGGAGAATTCAAAAGCTTTGTTGACATTTTGGGTGGTCCTAATCATAGCATTTTTGTATTTTTACCTTCAAGAATTATCCTGCCACAGTCTATGTATTAGACCCAGTTCCTTGTAGTTTTCATTTATTAGAAAAGTTGAGATTATTATTTTTTGCTTATTTTGATTATTAGTGTGGCACCTTCGGGTACAGAAGGTGTCTCTCCCTGTCCTGGCACTCCAATGCACTCCAATGCTTTGATGCTTACATGCGTAAATAGTATCTCGGGGGTCAAGCTTCAGCATGTCTGCTGGGTGCTCCATTGCAGCCCGACTGGGCAGGATCCGACTCCGACGAGTAGCCAAGGTCTGTGGGATGTGGCTAACCCCATCCATTTTTAAAAGGCTTTCATCTAAAACAAAAAGATCAATAAGAAAAGAAGACATAGCTGTTTTGATTCTCCTTGTGGAGAGAGAAAGCTGGGTATAAATAAACATAATACTAATAAGAAATAAATTGTGTTTTCCAAGCAGTGGGAGATATTTTCCCATTGCCCATTTCACTAATCTCCCAGAATACATTGGATGAAAGGCAGAATATAAATCTCACTAAAAACAGTAAGTTTTGTATTTTTCTAGTCTAGTGCATACTGCAAAACCTTTCATGAATTACATGAGTCAATGAATTCAAAGCTGTTTGAGCAATATTAACTTTCTGGTCGGAAGATACTTACTAATATAAAGGGAGAGGAATTGAGAGTCAATAATTGCAAAGTTGTTTTCTGGGTGATTCAACTTCCACTGAAAAAAGAGATCAAGGCATATAAATCTTTTGTCAGTTATGAAAATCATCAGAGAACGGTCTGTAACATATCTGCACAACTATCAACCAAAGAATCCAAATACAGTTTTTATCAATCTGAACATGGATAATAGGAGTTGTAGTTCGCAATTTTATTTTTTTTAAACTTTTAAAAATTGATACACCAAACCATATAATTTGCCATTCTGGACACAAGGTGGCAGGACAGGTATATCAAATGCATATACAACAACTCCACTAAGACTGAAAAAGTCCACTAATTTGAAGACCACTGTGAAGTTATTGCATGAATTACAATTGAGTTTTTACTGGGACCAATAGTTAAGGCTATTTTTCATTCTTTCTTTGTAATTATTACAAGGAAATTGTCACATTTATCATTAACAAACAATGACACTAAGATTTGTTGAAATTTTAAAACACATTTTCTTGAAAAAGTAAGTAAGAATGAATACATTTTATGGCTTTGCATTCATGGATGCCTTCTGGAATGCAACTTTCAAAGGGAGATACAAGGTGAGAGATTGACAGCTGTTGTGATCTGTCAGTCTTAAACAGTCTTCAACTTTCAGTGCTTTTTTATGGCTATTCTGCTAATTGACCTAAATCTGAGGCCGTGACTGTTGGATTTAATACCCTTTCTGGATTGTTTGCCAACTGGAAAGTTTTGTTGGTGTTTCAATAATATTCCATATTTGGACATATTGGCTCCTTGGGATATTACTCAAATTATAAAAACTGAATTTGTCACTTGCTGAAATATCTATGGATGTGTCACTCAAATCAATGATTTCAGGTAAAGTTAACATAGTTAAAATGGATGTTACTATGTTCTTTAAGGTATTTGTGTCTCTCAGGTTTAATTTCAGGAAATCAACAATATTTTAAAGAAATTTACATAGGGATACTAATGTTTTTCATTTAAAAGGCAAGTGCAATTTTCCAAACTTGATATGGCATATTTTGAGATATGGCATATTTTCTGACTCATACAAATCACTGAAAAACACAGTCCAATTTGGATACTTCTCCTTAGAAAATGTGGGCATCAACTTATTTGGAAACTTTCTAGAATACACTATCTTAGATTCAATTCACTTAAAAAATAAATGGGTTTTGCCCCTGTGATTTCTGCTAACAGAATGGCTTGACGTACAATATTTTGCCAGCTAGAATTTCATCCACTGGCCGCCGTTTATCTTCCGAGCCCAATTTAAGGTGCAGGTGCTTACCTACAAAGCCCTGAACGGTTTGGGACCAGCCTACCTGCGTGACCGCATCTCCGTCTACGAACTCACGCGTTCACTACGCTCATCTGGAGAGGCCCTGCTCGTGATCCCGCCTGCGTCGCAAGTGCGTTTGGTGGGGACACGAGACAGGGCCTTTTCCGTGGTGGCCCCCCGACTCTGGAACACCCTCCCCAAAGATCTTAGACAGGCCCCTACATTGGCAGTCTTCAGAAAGAACTTGAAGACCTGGCTGTTCCGATGTGCCTTTCCCGATTAGGAAATCTCCAATACCAAGTCCCAGAAGCACTTTATTAGAATTAAGACTGCACTTGCCCTGTCACATCAGCACTTTTTAAGTGCTCACCTGTCACATCAGCACTTTTTAATCCTGTCACATCAGCACTGTTTAATCCTGTACCCTGTACTCTGGCCCGGCCCAGTTTTATCTTGTTGATGTATTGTTTATTGCTTGTGGTTTTGTTGTTTTAATACTGCTTTAATTGTTTTTAATTTGCTTTAAGTGTATTGTTATGTTGTGTATTGAGGCCTTGGCCTTTGTAAGCCGCATCGAGTCCTTCGGGAGATGCTAGCGGGGTACAAATAAAGTTTAATAATAATAATAATAATAATAATAATAATCCATATGGTCATAATAAACTAACCCTATTTGAATATTATAGGATAATTGTTTTGATTAAAAAATATCTCAATTGTAGGATCTTTACTGTTGTTTCAACATTAGGGTGAAACTTGGGATGAAACTAAGGTGGGCCCATCAAGAGCTTTTCTTGGCAAGATTTGTTCAAAGAAGAACTACCTTTGTCTTCCTCTTCCTCTGTGAAACCAAGTGGGTTTCTATTGTTGGGTGGGGATTTTAGCCCTTGTCTCCAATAGTAGTACAATCTATGGTCAACCCACTACACCATATTGGGATGTTTACTCTGGATAGCTTGATTGACTCAAGCCAATTTGTTTTGGTCTTTTTCAATATTTGAATCTAATTATCAGTTACCTGCTGGTGCACCTTGGTACTATTTACAACTACAACATCCTTTGAGGTCTGCATATGGATCAGCTTTGATTGCTTCAGCCCCCCTATTGTATTTGAAGAATCAGACTGAAATCAACAATGACCACTATCCAAACTAAACGCTATAGCAGGTATGGACAACTTCAGTCCTCCAGGTGTTTTGGACTTCAGCTCCCACAATTCATAACAACCTCAAGGGGGAAAGGAAAGGGCCTGAGGCTGTTAGGAATTGTGGGAGTTGAAGTCCAAAGCACCTAGAAGGCCAAAATTTGCCCATGCCTGGGCTATAACTAGTCTAAACACTTACTGCTACTTCCACGTGGTCTGTTCCTTGGTCATCTTGCTTGTGTAGTACCTCAAAGTAGTACTTATTTGTGGATGACAATCTGTCAAAAGAAAAAGTGACAAGCCTGAGTTTCTTGCTCTGAATGCAGAATATCTTCCAAAGATCTTTAGATGCCAAAGCAACCAGATCACTTTAACTATCCTTTTGTTAAAGTTGGGATATACGCTTTTTGGGCTGGTAACCAAGAAGAAAGAAGAAACCAAAGAAAGAACCCAAAGTCACTAGGAACAAGCTTTTTAAAAGTCATATAATTAATAGATCTCATTGCATTTACTGTTTTCTTGCTCTTGGGGAAACTTGTAATAAATCAGGAAAACAAACCATTAATGAATTATACTTCCTCACACTACTGATCACTTCAATGTGTTACATTAAAATTAATGAAAAATTTTAGATGGCTAAGCTGTCAAATAATACATGTACATCAATTACTGCATGAATCCATGAAGTTAGATTATTAAGAAATCTGTAAAGGTAAATTTGTCTTATCTGGCATGGGGAGAAGAGTCAATGTACATGGGTGGGTCAAAAAGTTTTGCCTCCTGCGTGATAAAAACGTTATAAATGAACATATAACAACAGAAGTTGCCACAGATCATAGCCTGAACTGTTCTCTACACAAAACTACCATTCAACATAGTCACCATCAATTTGTACACATTTGTACCATTGTTTAACCAGGCATCAAAACCATTTTGGAAAAAAAATCAGGATTTTGCTTCATGACCCTTGATTTTAAAGTTGTTTAATGACATTCAATGTCAGACAACACAGAGAAGCCAGAGGTCATCTGAAAGTCAACCTATGTGGTTTCAGATTCAATGACTTGAATGATGTTAAAACAGCTTTAAAATCATGGGTCACGAAGCAAAACCCTGCATTTTTCCAAAATGGTTTTGATGCCTGGGTTAAATTATGGTGCAAATGTGTACAAACCGATGGTGACCATGTTGAACTGTAGTTTTGTGCAGAGGACAGGCTATGATCTGTAGCAACTTTTTGTGCAACTAGTTGTGCTACCAGGGCCGGGCTGGTAGCATAACTGGTTAATCAGTTGCAAGAAATCACTGTTGACCGAAAGGTGGCAAGTGCAAAGCCTGAGTTGGGGTTAAACGCCCAACTGTTAATAGTTGTTAAAAAAATAGCTGTTAAAAAAATTGCCCAGCTCACTGTCGACCTAAGTAGTTTGAAAACAGCTGTGAGCTGTGAGTAGAGAAATTAGGCACTGCTTAAAGCAGGGAGGCTAATTTATGACACCATTAAAATACCGGAGAGCAAGGAGGAAATACTACGATCAAAAAGGCTCGACGTCATAGTGGAGAAAGCAACAGCTCCCCCTGTGGCCAAATCGAGCAACCTCCAGGAGGATCTGAGGTCGAAGAACTGCTGAATTGCCTCTGTCTCTCTGTATGTCTTGTATGCCAAAAACGACACTGAATATTTGCCGTGTATATGTACATTGTGATCCGCCCCTGAGGTGAGATCCGCCCTGAGTTCCCTTTGGGGTGAGAAAGGCAGAATATAAATACTGTAAAATAAATAAACAAACAAACTTCTGCTGTTATATGTTCATTTATAATGTTTTTATGACACAGGAGGCAAAACTTTTTGACCCACCCCCATATGTCCAGAAAATACTAAAAATGGACACTAGAGAGCACTCTGAAATTAATTTAAGAGTACGCTACCAAACCATAGTGAGAAGGATAGAAGGAGACATCTCCCCCATTCGCAAGCATTTTAACTTGCAATACTCTGAAAGGAAAATTTACAAACCAGGCAAGATGCTCTTTTCCAGACTAATATACCTAAATCACAAGTCAAGAAAATCTGGCAAGCAAATGTAATAGTGGCTACACACTATAGAAGGAGTTAACATGATTTCCACTCACTTCACTGGCTTTGAGATTTGGTTCTTGAATTTTCCAAACTCCCCAGGTGCTGTCCACTCCTTTCCGGTCTGCCCAAAGATAGAGAATGTGCCCTTTACATTATGGATCATTCACATGGGGCTGCCTCGCACTTGCTTTACTGAGCAGTTGCATGCACCCAACCACAAAATAAACAGTGCAAATATTCAGTGATTAAAGATGACAGTGTCACGAATTGCTATTTTTAGTAATTCTAGAACCTTTGGCCAGAAGAGCATCTCATTATTATAGCTCAGGCAAGGGCAAACTTCGGCCCTCCAGGTATTTCGGTCTCCAAATCCCACTATTCCTAACAGCTGTCAATTGTAACATTCACACTTGTTCCAAGCAGACATGAGTTTTTTCTCCCACCCTGAACATTCCACATATATATAAACCCCACTTGCTTAGTTTCCAACAGACCTCACAACCTCTGAGGATGCCTGCCATAGATGTGGGTGAAATGTCAGGAGAGAATGCTTCTGGAACATGGTGATACAGCCCAAAGAACTCACAGCCACCCAGTGGTTCCAGCCATGAAAGCCTTTGTCAGCACAGGCGTTAGGCTGTTAGGAATTGTGGGAGTTGAAGTCCAAAACACCTGGAGGGACAAAGTTTGCCCTCATAGATGAGGACATTAGAATGGGAGATAGCAACTTTCCTAAGGTTGAAATTGTTCAGGGGAATCCTCACCTGATGCCAGGCTTACAAGTTGTTATAGTGTCCGTTAATCTAAAAGTAGGTAGGAAAACGTTTTAGGGGTTCTTAATTTGAGGTCTACAGATATGTTTTCAAAGATCCATAAACTTGGCACAATTATTTGTTCATTCCTTTCATTTCAAATTCTTCCACTCTCAGGGTGCATCTGTACAATAGAATTAATTCAGATTGACCCCCCACCTTAACTGCCATGGCAGTGAAATCATAGTACCGCACATAAGAAAGAGTATCTTTTGATAGGAGTCTCATACATTTCTGAAGGTTTATATAATAAGTATAGTTAGCAGATTAATATTGTTCCAACTTTCCCATCTGATAATTGCAACATTTCCAGTTGGGGTTCCAAAAGGATTTTAGAGAAGTGTTCAAACTCGATGGATCTGTATAAACCAGGTCATTTCCAATACATTCTAGGACTACATTAGGTAATTCACTGTAGGCAGTACAGTCCATAAACATGAATCACATAGTGTCCGAATTTAGGGGTATCATTATTACAGGCATTATAAGACTTCAATAATGTATTTCTCTGTATCTCTTCATCAAGTATATATAAGGTAGGATAAAATCAAAGAAATCAGAAAACCAGATACTATACCTTGCCCACACTGGCCAGGAGTTGGAGATCTGAGATGTTCTCACTTGGACTCAGCCAGAACTCTGCATTGTCATCGGCTGCAATGGCAAACTGAAACTCACCTAGGACAAGATTCTTGGGATTAGCAAGAAGATCGAGAAGTTTCATTTGGAAGAAAGAATGAGCACGTTTTCCTTCAATCAAGAGTGATTTTAATTCCTCCTTGGGATCCAGTGTGAAGCAGCCAATTCTATACATAAGGGCTACTCAAAGTGGTCCCCCCCCTCCAGATTGGCACCAGCTCTCAATGCCATTGGATGTTGCTCTCTGGTGAGTTTCCAATATATGTAAATATCATATTGGTCCCTGCTACACTGGAAGAAATCACTGCTGGTCCCCCAGATCAGATCACCTGAGAAATATTATTTTCCATCAATGATCAACAAGGAGTACAATACAGCATTCTGCAAAACTTCACAGGCCGTTTAACACTGCATCATCAATACAAGCATTATTCAACTAACTAGGATTGAGGAAGTTTGAGGACTGGGACATCCGTAAGGATACCAAGGTGCTTGTTTATAAAGCTTTTGTTCTCCCAATCCTGTTATAAGCCTGCAAAATGTGGACTGTCTAAAGACGTCACACTCAACTCCTGGAATGATTCCATCAGCGTTCCAAAAAAAAATCCTGCACATCTCTTGGGAAGACAGGTGGACGAATGTCAGTGTGCTGGAAGAAGCTAAGATCACCAGTATTGAAGCGATGGACTGGCCACAAATGCCTGATCATCATGTCCCAAAGCAGTTACTATAATCCCAACTCAAGAACGGAAAACAGAATGTAGGTGGACAGAAAAAGAGATTTAAAGATGGGCTTAAAGCGAACCTCAAAAACTGTGGCATAGATACCAAGAACTGGGAAGCCCTGGCTCTCAAGCACTCTAACTGGAAGTCATCTGTGACCAGCAGTGCTGTGGAATTCGAAGAGGCATGAATGGAGGGTGAAAGGGAGAAACATGCCAAGAGGAAGGCGCATCAAGCCAACCCTGACTGGGACCGCCTTCCACCTGGAAACCATTGTCCTCACTGTGGGAGAACTTGTGGATCAAGAATAGGGCTCCCTACAGTCACCTACGGACCCACCACCAAGACACTACACTTGGAAGGTCATCAAACTCAGACAATGAGGGATTGTGTAAATAAGTCCACCAACTACCAAACAAGATTTGATAGGTTTCTGGGGTTTGCAGTTTATGGAAAGGTATTTCTCAGCCAGAGAGTCCTAGTATCTTATCAGATGATAAACCCCAGGATTCAATGGGATGCAGTCATGGCAGTTGAAGCATAAATATAGTTCCACAGGTGTCTTTCTTCCTGCCTATCCTCTCTTTTCTTCAGTGCAAGAAGCCTCTTACCACATGTAGACTAAGGAATTAGCATGTATCCTGCAGACTACACTACAAACCTAATCTGGGTTTGTGGGTATATCTACACTGTAGAATTAATTCAGTTTGACACTGCTTTAATTGCCATGACTCAATGCTGTGGAATGATAGGAGTTGTAGCTTTACAAAGTTTTGGACCTTCTCTGCCAAATAATGAGGGTGCCTCATCAAGCTACAATTTCCAGGATTCCATAGCATTGATCCATGGCAGTTAAAGTGATTTCAAACTGCATTCATTCTACAGTGCAGATGCGCCCTGAATGGTCACGGTTCTCCTCCTTTCACACTTGCAAAAGACTCATAGGATTACATTTTGAGCCTTTGCCAGAGAGCTCTTTAGGCATTTCACAAAGTTGTAATTCAGAGGATAAAGCAGTCAAACCGGTTAAAGCTTTTGGCACACACCTGTCATGTTATTAGACACAACACGGAAACCCCAAGCAAACACTGCTTTCTTGATATACATCCATTTGATTGATTGATTTCTATCTTTTGTGTATAATCTGCCTGCCAAATTGCACAAATTTCAAGCAAATGCCTGCCAAAAAACACACAAATGGCATTTGTGCGTGTTTATATGACTGCATTTCCCCTGAGAATTTGAACCAGGGGATTAAAACTAAGGAGTCCCAAGGACCTAGTGATCCCTAGGAAAATACCTTTATAGCAGGCCTGAGCAAACTTGGGCCCTCCAGGTGTTTTGGACTTCAACTCCCACTATTCCTAACAGCCTCAGGCCCTTTCCTTCCCCCCCCCCCCCCCCCCAGGCAAAGGAAGGGGCCTGAGGCTGTTAGGAATGGTGGGAGTTGAAGTCCAAAACACCTGGAGGGCCCAAGTTTGCTCAGGCCTGCTCTATAGGAATCCCTAGGTTCTCCAATGCAATACAATACTGTAGTCAGCTCATAAACTCTTAGTAGCGCATCACAACTCTTTGAGAAGTTTCTGAAGTTGGGATGGAGGCAGAGGGAGAAACAGGTTTCTGTGCAAAATCCCCATTCGTTCTTCTTCCTCCTAATGCTTTTAAATTTCTCCTCACCATCACTGAATGGATGCAGATAGCCAAATATGCGCAATCCGTAGTTTGTCCATTTTGGAGCCGCTGCCAGTTTTTTCAAAGTGGTCCGTGTCTGAAGGAAAGAGTATGGAAAGCAGAAATACAATTTATTGTCGAAGGCTTTCATGGCTGGAATCACTAGGTTCTTGTGGGTTTTTTCGGGCTATATGGCCATGTTCCAGAGGCATTTTCTCCTGACGTTTCGCCTGCATCTATGGCAAGCATCCTCAGAGGTAGTGAGGTCTGTTGGAATTAAAGGACCTCACTACCTCTGAGGATGCTTGCCATAGATGCAGGCGAAACATCTGGAGAGAATGCCTCTAGAACATGGCCATAGAATCTGAAAAAACCTACAACAATCCACAAATATGTTCCTCCCAATGCTTTCTATGGCCAAGCTTCTTTTTTTTCATCTCAGGAGTGACTTGAGAATTGGCCGTCTGCAAAGATGTTGCCCAGGGGATGCCCAACCTGTGGGTCCCCAGGTGTTTTAGCTTATAACTCCCAGAAATCCCAGCCAGTTTACCAGCTGTTAGGATTTCTGGGAGTTGAAGGCCAAAACATCTGGGGACCCACAGGCTGGGAACCACTGGTTTAACCTATTGTGCCACCGGGGGCTCCACCAAGTTAGGCTGATGACCCTTTAGTGGCTGATAAGAAAACATAATACAGAACCTAGAAGGGGAGGGCTCTCGCTTCATTTGACAGAAGGAAATGCTAGCAAAATACTCACATGAGGATATAATGGGAAGTGGAGGTTTCTCCTCAGCTGTTCTATAGAGCCTCCGCACCAGTCTTCAAACACATGGAGATTGACTTGACCTTGAAACTGCAAACAGATTGAAGAACAAATAGATAGCTTTTTATTGATAAGTCTCTCCAATAGAGAGCAAAAGGGAATCACAACATGATTGGTCAAAGTTAATAGTTACAGGAAACGTTCTCTACCAGGCATGGGTCAACATGGGCCCTCCAGGTGTTTTGGACTTCAACTCCCACCATTCCTAACAGCCTCAGGCCCTTTTCTTTTCCTACTTAAGCGGCTGAGGAGGAAAAGGAAGGGGCTTGAGGCTGTTAGGAATGGTGGGAGTTGAAGTCCAAAACATCTGGAGGGCCCAAGTTGGCCCATGCCTGTTCTATACTATGACTATTAGAATGCATAATTGGAAAGATGCAGCACTACTAATTGTTTTCAGTTGTCCAATATTTAAAATTTATTTAGTTAGCTCCTAACTAAGCTTGACAAATAGAAAAAGACTAGAAACATGGAATTTAATCAGAAATATGTTCACATAAAAACATGACTACAAACTGGAGGCACAAACTGATTTGAATTAGGCAGCAAAAATGCAAAAACTGCATAATTAGAGGTGCAACAAGGATGAAAATAACTCATGCAGGAGCCTGACACAAATATGATGGCAGGAACAAATATCTACATATTCCTTCCACTGAATGCTCAATTCTACTGTGATCCCCAGTATTACATGTGAACAAGATGCACAAAATGTTACAAACCCTTTCCTTTGATTTGTCATCCAAACCAATGAATTTGCAGGAAGTTTTGGACCACTTTGGCCCCAAGGAGGTGAAAATTGGTGAATTTAAATCTAGGAGGGTTAGGCATGCCTAACTGGGGGCTTTGGTGGTGATCGGGGGGGCCACACAAACTCATAAAATGGGAGAAGTTTTCTTCTGCTGAACACACATGAACCAAAGCTGATGTAGCTAAAGAGAGACTTATTTAATAACAATAACAATAACTTTATTTTTGTATCCCACCACCATCTTCCCGAAGGGACTCGGGGCAGCTTACATGGGGACCAGGTTAAAATACAACACAATAAAATCCATATTCAAAGCATTATAAAAACTCAAACCATCAATCAACAACCAGTAGTTGCGCACAGTGGCCATGTTCAAAACTAAAGGAGAAGGCAAGGGCTTGCGCAAATAGAACTGCAAGAACCAGATGATAAATTAGGCTAGAAGGGCCAAGTCAATGTGTGCAATACAACTGCAAGGGCAAGGTTAATAATAAAGTGAAAGAGCCAGTTATTAAGTTATGGCTAAAATTTCCTTCTGAGAACCACTATTCCACACATTGGTTTTATGCTGATTGAGAAATATTATGATATATAATAGAACTGACGACAGAACGGTAAATACAACAGTATGTTAATTTTATGTCCCCCAAGAGACAAGAGTTAGCGTATGAGGTGCAGACCCAAAATTAATAAGAACATCAGCCCTGGCCTTGTCTTACTCTACTGAGTATGCCTGTCCCATCTGGCATAAATCTGCCCATGGAAAACAGGTGAATATAACACTGGATGAGAGATGTAGAGTAATCACAGGATGACTTAAATCTACACATGCTGATAGACTCTATAAGCTGGCTGGCATTGCCCCCCTCTGATGTGCAATGGGAAGTTGCTGCCAATTGCAAGAGAAATAAGGCTGAATACTGTGAATACTATATGGTTACCAGCCTCCTCCCAGCAGGCTTAAATCAAGGAAAATCTTCATGGGAACTACCACTCCTCGAAATGTTCCATCAACAAAAGCAAGAATATCCCTTTGGGCATCAAAATCAGGCAATTCCAACTGGATGGCCTTCCATAAGGGTGTTCCTCCTGAGACAAACCAAGAATGGGCAACTTGGAAGTCCCTGAATGGACTCAGAAGTGAAGTTGGCAGATCAAAAGACAACTTGGCTAAATGGCACTGCCTAAAAGAATCCTCCACCTTGTGTGACTGTGGAGCAGAACAAACAACTCAGCATTTGTACGCTTGCCCACAATGCCCTGCCTCATCCACAGAGGAAGAACTGTTTGAAGCTACAGACAATGCAGTTGTTGTTCCCCGTTTCTAGTCTAAAACTATTACGCTGCTTGTGATCCCTTTATATTATCAGTATTATATATAATTTATGCAATGCTTTTGACATGAAATAAACAAATAAAAGAGACAAGAGCAAATCAGCTGTTTGCAGTATGGAAATTTATTTCCCTTGTTTTCTTCACTTCCCATAGAAACTGCATAGAAACTTATTTGGCAGCTCTGTTTTCCTTTAGTACAATATTAAAAGACATTCTGTGGTATTTTTAACTGGTGCATCAACACAATGAGAATATTGCTGCTATGGCCAGCGGGCTCCATTAAAGGGCTTGAGCAAAGGCTTCTGTGCAAGCTGAAACTTTATTCTATTCTCGTTCAGACTGATGAATACTTTTGATTCCTACGTTAATAGTTTCCTCTCATTCCATGTAGGATTTCCAAGTGTTCAGCTCTTACTTAAATCCCAAGAAATGGGGACAGCTGATGAGCGCCTCTGCTTTGCACAATGTGTCAGAGAGCGACAGAAGCTTTGAAGCTTACAAGAATGGACACTTTGAGACTTTAGTAAAAGCAAACGTATAGCTTTACTGAGTTGACACTCAACCAAAAAGAACAGACACAAGACAAAAGCATCAAAGTAAAAAGGACGAACTAAATCTTATTTCTGAATTCTCCCTACGCGTTCCAGGCACACTCAGGGTCACAACTTCACAGTTAATTAGAGACTTGACTGATTAACCCCTTCAGAGTCAATACACTCTCTACTAATGCAATCAGGTTACAATCACAGGCATTACACAGAATTACATTTAAACATTCTCATTACACTAATCTTACATTAACACAATGAAGTCCACAAACCAGCTTTAAAATTCACATTTTTATCTGTACACAAAAAGTCCCCGGTAGCACAATGTGTTAAACCCTTATGCCGACAAGACTGCTGACCAAAAGGTCAGCAGTTAAAATCTGGGGAGTGGGGTGAGCTCCCATCTGTCAGCTCCAGCTTCTCATGTGGGGACATGAGAAAAACCTCTCACAGGATGGTAAAACTTCCGGGCATCCCCTGGGCAATGTCCTTGCAGACGGCCAATTCTCTCTCACAAGAAGTGACTTGCAGTTTCTCAAGTCGCTCCAGACACGGGGGGAAAAACTGGACACTTTAGATTTTTCTTTAAATAGTCACCTGAAAATGTAAAGTGTGAACATGACAATCATTTTAATATAAATTATTTTACAAAAGTGCATTGTCAAATAGCAGGACTGGGTACAGATATATTCAAAGGCAGTTCCTGGCTCCCACATGAATCCATTTTGGCTTTGCTTTTGATCTTTAAAGTAGCTATCCAAAGTGCTGAATCCCACCCAATCCAAATAGGGTCAGGTCCTTGGGTAAATACTTCAAAACTCAGAATAAACTCCATAATGGATTCACCACCAAATGGCAAAGGAACTACTAGCTGCAATGGATGGTGTATTCAAAGATTCCATGAGGAAGAACTTCCTGACTGTGAGAGCCGTTCAGCAGTGGAACTCTCTGCCCTGGAGTGTGGTAGAGGCTCCTTGTTCGGAAGCTTTTAAACAGGGGCTGGATGGCCATCTGTCAGGGGTGATTTGAATGCAATATTCCTCCTTCTTGGCAGGGGGTTGGACTGGATGGCCCATGAGGTCTCTTCCAACTCTTTGATTCTATGATTCTGTGTGTGCAAACCCTATGACAAATGCTGGTTTGCTCCCCAAAACATGGAAAGCGGCCCTAGGCAATTTGATGAAAGCTTCACTATGTGCACAGCAAAGGTGAGAGTACAAAGGAGAGGCTCCAAATACCCAGAACTCTGCCAAATTCAATGAGAACTTTAATTGGAAAAGTTGACATCGTTCTCTCCTGTCTCCATCTCAGTCTGAAATCTCTCCCTCCCTCTAAATGAGTGCTGGAGAAGAGACCTCATTTGAAAGTTCACTCAGAAGCACAAAGGTTTCTTTTTTCTTCTCCTCTTCTATTTCTTATTAAAATATTTATATCCAGTTCCTATCATATCTGGGTGGCTAACAATAAAATCAGTTTAAACAATTTAGAACAATGAAAAATAATGTAAATGTTCTCAAAAAGCACACATTAAACGTTTTTTAAAGCTAACATACTTTAAAACTATATGCACACATGGTTCTGGATGAAGTCATTAGACCTAAGAAGCTGTAATGAAAAGTCATATCTTAACTTTGCATGAGAATGAAGGGAGTAGGGACGTATACATTTGATATTTGTTGTTCTTAAAGTTGCATGCTTTGAAGTCATTTCAGATTCACGGTAAGACTAAAGTGATCCTATTACTTAGGAGATTTCTTGTAGCTCGAGGATGATTGTCTTCCAGATTTGGTGTCTTGGCGGTGTGTCCATAAGTGGCTGTGGAGCCCTGAGGGAGGACATGATCCACATGGTTTCCAGATGGAAGGCAGTCCCGATCAGGGTTGGTTTGATGTACCTTCCTCTTGGCATGTTTCTCACTTTTGCCTTCCAATCGTGCCTCTTCAAATTCTGCAGCACTGCTGGTCACAGCTGACCTCCAGTTAGAATGCTCAAGGGCCAGGGCTTCCCAGTTCTCAGTGTCTATGCCACAGTTTTAAGCCCATATTTAAATCTCTTTTCCTATTCCCTAATTTCCATTTTCTATTCTTGAGTTCAGAGTAGAGCAACTGCTTTGGGAGAAGGTGACCAGGCATTCAGACAACGTGGCCAGTCCAGCGAAGTTGATGGCGGAGGACCATCACTTCAGTGCTGGTAGTTTTTGCTTCTTCCAGCACGCTGACATTGGTCTGTCTGTCTTCCCATGAGATTTGTAGGATTTTTCAGAAGCAGGGCTGATGGAATTCTTCCAGGAGTTGTGTATGACATCTGTAGACAGTCCACGTTTTGCAGGCGTATAACAGGGCTGGGAAGACAATGGCTTTAAAAACAAGCACCTTGGTATCCCTATAGATGTTTCAGTCCTCAAACACTCTCCTATTACAGGGTTTTCTTCTCCAGACTTCTTCCAAAGGGGTTTACCTTTGCCTTCTTCTGAGTCCAAGAGAGTGTGACTTGCCTAAGATCTCTAAGATTTCCAAGTCCAAGAGATAATACAAATCCTGATCTCCATTTTCACTTAATCATGTCACATGTGAACCAAGCTAACCAACTCTGTCTGACATATGTACCACTATTCTTAATTTAAAAGGCTTATTTATTACTGTTATGTAAGAGAGCCAAGATGGTAGGGAAATTTGAGAATTGGACTGCAACTCTGGAAACCAGGGCTCAAATCCATGTTTGGTCTTGGAAACCCTCTGGAAATTCATTCCCAGTGTCAGGACAACTATGAGTAAGAGAGCACATAATAACAGCTACTGGCAATATACCACGTGCAGTTAGGAAGGCAGATTGCTCTGGACTTCAACTTGTTCAACCAATGTGAGTTTTTATATTACTGTCAAGCATTTAAAGATCTCAAGAGATTCTAAGTTGCTGGGTTGCTTTGAGTTTTTCTGGCTGTATGGCCATTTTCCAGAAGGATTCTCTCCTGATGTTTCACCCACATCTATGACAGACATCCTCAGAGGTTGAGAGGTCTATTGGAAACTAGGCAATTAAGGTTTATATATCTGTGGAATGTCCAGAGTGGGAGAAAGAACTCTTGTCTGCTTGAAGCAAGTGTGATTGATGCAATTGGCCACCTTGATTAGCATTTAATGGCTTTGCAGCTTCAAAGACTGGCTGATTGCTAATCAAGGTGGCCAATTCCAACATTCACACTTGCCTCAAGCAGACAAGAGTTCTTTCTCCCACCCTGGACATTCCACAGATATATAAACCTCACTTGCCTAGTTTCCAACAGACCTCGCAACCTCTGAGGATGCCTGTCACAGATGTGAGTAAAATGTCAGGAGAGAATGCTTCTGGAAAATGGCCATACAGCCTGGACAACTCACAGCAACCCAATGATTCTGGCCATGAAAGCCTTTGACAACACAATATATGTTGCATTGTTGAAATATTCTTTAACATGAGGCTTATTTGATATATGTAGTTTACTTACTACTGATAAAGATGCACATTTGTGTTTTGATAGCAATAGCACCCAGTTTAATAAGACAGATACACACTTATACTATTTAATACTTGTAAGCTGCCTTGAAGCACTGTGAATACAATATATGACGTTCACTTCTAGACACCTGGAAAACACGTTGCCATTGTAGTCCAAAACATAACTTTTACAAATTCTGCTTCTGCACTCCTTTTGGTATCCTTCTGATGCAGCCATATGATTTCTAACTACAGACAAGAGTCATAGGTGACAACATTATTTGGAAAAGTTGGTGAAACTTCTGTCTAGCGGGCATCACACCAGATTCCATGCTGGCCGCTCAACAGGCAAAATTGAGGGCTTGGATCCTGCCAGTTGGGAGGAATATTGTGTGCTTTGGCACATCATGTCCAGGTGCAATGGTGCAAGACTGGGGCAGAATGATGCTGGAAATCAGCTCTCATATATGTACATCATGAAGCTTGTAAAATTCCTTGTGTAGGTCTTGTTCAAGATTCTGCGTCAAAGGAAAACTTGTTGGAAAGCATTCGGATCCTTCAGTCCTGAAATAAGTTTGTAGAAAAGTCAAAGTAGGTGTGATTGTGGCATTATTTCTCACTGGGGCAAACCATTGGACTGTACGTGTGATGAAGAATTTTATACCATCAGTTTTAATTTAGAAAACATCTTGGGACTTCATACATTTTGTATATTATGTTGAAGAATGTAAAAATCAGTTGGTGAGTGTGTCAACTGAAAAATGCAAAGCACAAAGCTGATTGGCTAAGCTATGACTGAGAAGCTATCTGAGCCTGGGAGTTTTGGCAACAGTTACATGTTTAGGTTTTTTGTGCAGGAGCTTACCAAGACAGTTTGTATTTTTTGCTTCTGGGCTGCTGGAAGAAGATGCTTCACATGGACACCTAAGGACCATTTGAATTGACATTGTGTGAGTCAATGCAACTGTTCACATGACTGTATATATATTGCTCTGTATAACAAAGAGTAAACACCTTCTTTTTACTGATTATCTGCGTGGCATATCTTTTCTCTAGCAAGACAGTGTGTGGATTGGTAAATGTGAACTATGCGTGATTTTCATTCCACCACATGTTAGTGTCTCCGTCCCTTATTTTTCAGATGACACACAGAAATGTTGCTTGGAGACAGTAAAATAGTGCAATTATTTCATCTTCCACAGTTCTGTTAGTGGATTCTTTCTCCCTGCAAAACCCAAGCAATGAAATACAACATCTGAAGAAACCCTCACAGGTCCTTGAGGGGAGTCCTTTGATGCCTGCAATTGAGCTGAAGAAAGAAAGGAGGAAAACTTTGCTCCATTTTTCTTGTTTGACAGTTCATATCTCTGGGGCAAATCAGCTGCATGCATCTGAAGAATGTGCAAATGTAGGAGAAGATAAACCAGATAAAAAGGAGCCCTGAGCCAGAGAAGAATGGGCGCATTGTGCTGCCACTTAAGAAATGTTTTAAGTGCCGTTTTATAAAACTCTTCTCTCACTGAAGTCTCCTCCTCCAGATAACCTGGAATGATTTGAAGCCATTCATATAGGCTGAGTACAAAGCTATGCACCTGTGAAACCCTGTTAAAAAACAAAGACCTCTTTTGTTTTCCGGTGTGGCAATTCAACACCTGAGGGTGAAGAGAAGGCAGAGATGTCAGAGGACCTTGACAGCATTGCATGTTCCAGCAAACAAAAGCATGCCTTTCAGCACTGCCCTGTGTCCTGCTGGTGGAGGAAGAGGATGAAAGAGGCACACAGCTTCCAAATTGCATTGCAGGATGGCACGTAATTAGAATATACTGTGTATACTCACATATAAGTACACTTGATGTATAATTCAAGTTTTGGTTTCGGGGCCAAAATTATGGATTTCTATATGACCCATGAATAAATAGAGGGTCATTCCCCAAAGAGGAGAAAACCCCGATACCACCTTTGCTTCAACATTTCCACCCCATCCCAAGATATGCTCACTGCATGAACTGAATTTCCAAGTAAAAACTGTGTTCTCATTGTCTATTTTTTATAACTGCCAGGTGGGGGAACGTGCCAACTCTCCCCAGTCAAAGATGCTTTGTTGTTGCAAACCACACGGAGATCACTTTTTATTGCTAGAGTTTGCCAGGACACACATCATATGTTCAAAGTCTAACTTCAAAACATTTAGAAATAAAGCTATCCTCTATTTTCCTTCTGCCTCTTTATTAACTTCAATTATTACTGTGCAATAAAATGCTTGGACCGATGCTGAACAAAGAGAGCATATATACCCTGCAATTAGATAGTGTAAAAAATCAATTTTGATGCTCAAATTACTCCATAAGCCACTAAAAGTTGTGAGTGAGCAAGCAAGCAGACAAAGAAAATACGGTAACAACCAGAGAATAGAACATAATTCAGTTCATTATCCTCTTTTTTTGCCTCCACAGATGCCCACATTTCCAAAATGTAGCATAATAGGTTAACAGATACATTTACTGAGAAAAAATCTTGGGATACAAAGAATCTTTGTCCAGGAAACACAAAAGTAGTTATACTGCAGAGAACACATGTTACTTTGGACTGAATTAACTATTTCTTGTGTCGATGCAAACTCGCCAAATAAAGACACTAAAACTGAACATGTTCTACAATTTTCTTCCATACAGAAATAAATAACAAAGACAAGAAGGTTAAAGAGAATTAAAGAAGAAAACATCACTGCCAACAGTAGGTTGCAAAACAACAGTAGCTACACTGGTTAGCAGGGCCTCCTGTTCACAGTTTCATTTGCAAGTTTCTGAAGCAGTCACAGTACACAATTTATCGGTGCAAGGTATTTTATTTTATTGAAGGCTAGCTTGGGTACCCGGCGTTGCCTGGGTTATTAGAAGAAGTCATTTCTTTATTTTACAAAATGCATAAGGTTGTAGGTGAACTACAACTCACACCATGCCAGGTCAACCCCATCAAAAGTTTGTCATGTTGGGAAAGTTTGCTCTCTGCATGTATCATAGGTGGAATTCAGTCTGCTCTCCAGCTGCAGGATGAATTACAACTCCCACCATGGTGGGTCAGTCCTGTCAAATCCCTCCTGTACATTCAGTTGGTCATGGGGATTCTCTCTGCCAAGTTAGGTCCAGGTCCATCATTGGTGGGGTTCAGAGTGTACTATACATCCCCGTGCCTACAACTCCCAAATGTTGAGGCCAATTCCACCCCAAATCCACCAGCATTCAAATTTGGGCATATTAGTATGCATGCCAAATTAGGTGCAGATCCATTGTTGTTTGCGTTCATAATGCACTCTGGGTGTAGGTGAACTATAATTCCTATTCCCCTAAAGCAGTGGTTCTCAACCTGTGGGTACCCAGGTGTTTTGGCCTACAACTCCCAGAAATCCCAGCCAGTTTACCAGCTGTTAGGATTTATGGGAGCTGAAGGCCAAAACATCTGGGACCCACAGGCTGAGAACCACTGGTCTAGATTCACCCAAAATCATTAAACAAATCTTTAATCCAAAATACGTATGCCCTGGCTGACAAATATGATATTGAGATAAGGAGTCTGTTGGATTGCACCGAGTGAACTATACCATCAACAGTATCTAAATGGCTAGTAAATCAAGTGGGATCATTCCCCCAACCACGCTCGTCGAATAAGATATCCTTTATTAAAGCAGCCCGTAGCCAGGATTTCGTTCGTTCGGGGGGGGGGTGAATTTTTTTCAGGGGGGGTTTCGGAGGGGGCTGAGTTTCGGGGGGGCTGAGTCTGAGTGAAAGAGGGTCTAGCCTAGCAAACCTTTTGTATCATTACCCCAATACCCCCATGCATATGGGATATATTGAGTATGGTGATCAGATCATGATATGAATAATCATAACAGTTTAAATAATGCACCAGTAAGGCCTTTTCGCGAACCACCATGAGAATTTCGGGGGGGGGGGGGGCTGAAGCCCCTCAAGCCCCCCCCTGGCTACATGCCTGGTCATGGGGGTTCCAAATGTGGTCCAGGTCCATGGTCAGTGGGAGTCACAGTGCTCCAACTTGATGCAAGGTGAACTATAACTTTCATCATGTGCAGTCAGTCCTCCAAAATACTCCAGTATGTTCAGCTGCTGCTCTGTTTGTTATGTAGACAGAGTTGAAAAGAGTAGGTAAGGCTTAAGGGAGAGGCAGTGGGCAAGGGCATGCAAATTCCACACAAGGAACCCAGGGATGCCTGCCTGTGGTGGAGGAAACACATCAAATATAGAATGGAATGGTCCTGTAATTAAAGCATTCCTTGGGTGGTTAGTGTTTGGGGAGGACTTTTATTATGTGTATAGAGTAACCTCAGATTTCTTGAAGAATTCACGAATTCCCTTAATCTGCCCCATTGTTTCAGCCTCCTCAATGGATTTGGGATAAAAAAGCTGCCCTAAAATACACTCAAGGATGTGTGGAGAGAACTTCCATTGCAGGGAGAGGGCTCCGGGTATTTTAGGTTCAGATGAGATACCAATCTTGAAAGAATGGCATTGACCAGTACCTCAGTTTATATCCATGTCGATGATGTGAATGCAAATTTTCAAACAGATGTTTGAAGTACACAGTGTGTTTCCTGTTCAGAGAAAGTGATCCTATCCAATTTTCAGGAATATAATCTCTCCTTTCAAAATTAACCCCAACCCTTTGTGCAATTTTTTCCCCCAGGATGACAAAAGGAGAATCATGGGGAACAGGGGGTGAAAGCTGGATCGTCATTGCCACATAATGCAGCTTGAACTGAAATAATGCATCAGACTATACCAGGCATGGGCAAACTTGGGCCCTCCGGGTGTTTTGGACTCCAACTCCACCATTCCTAAAGGCCTCAGGCCTTTTCCTTTTCCCCCTCAGCTACTGTTAGGAGGCTGTTAGGAATGGTGGGCGTTGAAGTCCAAAACACCTGGAGGGCCCATGTATGCCCATGCCTGAACTATACTGACCATATGATGCAGTTATGGGCAATATCAATCCAGTCATAATTTGCTTTCACCAGCCCAATTGCTCAAACTTGATTCTGGATTTAGCACATATTGTTCTCTGGTATTAAAATCATTCTACGAATACAACTGAGAACTACATTGTCCTGACATTTTTCTAAAATATTTTTTTTTAACTATAATTATTGAAGCGGCTTACCGGAGACTCTAGCTTCGGAAGCTGATTAAACCGAACACTTGAATCCACTATCGGAGCGTCTTGCTTTCCCAGAGCTTTTGCCAATTCACCCCAGCTTTCATACGCTGCACAGAAAAAAGACAATGATATCAAAATAAAACCACAGTTAATTTTTTTTTTTTACAGAAATGTCAAATACATTTGAATTTCTTAACTATCAATGCTGTGCTCTTGGCAAGTTGCTGTCAGTATTTTAAAGATGCCAGGCTACAAATGCAGAAAGACAGTATGGTACAGTGGTTTGAGCATTAGACTATGACTCTGGAGGAAGTCACTCTTTCACAGCCTCAGAGGGGAAAGGAAAATCCCCTCTAAACAAACCTTGCCAATAAAACCCTGTGACAGGTTTGTCCAAGTCACCATAACTCAGAAATGACTTGAAGGGACACAGCAGCATCAGCACCAGCAACAACAAGAATGTAAATATAAAAGTAAAACAAAGCATAAACCAATCCTATGATTTCTATGTATGTTTACTTGCTACTCAGTCTCAATGGGGCACAGAAATGGCTAAGATACCATTTTGTAGACCATCCTTTCTAACCATCAATGAGTCGTTCTAAGAACTGAGCCCAGAAAACTATAATATGGCGAGCTTTAGTTTTTAAAGTAATAATGCACTACTCTTTTCTTCCACTAGTAACCTGTAAGATCTGCCTGGAAGGCCCTCCTCTCGCTCCCACTATCGTCATAAGCATAGCAAGTGGGGACAAGGGAGAGGGTCTTCTCGGTGGTGGCCCCTCGACTTTGGAACACCTCTCCAGGGAGATTAGGCAAACCTCTACACCATTCTCCTTTTGCAGGGATCTGAAAACCTGGATGTTATAATAAGCATCAGAGAATGACTAGTCCCTACTTATAAGTGCCCAGTGAGCCACGTTGGCACAATGGGTTAAACCCTTGTGTCAGCAGGACTGCTGACCTGAAGGTTGGTGGTTCGAATCCGTGAGACGGAGTGTGCTCCCATGCCATGATCTCTAGTTAATGCCATACACAAAACACATGGCCATGGGTCATTGAGCATAAAAGGGAATGCAGGACAAATGGACCTACCATAAAACTCAATTGCCCAAAGGTGGGGGAGAACCAAGCTCTGGAATGGGAAAGGGGAAACCTCCAGGCGCCAGGATTCCTGAGTGAGTCATTTATGATATTGTAGTTAGGACTATATAGGAGGCCAGTAGTTGAGGCTCTTGTATTCCGAACAATAAACACGTTGATATCTACTCCACTTGTGATTCTCTGGTTGATCCTTCATAAGACATTTTTCCAGAGCTACACATCTTGGAACAGAGATATCTGATATTCCGTCTGTCAGCGCCAGCTTCCCATTCGGAGACATGAGAAAAGCCTCCCACAGGATGGTAAAACATCCGGGCAACCCCTGGGCAACGTCCTTGCAGATGGCCAATTCTCTCACACCAGAAGCAACTTGCAGTTTCTCAAGTTGCTTCTGGCACAGAATGTACAGAATAACCTGCTCCACACTGGATTCCAAGGAGGAATTAAAATCACTCCCCATTGAAGGAAAATTGCTCATTATTTCTTCCCAAGTCACTCTTGACATGAAAAAAACTGTCCAGTCTCTAGCTTGTCAGGTAGTACTCTCTTCTCTGCACTTCTGCCAATCCCCCGGCCCTGTACTATGCTGTTTTGCACAGCCTTTTAATGCCCATCTTCATATTCTGGTTATTGGTGTTTTGTTGTGTATTGTTTGCGTGAGTTTTAATGCAGCTGTTTTACACCTTTATCTTTTTGTAATTGTGTTTTTCTGATTGTTATGCCTTGCTATGTTTTATTTTAATTGTGTTTTTTTTGTTTTTAATGGATTGTTTTGCTTTGATGTTCGGTAGACATGTGTAAGCTGCCCTGAGTCCCTTCGGGGAGATAGAGGTGGGGTATAAAAATAAAGTTGTTGTTATTATTATTATTATTTGAAACACAACAAGATAAGTTCACAGCAGACACGTCAGACACTTCCCAAGTGTCTAGGACTGTATGATGTATTGGCGAATAATGCATGCAGATTCCAGTAAGGTGGCCTTCTGCAGCTGGCGGATGGCAATTTTGTCAGCGTCGATTGTGTTTAAGTGCAGGCCAAGGTCTTTAGGCACTGTACCCAGTGTGCTGATCACCACTGTGACTCTGGCACAAGCCAGTCAAAGTGGTCCCAGTTATTGTTGTTGCTGTTGTTATTATTTGAAACACAACAAGATGAATTCACAGTGGACACGTCGGACATTTTCCCAAGTGTCTAGGACTGTGTGATGTATCGGCGAATAATGCGTGCAGATTCCAGTAAGGTAGCGTCGATTGTGTTTAAGTGCAGGCCAAAGTCTTTAGGCACTGCACTCAGTGTGCCGATCACCACTGGGACTCTGGAACAAGCCAGTCAAGGTGGTCCCAGTTATTATTATTATTATTATTATTATTATTATTATTATTATTATTATTATGCCATGGCACTTTGTTTTACTTCAGGTTCAGGAAAAGATATTGCTAGGAAGGACTGGTGAGAAAAAACAAAGATTGAGAAAAGTCACAATGTATTGTCGAAGGCTTTCATGGCCGGAATCACTGGGTTGTTGTAGGTTTTTTCGGGCTATATGGCCATGTTCTAGAGGCATTCTCTCCTGACGTTTCGCCTGCATCTATGGCAAGCATCCTCAGAGGTAGTGAGGTCACAATATTTCTCTCTAAGTAAGATCCTCATGTATAAAGACATATCGTTTACAGTAACCAAAGTATATTCCATAGTAATTTGATTTTCTATGTATGTGTATAAAAGCTGGAAATTGAAAAAGCTGGAAAAAGATAAACCTATTTGAAATGTGCTATAGGAGAGTTCTGCTGATACAATGGGCTGCCAAAAAAGACAAACGGAAGACTCTGTTGCCCAGACTTTATGAATACTATCCTTGGACTTCATCAGGTATATCAAGCTCTTATTCATTTATTTCTCATCATATAGGGATTCAGAGCGTATGCCTTAGCACCATTTCCGGTCAGATCTTTATTAGACTTTCATATTGGCGTTTGGGTTAAACATTAAACTCCCCCACCCTCCCCAGTTTTAAACTCTAATACGATCACCTAGGTATTATAACTTTATTGCCACCACTTTAAGAAGATTACCAGGATGATATCAAATGAGAAGGGCTAAATCAAGAAAATCTCCTGCCAAACTTCTTAGGACAAATACAAACAGAAAAACATATGTTTGCTTTTGATCTTACTACAAATGCTGCACCCTTTTTCTTACGTGGTTGTAAAGCTGGATAGAGAAGAACAACATTGACAGGAAAAATATGGTGCTGGAGGAGGTTTTAAAGAAACAGTGGGCTACCAAAAAAAAAAAAAGACAAATAAACAGGTCAGAAATACCAGAATAATGCAGATGTAGGTTCTTGTGGGTTTTTTTCGGGCTATAGGGCCATGTTCTAGAGGCATTTCTCCTGACGTTTCGCCTGCATCTATGGCAAGCATCCTCAGAGGTAGTGAGGTCTGTTGGAACTAGGAAAAAGGGTTTATATATCTGTGGACACATGGTGACTTTTAACAAATCCCTACACTTCAGGGAGCAGAAATAATAAAATCTGAATCTTTGAGACCCATTGAGAAGCATTGCATGCATTTCCAAAACCCAATTTTATGCAACAGTTTCTGATCCACAGATCTACATTGATATTTCCTGCACTATTTCCTAAAATACCTTCAGAAACTATTTTCCCCAAAGCGGTTGAACTGCTGAGCTTCTCTTACGCCTCTGGTTCTATGACTGTTTCCTAAGGATAGACTAATTAAGGGCTTACACAGCCAATTTAAATAAGTCTACAGTACTTTTATTCCCCCTAGAAATGTGTACAGTCCTGACTGAGTGGCAATAATTTCATATTCTATCCATGTAAAATAGGACACTGCTGTAATGGAGGTAGTTTCCACAATTTCCTTATCCTACACTAACACAGAAGAAATGCACAAACCAGAAAAATACATCCTGCATTTCAGAAATAAATGGTTCAGTAAATAATATTCCTTCAGGAATATTGTGTGAATATGTGGCAAGCATTCCTAGTATTGCCAATGTTTTTCATTTTGACAAAATCTTTGTTCTTCATTAGCTGAATAGTCAAAGAATAAACATGTTTATAAAAATGACACTGATAGCAATCAATGCTCAATGGCACTGGTGCTATCCAAATAGAGCTTGTGAATGTGCTGTCTCTCTCCTAATAAGCATGTGTAGATCAGTTGTGTAGCTATGTCTCAAAAGAAATGGAAATTCAATGGCTGGGTGTTAAAAGGAAAAAAAGAGAGAGATCCCAAGGGGAAAGTTACTGGCATGTGACACTGGGGAAAATCAATATACTTACTATAAAAAGAGGATCCTGAGAAAATAACCTTCTGCAACATGTGTAACTTCTCTGCTATTATTATTAATCTCTGTAGCCCTTGAAGACTAAATCTAATTACGAGTCCAAATAGAAAAAAAACTCGCTGTATCAATGGCTAAATAAGTCAACATGCTTGAAAATAAATAAATAATAAATCCCACCAACTCAATGGGTATTTTCTGGAACCAGCAATTGGATTTTGACCTTTGTCTGATAAGAGCTGTTAGTACTCAACACTAAATCCACTCCTCGTGCCAATTATCACGAAAAAAAATCCTTTCCAATAGGGCTTTGTGACATCATAATAATAATAATAATAATAATAATAATAATAATAATGCCACAAGCCAGTAAAGGTGGTCCCCTTGGTGATTGGCACACTGGATTCAGTGCCTGAAGACCTTGGCCTGCACGTAAACACAATTGATGCTGACAAAATTACCATCTGTCAGCTGCAAAAGGCCACCCTACTGGGATCTGCACACATTATTCAGTGATACATCACATAGTCCTAGACACTTGGGAAGTGTCCGAGGTTGTGATCCAATACAACAGCCAGCATAGTGATCTTGTTTGCTGTGTACTAATCTTGTTGTGTTTCTAATAATAATAATAATAATAATAACAACAACAACAACAACAACAACAACAATGCCAAACTTCTCTGGGACTTCTGAATTCAGATAATAATAATAATAATAATAATAATAATAATAATAATATATTTACAGACTACCTTCTCTCCCTGAGGGAAAAATGCAAAAAGGCAAACATTCAATGCCCAGACAAATGCAAAAAACAAAACAAAAACAAAAACAAAAAAACTATTACAATCATGCAATACAATAAACATAATAAGGACAATGAACTTACTGTACAAAATCTGATGTCTAGATGAAAAACAAGATACAAATCATCACATAAAAGCAGGTTACACTAATCACATACTCAACATTAAAACATCTCAAATGATAAAAGCAATTAAAATAAATGGAAACTGGCTGTTAAAGTTGTTCTGGAAGTGTATCCAAGTGGCCACAAGGAACAAGTAGGTCAGCCAACATCCCAATTGATCTAGAGAAGGCACGGGCAAATTGGTAGGCTGTTAGGAATTGTGGGAGTTGAAGTCCAAAACACCTGGAGGGCTGAAGTTTGCCCATGCCTGATCTAGAGCCTACAATAATATATTTGTGCATAAGGATCTTTAGAATCCATTTAACAATCACAATTTGGAAACAAAACTATTGGATTAGATCCAGATTATGTTAGTTGCCCCCATGGTTGACTTTTCAACAGAATTTCCATGGAAATTAAGCATGATAAACATTTGGGTCAAACCTATTGACATAGTGGAGCTCAAGAGAAGGATCCAATATACAGTATTAATAAAAGTCAACATAATGTTCAACACCAGGCACATTCCCTAGTCCACTGTCTTCTGATAAAGAGATGAACTCACAGAACTCCATATGGTAATTGGATCATTATGTCTACCAAAAAAAGCCTGACACTTGGAAACGGAGACTCTGGAAACTTTGGATGTGAAGAGTTCACGAGAACAAAGATACTTTTTCTTCATAATATAGACATAAGCCAAGTACCAATGCATTGTTTACTTAAGAGAGATGCAGAGCATTGAGTCAAATAATAACAGTCAGAGAAGAAACAATTAAACAATCAAAAGGTTCAATGAAGCACCTGCTTCATGGATTAACTGACTGTTTATTTTTCCATCCGGTTCTGTAATGAATGTAAGTTGCTTTCCCAAAGTGTCCTTGAACTTACCAACCTGGCACATTAAAAGGAGACAGAAGAGGACATTGAGATCAAGACCATCCATACTCCAGAATTATATCAGTTTGATGTTACTTTAACTACAGTGATTCAGTCCTATGTAACTTGGTATTTGCAGTATGTTGTGACACCAGAGTGCTGTGATATAAAAGGATAAATATTTCACAAAATTAAATATCCCATAATCCAATAGCATTGAGCCATGGAAGCTAATGGATTGTCAATCTGCCATAATTTTACAGTGTGGATACAGCCATTGATTGGTGTAGCAAATATCTACACCAATCAATGTCAATGTTGTATCATACCAAAATAATATTATTAGCATACACCTCTCTCTTTCCATTCTGCAGTCCGCAAACAGATCCAGATCCTTAAAAACAGACAGCTGGCTATGCACCTTAACTGCAATCCAGCACAGACGAAAGGCAACACACTACCAAGTACCTCTCTGCCACCCTGAAAATTCTCAAGACCATTTACTGGCTGGGAGAGGGCAGGGGATGCCCAGGAAGTATCTGGCTACAGCAGTGGTTCTCAACCTGTGCATCCCCAGATGTTTTAGCCTCCAACTCCCAGAAATCCAAATAGCTGGTAAACTGGCTGGGATTTCTGGGAGTTGTAGGCCAAAACACCCGGGGGCCCACAGGTTGAGAACCACTGGGCTACAGCAATACATCTGGAGATTGCCTGGGTCACCCCTGGGCTGCCAAGGTAGGTAGTATGGATGTAGATGGTGCAAACAGGAGAGTTGTTACAGACTGAGATGTTGGACATCTCCATCTGCAACAACCACAGAAAAGTAAATATTGCAATAGCAAAATTTCACATGAACATGTCACCAACAGGATTCCAGACAAAGTCTCCCTGTCTCCCTGTGTCTCAATTTCCCTCTCCTCCCTCCCTCTATCATACTAGTAAAACATTATTGGGGGGGGGGGGGGTCATCCATTGGAACTAGGGGCCTCCAGTGGTGCAATGGTTTAAACTCTTTTGCCAGTTCGACGGCTGACCGAAAGGTTGGCAGTTCAAATCCAGGGAGTGACATGAGCTTTCATCTGTCGGCTCCAGCTTTGTGGACATGAGGGAAGCCTCCCACAGGATGGTAAAACACCCAAGCATCCCCTGGGCAACATCCTTGCAGATGACCAATCTCTCACACCAGAAGCAGCTTGCAGTTTCTCAAGTCACTCCTGACACAGAAAAAAATTACTGGAGCTGAACGAAGAGAGATTCAAGGCAAATAAAAAGAATGCCTCAATTTCCAAATAAACAGTTAATTGTGGTATTCAGTCCTAAAAGAAGTGCTGGTGGTTGCCACCATGGACAACTTTGAAAACTGAAGAAATAAATAAAGGATAAAGCTGTTAACAAGTATATGAATGGCACTTAGCGGTGCCAGATGCTTCCTCCAGAAACTCAAACTATCCATCTGTTGCTGGGACACAGGACTGGGAGGAAGCTTTTGTTTTTATATTCAATTCACTGGTTTTAAAAACTGGTTGGCTGCTGCGTAAACACAATGCTGGACTATAAACAGACCTTTGGTCTAATAACTGCCCTGAGTCCCTTTGGGGAGAGAGGGCGGACTATAACTAAAGATGATGATAATGGTGATGATGATTATTATTATTTTACAGCATGGTTCACCTCAAAGTAGTAGAGCAAGAAATGAAGCCATGCTTACATGCTGCAGATGGTATAGAACTCAACTAAAACATACTTAAAAATAGTGACACACACACATTGGTGAGGCTTCCTTCTTTAGCAAGCAGTGGTTACCGATGGACTCCATACCCCATTATTATCGAAATCACATAATAACAACTTTCTGCCTGCAGTTCTTAAAGGCTACACTTGATCATAACTGGAATATTGGTTTGAACTCCAAGAGTGCAATAGTGTTCACGGCCTTCCAAATGTTCCTACTACTACATCATCCATGTAGATTTAAAGATGAGGGTAAAGCTGCAAAATAGGATCCTTGTATGTCTAATAGCAATTTGCATTTAATTCCAGGATGGCTAGAAAGAAAACCAAACAGAAGAAATAGTAGTCTAAATTATGAAGAGCTACCAATTAGGACTTCCTGCCACCTGATTGCCTGTTTAATTTTTTTACATAGTTCAAGTTCACTGAGGACACAAAATAAAATCTGTAGTAAAGATATATGATCCAAGAGTTCTCTAGTAAGACCAGAAGTAAGTTATTCTTTTTAATGGTCATCAAACTAAGTCAATGTTTCTCAACCTGCGGATCGGGACACCGGGGGGGGGGGGCAAGGGGGTGTCAGAGGGGTCACCAAAAACATCAAAAAACACAGTGTTTTCTGTTGGTCATGGGGGTTCTGTGTGGGAAGTTTGGCCCAATTGGTGGTTTCAGGATGTTCTTTGATTGTAGGTGAACTATAAATCCCACCAACTACAACTCCAAAATGTCAAGGTCCATTTCCCCCAAAATGGACCAGTGTACACATTTGGGCATATTGAGTATTCCTGCCAAGTTTGGTTCAGATCCATCATTGTTTGAGTCCACAGTGCTCTCTGGGTGTAGGTGAACTACAACTCCAAAACTCAAGGCCAGTGCCTACCAAACCCTTCTAGTATTTTCTGTTGGTCATGGGAGTTCTGTGTACCAAGTTTGGTTCAATTCCATCGTTGGTGGAGTTCAGATTGCTCTTTGATTGTAGGTTAGCTATAAATCCCAGCAACTACAACTCCCAAATGTCAAAATTGATCCCACCCAACCCTACCAGTATTCAAAATGGTGTTTGGGGGTATTTGTGCCAGTGAATGAAAATCATCATGCATATCAGATATTTAAATTACAATTCACAAAAGTAACAAAATTACAATTATGAAGTAGCAACAAAATAATTTTATGGTTGGGGGTCAACATAATAGGAGGAACTGTATTAAGGGGTTGCAGCATGAAGAAGGTTGAGAAACACTGAACTAAGCCATACTTTTTGCAAGATCAAGCCTTTGATGTCTTCATGTGTGAAGATCTGCCAGAGAAGTGTCTGGATTGGTTTTACTGATTCACTGGAAGCAAATGTGCTCCTTTCACTACAAAGCAGGGAAGTGAAAATGAAATACTAGGTTGCTAGAATAAACCAGTAATCTTTGGCATCGTGACATTGCATATTAGATTCTTCATAGAGCTACTGCAGTTAAAACTTCACAACCTAAATAAGTGAAAAATATGGCATTCATTATCATAGATTGAGTGAGCACAGACAATGGTTCTCACATAACTTTGGCCAAGATCAGCTAAATAGAAGCCAAGATGAGGGACATTAAACAGTTTGAAGATACACTCATGCTGAGATGCTATTTAAACATTTATGAAAAATATTCCATTGATAGTTCCGCAAGAAGATGAACACAAAAGGGAAAAAAGGAAGCAAATGGAAAGAAGTGACAAATGAAGTGCCGCAGGATTCTGTCCTGGGCCTGATTCTGTTCAACGTCTTTATTAATGACTTAGATGAAGGGTTAGAAGGCATGATCATCAAGTTTGCAGACGACACCAAATTGGAAGGGATAGCCAATACCCCCAGAAGACAGGAGCAGAATTCAAAACAGTCTTAACAGATTAGAGAGATGGGTAAAACTAACAAAATCAAGTTCAACAGTGACAAATGCAAGATACTCCACTTAGGCAGAAAAAATGAAATGCAAAGATACAGAATGGAGGACGCCTGGCTCGAGAGCAGTACATGTGAAAAAGATCTTGGAGTCCTTGTGGATAGGAAGTTAAAGATGAATGGCGGCAAAAAAGGCCAACATGATTTTGGCCTGCATCAATAGGAATCTAGTGTCTAGATCCAGGGAAGTCATGCTATCCTTCTATTCTGCCTTGGTTAGACCACACCTGGAATACAGTGTCCAATTCTGGGCACCACAACTGAAGGGAGATGTTGACAAGCCAGAATGTGTCCAGAGGAGGGCGACTAAAATGATCAAGGGTCTGGAGAACAAGCCATATGAGGAGTGGCTTAAAGAACTGGGCATTCTTAGCCTGCAGAAGAGAAGGTTGAGAGGAGATATGATGAGGGCAATGTATAAATATGTGGGGGGAGGTCATAGGGAGGAGGGAGCAAGTTTGTTTTCTGCTGCCCTGGAGACTAGGACATGGCACAAAGGCTTCAAACTACAGGAAAGGAGATTCCACCTGAACATAAGGAAGAACTTCCCGACCGTGAGAGCTGTTCAGCAATGGAACTCTCTGCCCTGGAGTGTGCTGGAGGCGCCTTCTTTGGAGGATTTTAAACAGAGGCTGAATGGCCATCTGTCAGGGGTGCCCAGGCCATATAGCCCGAAAAACCTACAACAACCCAGTGATTCCGGCCATGAAAGCCTTTGACAATACACAGATTATCAGCATTAAATTGGACATTTGACAAGATGTCAACTCCCTGTGAATTTTTGTGTGTCAGAAACGACTTGAGAAACTGCAAGTTGCTTCTGGTGTGAGAGAATTGGCCATCTGCAGGGAAGTTGCCCAGGGGACGCCCAGATGTTTTACCATCCTGTGGGAGGCCTTTCATGTGAAATGAGAGATATAAATTAACAAAAGCAATGTAGCAATTGCAACAACTATGCATGAATTAAAATCTGATATTTCCTGCTCTGCCTATCTATGGATTTACATATTATTGGGCTAAACTACTGGTAGTTGAGATGGAGATCGTCATTTTACCTTCCATCTCCTATTAATTTGGGCAAGTAGCAATCATGGGATGGGTGGAATCTACCTGTGTCTAACTATCTCCCGTGCATTGGATTTCTGGTAAAACTCAAGATTCTTTTCCTACAGCTTGGTATTTGCTCATGAATATATCTGTGTTTGCTCAACACCATGCTGGGTTTCAATTTCTAAGTGATTTGCAATGTTAATCAGGAGGACAACTACCACCATTCTGGATATATAGATAAAATACATACAAAGATATATTTTTCTTAACATGTTGTGAATGTGAAGAAATGAAAATGAGGAATTGGTAGCGGTTTCAACAATCTGAAACAGCTACCACGAAAACAATAAAGTACAAAAAAGTATGACTTTTACTCCAGCATTTTAAGTACTACTTGGCAATCCCAACAGTTGCACAGAGAAGGGATTATATTAATAGCATTTAAGAATCGAAGTTATATATAATTCTCTGCTGAAATTCATAATCAAAAACCTTTTTGCTGCAAAACCAACATTGCTAAAGTTTGTACTACTGAAGGTCACAAATCCTCTCTGATTTCAAAAGTTAAGCAGGATCAGCCCTGGTTAGCACTTTGATGGGCATTTGCAATGAATACTAGGTAATATAGAAGATATATCAGAGGAAGGAATTAATAAAACCACCTTTGAATAATCCTTTCTTTTTTAAAAAAAACCCATGAAATCCATGTTGCCATAAGTCAACAGGCAACTTATCATTAATACACACACACAAAGAGACACACACTGCTAAGATGTGTACTTGCAGAACTAGATAGTGAAATTGCATTTGATAAAATCAGTATTGTTTGTAAACTAGTAGTTTACTGCTTGGCTTATTCTTGAACCTTTGACCCATTCTTTTATGTAAAGTCTCAGTATTATTATGTTGATGATTATCTGTGCTGTTGCATTTCCTCATTCATGAGACAGACTCCTGTTGCAATTCAAGGATGGGCAGAACATGGCAAATGCCTCTGCTCTCATGCCCCCAAGACACAATCTAATTTCAGTGGCATAGTTTTACTGTAACGTAACATGCATAGGCATAAAAGCCACAAGTTACACATAAAATCTCAAGTTTATACGTTTATTGAAGGGTTAGCTTTGATGGAGTTTGTAGGATACAGCTGCTGCTAGGTCCATTTCATAGCCTCTAGTGCTTTGACTTTTCACAACCCTGGAGCCGTGGAAAAGGTTTTAATAATAAGGAAAAAAACATACATTTTGCATGGGGTCTCTTGAAGTTCTATAAATCTTGGGGGGGGGGGCAGTACCGTGGCTCAACAACAAAATGTAGCAGGAATAACTATACAAGCCACAGATGTCATGCATGTTGACCATGTTGTTCAAAACCAACAGGAGCCAGTTTTCATCTTTGCTGCTCCTCTGATAAACTAGACAGCCACCCTGCCCGCCCCCAAGAACTCATTTTAGGATTCATTTGGCTCATTTGAGGGTAAGGTTGAAAAGACAAGCGTGAATTGTTTTCACATAGCAATGTACAAAATTTATTTATTTATCGTGTCATCAGCAACCATTGTATTACAATTCTAACAGAGCAAAACAAACACACAGAGTACAACAACCTTCATGAACCCTTTACATCTACTGAATTGGACATGGCTCTCAACAAATGTAAGAATGGCAAAGCAGCTGGCTTGGATGATCTACGGATGGAACAAATCAAGAACTTTGGTCCAAAAGCAAGGCGCTGGCTGCTGGAGCTGATGAACAACTGCACTGCATCCTGTTAGATCCCCAAAATCTGGAGGAAAGCAAGAGTCATCGCCATCTTGAAACCAGGCAAAGACCGTAATGTACAAAATGAACAAACAAAAATAATAATAATAAAGAACATGACAATAAGATCAGGCCACAAATTACAGCCAATACTCATTCATGGTTAACTGAGTTTCCCATGACAGGTAAACCAAGCCTTTGTCTCACAGACATTTCACATTACATAATTATAGCACTATGATTCCATTTTAACTGACTTGATTCCATCACATGGAATCCTGCGATCTGGAGTTCGAGGAAGGGGCACTTTGAATTCTGAGCCAAAGAATTCCAGTGGTTTTTATGGAGCTTATGTGTTTGTGTAGATAATTATGCTTATTTAATTGTTAATCTTATTTTCTTGTTCAGTAATTTATGAGTTTAAAATGATGTTATTTTTTTGTACTTTTGGACTTATGTGCTTAGTATGTAACCAAGGCATTGAATGTTTGCCTTTTTGTCTGGAAGCCGCCCTGAGTCCTCCTGGAGAGATAGGGTGGCCTACAAATAAAGATTATTATTATTATTATTATTATTATTATTATTATTATTATTATTTGAAACACAACAAGATGAGTCCGCAGCAGACACTCTGCTGGCTGTTGTTGTGATGATGATGATGATGATGATAATATCTCATCAAACTACCAACTGCCTGGCAATAAAGCAAAATCATAGTAACGTAGGGGTTAAGAATTGATAGCTGTTCTGAAATCTTCCAGCACTATGATCTAATATAATTGTGTAGTATGAAAGGTCATCTGTCACCCAAGATAATGTTTCTTTGAGTAACAAGAATTTACTGAAAGAAGACAGGATCAGCCTTGGATTGTGTTATGACAATGGCGAATCCACTCCCAGTTTTCCCTCTGCTTGTCTCAGAATTACTTCAAGTTGTATAGGAGCTCTGCTGGTGCCAAAACTCTGAAGCACATTTACCAGCTGCCTCTAAAGGAAAGTATACTGAAGTTTATATTATACAGCAATTTGAGAACCCTGTTGTACAGATAAATGATACTACAGGGTTTTTAAGGAGCCTGAAAGTGAAATAGTAAAGATACCAAGGAAGAAATGTGATACTAAACAGCACCTGCTTCCACTGGGATGAAAACAAATGGGTCTGACACAGGGGTATCTGTATACAAGGATATCCTCTACACAAGGATATCTAATCTATATGCTGCTTCCTTGACTGCTGAGCATGCCTTTGAGAAAGTTAGCATGTGCACCACTACAATCCTGAAACTACATAGGTTCTGCCAGAACTACTGCTGAAGCCAAACTTTGAATTATGTCTGAGCACATGGACATACTAGGCCTGGTTTTGTCAATTATGCAGAAAAGGGGTGAGGTTCTCATGACCAGACAAGTTCTTGCTAAGCAAGGCCCAATAATTAAAGGAAATGACTGAGCATCTGCAATGCACAGCATTACTGTTTAAGTTATTAAGCAGCTGGAAGTAGTCCTTCGCAGAACCGGATTTTCCTCTTGGCTTCAGCAAACAAAGCCGCCTAGTTAGCCTCTCTCATCCTCAGCATCTTCCCTCTTGCTTTCTTTGCCACAATGGTCCTTCATCATGTTGTTACCTATTATTATCTATCAGGAGTTGTATTCCAGGATGTACCTTCTACTAACTGAAGTGTTTGTAGGGTACAGCTGCTGCTAGGTCCATTCCATAGCCTCTAGTGCAGGGGTCCTCAAACTAAGGCCAGGAGGCCAGATACGGCCCTCCAAGGTCATTTACCCGGCCCTCGCTCGGGGTCAACCTAAGTCTAAAACGACTTGAAAGCACACAGCAACAACAACAATCCTATCTCATCAGCTAAAAGCAGGCCCACACTTCCCATTGAAATACTAATAAATTTATATGTGTTAAAATTGTTCTTAATTTTAATTATTGTATTGTTTTAAAGGGGGTTTTTTGCACTACAAATAAGATATGTGCAGTGTGCATAGGAATTCATTTTTTTCCCTAATTATAATCCGGCCCTCCAACAGTTTGAGGGACTGTGACCTGGCCCTCTGTTTAAAAAGTTCGAGGACCCCTGCTCTAGTGCTTTGACCTTTCACAACTCTGGAGCCACAGAAAGGTACTTTCACCTGGTTTTTAGGGATCCCTACTCTTCCCTGCACCATTTAAAAGGTTCCTTTACATAACAGTTTGATGGCGTGTTGAAGGGACAAGAAAGTCTCCTTCTACCAGTCTAGTTGCACACACCTAAACCTGGATCCAACTCAAAGCATTGTATTCTAAATGCCTTGAGGACTTTTAGAAAGAAAAATGAGGGCAGCGAATTTAAGCATACATTATAAACACAAGTATGCATCTGTCTTGCTTCTCTCTGTTGCTAGCAACATGTGGCCCTCTCCCTGCTTCCTTTCGTTTCTGATCCTCTGTGAAGCCCTCTCCCTTCTCAAGTTTCTCTGTGAGCTCCAAGAGTTTTTTCTTTTACATCATCATCACTTCGCTCTCTTTCTCCATAGTCTACAGAAATCTTGAAAGAGTCAAAGGGAAATGCAACACGGGTGGCATTAATAAATGATAGCTAGACCCCTCACTGCTCTGTCATCTGCTCTTCTCAAGCGAGTAAGTGATCTGCCTTTGTAAAAGCACCAACAATGACCCAAGTGAAGCCATGACAGGGAGACGGTTCATAGAAAAGGCTGCAAAACAACTCTTCACCAGAGTTAGCACCTGAAAAGTAATAGGTAGGAGTACAAGCCAAGACTTGTCTTTCATCATCACCTATTGGCTCAGAAATAGGCCACCGGGGATAACTTTGGGGCTCGGATTATACAGAATCCATATATAGTATTACCTCTTGTTGTCCACAGTTTGCAAGGCAATTACAATAACATTTATTCTTGATCTCAGGTTAGTTAGTTGTGGTCCAATGAACTGATAAAAGGAGGAAGATCATTCAGCCTCACTGGTCAGGGATGCAGGGGCCTTGGGCAAATCAATATTGATTAGTATCAGTCCCCTGTCAATAAAACAGGGTGATCTGGTGCTATCAGATATGTGTAAATAAATTAAATGTACCTGCATGTATCCACACAGAGACATCTTTTAATGTGTCCCAAGTTCCAGGGTCAAATCCTCATGAAGACTCCACTGGGTCATTTAGCAGCAAAGTTACAACTCAAGAACTCAAGGGATAGGTCCGCTGTTGCCATCCCCATTTGAAGCAATATACTGACATTGCAGCCACACACCATTTCTAGTACAGAAGTCATGTTGCCATGAATGACTTTCCTCCCCCATTTCCAGAGTTTTGCTTTAGTTTAAGTACACAGGGCTCTTCCTAACAGGTGGCAGGTTAACTACAAGAGTTTCCACGGAAATGATGGAACAGGTTTCCATTCAAAAGGCTCCACAGGGATCTCAGTAGTTGCTCCCTTGTTTCCCTCTTCCTCGACAACTACCCAGCTCTTCTGCTTATTAAACCAATTACATTAAATGATGTGCATAATACCCTTAAGTAAACAAGGCAGAGAATTGAAGAAGAATGATCTGAGGAAAGAAGTATTTTATTAAAAATAATTACAATTAAAAAATCAATGAAGCAGGCAGGGCATTATTATTACTGTGTTACACAATGAAAATTCCAACGTGTGATAGGGATCATATATCCCAATGACAGCAGTAAAAATAATAATGTAAGAACAACACTACAGTGCTGCTAAAAGTAAATGTTTCCCCTTGATATTATGTCTAGTCGTGTCTGACTCTGGAGGGTGGTGTTCATCTCCATTTATAAGCCAAAGAGTCGCCGTTGTTTATAGACACCTCCAAGGTCATGTGGTCAGCATGACTGCATGGAGTACTGTTACCTTTCTGCTGAAGTGGTACCTATTGATCTACTCACATTTGCATGTTTTCGAACTGCTAGATTGGCGGAAGCTGGGGATAACAGGGAGCTTACCCCGCTCCCCGGATTCAAACCACTGACCTTTGGGTCAGCAAGTTCAGTAGCTCAATGGTGTAGGCCCCTGTGCCACCAGGGGAACATGATAACCATGTTTAAATATTTGAAAGGATGTCATATTAAAGATGGAGAAATCTTGTTTCTTGCTGCTCAAGTGACTAGAACACAAAAGAGATTCCCCCTAAACATTACTAAAAACTTCTTGACAATAAGAACTATTAGTTGGTGGAATACACTCCCTTGAGGTGTAGGAGTCTCTCCTTCTCTGGAAGTTTTTAACCAGAGGCTGGATGGCCATGTGTTGGTAGTGCTTTGTGTGTTCCTGGATAGCAGAGGTTGGCCTTTCTGATCTTTTCTAACTCTGTGATTCTGTGACCACACAAGATTGCAAATGCTGAAATATCTACATATTTCAAGTATGGTAGCATCACTGTATGGCTCCCTAATGGCGCAATGGGTTAAACTGCCGGGGCTAACAGCGCTAACAGCTGGGGCTAACTCTCTCACCTCTGACACTATTTTTAAAAAGGGATACCAGTTTTAAAAAGTGTGTTGGTATTCTTGAAATGGGAAGAGACATTGCCTGCCTGTGTGTGATGAGAATTAAGTGGATGGTTGACCAAGAAGCAGGAGGAGGCGATCATGTGTGGTGGGGGTGAGTAAATTCACTGTCTTCTTTAAAGATGGAACCCCATGAAATGTTACGCAAAGAAGACGATTCCACCTACTTTCCCCCCTTTGTAGAATGAAGTCCCTATGATCATGAGTGTGCTTGTGTTTACAAAAATAATATTTAATTTACATAGAGCATGTATTGGAAAAATTACTTCTACAATCTCAAATTGCTCCAGCTATAACTGTACTAATCTTCATGTTTGCCACTGATTTGTTCTTATGCAAATAACTGAAGAAAATCATTATTGTGGAAGTTCTTTATATTTGTTTCCACAGGGAAGTGACATTTTAATAGGATCTCTATCAACATTTAAATATACACCCTCTTGATACTGCCAATTTTAATTGTGAGTAATTATGTGACTTATGAAATTATTTAGGATGGTTGTAACACAGGAAAACCCATTTTAAGATTACAGATGCTTTAAGAGCTTAACATAAATGAAGAGATGCAGCGCATTAAGGCATGCTATTCCATGCAAATTAGTTATTCAGTTATGTTAGGCACAAGACAGTCTGTTTACAACAGTAATCCCTAGAATAATGCATTCACAGGTGTACAAACATTGTGGTTGTTGGGTACACTATGCAGACTTTAGCCAAACATACTAAACTAAGCAGTAGGCAGTAATACTGGAGAAGCGAAATATATAGTTCATCCTCAAGAGTAATATATCCCAGGCATGTAGTTTATGTGCTCACAGAACCAAATTCCTAATCATAACAAACTAATGGGAAATGTCATTTGCTTTCATATGTACCTGTTAGCAATAACAGGCAGTCTAAAGATTATAACCAGCAAAAGATACCAACCGTATCTACTCTTCTGTCATGTTTAGTTTGTTCCATAATTACTCAGAGGCAAGAAAAGGTTGGAAAGTCTATAAAGTCTTGGAAGAGATGAAAATTAATGTTGTATCTTAGTATGACATAAACTTGGAGTGTGTGTGGCCTGGCTTGCAAGTCATTTCCCACTTATGGCAATACTCAGGCAAACCTATCACAGGGTCTTCTTAGCAAGATTTGTTTAGAGTGGATTTGCTCCATATATATTTCTGCAAGCACTTTCATATCCTTTGGGCAATATCCTTTAGTGCTTCTTAAGTTATCTTACATTGGGGACCAGCAACCTCTTTCTCCAAATATGCTAAGGACAGGCACCATATTTGTGCCCCTTAGCTACAGTTGTCTCGTGGAAGCTTTCCAAAGACTGGCAGCAGATGACTTGGGAGACCAGCACTAGTTCAAATCCATGATTCCCATCCAAGTGAGATAAATTACACTGAAAAAGTCAAGCTCAAAACAACCTTGTTCTGTGTGTTGTCTTGTCCTAATAACATAACACAAAATAAATACAGCCATACTTTCATTAACAAAGCCTCAAACAAAGTCTTTTCATAGCTGCTCAATGTCCCCTTTTCTTTCTTATCTTCTGTCTATCTGGAAAGCATTCTTTAGCAGCATTAGCTTTGAGATGATGGGTCATGAAGGCTAGAAATACAGTACTGGGTTGCACTAGCATATCTGCAGTAAAAAATGAAATAAAGCTCAATCTAGAAAAGAATGGGCTTCTGCTCTAGATTACAGTTTCTTAAACTTTTCTACTTGAGACCAAGCCTTGCTCTAGAAATTTTTACGTTGTCCTGAGTATACAGGTAAAATAGGAATACAAATCAAACATTTACTGATAATAAACCAGCATTTATTTATTTTATTATTTATTTACTTCATTTTTACCCCGCCTTTCTCACCCTGCCAGAGACTCATGGCAGCTTACAAACTCCGGCAAAATTCAATGCCACAATGACATAACAATAAAGGCTTGCTAAACAGACTGATTTTCCTTTTTGTGAAATACAACTGAAGCATTTTCTTCAGAGCGTTCTGTAAACACTGCATGCTGTTGTTGCTAACAGATTTGTGTAAATGAGTGGCATTCAGAAACTTTTTACTGTTGTCAATTTTTTCATGACTCCAACATGGAGCTAAGGGGAATCACATTTGGGGTCAGGACCCACCATTTAAGAAGTGCTCTAGATCAGACATCCTCAAACTGCGGCCCTCCAGCTTTTTGGGCCTCCAACTCCCATAAGCCCTAACGAGCTTGTTCAATTGCCAGAAATTCTGGGAGTTGAAGGTCCAAACAGCTGGAGGGCCGCAGTTTGAGGATGTCTGATCTAGATTATCCTTTTGTGTCAGTGTAGACCTGCCTACAACAAGCAAGGTAAAGAGCTGCCTCCAGTATCCCATAATGAGTATCCATAAACAATAAAACAGAGGGAAAAATGAGAGAGCAGATAAGTCAGTCTCACCAGCTATCCCCAGAAGATTTAAAACACACACATATCAATAAGTCTGGCCACCACAATAGAAATCATGAGGAAAATTAAGACTGGTGAAAGAACATGTCATCCCTGGACCGGGATTGTGGCGCAGCTGGCTGAGTGTCAGCTGCATTAAGATCACTCTGGCCAAAAGGTCATGAGTTCGAAGCCAGCCCGGGTTGGAGTGGGCTTCCAACCAATTGTGTAGCCTGTTGTCGACCTTTGCAACCTGAAAGACAGTTGCATCTGTCAAGTAGGAAAATTAGGTACCACCTTGTGTGGGGAGGCTAAATTAACTAATTTATGAGGCCATAAAAAAGACTCCAGCAAAGCACTCCAGCAAAGCATGCGGGGAATGCACAAGTACTTCATCAGTGCCGCAGATGGATGATGAAAGCACAGCTCCCCTGGCGGCCAGAAAAAGTTAAATAGCCTCTGTGTATTTCTGTATACGTTGTATGTCAAAATTGGCATTGAATGTTTGCCATATATGTGTACACTGTAATCCGTGGGGTTGTTTTATTTTTGTCGTGTCAGGAGCGACCTGAGAAACTGCAAGTCACTTCTGGTGTGAGAGAATTGGCCGTCTGCAAGGACGTTGCCCAGGGGATGCCCGGATGATTTGATGTTTTATCATCCTTGTGGGAGGCTTCTCTCATGTCCCCGCATGAGGAGCTGGAGCTGATAGAGGGGGCTCATCCGCCTCTCCCCGGATTCGAACCTGTGACCTGTCGGTCTTCAGTCCTGCTGGCACAGGGGTTTAACCCACTGCGCCACCGGGGGGGGGGAGTGTGTGAGAAGGGCGGATTATAAATACTGTAAATAAATAAATGTATTTTGGAAGGACCTTCAAGCAGGCTCTTGAAGGTTCAAAATGTTTGCATTTGGTAGGCAAGACTTATCTGATCTGGTTGTTTATTTTGCATGTGCAGGTTGTCAGTTCTGAATATAAAGTTCCCTGAACTATGTTGAACTGCTCTTCTTTTTTATGATATAGGAACCTGCCCCTAAATACTTTCCATATTATTTCTGTTTCTACTGTCAAATTTTCTGTTGAAGTAATGCCCAGGAACACATCCACTTCATTAATGGAGGTATACCGATGTTGTGAATAATTTAAATCATTCTGTCTGTTTATATCTTCCTGTTTCAAAGATTAGTATAGCCCCAAAAGGAGATGTATCTATGTGATACTCAATGTAAACATATAACATTTTGTACTGCTTCACTGCTTTAAAAACATCAAGATCTAATCAAACTATTGAGTCTTATTCAGCTAAAGAATCAAGGAAGGAGTTTTATATTTCCTTATCACTATTTTCTTTGATTAAGCAAACAAGGGAAACAAGTTCTTGCTTAATCAACTTCAATGATACATTGTTACATAGTCAAAGTTTATAGTCATTCACTTCACATGAAAGGAGGTGTCCAAACATTTCTTCCTTTGCTATTGCCTCAATTAATTCTTCCACGGCTATGAAAGAAAGCCTTGTTAAACTGGTCTGTTCAGATGTGAGCTGAGAGCGTTGAAGTCTGACTTGTCGGTATAATGAATTGGCAAAGGAGTGAAGAATAATATGAATAAGAGCTCTTGATTGCCTGGAAGGGTTCACAGGTGGTGATGGTGGTAGGGTGAGTTTGTATGGTCACAAACATTCTGATTTTACTGGTAACATTCACTTCCATTATCCTGTATTTATATATATTTAAAAGCTCTGTTCGTTTTGAGTGACATCCTAACTCAAAATCCGCTGGATGAACTGCTGCCAAATTTGGCTATAAGACACCTAACAACCCAATGAATGTCCTTCACTCAAAAATTGATTTTGTCATTTGGGAGTTGTAGTTGCTGGGATTTATAGTTCGCCTACAATCAAAGAGCATTCTGAACTCCACTAATGATGGAATTGAACCAAACTTGGCACAAAGGACTCCCATGACCAAGAAAAAACACTAGAAGGGTTTGATGGGCATTGACCTCCAAAATGGAGTTGTAGTTCACGAATATCCAGAGAGCACTGTGGACTCAAACAATGAAGGATCTTGACCAAACTTGTCATGAATACTCCATATGCCCAAATATAAACACAGATGGAGTTTGGGGGAAATAGACCTTGACATTTTGAGTTGTAGTTACTGGGACTTATAGTTCACCTACAATCAAAGTGTAATGTATTGTCGAAGGCTTTCATGGCTGGAATCACTGGGTTGTTGTAGGTTTTTTCGGGCTATATGGCCATTTTCTAGAGGCATTCTCTCCTGATGTTTCGCCTGCATCTATGGCAAGCATCCTCATCTGAGGATGCTTGCCATAGATGCAGGCGAAACGTCAGGAGAGAATGCCTCTAGAACATGACCATATAGCCTGAAAAAACCTACAACCCAATCAAAGTGAATTATGAACCCCACCAACGATAGAATCGGGCCAAACTTCCCACACAGAACCTCCATGACCAACAAAAATATTGTGTTTTCCGGTGGTTTTGGTGACCCTTCTGACAACCCCTCGTGACCCCCCAGGGGTCCCGACCCCCAGGTTGAGAAATGCTGCCTTAAGGCCATCCAGTCCAACTCCCTTCACCAGGGCAAGAAAACATAATCAAAGCCCTCCTGACAAAGAGCCATCCAGCCATAGATATAAATATATATGATTCACACACACACACACATGTATATGACAGATATAGTATCATAGATTTGAAAGGGACCCCTAAATAAGGACAATGATATGTTGCATGTTCCAGAGTAGGCAAACCAGACAATCTCTGCATCAACATTGACAAAGAAATAACAGGAAATGTTGTTTACACACAAGAATAAAGCAATTACATATATTGGAAACCAACACTTTCTGATTACTTAATTTTCCAGATCACCAGACTAGGCCACAGTAATGCATGGCAGAGGATCGCTAGTTTATAATAAAATATATGACATGGCTTTACAAAAAAAATACATAATTCAAATAATAGGCAAGTTGTGGTCCCCAAAGTAATATTTCCAAGCTTTCCGCTTTGGTACCAGAGACATGACAGAGAAATTCAACAATCTCTTTAAGCAGTGTTTTCTATGAATGCAACTGTCCCACAGAAGGTAAAGATATTTCCTTACCCTGCAACTGTATGCATGCCATGCTCCTCGCCATATCTTGAGGCTATTAAGTACATACAGATACTAACCTACAATCATTTTATATATGTATACATATCCTCTTAAAACTGCTAAAATTGTGTAACAAATTCTAGGGCAGAGCTTTCCAAACGGTGTTGTGACATGTTAGTGTGAAGGTGAGAGAGAGAGACACTGAGACACTAAAATATTGAAAATGTATTTTGTTATATGTTTATTTCTTGATTGTAGTATCTTGTCAAGATCTTTCTTTTCGTCTGCAAATCCTGTCTGTAAATCTTTTTGGTATTGCTGGTGTATTTGTGCATATTTAAACCAGTTCATGTCATAGCCCCCTTGGTTTATTTCTATCATTGTTTTCATTTGGAGGTTACCTCATGTTTTCTTTAGTATTTCTGCATATGTTGGCTATTGTTTACTACCCTTGGAATTTCCACTTTCTTTGAAAGCTTCCTGGGTCAAGGTCCATTGTGGTATTTTTGTATATATATATATTTATTCTTTTTCCAAAATTTCATCAAGATTATCCTAATTGGGTGTTTGTTAAAGTTTGGATCTTCCGCCACTCTTCCTTAAATTTAGTAAGCTAAATTTTAAACTATTTTCCTCAATAATTATAATAAGACTTTGATTGTCAAGATGGATTTAGCCGGGGAGGGGGGGGGCTTGAGGGGCTTCAGCCCCCCTCCCCCGAAATTCTCATGGTGGTTCGCGAAAAGGCCTTACTGGTGCATTATTTAAACTGTTATGTTTATTCATATCATGATCTGATCACCATACTCAATATATCCCATATGCATGGGGGTATTGGGGTAATGATACAAAAGGTTTGCTAGGCTAGCCCCTCTTTCACTCAGACTCAGCCCCCCCCCCCGAAACTCAGCCCCCCCGAAACCCCCCCTGAAAAAAATTCAGCCCCCCCGCCCCCCGAAATGAAATCCTGGCTACGGGCCTGGTCAAGATGGATCCATTCTTTTATCCAATTCAATATAGGCCTCTTGCAGGAACCCCCGCAATAAGTGAAAAATTGCAATGTAGGGACGCTATACTGTATATGTACAGTTTAGCTCCGCCTACTCCTCTCTCCCCCTCTCTTCCTCTACTTGTATGCTACTTGTATTTTAAATTAATTTTTTGGTAAAGCCACGAAACAGCGAATCCGCGGTTAGCGAACTGTGAAGTGGCAAGGGAACACTGTACAATTCTTGTTTGTATTGTATTTGCTTCCAGGTTTCAGGACAACTGTGGTACTGACAGATTACTGAATACTTTTTTCTTTACATAAAGAAGCAGGAGGAGAGTGCTTGCAGCTTAGGCAGCATTTGCTTCAGCTTTGCCTTCTTGGTCATTTTTTCTGTTTATATTTTGGATTGCTTTACCTTTTTCTTGAGTCCTTGCTTGACCCTAACTTTGATTTATTGATTTCTCCCTCTGAAGAAAGATTTAGAGCATTAAAAGAAGTACTGAATATCAAGCTAGTGCACAATATTGTGTGACGGGTTTGAAAACAATGCAGATCATGCTCGCCATTCTTTGTCTCCCTTAAATGTGTGCATGTGAATGAGAGAGAGAGAGAGAGAGAGACTGAGACTAAGACACTAAACACCGTTGTATGGATTGCTCTTTCCCACGGAAGAAAGAGGTCTCCTGTTGCATATATTTCAAAACCTGTAAATAAAGACTGCCAACCACGCAAATATCCTTAGGAAAACGTAGGTTTTATTTATTTTGGGTATTTGTACCCACCCTTCTCAACCCTTCTCAGCCCCCAGTTGAGGGGACTCAGGACGGCTGAGATTGATTTGAAGCTAGACAAATGACAAACTTAAGAAGATTATAGAGACAGGCCAATACTAACAAAATGAAGTTCAATAGAGCCAACTCCTGATTGGCTAGAGCAGTCAGGGGAGGAGTTAGGTTTGAGAGGGAAAAAAGGCTGTGTCTTTTTGACAAGCTGGGTTGTTGAGCTTTAAACATCGTAGAGTGAAGAAGTATTTTAGGAAGAGGGAGCTGTGAGGAATTTAGACAGGGAGAACTTTTGAAGTGAGCCTTGTAGTTAGAGCATAGGAAAGGCAAAGGTTCCTGGTTCACTGTACAAAGAAGAGTCAGTGAAGGAAAGCCTATTTTGCTCTGTGAGGCAGTCAGTGGGCTGTTCTCAGAGACACACTGTGTCAGTGTAGTGAACAGTGTGAAGCAAGGAACTCACAGGAAACAAAAGTTAAAGTCTTTAAGGAAAGACTGCTTGTCTAACCAGCTAAGCCTCTGAAACGCATTACGCTTTTGTACCACTCTTTTTAAGAGTTGATTTGTTCACCAAGTTTAAATAAACCTGTTGCTTATTTCATCTTAAACTGGTGTCTGCCTCGGTCTGTCACAATCATCAGATCTCAGCAAGTCTAAAGACAAATCCATTTCAGTCCAGTCAGCGAAAGAAACAGCCATTCAAGAAGAACCAAGGGCTTGAACAAACTTTACCAATTTCACATTCATACTTATGTTTTCCTCAGACATTAATTGAGGTGGTGGCGGCGAATCTATCTATTACATCGGTCATTAACATCGTTCATACAGTTGGTCACTTAACAATATTACTGAGGAGGGAATAGAGAGTCTTTTCCCCTTTGTCACAGTCATTTATCCTTGTTAAAGTAGTGTCCAGCTGAACGTTAATACTTCACACTGGTGGACAGAGGTTGAGATTAATCTTGCCTCCTGTCCAGTGTGTTGCTGATCTTCGTTATATTGGTAGCAGCGGGGTACAAATAAAGTATAATAATAATAATAATAATAATAATTTTGGGCACCACAACTTATGGGAGATGCTGACAAGCTGGAATGTGTCCAGAGGAGGGTGACTAAAATGATCAAAGGTCTGGAGAACAAGCCCTATGAGAAGCAGTTTAAAGAGCAGGGCATGCTTAGCCTGCAGAAGAGAAGGCTGAGAGGAGTCATGTACAAATATGTGAGGGGAAGTCGTAGGGAGGAGGGAGCAGTCTTGTTTTCTGCTGCCCTGGAGACTAGGGCATGGAACCAAGGCTTCAAATTACAGGAAAGGGGATTCCACCTGAACATTAGGAAGAACTTCTTAATGGTGGGAGACGTTCAGCAGTGGAACTCTCTGCTCCGAAGTATGGTTGAGGCACCTTCTTTGGAGGCTTTTAAACAGAGGATTGGATGGCCACCTGTCGGGGGTGCTTTGAATACGATTTTCCTGTTTCTTGGCAGGGGGTTGGACTGGGTGGCCCATGAGGTCTCTTCCAACTCTAGGATTCTATTATTAGTGTGCCACAAACAGAAATTTGCATCTATATATCAAACTGTGTTGTCGAAGGCTTTTATGGCCGGAATCACTGGGATTCTGTAAGTTTTTTTGGGCTGTATTCCAGATGCATTCTCTCCTGACATTTCACCTGCATCTATAGCAGGCATTCTCTGAGGTCTATACATCACACTGTTTTCTGCTATGCCCCATAAACTGGGTGAAATCGTCATTTTGATGACAGAACTGTAATTTTGTATGGTATGATATATATTTATTTTAGGTGTGTCTTTTTGACAAACCAACAAGTAATGCGTAATGGAAGGTAGCCATACAACAACTAACCAGCATCACATCAGTCAATAGCAACATGAGTAGAAGACCTCAGCACTGCATTAAGGCCTACCTAAACACTCCAATGATTTCAAGTGCAAGGAGGAATTATGACAGGGATCTTGCTTCTGATTGTCATACTGGAGATTCCTTGTGGGAGTGGAGTAGAAATGTCAGTCTGCTGCATCTTGATTGACAGTAGAACAGACTGTTGCTCACAGTGGTTGCTGCCCAGTACTGAAGGATGGGTTGGGCCAGGAGGAACTTAGTTAAATATACTTAATTACATACTTAAGTATATAGTTATGTACAGTTACACATGCTTAACTATATAGTTAAGCATACTTAAGTATATAGTATATATTTCACTACATTTCACTAAGTAGCTGGCTTAGATACCCGGTTTAAATCTGCTACTGAACCAAGAGCCTCAGCACCTGTGTATTTTCTGGGTTTTTGCCCAATGATGATAGAATTGTAGAGTTGGAAGAGACCACAAGGACGATATAGTCCAACCCCCTAACCTTTTCCTTTTCCACTCCTTAACAATTGTAGACAGCACAGCACTAGATTTACAACAAGTATAGATAAGGAAAGGAAAGAAGGAAAAGTGGGGAAACTTGCAAAACGGCTGGTTGTAACCAGACTTCGATATCTTGGCAATTGTTCCTACTCCATATCTGGAAAATAACAGGTATGAATAATACGTCGACTTTTGCACTGAGCCTAAGGCTAATCAGGGTCAGCTCTGGAAGCTAATCAGGGTCAGCTCTGGTTAGTATTTGGATGAGAGACTGCCAATGAATACCAGGCATAGGCCATATTTCAGAGGAACGTACTTGAAAACCACCTCACAGTATTCTTTGCCAAAGGAAATCCTATGAAAAATTCATGGGGTGGTTCTCACAAGTTGATAGGCAAGTTGAAATTGCATGCGCACACACATACACACACAGAGTCAAGATGGTTGTGTATTACCTCCTGCATCAGAGGTATATATCCACATCTGTCTGATAACGTAACAATTACAATTTCAACCACAACCAAAACCAACATAATGTGACCCAGAATGTCTATGTTTTCTGAAAAGATCCTGATAAATGCTAACTGGTATTTGAATTGCAAAGTAAGAGGAAGAATACATTGCAGGTAGATAGACTCAATCTAGAAAGCTTTAGCCCTCAGTATACATACAATATCTGAGCAGGGCTGTTGATAGAATGGTGACTTGGAAGTCTGTAATTCATAGGGCACAAATTGTGATGCAATGCAGGGGTTTGTAAACATTTATGTGTGCAAGCACCCAAACTTTTGATTCCATTAAAACCAATGTAAACATTGAATTAAAAGACTAGCTAAAAATCCAACTTTGTTGACGGATTTTAAAAACGCGATCTTGCCATTCAAGATATCTATGCTCAGTTTGACCCAGCAAGCATACGTCTTCTGCCACAAGGTTTTTAGCTTCCCACAAAAGGAATATTCATTTAGAGCACTATCTGACTATTCCACTTCCTCTACCCTTAAGAATAATATATACTAAGCCTAGATTTGAACAACTCGGTATTATGATGCAAACTGGGCGTTACTGTAACATCCCAAGAAGTGAGAGATTCTGCGTATGGGGAGAACAAACAGTGGAAGATATCAAACATTTCTTAATTGACTGTCCAGCATATGATACAGATGTTTACATCCAATATTATCCAACTGCAGGTCCCAACAAACTTCTAACATTCCTCTTGCAAGGACAGGAAAGATCCACCATATTCAGAGTAATATTCTTTTTATTCTGAAAGCTGTCAAGAAAAGAGCACGTTTCCTGACAGAAGAACCAGGAAAATAATATTCTAGCTGTAAATAGAAGGTCAGCTGCTGTCTTCCCCTTTTTGCCTTGTTTTTTATTCATGTTGTATTTTGAAATGGTCATATGACTGGTCAAATAAATAAATAATTATTATCTTATTGATTTGATCATCTGAAATTGTCTGAGGAGGCCTTGCTCTCAGTCCCACCTCCGTCTCAGATGCAATTGGCGGGAACGAGAGACAAGGCCTTCTCAGTGGTGGCCCCTTGGCTGTGGAACGCTTTTCCTAGGGATATTACCTCCCTCTTAACATTTCACAAAAAAGGTTAAAACCTGTTTTTTTGAGCAGGCATTTGCAAACTCAATGTAACAGGCAATGCTATATCACAGAACAACTGACAATGCGATTGAATAGTGATTTCAGTAAGGAGATGTTAAGGATGTATAACTTTATTGACTTTTTATGAAACCGGAGCCCCCGGTGGAACAGTGGGTTAAAATGCTGAGCTGCTGACCTTGTTGACCAAAAGGTCACAGGTTCGAATCCGGGGAGCGAGGTGAGCTTCTGCTGTCAGCCCCAGCTTCTGCCAACCTAGCAGTTCAAAAACATGTAAATGTGAATAGATCAATAGGTATCACTCCGGCAGGAAGGTAATGGCGTTCCATGCAGTCATGCTGGCCACATGACCTTGGAGTTGTCTACGGACAATGCCAGCTCTTTGGCTTTGAAATGGACATGAGCACCAACCCCCAGAGTCGGAGACGACTGAACTTAATGTCAGGGGAAAACCTTTACCTTTTTACTATATTTTATTTTTATTTATTTTTATTATTTATTTACAGCATTTATATACTGCTTTTCTCACTCCTAGAGGGACTCAAAGCAGTTTACACATAGAAAATGGCAAAAATTCATTGCCTTACAACTACAATAGTAAAACCACACTTTAAAAATATATCATATTTTTAAAAATGCTATGTTTTTAATTGTATTTTATATGTTGGGGGGCATTGAATTGTGCTGAGTGTAAACCACCTTGAGTCGCCTTCAGGTTGAGAAAGGCAGTATATAAATAAACATAAATAAATAAATCTTGCTATGGTCCTGAAAGTCAGAACTGATAGGTCACTAGGTCTGTTCACAATAACTGTCATATTTGCTTAGACAAGATGCCTCTCCATCCTATGCAAAAAAAGAGAAATGAGTACACTCTTATTGCAGAGATTTTTTTATAGTGTCAGAACGTACTTGAGAACATACTGCAAGTTGCTTCTGGTGTGAGAGAATTGGCCTTCTACAGAGACGTTGCCCAGGGGATGCTCGGATGTGTTAGCTGGGAGGCTTCTGTGATGTCCCCGCAAGCTAGAACTGACAGATGGGAGCTCACCCCATCTTGTGAATTAGAATCAGTAACCTTCAAGTCAGCAACCTAACCTTCAGTTCAGCAGTTTAGCCGGCACAAGGGTTTAACCCATTGCACCACCGTGGCTCCTTTGTTGAAGAGATAAAGATGGATCAAAATGAAATTGCTTGGTTCAGATATAATATATTGGACTATCAGAAGCCAATAGTTGTGTTTTACAAAGATTTTAATAACGGTTCTAATTTTATACTTGAATAGGTAGAAAGGGCTTCCTGCTGGTTCCAGACTGACCAAAACTCAGACATGAAAATTAGTCACCTTTCCTTGATTCTTTTTCTATTCATATTAATAATTTCCTGCTGCAGGTTTTTCATAGCAAAGGGCTGCACCCAATGTATGTTTGTTTACACAAGTATGGTAAATACTTTTGTTATGATTGTGAAGCATTCAGTGAAAAGGCTGCTAACAAGTGGGTTTTTGCACAATTTTTGTGAAATCTAAATCTGAAAACTGTACCAGCCAGATCAATTTGTTTGCTCTACTGGATGTGCAAACTATAACCACAAAATGTTTCCTGCAGTTTATTATGCCTGGTATACACAGCTGTACAATTTCTTATTCATAGTCTGGTTTCTTAGGCAAACAAATCACACCAGACACAATCCAAACATGTACCAAAGAACAGGAAATATTTTCTAAAAACCAGTGAAAGTCGACGACACAGACAAGTGCTTAATATGAACACACATGATTTCTGAAGGATAGATGTCTTATGTCAATTTATAGAGCAGCATATCTGTTTGGAAATAAATCCTTCAAGTAGCCATGCACTTTGTCTCGTTGTCTTGCTTGTAAAGGAGAGATTTACAAATTAAACACAAATGCTGACCGTTCTGACAACTTTAAAAAGGCAAACGAAGAAGGCGGGTTTGTAATTCTGACTGCTTTTGTTGTTTTTCTCTTCCTCTTTGTGCAGAATGCTTTGCCTAATAACAGAAGTAATTAGGCAAAGTAATTTATATCCTGAATAGAGTACTGCACCGCGCTCTACGTGGGGTTGCCCTTGTAGACTGTTTGGAAGCTTCAAGTGGTCCACGGGTGGCAACAGATTGCTCACCGGAGTGGGGTACAGAGAACATACAGCCCGCCTGTTATGCCAGCCCCACTGGCTGCCGGTCTGCTACTGAGCACAATTCAAAGTGCTAGCTTTAACCTATAAAGCCCTAAATCAGCGGTTCTCAACCTGTGGGTCCCCAGGTGTTTTGGCCTACAACTCCCAGAAATCCCAGCCAGTTTACCAGCTGTTAGGATTTCTGGGAGTTGAAGGCCAAAACATCTGGGGACCCACAGGTTGAGAACCACTGCTCTAAATGGTTCCGGCCCAGCTTACCAATCCAAGCATATCTCCCACTATGAACCATCTTGGAGATTAAGATCTTCTGGGGAGGCCTTGCTCTCAGCCCCATCTCCTTCGCAGGTATGGCTGGTGGGGACGAGAGACAAGGTCGTCTCAGTGGTGGCCCCTCAGCTGTGGAACTCCCTCCCCAGTGATATCAGATTAGCCCCCTCCCTCCTGACATTTAGGAAAAAATTGAAAACTTGGATGTGGGACCAAGCATTTGGATAATTGATTAGTGCAATATGTGAACATGTAATGGTGCAATGATAACTGGTACGGCCTGGACTGCAATATTGGATTATGTGATTTTAATAATTTTAATGTTGACATGTTTTTGGCAGGTATTTTAATGTATATATTTTTTATTTGCTGGATATGTATTATTTGTAATGTATGGCATTGAAATTGTGCCTCTATGTGAGCTACTCTTCGGGGTTGAGAAGGGCAGGATATAAATATGGCAATAAATAAATAAATAAATTTACATGCACAAAAGCATGGGATTGCTTTCTCAATAGTAGATTATAGCCAATAAAAAGGTTGCTCTACTGGGTTGTTGTGGTTTTCTTGGGCTATATGGTCATGTTCTAGAATAATTCTCTCCTGATGTTTCGCCTGCATTTATGGTAAGCATCCTCAGAGGTTGTGAGGTCTAAAGGTTGCTTTAGTTTTCCAAAGAAGTGCAGCTACTGGAACATTATTTATTTATACCAGAATGTTAACATCTGTTGCAAGATATTTGTAAGAATCTGATTTCAGACTAGAACGTCTGAGGTTCACAGTGGTAAAACTGTTTTCTTCTTCTCCATGATATAAATACCCTAACGGTTCCTCCCTTGGTTGCTGTCAAAGAAAATGAAAGGATTTCCTTTAGTTAATTAGAGGGAAAATTACATAGTGCTGCGACTGGGAAGGCAATGCCTTTATCTACCCAGACAGATGTATGTCTAACTCAGAAACATCTATACTTCTCCTTAGGCTTGGTTTATATATAATATTGGCCTTCGCGCTCAGCAGCATTCTGTCTGGAGGCACGCAAAATTAACAATGTCACATCTGTACTAGACATCTATGTATATTTTAAACAAGATCATAAGTTTTCTGCCTGTTTCTGTGACTTCTCTCATTCATAGTTCAGTATCATCAGTTATTGCATGCATCTTTGCATTTTTTTTGTGTGACTTGAGAAACTGCAAGTCGCTTCTGGTGTGAGAGAATTGTCCATCTGCAAGGATGTTGCCTAGAGGACGCACGGATGTTTTACCACCCTGTGGAAGGCTTCTCTCATGTCCCCACATGGGAAGCTGGAGCTGACAGATAGGAGCCCACTCCGCTCCCCGAATTTGAACCGGCAACCTTTTGGTCAGCAGTCCTGCTGGCACAAGGGTTTAACCCATTGCACCAATGGGGGCTCAATGTATATCACTTTTGCCTTTTCTTAGATGCCCCACTCCTAAATAATGAAACACGGTATGCCAGAAAAGTAGAATTTAGACCAGGCCTGGGCAAATTTGGACCCTCTAGGTGTCTTGGACTTCAACTCCCACAGTTCCTAACAGCCTCAGGCCCTTTCTTTTCCTGAGGCTGTTAGGAATTGTGGGAGTAGAAGACCATTTGAATATTATATGACTTTAACTGGCAGTTTGTAGCACATGGAATATATCTCTTCATATATCTATATATATATATATATATAGAGAGAGAGAGAGAGAGAGAGAGATATTCCGTGTGCTACAAACTATATATATATAAATGCTCTGTGCGTAATGAGTACCTTAAAAAAAAAAGAACCAATGAACGAAATCATACCAAATTTGGCAACAAAATGTCTCACAACACAAGGAGTAACCATCACTCAAAAATTATGATTTTGCCATTTGGGAGTTGCAGTTTCTGGGATGTATAGTTAACCTACAATCAAAGAGCATTCTGAACTGCACCATTTATGGAATTGAACTGCACTTGGCACACAGGACTTCCAAGACCAACATAAAATAATAGAAGGGTTTGGTGGGCATTGGCCTTGAGTTTGGGAGTTATAGTTTACCTATATCCAGAGAGCACTGTGGACTCAATTATGGATCTGGACCAAACTTGGCACAAATATTTCATATGCCCAAATATGAACACAGATGGAATTTGGTGGAAATAGACCTTGACATTTGAGAGTTTAGTTACTGGGATTTATAGTTCACTTACAATCATAGAGCATTCTGAACCCCACGAATGACAGAATCGGGGCAAACTTCCCACACAGAACCCCCATGACCAACATAAAATACTTAAGGCCATCCAGTCCAACTCCCTTCACCAGGGCAAGAAAACTTAATCAAAGCCCTCCTGACAAAGAGCCATCCAGCCATAGATATAGATATATATGATTCACACACACAGATATAGAATCATAGATTTGAAAGGGACCCCTTTCAATATGTTACATGTTCCAGAGTAGGCAAGCCTGACAATCTCCACATCAACATTGACAAAGAAACAACAAGAAATACTATTTACATACAAACATAAAGAAATTACATATATTAGAAACCAACGCTTTCTCGTTACTTTATTTTCCAGATCACCAGGCTGGGCCACAGCAATGTGTGGCAGGGGACAGCTAGTATATATATAAATAATATATATTATTAGACACTGAAACCAGTGAAGATTGACAACTGGCCAGGGTTGAATATCCATCACACTTCATCTTTATCTGCTTTCTTGTCTTGTTTTACTCAGCTTTCATATGTGTATGCATAACACAGCTTCTTTCAATGATGAACAAGTATGTATTCAGTTTTCTTTTGAAAAAACACAAGTTTAATGCAAACATCTTGAGCCAAAGTGAGGTAAACTGGCTTCCTTTACCGTCTCACAGCGCATTACTGGCCAAGCCAAGTATAGATGGCTGGGAGTGCTGGCCCCTGTCTCTTGTTCTGACTTGCGACCACACCCTTGCGCTCGCGGCTGGCTCCAATTTAAAGGACTACAAGTTTGGCTTCCTAACAAAGGCAAAGAAGTTATCGAGGGTAGCAAAATTAAAGTTTAAGAAATCTTTAAACTGTGGAGTTGGGAAGAGTGCATGTGTTTTTCTTTAATGCATAGAATTAGCTTTAAATACATCTAACAGACAGCTGACACATAATTATGATTCAACAGGTTTAATGCAGCCCATGAGTTACATATGGCACTACACCAGCAGCTCAGTAGCCGTTGCCCATTTGAGATCACAGCAGCAGCAGCAGCAGCAACAAACACAAGTGAGTGGTAGGAGCCTTTTAGTCAACCTTCTAACAAGTAAAAATACTTGGCTCATCGGCTGGGTTTAGTTGGCAAGGCAGGTCAAAAAACTTAGTAAGCCTCACATATAATATCTATGACACATTAACTGGCTTCGAAGATGGAGAAGGAGAAAAAGGGAATATGGACGAAAATATGGAATATGGACGAAAATAGAAATGAGCGCCACTTAAGCAACTGGATATTATAACAAGGAGATATACTGAAAGTGCTAGAAATTTTAGTAAAAAACCCAAAAACCAACCCCCCAAAATCTTGTTTGATTTATTTATCGGTCATATCAAGTACTGTAAGGAAAGGTAATGGTTTCTCCTTGACATTAAGTGCAGTCAAGTTTGATTCTGGGTGGTGATGGTCATCTCAATCTCTAAGCTGAAGAGCTGGCATTGTCCGTAGATGCTTCCTAGATCATGTGGCTAGTATGACTGCATGGAGTGCCATTCCCTTCCAGTTGAAGCAGTATCTAGTGATCTAGTCACATTTGCATGGTTTCGAACTGCTAGTTTGTTAGAAGCTGGAGCTAATGACGGGAGCACATCCCACTCCGTGGATGCAAACCGCCCATCTTCTGGTCAGCAAGTTCTTCAGCTTAGCGGTTTAAGCCGCTGTGCCACCGTAGCACTGTACCTTATCAAAAAAAGGAACTAGCCCATCCTCTGAGTAGAATAGCAAAATGTGAAAGCTTAGTTCATCTTGGGAGAATCCAAAAGAGGCATTAACCCTCTATGCCAGTGGTTCTCAACCTGTGAGTCCCCAGGTGTTTTGGCCTACAACTCCCAGAAATCCCAGCCAGTTAACCAGCTGTTAGGATTTCTGGGAGTTGAAGGCCAAAACATCTGGGGACCCACAGGTTGAGAACCACTGCTCTATGCCCTTGGACAAGCTGGCTAGGGCTTCTGGAAGTTGGAGGCCAAAACAGCTGAAGGGCTGCAGGTTTTGTAGGCCTGCTCTACGCTCTCCACTGTGCTGATCTTTTGTGGAGAAAATTGGTGCTTCTTTAGGTTCTTAAAAATGAGCTATTACTGTTCACTATTCAACTCAGAAAAAGGGATAATTCTTTTTCTAGTAGGAGCTAATATTGCACATTCATTTTTTGCCAAAAAAGGAACCATTCCATTCTCTGAGTAGAGTGGCACAAAGCCTTTTTGAATGCCTGGGTGGGGAAACGGCAGTGGCTGCCCCCTAAAACTGTGCTGGTGCCTTTCCCTCCCTGTGCAATAACTTTTGACTTTTTCACTGGTCATATCAAAATCCAGGATGTTGGTTCCCAAATCTGCCTTTTAAAGTCAAAGTATATTTACAAAGTATATGTAAATACATGTTACACCTGAATTACACCTCTGCTGCTGAGTACACATGCCCGGTGTGGAACACATCTCACCACACTAAAACAGTGGATGTGGCTCTTAATGAGACATGCTGCATTATTACTGGATGTCTACACCCTATACTAGTGGAGAAATTACACTGTTTAGCCGGTATTGCACCACCTGACATCCGCCGGGAAATAGCAGCCAATAATGAAAGGAACAAGGTAGGGACATCTTCAGCCCATCCTCTGCTTGGATATCAGACTGCACGTCAATGCCTTAATCAAGAAATAGTTTTCTAAGATATACAGAGATACTTGCAAGGACACCTCAGTAAGCGAGAATCAAAAAGTGGCAGGCTAAAACCTGGAACCTCAAGCCATGGCTGAAACCAAATAAGAGACTCCTCCCTGGGCACACAGAAGACTGGGCAACTTGGAAGGTGCTGAACAGACTGCATTCTGGCACCATGAGATGCAGAACCAGCCTTAAGAAATGGGGCCACAAAGTGGAGTCCAAGACATGCGAATGTGGAGAAGAGCAAACCACAGACCACCTATCACAATGCAGTCTGAGCCCTGCCACATGCACAATGAAGGACCTTTTTAAAGCAACACCAGAGGCACTCCAAGTGGCCAGCTATTGGTTAAAGGGCATTTAATATAATGCCAAGTTTTAAAACTTTGTGCTTTTTAAATACAGCACAACTGTACCCTTGATTCACCCCAATATGATAAATAAATGACACCTTAAAAAACCAAAATGGAATCAGCTGTGAGATGGAGGTTTGTGTGTGCTTATGTTGGGATGATGAGAGAGATGGAACTGGAAGAAGGCAAGTATATTGACAGAGAGGGACTAGCTTCCCCCCTTGCAACATTTCCTCATTTGAAATCTTCCCCTGAAGCTGTTGCTAGACTTCACTCACGGCTCAGAATAACACTGGCAACCATATTCCTTTGAGGAGTCCTTAAATTTCATTCTTCCAAATGGTTGGAAGTTCAGGGCAGCCTTTGTAAGCTTTTACTCTTGTGTCAGATTTCTTTCAGGAAAGCCCTATAGCATTCCACACATAACTGTATCAGCTGCCCTACTGCATAGCTAAAGAGGTCAGTAGAAAAGGTATTTACTCCATGCTATGCAAGACAGATATAGCTTGGCCATTCTACTGTAAACACAAGACCGCCATCACTACCACAGAGCTTATCTGTTGCTTTCCTATGAGGCTCTCCTTCATGTCACTGAGAATGGTATTACACCTCATTGTAAATATTTGTAATAAAGAGGGCTCAGGGAACCCGGAGCATTCTGAAAGGAGATCCGATGTCGTTTTTCTCTTTCAGGATTGCCAACAGCCTGTCTGGATCAGGCTGCACAACACTTGGCAAGAAACCCCTTGTCTAAATTTATCACCCAACTCTCCACCCAGGCAGCTTAAATGCTTTGGGAAGCCAGGCAATGTGAGGTAATGATCAGGAGAGATTCTTTCTGTCTTTACACAGGCCACAAGGCCACATACTATCAGCTAAATATAAACCTGGTGCCACAACCACAGAAGAAGGAAACAAGCTTAAGCTTTCATTCTGTTGGTGTGTGGCAGCTTTCAGGTTCGTTTCATACATTACACATCACCTAACCTAGATTTGTCACAGAAAATACACATGGTAGCAATCTGCAAACAGAACCTGGCTTATGATACTTGATTGTTGGAAAGCAACAACTTAATGATCCTGGTTTAGACAAGGCACCAAACATACCATAGGTAAAGCCTTCCTAGTTTCATTGGTTGCTCAAAGAACCCAGAAGGAAGCAGAGATCATAAAATCATAGAATCACAGAGTTGGAAGAGACCTCGCAGGCCATCTAGTCCAACCCTCTGCCAAGAAGCAGGAAAATCACATTCAAAGCACCCCCAAAAGATGGCCATACAGCCTCTGTTTTAAAAAAGCCAATGGGGCAGAGAGTTCCACTGCTGAACAGCTCTCACTGTCAGGAAGTTCTTCCTAACGTTCAGGTGGAATCTCCTTTCCTGTAGTTTGAAGCCACTGTTCTGCGTCTTAGTCTCCAGGGCAGCAGAAAACAAGTTTACTCCCTTCTCTGTGACTTCCCCTCACATATTTATACATGGCCATCATGTCTCATCTCAGCCTTCTCTTCTGCAAGCTAAACATGCCCAACTCTTTAAGCTGCTCCTCATAGGGCTTGTTCTCCAGACCCATTATCATTTTAGTCGCCCTCCAGTGGACAAATACCAGCTTGTCAACATCTCTCTTCAATTGCGGTGCTCAGAATTGGACACAGTGTGATTCTAGGTGTGGTCTGACCAAGGCAGAATAGAGGGGTAGCATGACTTTCCTGGATCTAGACACTAGACTCCTAGTGATGCCGGCCAAAATCCCATTGGCTTTTTTAGCTTCCACATGACATTGTTGGCTCATGTTTAACTTGTTGTCCACAAGGACTCCAAGACCTTTTTCACAGATACTGCTTTTGAGCCTGGCATTGTCCCCCATTCTGTATTTTGAATTTCATTTTTTTTCTGCCTAAGTGGAGTAACTTGCATTTGTCCCTGATGAACAGCATTTGGTTAGTTTTGGCCCATCTCTCTAATCTGTTAAAATAGAGGCGAAGGGAGTGTAGTTTGCTCAAGATCCCTCAGTGGGTGTCCATGGCTAAGTGGCTATTGAAGACCTGTTTGCCAGAGATGTAGAACAATGCTGAAACCATCACATTATGCTGGCTTCTATTTCTTTAACAATATTTGTAATTAGTTCATCTTGTATCTGATGAAGAATTCATGTGGGAAATGAATGAAGGGCACCACTTTACTGTCCCCGACCCACATTTCTGTCTGAAAAATGGAAGAAGGGGACACTTGACATCCAAAAGGTGTGAATTCCCAAGACTTTTACCATAGGAAAATTGATGCTTTCAAATTCTCCATCTTCAGCCCAATGTTTTGCTCAAAAGAGACATATTATTGTCTCGTTCACAATTATATCTGCTTTGCCACTTGTTCCTTCAGGTCTGAAGGATCCAAATACTTTCTAATTGCTTTTCCTTTGGCACAGAATCTGGAACAAGACCTACAAATGGAATTTTGCAAAACTTCCAGTATGTACATATATGAGAGCAGACTCCCAGAACCGTTCTGCTCCACTTTCATAACATTGCATCTGGGCAGGATATGCAGCCCCAAGGGAATGCCAAAGCACACAATATTCCTCCCGACTGGCAGGATCCAAGCCTTCAAGTTTGCCTGTTGGCTGGCCAGCATGGAATCTGGTTTGATGCCCACTAGACAGAAGTTTCACCAGCTTTTCCAGATAATTATGTCATCCATGACTCTTGTTGAATATAGTGAGAAAGCATATGGCTGAAACGGTTTTGGACTATAAGTCTAAGCACACAGAATTCTGGGAGCTATGGTACAAAAAGTAATTTTTCCAAGTGCCTAGAGGTGGATACTACATTCACAGCTGTGAATACTACATTCATAGCTGCCTTGAATGGCAGTTTACTAGCACTATTTACCACAAGTGTGTATTTCTTGTTAAACTAGGGACCATGGTCATGAATACACATATGTGAATCTATATCAGTAGTAAGTAAATTACACATATCAAATAAGTCTCGTGTTAAATAATATTTCAACAATGCAAAATAGCTAAATACTATTAAGATTTTGAGACACACTATGTTAATATAGAGCAGTGGTTCCCAACCTTTTTTTTGACCAGGGACCACTCTCCAACTTTAGTACTGATTTGTAAATCAGTTTTTGGTGAACTTTAGATTCGGTTCAGTTATTTGGGGTGCTGATTCAGAAAATGACATTGGATAGACCACATCAGCTCTAGTTTCTAATTCAGAACATATGACATCCAGAAGTCGCCATCTGCTTGCCCACAGAAAACCATATTTAATCATCTAGAGCTCATGTGGTAGTAGTAATCTTTTGTGTGTAGTCAGCCTCTCCCCTCCCGACATGTTTGTTGCCTTGGCACTATAAGAGGGTTTTGTGAGACCAGTCGCTCTCGTTGCCGCACAGTCTTGAGGCAACAGTGTAGTAATTGTGAGGCTGTAGACCATATTTTCATTCTTGCAGACCACTGGTAGTCCACGGATCACAAGTGGACTATAGAGACTCAATATGAGATTATTATAAAAAACCTGTACATTGCACGAAGTAAAGACTGGGCCATCTGCATCCCCAACTGCATATGGCATATTACCTGTCTCTACCTAGAGGTGTAAACCCCTAGGATATCTTAAACATAGTTTTCATGATGTTGCCAAAGACCTAAGTCTCTCTCTCTCTCTCCCCCCCCCCCCCCCCCCCCCCCAATTATGTGTGTGTGTGTGTGTGTCTGTCCGTCTGTGTCTGTGTGAATTAAACCCGGTGGCTTATCGGAGCCAGCCAATCAGGGAAGAGGGGGGAAATTTTGAAACAAGACCATAGTAGTGAATGGAAATTTATCTTTATAAAAATATCTGTTTTACAAGCATGCTTTACACTGTGCACTTTGGATCCTCCATGCTGTATGAGTGTCCTTTTTTGCAAATTGAATGAAGCTTCTGTCATTTGCCTTCATCCTGGTGAGTCTCTCCATTCCTGATTTCTGATTCGCTCTCATCTGCAGTTAGCGAAGCTTGCCAGGCATCCCTCACTTTCCACAGGACACAGACTTCAGTTGGATCCTCTAAATTTCAGCATCATAGAGACTAGGAATGAATTTGATAAAGACTCACAACTTTCTTGCTTTTTCCTATCCCTCTTCTTTCAGAATTAACTATTGTAGTTCAGTAGTACTATTTCACCAGCACTAATTTGAGCCAAGAATGTAAAATTAGCTCTGGTTGAAATTAAGCCTCATGCAGTTGCATTTTTTTTTCTCAGACTCGAGAAAGAAAGGAAGTTCTGACAACATAATTAAAAGTAGATCTAGAAGTAAAGTCTGGTGTTGGAGTGGCTTCTTTAATTTTTTTCTCCTCCAGCAATAGTTTTGCTCAAAATGATATACATGTGGATGCACATAGGAGCATACACACACCTTTGATGAATGACAACAGCAATCTGTGAGCCAACTTGCTTAGCAATCCCAAAGCTACTTGTTGCTTTCAAGATTTAGAAAAGACACATGGAAGGCATGTCATGACTAGATTGAGCCTTGGTTGAGGAAGATCTGGTTTGACCATTCCTTTCTCTACTGGAAAATACTTTCTGGTCTTTCTTCACAGACTCTTCATACGTCACTAAAATATTAATTCTGCATCACCAGTGCTCTTTACTCAGAGGGATGGGAAGAAGCTGTTATGCTAAATACCTGAAAATTGTGTGTGTGTGTGTGTGTGTTTGCTACTAAAAATGGAGATCAAACACCTTTTAAAAAAAGAAATCTCCTCCCATTTCACATGCCCAGACAGTTCTGGCTCAGTACCTGTTGAAGAAAGTATGCTAATACTTACAGTTTCAGAGTAAAAGCAGCAGTATAAACGAAAGCTAACTTCGTCATGCCCTTCTCCTGCCTAAACATGCATAGACAAAAAAGCAAGACCCTGATAAAATCTGGGTCCCAACTAAACAATCAATGAAAAGGAATTCATTAATTCTGTCACAGGAGTTCCAGTTTTTTAATGTTAGAGGATCTTAATAAAAGCAAGTATGATCTTAGTACATGACTCAAAAATGAGGTGTTGTTTCCACTGATGGCTACTGCAACAACAGATGGGAGAAATTGCAACAACCTCCACCACACACACAAGATGGAGGACGAAGGACACACAACAGATGGAAGGCAGAAATTGCAACAACCTCCACCACACACACAAGATGGAGGATGAAGAACACACAACAGATGGAAGGCAGAAATTGCAACAACCTCCGCCACACACACAAGATGGAGGACGAAGGACACACAACAGATGGAAGGCAGAAATTGCAACAACCTCCACCACACACAAAAGATGGAGGACGAAGGGCACACAACAGATGGAAGGCAGAAATTGCAACAACCTCCACCACACATACAAGATGGAGGACGAAGGACACACAACAAGTTCTGGCCCAAGGCAAGGCCATGAGGGGATCAGAGACACACACCCCCTCACTCACACAAGGCCAGGCAGTGGAAAGCCACCACTGTATTTTATATTTTTGCCTTTGCTGCCTCCAATTATTTATTTAGGTTTCTTTTACTGCCACCTTTTTATTATTTCATAGGCCACCTCCTGCAATGGGATATTTAAAAAGCCACACAAAGACTTCAGTTGGAATAAAACAGGAATATGTTGAACAGTCAGTATGCATGATATTTCAAATAACGTGTAGGCTTTACTTCTTATAGAGGATGGTACTTTTATCTTGAGTTTCTTAAAACAAAGTCCCACACACAGGAATCCAAACAGGATCTTTTAAATCTTTTGAATCTCCCTTCCTCCCACAGCACTCTATTCTCTATAGAGGCCTATTAACTATTATCCTCAAAGAGGTATCTTCCATATAACAAACAGTTTCCAAATCTCTCTCTCTCTCTCCTTCCTTCCTTCCTTCCTTCCTTCCTTCCTTCCTTCCTTCCAGGCATGTAGCGGGGGGGGGGGGGGGGGGGGGGAGCTCAGGGGGCTTCAGCCCTCCCCCCCCCCGAAATATAATTTGAGCCCATTGCTCCAAGTCCTAGTTTCCAAGGCAGCAGAAAACATGCCTGCTTCCTCTTCCTTATGACAGCCTTTCAAATATTTAATAGTGATTGAACTAGCAAGACATGATCAAATTTCAAAGAGTAACTTGGTGGCATCTTATTAGTTAAATCACCAATAAAGTAGATCCATTATTGAATAGAGAGTCAATATATAGGTAAATCCTATTGATTTATCTGTCCTATTGATGGAGTAGGTCCTCTACTTGGGAATAACAATATGGCTTACATCTGTTTACCTTATTCCTCCTGCTATGTGCTTTTCTTTATTTTTTCAAAAGCTGAGATTTTTTGTACTCTTTGGTTGGTCTAATATAGAAACTACCACAATATGGACTTTGGAATTTACTTCAGAGTTAACAAGGCCGTATTTATATTCAAATTCTTGTGATATTTTACAATTCAACTAGATCCACATCTAGTTTAAAATGTAAATAAACTACCACGATTTCTTGCTTGATCTAAGTTTGAGAGTATGCCCTATAGGGAAGTTAACGCTTCTTATTCCATCCAGGAAGTCTTGGTGAAAATATCTTTCCCCTAAATCTGTTTTAATTCCAGAAGTATACTTCTAAAGAAAAACAACATTCAAGATAGCAGTGTGTGTACATGTGAACCTAATTTTCCTCTCTAAATTTAAAATTTTGCAATGGTTGAGAAGGACATGTGAGTTTAAAGAAGAATTATGGTGGGTTTAGAGTAAGAGCTAGGACGAGCACAAAAAAAGCAAATGAACTGCACTTCTAGTCTTCAGCTTAATGTTTGCTTCCTTCTTAGCCAATCCTACTTGCTCTTATGAAAGGCGTTTTAAACTCCCACAGGAAATATATCTTTGCATCTTTGTGGGGGAAAAATGGCCTCAGAGGACCAATTTCCAACTCACCTGCAATTAGAGATGTGTTTTGAGCGATTTTGCTTCCCTTTGTTTTGATACTGTCCGTATTTTTGTAATTCAAATACAATCCAGAATTTTCTCACCTCTTACCTTTCCACTGTCTCTTCCTTCCCTTAACAATCTTCTCCCCTTCCCAGCCCTCATTGCTCCATGCCATTTTGCTTTCTTTCTATTCCTATCTCCATCTCTTTCTTCTCTTTCTACTCTTCTTTCCCAACCACTACAGCAGGTAGCAATTAGTGTTAGGGGGAAAAAAAATCAATTATGTAATTAGGCTGGGATGCAGGAGAAGGTGGCAGAACATGGGGGAAAGGTCTCTTCTCCAGCTGCAAAAATGTCCCCCTATGAGACAATGGACGATAAGACATAAGGAAGGCTGAGCAAAGATAGACGCTTTTGAACTATTCAAATTCTGAGAGTGCCTTGGCCTGCAGGAAGATCAATCTAGTCCGTACTCCAAGAAATAAAGCCCAACTGCTTGCAGGAGGGAAGGATATTAGAGGCAAAGACGAAGTACTTTGGCCACATAATGAGAAGACAGGAAAGCTTGGAGAAGATAATGATGCTGGGGAAAATGAAAGGAAAAAGGAAGAGGGACCAACCAAGGGCAAGATGCGTGGATGGTATCCTTGAAGTGACTGGCTTGACCTTGAAGGAGCTGGGGGTGGACACGATGGACAGGAAGCTCTGATGTGGAATGGTCCATAAGGTCACAAAGAGTCAGAAACAACTGAACGAATAAACAACAAATGAGACAATGGAGCTTTTGGGACAGAGAGGTTCTGCCTACAAAAATAAGGCCTCCCCACAACTCCTGGCTAAACTGCTGACTAAAAGTTCAGTGGTTTGAATCCGGGGAGCAGGGTGAGCTCTTAATGGGTTCTCCACCCCTGCGGAGGTTAGAGGATGCAGTGAGTCTAAACCTGGTCGGTCTATGGCAACGGAGTGATCATCAGCTCCTCCACACTGCCACCATTCTCCCATCCCTGACAGAAAACCAAGTCTAAGGTGTGGCCAGCACTGTGGGTAGGGTCAGATACCTGTTGGGACAGCCCCATGGTCGCCATAGCAGACATGAAGTCTTGAGCCGCTCCTGATAGGATGGAATCAGCATGGATGTTGAAGTCCCCCAGCACAATGAGCCACTGGGAATCTAACGCTAGGCTCGAGACCACCCTGGCTAGCTCAGGTAAGGAGACTGTAGTGCAGCAGGGTGGACGGTACACTAGCAGAATCCCTATTCTGTCCCGTTCACCTACCCTCAAGTGGACACATTCAAAATTGGTTGACTGAAGAATGGGGTACCTGATCAGGGAGATGGAATCCTTATAGACCACCGCAACCCAGCCTCCCCGCCCTCCAGATCTCGGCTGGTGCTGCACGGAGAAACCTGGTGGACAAAGCTGGGTCAGATTTATACCTCCAGCCTCATCCAACCAGGTCTCTGTTATGAATGCCAGATCTGCTCGTTCATCCAGGATTAAATCCTGGATGAAAGCTCTCTTACCGTTGACAGATCTGGCATTCAACAGCACCATCCTTAATCCAGAGGGACCGCCATCCTGGGTAATCAGAATTACCGTGCCAGGAGACCGTTTTAGAGCTACTAATGTTCTTCCACAATCCCTAGGCCAAATTGATGGTCTCCCTTTCCTGCATCTTCCCCTCCCCATTATTACTTCTATAGGGGCCCTCTGGACAATGGAACTCCCCCCTCCCCCATTGTGTTCAGTTCCCTCATTTCCAACCCATGGCTTAACAATAACTGCTTAGTTTGATGATGTTTCCTCTAACAATAGTCCTCCCTTCCCTTTAGTTCCCACCCCCATCCTTTCTGGACTGCTCTAGCCCTCCCTGAACCTCTCTTTCCCCACAAAATATAATTAAAATTTATATAAATAGAGGTTGGGTAGCAGCATGGGGGGGGGGGGCAGAATTGCTCCTCAGAGACTCCATAAAGTGCAGGCAGGTGATAAAGACTATATAAAGTCTATAAAGTGCAGTCAATATAGAGTCTATAAGTGCTAGTGGGATCTGCAGTTGTTAAAGTGCAATTCTCTCCTCTAGGAAAGAATGCTTCTAGAACTTAGCCATGTAACCCGAAAAATCTACAACAACCCAGTGATTCCGGCCATGAAAGCCTTCGACAAAAACTACTCCTAATAGCAAGGGGGGAGTTCAAAATCCCTGGGGGACAAATTAGATCCAAGTTTCAGTTGCTCATATCTGGAAGCTTCTCTACCCTGATTTAGGTAGGCCTTGTGAAACAGAAAGTTGCTATACATTGACCTCACTATCCACCATGACTCATCTGAACCATTGGTTCAAACCGGGACTGTGGCACAGCTGTGGTCAGATGCATTAAGATGACTACTGACCAAAAGGTCATGAGTTCGAAGCCAGCCCGGGTCAGAGTGAGCTTCCGACCAATTTGTGTAGCTTATTGTCGACCTTTGCAGCCCGAAAGACAGTTGCATCTGTCAAGTATGAAATTTAGGTACCACTTATGTGGGGAGGCTAATTTAACTAATTTCCAAGGCCATAAAAATCTCCAGCAAGCATGCGGGGAATGAGGAAGTACTTCATCGGTGTTGCAGATGGACGGTGAAGCAACAGCTCCCCTAGTGGCCAGAAAAAGTTGGAATGTTAAATAGCCTCTGACTGTCTATATATGTTGTGTATCTATGGCATTGAATGTTTGCCATGTATATGTACATTGTAATCCGACCTGAGTCCTCTGCGGGGTGAGAAGGTCGGAATAGAAATACTGTAAATAAATAAATAAATAAACTTTATCGAGAGTGTGTTTGTGAATCAGGAAACTGGATTTCCAAGGTAATCAAATGCCATTAGCACTTTCTTCCTGGTTCATATTTTTTTATCATATAAGAGCCTTCAGACAGACGGGTGTGGCTGCATTAAAGGTGAGCAGTGGCTCAAATGTGAAAACAAGGCAGAAGCTTTCAACATTCAGATTTTCACAGGACATAACGAAACAAAGAACACACCTTTCAAAGAAATGTGGAGAGACAAGCTGCAGAGAGCGGGGGGGGGGGGGGGGGAGATTTGGGCAGGGTCCTTTCTGTCCCTTTCATTTTGTTAGCAAAATGATATATTCCAGGGTGGAAATGGGGAGACAGACAGAAGCACAATCCACTGTTTATTTCTCAAGGTGTTAATCAAAGCTGGAGAGATGCAATCCAAATAACACAGCAGTAAGTTTTCCCTTAAGTTTTCTGCGACCTCAGTGTTGCTGCTATGCTACAGGATGTTTTAAAGAGCACATAAAGGAAGAGAATAGCTAAAAGGAATATTGGGTTGTTGTAGGTTTTTTCGGGCTATATGGCCATGGTCTAGAGGCATTCTCTCCTGATGTTTCGCCTGCATCTATGGCAAGCATCCTCAGAGGTTGTGTCCAAGGAATATTATTCATAACATCTGAGGGTGATAAAGTTTCACTTTTGTTTCATGGCCAGTGGCACACCTCTTGGTATTATTTACACAGATGACATCTGTTCCACTGGTAATTACTGAACTATTTTGTCAAATACTGTACTATACATCCACATTTATTTTCTCTTTATAAAAACAGAGTTTCCTTTGCTACAGAGGAAGAAAAGTGGCAGACCACACTACCGGTGAATTGGTTCAATAAGAAAGCTTGCAAGCCTTATGCAGGGCAAGTTGATAACCAGAGAGATCTCATTCAAAACACTGTCATAACTTAGCCTGACAGCAAACAATGTTTCAGTATTCTGTACAAGGTTGCACTAAACATCAAAGTTACTAAAGATTTTACCATCATCAAAACTGATTTCTTTGTTGGAAATATTACCTAGTTCTACTTTCTTTATCAATAAATATATGCAACTAATGTTCCGCCTCATTTGCTTCCACATGTTAAATGCATGATATTCCTATCATTATTATTTGAAACACAACAAGATGAGTCCACAGCAGACACTCTGCTGGCTGTTGAATTGGATCACACGTCGGACACTTCCCAAGTGTCTAGGACTGTGTGATGTATCGGCGAATAATGCGTGCAGATCCCAGTAAGGTGCCTTATTATTATTATTATTATTATTATTATTATTATTATTATTATTGTAAAGGTAAAAGTTTCCCTTTGACATTAAGTCTAGTTGTATCTGATTCTGGGTGGTGGTGCTCATCTCCATTTCTAAGCCGAAGAGCTGGCGTAGTCCATAGACACCTCCAAGGCCATGTGGCCAGCATGACTGCATGGAGTGCTGTTACCTTCCCGTCAAGGTGGTACCTATTGATCTACTCACACTTGCAAGTTTTCAAACTGCTAGATTGGCAGGAGCTGGGGATAACAGTATGAGCTTACGCTGTCTCGCAGATTCAAACTGCTGACCTGGTCAACTGCTCAGCAGCTTAATTCAGTGCACTGCTGCAGCCCCAAATATGTAAATACTGCAGGGTGAGAAGAGTGGAATATAAATGTTTTAAATAAATAAATAAATAAATTTATATCCCACTTTATCTCCCCCAAAGGGTACTTAAAGCGGCTTAACATAAAGGCATAATCATAACCATTAAAAATATACAAATATATGAACATTAAAACATGGTTAAAACTAAACAAGATTTTAAAAATCCTAGTTAAAAGCTGTTAAAACATACTCAAAGTTAAAAATCACAGCATGCCATGGGTGCACCGTTTGCATCCATGCCATTCTACTGGGAACCTTCATCTCTGCACATTATTGCTGTTGTTCATATTTGTGGAATGAGACCCAAAGCTCAATGTAAGCATCATTTTCATATAATAAATAGTATTTATAACTTCTGTTTTATGTTGTCTCACAAGTTGACAAATGTTTTGCAAGCTGTCCTCTAAATGGATATTTGCTGGTAAGGAATAGAAAGGGCCTAAGCGACTAAGGGGGGAAAGGAAAAGGCGTGAGGCCAGGAATTGTGGGAGTTGAAGTCCAAAACACCTGGAGGGACGAAGTTTGCCCATGCCTGTTCTATAGGCACACTTACTTACATAGGCAATCCCTCATTGTCTGAGTAAGATTGTCTTCCAAATGCGGTGTCCTGGCAGTGGGTACGTAGTTGACTGTGGAGCCCTATTCATCAGTTTCCAGGTGGAAGGCAGTCCCAGTCGGGGTTGGCTTGATGCACCTTCCTCTTGGCACATTTCTCTCTTTCACCCTCCATTTGTGCCTCTTCAAATTCTACTGCACTGCTGGTCACAGCTGGCCTCCAGCTAGAGTGCTCAAGGGCCAGTTCTCAGTTCTTGCAGAGCTCAGGCGGTGTTGCATTTCAGTCTCAATGTTGACGTTTGTGGAGAGGTGGCTGTCAAAGTAGTGGAAATGTTCAACATTTTTTAATGTTACACCATTAAGCTGTATTTCTGACATTCCAGACAGATTGGCTGTTGCCTGCTGGAAGAGCACTTTGGTTTTCTCGATGTTTAATGACAGGCTGAGCTTCTTGTATGCTTCTGCGAAGATGTTTAGAGTGGCTTGTAGGTCTTCTGAATGCGCACAGACGAAATTTTCATCAGCATATTGGAGTTCTATAACAGATATTGTAACCTTGGTTTTGGCTTTCATTCTGCTGAGGTTAAATAGCTTGCCATCTGTCAAATAGATGATTTCCACTCCAGTGGGAAGCTTCCCATCAACAAGATAAAGTATCATAGTGATGAAGATGGAAAATAAGGTTGGGGCAATAACATATCCCTGTTTGACACCTGATTCTACCTTAAATGGGTCACTTTGGGAGCCATCAGGTCATCGTGGAGGAGCCGCAGGATGTTCACAAATTTGTCAGGGCACCCAATTTTTTGGAGGATGGTCCATAGAGTGCTGTGATTCACTGTGTCAAATGCCTTTGGAAAGTCAATGAATAACATGTACAGAGGCTGATTTTGCTCCCTGCATTTTTATTGAAGCTGTCGTGCAGTGAAGATCATGTCCATTGTTCCTCTGGAGGGCCGGAAGCCATTCTGGGATTCTGGGAGGGTGTCTTCTGAGAGGGGTAGAAGGCGGTTTGCAAGGATTCTTGTGAGGATCTTCCCAGCGGAGGTTAGAAGGGAGATACTTCGATAGTTTCCGCAGTCTGTTCTTTCCCCCTTATTTGAAAAGGGTGATGATGATGGCATCATTAAAATCTGCTGGAATTTTCTCGGCCACCCACACTTTTCCAATTAGCTGGTGGAGTTGTGTCAACTCAGGTCCTCCCTCTTTAAATATTTCAGCAGGAATCCCATCAGGTCTGCTTTGTTATTTTTCTGTTGACTGATAGCATTGTTGACTTCATCCAAACTAGGCAGTGCTGCAAGCTCATCCCTGGTTTGTTGTTGCAGGATTTGTGAGAGAACCTCTTTGGCAACATTGGAGCTGCGATTCAGGAGGCTTTGGTAGTGTTCTTTCCAATGTAGTGTCATTTATTTTTTGTCCTTCAGAAGTTTGGTTCCATCTGATGAGCGTAGAGGGTTTATGCCATGGTTTCTTGGCCCATGGATGACCTTTGTGGCTTTGAAAAATCCCTGAGCATCATGGGTATCCATATAGGCACATGCATAATTAAGGCTACTGAGGGTTCACCCATCACAACAGCTTGCATATTCTCTCTAAAACATTGGTACAAACCATGGTTCTTGCTAGCCACATGTGATCTTCACGGTATGTGTGTATATGGATCAAGACCTTTTCAATGTTAGGTGAACTAAAACGCCTGCCTTCCCTCCCAAAATGCATTCACATTCAGTCTACTTTCTTGTTTAAGTAAGAAAATTGATCTTTACTTTTAAAAAATACACTGAGACAGAGAGATCAGATAGGTCTACTCCTAACGAAATGGGTTGAAGAGACACGAAGCCATACTTGTCCCTGCTACTCATTGGAGAAAGCCAAGATATCTCCTCCACATTGAAAGAGTGAAAGAAACTTAAGAAACAATGATAACACCAGTGACCCCAAGATTAGCAGTCTGGACCGCAATGAAGGACAGCATGGGTTGAGCAGACAATAGACAGCACAACATTCCTGCAGGAGGATTAACTCTCTATCAGCACACATCTCGAATTGCAAACCAAGATGTAACCTCTGTGACCTCCAACGATTCTTAGAGCAATCTTGGTTAGCATAAACAAAGTTCATGCTGATATCAATCTCATCAAGCAAACAGTAAACAAGATGATATATTCTATGCCAAAAGTAGGAGAACATTTAAGACAGAGCTTTTATAACCATGGTGTATCTCTTACATATAGTCTCAGGGAAAATTTCTACCAGACTACTAACTGGAGCTCGCTACAAGGAACATACCACACCCCTGCTGAAACAGCTCCACTGGCTTCCGATAAGTTTCCTGGCTCTGTTCAAGATCTAGGTTATTACCTATAAAACCCTATACACTTTAGGTCCAACCTATCTTCGTGACCGCATCTCTTTCTATGAACCGGTGCGGGCTCTGAGATTGACAGGGGAGGCCCTTCTCTCAGTCCCATTACCACCTCAAGCATGGTTGGTGGGGATGAGAGAGAGGGCCTTCTCTGTGGTGGCTCCCCAGCTCCCAAAAGATATTAGATCAACCCCCACCCTTCAATCCTTCCATTCCAGCCTGAAACCATGGATGTTAGTAGGCCAATTGGGCCCATGTGAATTTAACACTTGGCACATTTTGAATCGATGCCAGCTAGTTGAATCAATGGCAGCTCATTTTGTTTACTTATGTTTTAACATTTGTATTATTTTGATTTTATGTTACACACATTACAGAGGTTGTTGTTATAATTTTATGGGACTGTTTATACTTACACACTTTTTTTTTACTTGCTGTATGTCATATGTGCACCTTGGAGTGCTTTTGTAAGCCATCCAGAGTCCCTTCGGGGAGATGGTGGTGGGACCTATTGATCTACTCACATTTGCATGTTTTCAAACTGCTAGGTTGGCAGAAGCTAGGGCTAACAGCTGGAGCTCACGCTACTCCCTTGATTTGAACCATCGACCTTTCGGTCAGCAAATTCAGCAGCTCAGCTGTTTAACCTGCTGCGTCAACAGAAAGTTACTAATGAGAAAAAGCCATAGCTTCAATATCTCAAAATTTCTTAACAGAACTAAAATTACATTTAATCCAGCAAAAAATTGATGTTGTAGGTATATTGGACTGTATTATACCTTTGTAGAAAGAAACTGTCCACATCAGTTAGATGTTGGCAATGTATTACAGAAATGCTTCCCTGTAGCATATGGTGAGGGTTTATTATAACCTATTAATTTTGTGTTAGAAAAATCTTTGGCATCTGTAGATGCAAGTTTACTTTAAAATATATCCTTCCAATACGGAATGTTACTGATGGTTAATGTGGGTTTTACTTTTGCTAAAAGACTTTTAGTCCAGAGTTGGCAATACAAACATTCACCACCTCATTCATTCACCTCAATGGCCAGAAATTCTTACTGCTGTGGGCACATATGGACATGTATTTTTAGATATCAACAGCAAGAAAATGTGTTTTTGAAAGATAATATGCTTACTACCTCTGAGGATGCTTGCCATAGATGCAGGCGAAACGTCAGGAGAGAATGCCTCTAGACCATGACCATATAGCCCGAAAAAACCTACAACAACCCAGTGATTCTGGCCATGAAAGCCTTTGACAATACATAGTATTCTTATATTAATATAATATTTGTAATCACAATCTATGTATCCCTTTTCATCCTTTTTATTTTTTCCATTCTGCCTTTTCTTTGAAATTACACTTTAAAACATCTAATTAATAGAATATAAAAATATGGTAAATACATCCCCCCCTTCCTGGAATACTTAAAGAGTGGCATTTTTTTAAAAAAGGTTGTATAATATTAAAATTGTTGTTGTTTATTCGTTCATTTGCTTCTGTCTCTTAGTGACCTTATGGACCAGCCCACGCCAGAGCTCCCTGTTGGCTGTGTCCACCCCCAGCTCCTTCAAGCTCAAGCCAGTCACTTCAAGGATACCATCCATTCATCTAACCCTTGATTGGCCTCTCTTCCCTTTTCCTTCCATTTTCCCCAGCATCATTATCTTCTCCAAGCTTTCCTGTCTCCTCATTATGTGGCCAAAGTACTTCATCTTTGCCTCTGTATTGTATGTGTATGTTTTGGTATGCAGCTGTCCCTTTATGTTCTCTTGAAGTTGTAGGAGGGGCTGCAGACCACATGATCAGATCTGAGACTGCTCAGAGCTCAGACTCAATTTTAGACTTATCCTCTAATATCCTTCCCTCCAGTGAGCAGTTGGGCATTATTTCCTGAAGTATGGACTGGTTAGATCTTTTCGAGGTCCAAGGCACTCTCAATGTTTTCCTCCAGCACCACAGTTCAAAAGCATCTAACTTCCATCACTCTGCCTTCCTTATGGTCCAGCTCTCACATCCATAGGTTAATATGGGGAATACCATTGCTTTAATTATGTGGTCTCTACTCTTCACTATTTTATCATATTAAAACAAAACATGGACTTTCATATGTGGGATTTTTGTTTGGCATTTAGGGATTATATAATGTTTGCCAACACCAGAAGATAGAAAATTGGCAACTGGATTTGCTGTAGTTGCAAACATTTCACCACATTTACTGATTATCAGATGTGAGGATAGCTTTCTTATCTATTTAACTGGCTCCATGTAGGCTGAAAACCACTTATGAGGAACATCTCAATTTATCAATCTGCAATATGCAGGTGGCAATCTCAATGCACAATTGATTACACAATAGTGTCTTCGCTTTTATGAAGGTGTTTTGTCATATTTGGATTGGTTCCTTGTCTCCAAATGTAAATCAAAAGTGGCCCGGAAAGGTTTGATATCTGTCAACCAATCTGTCAGATTAGCAGTTGAACAAGTCTTTGAGACTGGTTGGGATCTGCTTATTACAGTCTTGGGAAATAAATACACCTTAAGTGGAGTGCCAAATCAGCTCTTATGCCAATAATATTCAAATAACATGACCTGATCTACAGGATTATTATCAATGCAAGCCAAGTAATCAGTGAACTATGCTGAACATTGAAAATTGCATACAACGTATTCTACAAATCTGTCAAGTAGATGTGTTTTTGTCAGTACCGTATTCTTGTTCAATGATCTTTTCATGTGATTAAAGCAGTATTATTTATTATTATTATTTATTTCTTGCACTTATTGACCGCCACTCTCAGCCCTAGGGGCGACTCGTGGCGGTGAACAACAACATAGAAAGACAGCATACACAAAGATCCACAATACAACAAACTACTACTACGACATATACTTATACTAAAAATCCGCTTCGTCTAATCCTGGGGTCATAGCCAAGTTCGTAGTCATAGTCCATTCTAACGTCGTTCCACAGATACACTTAGTTGAAGGCCTGCTCGAAGAGCCATGTTTTCAGGCTCCTACGAAAGGCCATCAAGGAGGGCGCCTGTCTGACTTCAGCAGGGAGGGTGTTCCACAGCCGGGGGGCCACCACCGAGAAGGCCCGTTCCCTCGTCCCCGCCAAACGTGCCTGTGAGGCAGGCGGGACCGCGAGAAGGGCCTCCCCGGATGATCTCAAGGTCCTCGTGGGCTCATAGGCCGAGATGCGGTCAGAAGGTATTTTGGGCCGGAACCGTTTAGGGCTTTGTAGGCCAACACCAGCACCTTGAATTGGGCCCGGTAGCAGATCGGCAGCCAGTGGAGCTGGAACAACAAGGGCGTTGTATGCTCTCTGCGCCCTGCTCCTGTTAACAACATGGCTGCCGCGCGTTGGACTAGCTGAAGCTTCCGGGCCGTCTTCAAGGGCAGCCCCACGTAGAGAGCGTTGCAGTAGTCAAGACGGGATGTGACCAAAGCGTGTACCACCGTGGCCAAGTCAGACTTCCCAAGATACGGGCGCAGCTGGCGCACGAGCCTAAGCTGTGCAAATGCTCCCCTGGTCACCGCTGAAACCTGGGGCTCCAGGCTCAGCGATGAATCCAGGGTCACACCCAAGCTGCGAACCTGCGCCTTCAAGGGGAGTGCGACCCCGTCCAGCACAGGCTGTAACCCTATACCCTGCTCGGCCTTGCGACTGACCAGGAGTACCTCTGTCTTGAGGCACATTAATAAAGTGCTGGATCTAAAGTGCTCTATTTAACAATAATAAAGTGCGGCACAGAGGGGGCGGGGACGGGATATAAGTGCTGGTGCAATCTAGCAGCGAATAGCAGGCGCCTAAGTGCTCTGTTCAGTTCTTATCACATTGGCGACAGATAACCACAGATGACCACCAGGAATGGACTAGTTGGTAATATACGATCACCCCCTTATGGGTATGGGCCCCTTATGGGTATGGGTATTGCAACATGAAAGGAGTAGTGCTGATTTTCCTAAATTTGTCTATAATACATCCTTGGGATTTTCACATGCTTCTTGCTCAAATCACTTTGCATAAAAGTATCTTAATTTCAGGTTCCTAAAAGCTTATCTTGCACAATCACTTCAAGTATTTTTAGTTCTACAGTGTGGTTGTAGCAATTCCCTAAGGTGTCTTGCAATAACAACAGCAAAAAGGAAATAGTTGTAATTTGAACTTTGCTACATGCACACAAACAATCTATAGCAGGCATGGGCCAACTTGGTTCCTTCTTCCAGGTGTTTTGGACTTCAACTCCCACCATTCCTAACAGCCTCGGGCCCTTTCCTTTCCTCCCTCAGACGCTTAAATGGTGGGAGTCCAAAACACCTGGAGGGCCCAAGTTGGCCCATGCCTGATCTATAGTGTACAAACAGAACTGAGAGTCACTCAAAGCCAGAGGGCCAGAAAAACAAATCTAAAGATAGATATACTGTATTTGAGACAAAAAAAACACCCTCAAAATAAAAATCTAAGAATTAGGATCTTTGCTCTCTAAATAGGACACAAACAACACACGTCAAAGCTCAGCATTGTAAATTGCAATTCTTTCATTGATTGTGTAGAATTCCATGTGGCATTCACTCCACCAGAACTGACACAAAAATCCACTCTCCTTGAAATGGAATGTGAAACTAGTATTGTCGACTGATAACGTGCCTTGTCTTGTCTTATGACAAAAGAAAATGATTTTAAAAGAGAAGAAGAGAACTGCTGTATCAAGCAAAGCTCTATCTATATAGATACTATCAAATTCCACATTTACATGATTCAGGGAAACCCAGAAGTAGCCCAAGGGGGGTGGGAAATATTTCCCTGTTCAAAATTGCAACCTTCTTCAAGCCTCCACTAGTAATTTGTTTGCATATGATTCTGTTTTGCTTACTGCATAGTATATGTATGTTTTGGTATGCAGTTTTCCCTTTACTCTATGTTTTCTTGAGGTTATGGGAGGGGCTGCAGACCACATGATCAGATCTGAGACTGCTCAGACTCCATTTTAGAGGACAGACTCCTTTGGACTCTCAGAATAGATAGACTTTATTAGACTCTCAAAATGAAAACATGTTGCTGTTGATTGTAAGAAAGATGCCCTGTGTTATCTGCACAAAGAAACTACTTCAAATCTATCTGTAACTGGATTGACAAGTTATGTACCTGTATGCTGAATACATGAAGGTTGTGAGTAAACGAAATATGTTACTTTTAATAAAGTCTACTTTATTGTCTCTAAAGAGCATTATATAGAAACAAGATGTTTTATAGGAGAGTAGATATATTTTTGGGCACTGAAAAAAAAACACTTCTGAAGAACGGCTATATTTTATGTGTTGGTATAATCTCTTTTCCTAACAGATCAGAGAGGACTAGATTATCAGTCTAATAGCTGAAAATCAAATTGCCTTACATATGTACCACTGAAGACTTATATACCACTGAAGAGAAGATTTTACTCATATGAGTTTTTTAGCTCTTCTCTGGAAGATCATACTTTTACAAAAGGTTATGATTTTCAAATCAATGTGAATGCCATTTTTCTCCAAAAGGTTATGGAGATTCTGGTTTTCCAAAATCCCTACTATTTGCTTTCCAGCAACAACTATTTTTAAAATCTGCTACCTTGGAACATGGAAGGTATTGAACGGACATGTCAATAATTGTTGATATGTCTGTTTTTGATAGATTTGTCAGATTATATTTTACAGCTATCTAAATGTCATCCACTATGGCAGTAAAAGTCCATAGGTTAATTGTGTGCTGCATAGAAGAGCACCTTTGTCCTGAATCTACTACTCAATCAATTTCACCAGGAAATCCTCATCAGTATACAGGCTGCCTAGGACTCATAAGAACTATAGTTCCCCAATAGGTTCTCTAGTCCTGTGCTATCAAAAATCCCTGTTGTCTCTTTCTAAGTTAAAGATCCCATACTCTTTGAAATTTCACAGATGAAAACCAAGATACATGATTCTCTGGAGCTGACAGATGGAAGCTCACCTTGCCCCCAGATTCAAACCCTGACCTTTTGGTCAGCAGTCCTGCCTGTGCAAGGGCTCCTTATCCTCTGAAGATGCCATCCCAGATGCAGGTGAAATATCAGGAGAACATGCTGCTAGAACATGGCCATACAGCTCGGAAACCACACAACACCCCAAGATACATGTAGCCAAACTATATCAAAGTGCGACCAGATGGCATACATAATTAATGAAGGATAACACACCAGGTTGCCTTTGCCTGAGCCTACTGGGAAGGGCCGCCCTCCTCTCCACCCTGCAAAGTTAATGAAATTCAAACTACTTCTACATTTTGAACTCCGTTTGCACCATCTGAAGTAAACTGAAGATGAAAGGGAAACATTGGAATAGAAAAGAGAAACTGGGGCAATTTAAAAGCAGCTGAAAGAGTGGGATGAAAGAGGATTAATCAAAGATTCATACATTTGCAAGAAACCACAAGGGCCATTCAAGCCAACCACATTCTGCCATGCAAGAACACAAAATCAAAACACTCTCGACAGATGGACATCCAACATCTGTTTTAAAAATCTCCACAGAAGGAGACTCCGCCATGCTTCGAGGCAGAGCATATTCTACTGCCAAACAGCTCCATGTTCTTAGTAGGGAAGATGGCTTATTTCCTGATTCTTTTGTGTGGCCTTTCCTGCACTTTTCCCTGGTCTTCAGTATCTTTTTGAAGACGGGGAGACCACACAGAGAGTGCTATACCATGGACAGGCACCTATGATTCCTCTCATCTCTTTGTTAATGACTACTGTTACTTCTACCCTTCCAGAAATTTCAGACAGGTTCTTTATTGCACTACAGTTTGGATAAAAATATCTGTATGCCTGCTGGAAGTCCAGGAGAATTAGCAGCATTGAGAAGAGGAGCTTTGGTGAGCAAATCAAACTGATAATGTGGATCCTATTATATAGGTTTACAATTAACTGTACATTTTATAAAGCCCTGGAACCAAACCTTAGCAATACCAAGGGCCCACTTTCTGTTATATTAGAGTCAAACAGTGCTCCCTGAGAAAAATATGAAAAATAATTTAGGATGAATTACATAGTTGCCCTCTTTCAGCCATTCTAGGTCAGTGGTTCCCAACCTGTGGTCCATGGACTACCAGTGGTCCCCAAAAAACTAAAATATGGTCCATGGCCTCAACATTACTACTCTGTTTCAACTAGAGCGACTGGTCTCGTGAAACCCTCTTATAGTGCCGAGGCCATGGGGATGTCGGGAGGGGAGACGCTGACTACTCACAAAAAGTGCAACAACAAGCTTTCTGTCTGCTGCTTCTCCTCCTTCTCCCTCCCCATGAGAGGAGCTGTTCCATGTGGCATTTGCAATCGGGGGCACCATGGCGTCTTCAATTTTAGGCCCGTTCATGTGTTATTTGGGGTGCTGATTCAGAAAATTGCATTGGATAGACCACATCAGCTCTAGGTCATCAAATAGGGTTTTCTGTGGGTGAGCAGATGGTGACTACTGGATGGCATATGTTCTGTATCGGAAACTAGAGCTGATGTGGTCTATCCAAGGCAATTTTCTGACTCAGCTCCCCAAATACCCAAACTGAATCTAAAGTTGACCAAAAACTGATCCATAACCCTTTTGGTACTAATGTTGGAGCATGGTCTTGGGTCAAAGTGGTCCCTGGTCAAAAAAAAAGGTTGGGAAGCACTGTCCTAGGTAAAGAATGGTAAAGGATGGTTTCTTTCTCCTTTAAAGAACCCATTAAAATTATCTCAATACAAAATTGTTCATGTGATCAGAATTAGAAATAGGTGACAGAGCTTATGAATTAATCTAGAGCGAAAATTTGAAGTGTCTGTCTACTCAAGATGTAAACACACCGAGTACAGCTCTAAGTGCCATCTATACCTCTAGAGAAATTTGAACAGAGAGTTTTCTGTTACAAATGCAAACACATAAATGGAAATAATGATCTGTCGTAAGTCTGCTTCCAGCCCTGGAAAACTACTGGAGGGGTGGGCGGATCAGCCTTTGGGTTTTAGAACAACGCATGTTGATGGAGTCTATTGCATCAGCAAAAGCAACAAGAGAAACTCTGGCTGACACCCAATTATGTGCTGTCACTGGGTTTCCCACCTGGGAGACTGCGCAGAGAGATTTTAAAAATATATCCAGAGAATGAAAAACATTTTGGAACATCATTCCCAAGGCTCTGTCCCCATCAGCTTAACTGAAAAGAAAAACAACAACTAGATCTTGCTTTTACCTGAAAAAGGTGGACATCAGGCAGAACTAAAATAGTAAAATGAAAATAAATGACTTGTTTTTCATTCCTAAGAGTCAAAATAGATTTTATTGGTACTATGGTTGCCCTGGCAGTTTTCAAGGCTGCTTCCAGAAGCCACAAAAGGGGGGAGCAGCAAAAAAAAATAAACAAATCCAACCTTCAATTATAACCACAGAGATGGATTTTTCTTTAGTTTTATGTGGAGCTCATAACAGGACAGCATATATTGCATCTGAAAGTCAGAGAAGCTTTGGGGCCCTTCCACACAGCCACATAACCCTGAATATCAAGGCAGAAAATCCCACAAAATCTGCTTTGAACACGAATATCTGAATCCACACTGCCATATATTCCAGTTCAAAGTAGATAATGTGGGGTTTTATTCAGCTGTGTGGAAGGGACCTTACTTTCCTAAATTCAAATGTATTGTGTTGTGGTGTTTTTTCTTCTTCTATTTGAATAAATATGATGCAATCAACACATAAATCTCATTGACTTCCTGTGATTAATTTCACAAAACACTATATATTTTTGTGAGGACAGAAATACATTTAAATCCATTCCCTCTACAAATTGCAGCTTGATTAATGGGTGTATTTATTTTCTTTAACACATATTGATCTGTTTCTCTTAGGAAATTACAAACTGTCTCATCCTCCTAAAAATAACAATACAATGACTAATTTTCATTATCTGAATACATCCATGCCTACACATGCATCAAGAACGGGGAACAAAGATGCAGTAAAATATTCACAAAACATTTGGAGCATCTATTTCCATTACTTTTTGCATTATATATATTACATGTCTTTTTCACTTGCTGCTATAGCTAAATGCTACTCATTTCCATGTTTGATAATATATGTTCCAGAAGAACTAGAAATACAGATCCTTTTTCTAATCCAATGGCTCTCAATCTTCATAATGCTGCAACCCCTTAATACAGTTCCTCATATTGTGGTGACTCCCAACCATAACATTGTTTTTGTTACTACTTCATAACTGTGATTTTGCTACTGTTATGAATCGTAATGTAAATATCTGATACGCAGGATGTATTTTCATTCATTGGACCAAATTTGGCACAAATATCCGATACGCCCAAATTTGAATACTGATGAGGTTGGGGGGGGGATTGATTTTGTCATTTGGGAGTTGTGGTTCCTGGGATTTATAGTTCACCTACAGTCAAAAAGCATTCTGAACTCCACCAATGATTGAATTGAACCAAACTTGACAAAAAGTACTCCCATGACCAACAGAAAATATTGGAAGGGTCTGGTGGGCATTGACCTTGGGTTTGGGAGTTGTAGTTCACCTATATCCAGAGAGCACTGTGGACTCAAACAATAATGGATCTGGGCCGAACTTGGCACAAATACTCAATATGCCAAAGTGTGAACACTGGTGGAGTTTGGGGGAAATAGACCTTGACATTTGGGAGTTATAGTTGCTGGGATTTATAGTTCACTTACAATCAAATAGCATTCTGAACCCCACCGATGAAAGAATTGGGCCAAGCTTCCCACACATAACCCCCATGACCAACAGAAAATACTATGTTTTTGATTGTATTTGGCGACTCCTCTGATACCCCCTCCTCTGATACCCCCAGGGGTCCCGATCCCCAGGTTTAGAAACACTGCTCTAACCAATCTTAATTAACTCCAGATTTGAAGGCATTCCTTTCCCACACTGTCTTCATTTTTGAGCATTTGAATATTTGAAAGTTGAATTCACTGTAAATAATATTAATTTATAAAACACAAAAGAACTTAAACCTTTTTAAATGTTCAAAAATAATTTTAATCCCACAAAAGTCAATAGAAATGGTTCCTAGGGAGGAAATGTTTGCAGGCACATATATTTCCAGCAAGCATTTGAAGATGCTCTCTTTCTGAAGAGCTATGAGACTCTTTGTTTTTGTTTTTTTATTGAATGGGCACATCAAAAATTGAGGTACTGTATTATAAATTTAGATAATAGGGTCATTCCATACCAAGTGGTCTAAAATTTTAAAAAGTTCCCACATGATGTTCTTCTCCACTTTTGTTCACATTTTAGCTGTAGCACCAGTCAGGTATTAAACTAAGTTTCCCAAAATTTGAGGTTGCTGATCTAGACCCCCTTATCTGAAGGATATCGGTCAGGGTGCAGATGAAGAAAATTCAATTTTTGGGGTCTAATAAAATTGAAACTAAATGTGTAAGAATGGGTAGAAATCCTGTACAGTTTTTTTTTTTTGCTGATTCCAATGAAATTAATTTTAACATTATGGATGCAAAATCCAGTCAAACAAGTTGACTCAAAGTGTGCATGAAAATGTGTCGAGACTCATCGTGACAAATATTCACACTGCAAAAATTTCCATGCAAATGAAGGCAAGGACTGGAAATGTTGATCAAGCATTATGCTTGTGCTGGACATAATAATGCCAGATTTGCAACTATCCAGCATCTATAGCTGCCCTGCAGGATCTCTTCACTGTCAGCGCAAATGGTAAAATCTACCAAAGTTCAAAGCCAATATACTAAAAAAGAGTCTACTTGAATGTGTTTGTGAATAGTATCACCTGAAAGAGAAAATGTTGCTCTACAAGACTCAGGCATGTAGCCGGGGGGGGGGGGGGGGGGGGTTGAGGGGTTCCCCCCCCCCGAAATTCTCATGGTGGTTTGCAAAAGGCCTTACTGGTGCATTATTTAAACTGTTATGTTTATTCATATCATGATCTGATCACCATACTCAATATATCCCATATGCATGGGGGTACTGGGGTAATGATACAAAAGGTTTGCTAGGGTAGACCCTCTTTCACTCAGACTCACCCCCCCCCCCCCCCCCCCCCCCCCCCCCCCCCCCCCCCCCCCCCGAATCGAAATCCTGGCTACGGGCCTGACAAGACTGATATGTTTTTGTTTTGCAATGTAACCATTACGTATCCATTTACTTGCATCAAAGTATGGTATATTTTGTGTATTTAGTCATTATGCTTTATGCACCCTTATGGTCCTGATAGTTCATTTTATTGGCTACTAAGATGCGATACTTACACAAACCCTATTTTTAAAAGATTACAATTAGAAAATGCATTTGATTGCAGCCAGTTCCCGAGTTACAAACATCAGACTTACAAACAACTTACAGATAAGAATGTGGGTGAGACAACAGGAAGAGAGAGAACTCTACCCTTCAGAAAGGGAAATTCACTTTTGAAAGAGTTATCATGGGGAAAAGGTGTTTCTACTGAAGCTCTATTACCAATCCTTGTTTCCCCAACAAGCAAACAGAAGGAAGAGATTTACAGCAGGTGAAAGAAAGGGAATTAAAACCAAAAAGAAAAAGAGAAAAGTAAACTCATGGATTAAAAGGGGGGTGGAATCAAATTCCTAACCAAAACCAAAGAAGGAAGACCGATACCACACTTTTTGCTAACAATAGTGCAACCCGTGTATATCTCAGACCAAAAAAGGAGACAGTATTTAAGATAGTGGGAAGAAGAGGGAAACCGAACCAGGAAAGTTAACAACAACATAGGAAAAACCACAAAGCATGAATTCTGCAGTGCTGTAGTCTGAAGCAGCAAACACTGAGGTTGCTCAGTATTTTTACACTCTTAATGGCTTTTCCTGTGGAGTACTGATGCTGGCCACTGCTTGAGACACTTTGAAGAGTGGGAGGAGGGAGGGGAAGAGATGGCTTGGGTTGTCTCCAGTAGTCACCCTATAGCAGCCTGCAGAAGCAAGAGCCGACAACACATAGCAATTATATTCAAATCAGCACTCTTACCCTGAGATTCCACCACCCACTGTAACAGAGGGGCAGCCGGGATGCTTAGATCTGAGTAAGCATGCATAGAACTGTGCTGCATCTTACTACAACTGTGGTATTTTAAAGCAGGGCAATGTAGGGTGACCTAAATGGGCCCAAAGTGGCATATTGCACCCCCAGAAACATCTTTCAGTTTCATCTCCATGGCATGTTTTTGGCCAGGAGAAAAAAAAAGAAAGAAACCAGAATTGATGCAAAGGGGTTTCTGGAGAAGTAGTTTGACACAACGGTGAAGGTGGGGGACGATTCAAACTGGGGTGGACAAGCAGTATGGCTCACCATGACATAGGGAACAAAATACTGTACTCTTAGACTATTATATTTGCCTACATCTGTGTTAGAGCAAGGGTTGTAAGGCCACTTTTGTGTATGTACGTGTGTGCACATGTGTATATTATTCATATATATCATAAAATGCTGGCACTGTCTAGCTTTTGCTCAAATGCAAAATTATGAAGGATAGCCAATAATATAAAACTGATGCATATACAATAGAAGTGAGCCTATTCACTTCAGTCCAACAGGTGCTTCCTGAGGTTGTGGTAATTGAACAGCAGCTACAAACTCACAAATAATCAAATCTATGAAATAGAAACCTGTGAATGCCGTGTGTGTGTGTGTGTGTGTGTGTGTGATGGTATTACCTAATCTCTATAGAAAGTTATGCAACAACATCTTTTAAAAGAGCCTATTATCCGCTGTGAAAGAAAACAGAAAATGCATTTTCTAAAAGGATGCCTGTCTATTCAAGAATGTATTTGGTTTTTTTTTTCAGAGTCCACCTGAACAATTTATTAGTATGCCTTTTTTTTAACAAGTTTAGCAAAAGAATCCCAGGATTTTCCCTCCTGTGTGTTTTCGCCTAGCTTCCTCGTGGTCCATGATGCCAGCTGAAGTTGTCAGCACAATGAATCCGAACTGACGCGAAGGTAGCAGGTTGTTCTGCCACTTTTCCAAATCTTTCAGCTGGACATCGAATCTGGGGCTGATCACACCACACTTGTTGAGTCTACCTGTGAGATTAACAACAATCTTTCCAGCTCTGTGGTCATCAATGATCTCAAATTCACCTATGTAACCATGCTTCACCATCACAGTTAAGAATTTTGCTTTTTTATTTGCAACTATTATATATTACTTTTCTTAGATACAAATGTATTAATACCAAATGGAATTGACAATCCACTGACTAAAACACATAATAATACTAATAAAGTTTATTTATATTCCACTTTATCTCCCCAGAGGGACTCAGAGCAGATTACAATACACACATGAGGCAAACATTCAATGCCTTTTACATACTATTTATTTATTTACTCTATTTGTATCCCACCTTTCTCTACCCCAAAGGGGACTCAAGGCAGCTTTACATATGGCAACTATTCAATGCCTTTGGACAGAAAACAGTTAAAATACACTAAAAAAAAAAATTAAATGCACATTAAAACATATACAACATTGCATTCACTATTAAAATCACGCTATCATCAGTCATAATCCAGGGCCATTCCAAAGATCAATTGCACATATTACGAGTCTATTATTGCATTATCGATTAATCTCCAAAGGTTTGGCCCCAGAACCAGGTTTTCACTTCCTTTCTGAAGGTGAGGAGGGAGGCAACATATGTGATGTTGTTATGGAGGGAGTTCCACAGCCAAGGGGCTACCACTGAGAAGGCCCTGTCTCTCGTTCCCACCAGACATGCCTGTGATGGAGGTGGGACTGAGAGCAGGGTCTCCCCAGACTATATTAAGCTCCGAGATGGTTCATGGGAGGGGATACATTCAGACAGGTAAGATGTACGAACAATGACAAAAAACACAGACAAAGGTAAAGGCTTTCCCCCTTTTTTTCCATCTCTGGAGTCTGGAGGCGATGCTCAACGCTGGCCATGGGAGGTACTCTTTTTTCCATTTTTCCATGCCAAGGAGCCTGCTGTCCATAGATATCTCTGATTGTGTTGCTAGCATGTTTGCATATCTGTATGAGGCACCCTTTTACCTTCCCACTGAGGTGGTACCTATTGATCTACTTGTATTGCATGCTTTCAAACTGCTAGGTTGGCAGAAGCTAGGGTTGATAGTCGGGAGCTCACCTGACATGCAGCTTTCTACAGCTAGCAGTGCCCCTACAGTATGCTGCAGTCCTACATGCCTATCCAGTAATAAAACCCACTTAATTCAATAGAGCATGCTTATAAGAACTTAAGCCATACTGGATCAGGCCAAAGATGTATCTAGTCCAGAATTCCACACAGTTGCCAAGAGCTTGTTTACAAGGAACAACTGCATAGACTAAGCTATGAAGGTTGGGCAAAGAGCGGTAACTGTCCCAGGTACCATTACAAGACCACCAGTTATTATTTAGCTTTTACAGCAGTTCTCCTGCCAAGAAAACAAGAAGAGGTACATGTGGATTCTGTTGACACAAGGACCAATATTCTGACTGGTTTAGGGTACTGTGTGTATTGTTTTGTGCGCTGAAAGACATCTTTCTCTGGGCAGCAAAGTACAATGTTTGCTTGTAGTTGGGGGGGGGGGCAGGAAATCACCTAGAAATTTGGGAACTTTAAAGATGTAGATCAAAGGGCACATTTTCACTACATTCATACTAGAACAGTTCAGTATATGGCAGTTCAAGGAGGCATAACTGAGCAAGCTGACACACCTCCCCTCATAAAATTGCTTGAATTAGTCTAAAGCAGGCATGGGCAAACTTCAGCCCTCCAGGTGTTTTGGACTTCAGCTCCCACAATTCCTGGCCTCAAGCGGCTGAAGGGGAAAAGGAAGAGGCCTGAGGCCAGGAATTGTGGGAGCTGAAGTCCAAAACACCTGGAGGGCCAATTCCAGTACAACGAGGTTTCTGGAAAGCTACGTTTTAACCATCCAAAAATCAGTAACAGCAAAAAAAATCTATTAAACTTATGCTGACCTCTTCCTGATATTCTCACTACCACTGGAGAAAAAGAAATCATTTGAATTCATGTATGCATGTGCATGGCAATCTCATGAAAATTTGCTAAAATATAGGTCTCATTGAGTTGAGTGGGCATATTTCCTGATAACTTTGTTTAGAATTGAATTTATGTAGTCCTAGATGTGTCTTCATTATTGGCTATGAACGGTGTTTATTGTAATTCATCTTCTATTCTGTAATCTAAGATTACTAATCCAATTTTTTTTTGCTCTGATGTTGATTTATGTTGTCCCCGTGAAACAGACCTACAAGTTCCCTGGTCATATATTGCCCTACTCAGGTCTTGAAAATTATGGTCCATGGCTTCTTTGATTGAGTCTATTCACAATAACATGGCCATCCCTTTTTCCTACTACTTTCTACCTAACCAAGCTTTATCATCTTTTCTAATGAGCCATACTGTTTCATGATACTATAAAAGGCTGGTTAATTTAAAATTGAGACTAGCCTAAAGCCTGATACATTACACTGAAATCAGGTTTCGACACAGCGCTTGTCCCTGGTTAAAACGGGGGGGGGGGGGGTGTCACGAGGGGGTTTCATAGTAGTCAAGTCACCCATTTGGCAGAGAAGGTTTAAGATCTCTCCACCTGTCCTTCTCTTCCTTTTTGGAAACAGACAGCAAATCATAAAATAGAATTATAGAATCATAGAGTTGGAAGAAACCTCATGGGCCATCCAGTCCAACCCCCTGCCAAGAAGCAGGAAAATTGCATTCAAAGCACCCCCGACAGATGGCCATCCAGCCTCTGTTTAAAAGCCTCCTAAGAAGGAGCCTTCACCACACTGTGGGGCAGAGAGTTCCACTGCTAAACAGCTCTGACCGTCAGGAAATTCTTCCTAATATTCAGATGGAATCTCCCTTCTTGTCGTTTGAAGCCATTGTTCCATGTCCTAGTCTCCAGGGAAGCAGAAAACAAGCTTGCTCCCTCCTCCCTATGACTTCATCTCACATACTTATACATGGCTATCATGTCTCCTCTCAGCCTTCTCTTTTTCAGGCTAAATATGCTCAGCTCTTTAAGCCACTTCTTCCACCAAAAGCCCTCCTCTGCTGCGATTGGCTGGCCTCTCAGCCAAGGGCTGTTTCTGAGACTCCAAGCGAGGAGGAGAAAGCAGCCGTGCTTGATGCATGGCAGCGTAGTGTGCATGTGCGGACAAGGGGGAGCCTACGAAGCTGGAGGGAGGCTTGTGCCAGTGAGTCCTTTCAAGGCATAGGGGTTCTGTTTGGGAATTTTGACCCAATTCTATCATTGATAGGATTCACAGTGCTCTTTGATTGTACATGAACTATAAATCCCAGCAACGACAACTCCCAAATGTCAAGGTCTATTTTCCCCAAACTCCACCAGTGTTCACATTTTGGCATATTGGATATCTGTGCCAAGTTTGGTCCAGATCCAGTTTGGTCCCTGCCAGTCAAAGTTGACAGTACTAAATTTGATGAACCAATGGTCAGATGCCCCCTATAAAGTAGCTTCCAACCTTCTTGTGCTTATCTGGATCTGAGTGCCCTTCCACACAGTCATACAATCCAGAATATCAAGGTGAAAAATCCCACAATATCTGCTTTGAACTGGGTTATCTGAGTCCATACGCAATGTGGGTTTTCCTGTCTTGATATTTTGCAACATGGGGCTGTGTGGAACAGCCCTAAGTCTGACAAAGCTGAGTTGAAGTGTTAGCTTATCTTCTCCTGCCACTCATATGTCCATTACTTTTTCAGGGCACAATACCACCCTAAATTCAACTAGTTTTTCCTGACTCTAGAAACAAAACAGAATTGAACTGCTTGGGTGGGAGATACCTGAGGAATACCAGGAACATTCAGGTACAACTAGGAAAGAATCCAGCCTGATACCGTGGAGCCAACTAGAGTTAAACAGCATGGGCTGAATGGATTAATGGCCTGACAGCAAAAGACAGAAAAACTCTCTATCATAGTGAAAGGATCAATGTGTGCCACTTCTAAGTCTGCTAATTCCAGTTCATTGTCTGATGAGAAATCAAAAATCTATACTTTCAAAGTCTCAGATTTTAATTATTGTTCTTTAATCATGAGCTTGAGAAGCTCATTGAGAAAAACAGGGTTGATTAAAAACACATTTAGCTCCAAAGAAGACAACTCCAAACTTAAACAAAGTCAACGTATTCGAACACATGGACTCACAGTTGGATGAGACCACCAGATCCACCTAGTCCATGCCCCTTCCATGCAGGATAAACAATCAAAGCATTCTTGAAAGATGACCACCCAGCCTCTATGCCTTCAAAATGTCTGCTCAAAAATAGCAGCTTCTTTGGAGAAAGGTTCCATTTAGACTTAAGAAAGATTTCACACTAAACTTCAAATGTTGTGTCCATGTGGATCTTTGAAGACTAGATGATTTAGCACATCTAATAAAATTAATAAACATTTACATAACATTTTGCATAAGTGCTCAAAGTACTTCACACATATAGCAGCCATTCTATAAGGTTGCTGTTATATGCCTTACAGCAGGCATGGGCAAACTTTGGCCCTCCAGGTATTTTGTACTTCAACTCCCACAATTCCTAACAGTCGGTAGGCTGTTGGGAATTGTGGGAGTTGAAGTCCAAAACATCTGGAGGGCCGAAGTTTGCCCATGCTTGCCTTACAGTATTTTTTTAATTTATGGCAAACCCATTGCCTCGTTGTTGTTGGTAGTGGGTTGCCTTTGCTTTCATTTGAGGCTGGGAACATATACATTTCTCAAGCTCGCCCAGCTGGTTTCCATGGCCAAACAGGGATTCAAATTCTCCAGAGTTGTAGTCCCAATGTTATACAATGCTGGCTTTCCACCACAGTTGTTTTATTAACTCACTAAAGGCTGGGTTATGGTGGTTGGGGTGTTGCAGGGATCCCTTTCTCTTCCCATGGCCTATTTTATTTATGTTTCTTATGCACCTTATACACAAAGCCAGAAGGTAATTTTATACACAGTGTTTTAATAACTGTTTGCATCAAAAACAAAGGTAGTGTGCATTGAAACATCAGAAAACAAAGATGTCATTATCTCAGTCTCTCATGTGGACAATTTGGAAGATTTGGGGGTAAGGGATGCACAACCTGTATCTGAACAGCCCCTTTCACCTTTGTGGGCTGTTTAAGGGGATCCAGAATGGGCATTATATTCTTCCTCCTGCCTGTTGAATGTGACAGCTGATGAAGCCACCTCAACTTCAAGTTGGCAGTCCCTGAGTTACAAGCATCTGACTTACAAATGACTCATAGTTAAGAACTGGAGCGAAACAACAGGAAGTGAGAGAAATCTCCCCCTCAATAGGGAAATTCACTAGAAATGTTATCATGAAGGAAAGGTGTATCTGCTGAAGTTTTATCATCAATCCTTGTTTACACAACAAACCAAATTTTTATTACAGGGACAGAAAGCAAGGTGAAATGTTCTGAATGGTGGTATAGACAGCAAAACAAACACCACAGGGGTGTTAACCTTTTCCTATGCCATCCAATGCAGAGAGAGAGAGAAAGAGAGAGAGGGAGGGAGAGAGGGAGAGATGGAGTTACACTTAAAATATTTACCTGTTCCGACTTACATACAAATTCCACTTAATAACAAACCCACAGAACCTATCTCGGTTTGCTATGAGTTTTCCGGGCTGTATGGCCCTGTTCCTGAAGCATTCTCTCCTGACGTATCACCCACATCTCTGGCAGGCATCCTCAGAGGTTGTGAGGTCTGAGGATGCCTGCCAGAGATGTGGGCAAAATATCAGGAGAGAATGCTTCTGGAACATGGCCATACAGTGCAGAAAGCTCACAGCAACCCAGTGATTCCGGCCATGAAAGCCTTCGACAACAGATAGAAACTATCTTGTTTGTAATTTGGGGACTGCCTGTACAGGTATCTATGTGTTTGGTTGTGTGGTACTCGTCTCCATGGGGCTACCAAGTGGAGTCCACAACATGCGAGCGTGGCAAAGAGCAAACCACAGAGCACCTATTACAATGCACTCTGAGTCCTGCTACATGCACAATGGAGGACCTTCTTATAGCAACACCAGAGGCACTCCAAGTGGCCAACTACTGGTCAAAGGACATTTTGCATAATGCCAAGTTTTTAAAACTTTGTGTTTTTAAAAATACATTCCAACTGTATTTTCATTTTACTTCTGACACAATAAATAAACACTTGCCTCCAAGGAAAGCTCCTGTATGTGAGCCCCGATTCTTTCCTTTGCTCTAGACCAGTGATTCCCAACCTTTTTTGACCAGGGACCACTTGACCAGGGAACACTCTCCAACATTAGTACCAAAAGGGTTACGAATCAGTTTTTGGTCAATTTTAGATTCGGTTTGGGGTGCTGATTCAGAAAATTGCATTGGATAGAGCACATCACCTCTAGTTTCTGATACAGAACACATGCCATGGTCAGCGACAAGGAAGGAGTGGCAGGTGGCACAAAAGAAGTGGAAATAAAATAAAATAAAGTAAAGTAAAGTAAAATAAAATAAAATAAAATAAAATAAAAAGGAAGGAGGCTCATGGACAAGATTTTCATCCTCACAGCCAACTGGTGGTCTGCAGCCCACAGGTTAAGAACCATTGCTCTAGACTCGCAGAAGGAAACTCTGGACTTGAGAGGTCTCTTTGTAGATGCTCAAAGGGACTTTCTCCCTCAGGGAGTAGAAAAGTGACTTTGAGGAGAGGAAGAACCACATTCCCTGTATATTCTTGGAGCACATCTATAGCTTGAATGCAAGGAGTCATGGCAGTGAAAGTGGTTGTCAAAGTGTATCCATACCACAGTGTAGACCACGCATGGGCCAACTTGGGCCCTCCAGGTGTTTTGGACTTCAAGTCTCACCATTCCAAACTGCCTTGAGTAGGCCAAATGGACCCATGTGAATTTAACATTTGGCGCTTTTTGAATTGATGCCAACTAGTTGAATCAATGGCAGCTAGTTTTATCTACTGATGTTTTAAATTTTTTGATTTAATGTTATATATGTAACAGGGGTTGTTTTTATAATTTTATGTGATTGTTTATACTTATGTACCATTTGTTACTTGCGGTATGTTATATGTGCACCTTGGAGTGCCTTTGTAAGTCCTTTCGGTGAGATGGTGACGCGATATAAATAAAGTTTATTATTAAGTTTATTAGTTCTACATAGTTTAGGGGTAGGAAAATAAAAGCCTTGAAGTGCATGACCCAAGGCTGTTTCTGAGGCCATAAATCCTTTTATATACTCCTGAGATAAGGTTGCTGCTGCTGTGTACCTTGAAGTAAATTTCTGACAAGGCAACTCTAAGGTCACTCTAGTATGGGATCTTTGTGGCAGGATTTATGCAGTGGGAGGTTGATTTTTGCCTTTGAGACAGGGTGATTTGGATGAGCTTACCCAACAGATTTCTGTGGCTGAGTAGGGATTCAAACCCTGGTCTCCTGAGTAATAGTTTAAACCACTACACAACACTGACCTGATTTATCTGGTCATGCTAAACCAACTTTATTGGATAACCCAGGATGGGACAGCTTGGGCCCTCCAGGAGTTTTGGACTTCAACTCCCACCATTCCTAACAGCCTCAGGCCCCTTCCTTTTCCCCCTCAGCCGCGAAGCCATTCTTCTGTGTCCTAATCTCCAGAGAGATTTAAAATGAGGGGAAACAAACAGGCACATAAAATCACTCTCAATAAGAGATTCCCCCCAGGCGCTTCCAGGCCATTGAATGCAAATCAAGGTGATCAGCTGAAACATTACCCTGGTCATTCCACAGATATATAAACCCATTTTTCCTACTTCCAACAGACCTCACTACCTCTGAGGATGCTTGCCATAGATGCAGGCGAAACGTCAGGAGAAAAATTGCCTCCAGAACATGGCCATATAGCCCGGAAAAACCTACAACAACCCAAAGACATGATAGCCATGTATACATATGTGAGAGGAAGTCACAGGGAGGAGGGAGCAGGCTTGTTTACTGCTGCCCTGGAGACTAGGATATGAAACAATGACTTCAAACTACAAGAAAGGAGATTCCATCTGAATATTAGGAAGAGCGTCCTGACTGTGAGAGCTGTTCAGCAGTGGAACTCTCTGCCCCGGAGTGTGGTAGATGCTCCTTCTTTGGAAGCTTTTAAACAGAGGCTGGATGGCTATCTGTTGGGGGTGCTTTGAATGCAGTTTTCCTGCTTCTTGGCAGGAGGTTGGACTGGAAGGCCTATGAGGTTTCTTCCAACTCTATTATTCTATGATTCTATAAGAAGACACTCCAAAACTGTCTCTGTGCTTCTCTGTGCTTCAGCAAGCGCCTGCACAGTTCAACCCTGAAGAATGTAACATCCCCAGAATAATGAAGCATTCCCAGAATAATGGCTGAGACTGGTTATAGACCAAAGTGAGTGACCACATATGCGGACTGAGTTGAACATGATTTTACCTTGGCGATTTGGTATATATGTATTTTATCTATATGTATTTTAATCTTGTATTGTTGTATGATGTTTTAACTTGTATTAGTAGCACTGAATCCTTGCTATGGGGGTGTCGTGTCAGGAGCGACTTGAGAAACTGCAAGTCGCTTCTGGTGTAAGAGAATTGGCCGTCTGCAAGGACGCTCCCCAGGGGACGCCTGGATGATTTGATGTTTTATCATCCTTGTGGAAGGCTTCTCTCATGTCCCCGCATGAGGAGATGGAGCTGATAGAAGGAGCTCATTCACCTCTCCCTGGATTCGAACCTGTGACCTGTCGATCTTCAGGGGTTTAACCCACTGTGCCACCAGGGGCTCCTTGCCAGGCCCGTAGCCAGGGTTTTGATTTGGGGGAGGGGGACTGAAGCCCCTCAAGCCCCCCCCCCCCCCCGGCTACATGCCTGCTCCATGCTGTAAGCCGGTCTGAGTCCCTCTACAGAGGTGTGAAGATCGGGATATAAAAGTTTTTTATATATATAAATAATAAATAAATGTAACAGTAGTCAAAAGTCCCAGGCTCAGCTAGTTCCTTGGGCTAGCTGAGCCTGGGACTTCTACAGAGGTGTCCCTCTACAGAGGTGTGAAGATCAGGATATAAAAGTTTTTTATATAAATAAAAAAAATATTTATATAAAGAAATAATAAATAAATGTAACAGTAGTCAAAAGTCCCAGGCTCGGCTAGCTCCTTAGGTGTAGCCCAACTAATCAGCTTCCTGCATCTTATTTTACAGTTGACACACACAAACTGAATTCTTACATGCTCCAATATAAATAAGTCAAACAAGGATTTTGGGGTTGATTTTTTGGACTAAAATTTCTAGCACTTTCAGTATATCTCCATATATATATAGAAGGGCCTGAGGCTGTTAGGAATGGTGGGACTCGAAGTCCAAAACACCTGGAGAGCCCAAGTTGTCCCATGCCTGGTGTAGATGCATCCAGGGATGGCGGAAGACTTTAAGAAACTTCCCAGTCCCCCAGCATTACTCCCTTTCCTTGTGTCCACTTACTGCGGCTCAAGGGGTGCCCCCTTCCTCCTCCTCTTCCTCCTCTTCCTCCTCCTCCTCCTTGGCCATCCAGTGCTGCCAGCTCGAGGGAGGCGGCCCAGAGGGCCCCGGCCAGGAGCGCCAAGGCCAGCCAGAGTCCGAGGCGCTTCCTCCGCAGGGCCAGCAGCAGCCCCTTCAGCACCGGGAACGGGCGGCACCTCATCCCGGCTCAGTCAGTCAGTCAGTCCCAGGCGGAGACCATGCTGGAAGTTTGCCCGACTCCCTGGGCTCTTCCCGCTTCCCCTCTTCCTCCTTGGGAAGGTCCTCTCCGCATCGGAGCTTCAGCCGGCACTTCCCTCTCCCTTTGGCCTCCTGCTTCCCTGGTATTAGCCTCGTCCCATCTTCTTCGGCTTCCCTTTTCTACCTCCGACTCTTCCTTTCCTTTCCTTGAAGTCTATATTCTGTGGAGTCTCCTCCAGCTCCTTTCTTTGCTGCTCCGTCTCATTTCCTCCACCCAACCTCTCTGTGTCTGTCCCGTCGTCTCTTTGCGCGTCCTGTCCTCCTCTTTCCTCGGCGACTGCCTTCCTTCGCCCTCTTCCTCCCACACTCACTCGCTCGCTCACTCACTCACTCTTTCCCTCCAATGCAAACAAACGCACAGAAGGAGGGACCTCGAGGGAGGGAAAGAAGGAAGGAAGAAAGGAAGGAAGGAGGGAAGCAGCTCGCCCTGTTTGCTTCTCGCGCTCCCGACTTTCTTACTTGCTTGCTTTCTTTTCCTCTTCGCTTCACACACCTGTCTGTCTTCCCAACCCAACTGGAGTCATTGTAGTTGTTGTTTTGAAGACCTACACGCCACCTTCAGAAGCATATGGGAAGCTCGGCCTGTCATTGAACATCCAGAAAACCAAAGTGCTCTTCCAGCAGTCACCAGTCAATCTTACTACAATCTAACACCAATCTTACTACAGCTGCATTGGTTACCAATTGAGCACCGGATCACTTTCAAAGTGATGGTACTCACCTTTAAGGCCTTGCGTGGTCTGGGGCCCATGCATCTGAGGGACCGCCTCACCCCCTACCCACCCCAGAGATCCTTCTGTTCTGAGGACCAAGATCTATTGGAAGTCCCCAGTGTCAAGACCTTGCATCTAACAGCAACCAGACGCAGAGCTTTTACAGCAGTGGCACCATCACTCTGGAATACTCTGCCACCTGAAGTCCGTGCCTTGCGGGACTTACCAACTTTCCGCAGGGCATGTAAGACATACCTGTTTTGACAGGCTTTTAATGTTTGATATTGTTGTTTTTAAATTGTTTTAAACTGCTTTTAAATTTTGTTAGATTTTAGCTATTCTTGTAAGCCGCTCCGAGCCCCAGAGGAGTGGCAGCATGTAAGTTTAAATAATAAATAAATAAATAAATCCCTCTCCAATGCCAGAAATACAGCCTAATGGTGTAACATTAGAAAATGATGACCATTGTTATATGCCTTACAGCAGGCATGGGCAACCTTGGGCCCTCCAGGTGTTTTGGACTTCAACTCCTGGCTGTTAGGAATTGTGGGAGTTGAAGTCCAAAACACCTGGAGGGTCCAAGTTTGCCCATGCCCATGCCTGCCTTACAGTAATTTTTATTTATGGCAAACCCATTGCCTCAGTGTTTTTGTTAATGTTGATCATTTCCGCTACCTTGGCAGCCACCTCTCCACAAAAAGTCAACATTGACACTGATATACAACACTGTCTGAGCTCTGCGAGTGCAGCTTTTTTCCGAATGAAGCAGAGAGTGTTTGAGAACCGGGACATCCATTGGGAGACCAAAGTGCTTGTTTATAAAGCTATTGTCCTCCCAGCCGTGCTATATGCCTGCAAAACATGGACTATCTACAGACATCACATGCAACTCCTGGAACGATTCCATCAGCGTTGCCTCCGGAAAATCCTGCAAATCTCTTGGGAAGATAAGCAGACAAATGTCAGCGTGCTGGAAGAAGCAAAGACCACCAGCATTGAAGCGATGGTCATCCGCCATCAACTCCCCTGGACTGCCACGTTGTCCAAATGCCTGAACACCATCTCCCAAAGCAGTTGCTCTACTCCGAACTCAAGAGTGGAAAACAGAATGTTGGTGGACAGGAAAAGAGATTTAAAGATGGGCTCAAAGCCAACCTTAAATACTCTGGCATAGACACTGAGAGCTGGGAAGCCCTGGCCCTTGAGCGCTCCAGCTGGAGGTCAGCTGTGACCAGCAGTGCTGGAGCCCCCAGTGGTGCAGTGGGTTAAACCCCTGTACTGGCAGGACTGAAGACCGACAGGTCACAGGTTCGAATCCGGGGAGAGGCGGATGAGCTCCCTCTATCAACTCCAGCTCGTCATGCGGGGACATGAGAGAACCTTGAAGGTGTCTATGGACAATGCCTGCTCTTCAGCTCAGTAATGGAGATGAGCACCAACCCCCAGAGTTGGACACGACTAGACTTAATGTCAAGGGAAAACATTTACCTTTACCTGCCTAGTTTCCAACAGAACTCACAACCTCTGAGGATGCCCGCCATAGAGGTGGGCGAAGCGACAGGAAAACTGGAAAACTCACAGCAACACAATATTCACGATTGTCCACAGTTTCAAGTATCCATTGGAACATGTTCTCCATGGATATGGGAGTCATATTGTATGCAAAGGTATCTTATAGCATCTTTGAGACTACAACATTTACATCAACAAGCCTACTTCCTTTTGTCAACTTAAGCCTATTAAGTACCTAGAAACAGACACTTATAGGCAGATCATATATGTGAGCAACAAGAGAATGCAAAACTTGTGGGTATGATGATGAAGTGGCAAGTGCAGTTTCAGCAATGGATCTGCACCTGATAAAGGGGACTTCAGGCTGCAAAAGTTGATGCTACCGACTTCTTCCTTTTGGTTAGTCTCAAAGATGCTGTAAGATTGATTTGCATACTGATACAGATTAAAACCACAATTTCTTTGAATTCCAGATCCTTTTAAGGTAGCATTAGGCAACATTTATATTTGAGAGGGCTTTTTGATTTGGTGTTGTTCCTGGACTCCTAGATTATCGTAATAGTTATTGCATAGTATCATTTCCTGTTCAAGTTATGACTTTTCCTACTTTTCTCCAGTCCACCTGGCATGGCAATCGTCACCCATGCTCTAGTTATGTTGCAGGGGTATTCAAAAGGTTGGCTTGTTTTTGCATAAAAGGACATTAAAGGAATCCAGTTGCATCTTTAAAACTAACTGGATTTTTTCTAGTAGTAATAATTTCTGCCACGGGATCCCTTTATGTTTTTTTTCCAGTTGTGCTGTGCCTTTTATTGCTATATGCATTTACTCCCAAAGGGTACACAAAGCTTCAGCATGTGCAAAATGTGCAGGTAGGTTGCTAAATGTCATCTGGGATCAAACACAAATGTCATTTAGCTTTTTTTTTTTCAAACACAGAAAGACCTGCACCACTTGCTGGTTGCCAGTTGCTTTCTAGGCTTAAAATTAAGGTGACTTGCCCTTAAACAGCTTTCGGGCACCTAACTTCATTATGAAGAGTCCAGATGTTAAGAGAGGGACTCCTTAAAATCTTATTATCATGACAGCTTTTTTTCATCTCTTGGAAAGGTTTCCATGATGGACATTTGGAAGAAAGGTTGCTTTCTGAAATGCAGTCTAAACACTTTTAGGAAGGGGGTTAAAAGTGGGGCCATGGTAGCACAATGAGTTAAACTGCTAGCTGCAGAAAAACTTGGTAACCAGAATACTAGCAGTTTGAAGCCTTGGGTCAGGGTGAGCTCCTGCTGTTAGCCCTAGTTCCTGCCAACCTTGCAGTTCGAAAACATGTAATGTGAGTAGATCATTAGGTACCGACTCGGTGGGAAGGTAAAAGGTATCCATGCAGCCATGCCAGCAAAACATGACCAGGAGGGTATATGGACAACAGGCATTGAAAAATGGAACAAGAGCACCTCCCCATGGCCAGAGTTGAGCATCACCTTCGGACTTTTATACAGTGTCATTGTTCACTGTATAAAAGGCATTGAATGTTTGCAAGGTTTATATATCTGTGGAATGTCCGGAGTGGGAGAAACAAATCCCAACAAAGGGTTCCTTCAGACTGGAAGCATCCAGGCTTTGAAGCTGCAAGGCCATTCAATGCTAATAAAGGTGACCACTTGTAACAGTTACATTTTCCTCAAACAGGCAAGAGTTTTTTCTGTACATTCCACAGATATATAAACCTCACTTGCCTAGTTTCCAATAGACCTCACAACCTCTGAGGTTGCTTGCCATAGATGTGGGTGAAACGTCAGGAGAAAATCCTACTGGAACATAGCCATACAGCCTGGAAAACTCACGGCAACCCAGTGATTCCAGCCATGAAAGTCTTCGATAACACAGACTAATCAATGTCAATAAGATAATATCAAATTAAATTTGTGCTAAAATTAAAATTAAAGGGAGTTGTCGTTTGCACTGTTTGACAGAGAAGGCTAAGGACCTTGTAAAATTACAACTCCCAGAATTATATCGCATTGCATCATGGCAATTAAAGTGGTGTCAAACTGCATTAATTCTACTATGTAGCTGCACTCCTTAGTCTGTAACATTTGAAATAAACTGTTACTTCACATGTTGCAGAAGTGGGAGAAGGGAGAGAAATCGACATTTCAGAAGCACCAGAAAAAGTGGGATGTTAGAAAATTAATGGGGACTCCCCCTACCAAATCAGGACTCTTGGAAGGTATGCATGACTGAGTTAGCTGTAACTATAAGACTATGTATGGAGTTGTATATAAAGAGGTTTGCGTTGCTGACCTTTGCAATATTTCTTTTTTTTATAACCCCACTTCTGGTGAGTACAAAGTGATTCCTACTTTGGGGAATGGTCCAAGGCCCCCACCATCTTAATCCAATCTTGCAGATGATTCACTGGGGTCTAGACAGGATTCAAATTAAGCTTTGCTTGAGCTTCACTCCAGGCTCAAGTTGATGCAGCAAATTCCATTTCTGTTTTGTGATCTGTGGTAGCATATTTTCACAGCAGAACTTTACATCCCTCTGCAACTCCACAATGAAATTATCACACCAACCCACGGTCTGCTCATATTCAAATGTTAATTTACTGTGTTCTTAGTTAATATTTGAGCATAGGAATGTTAATGCCTTTAGTAGCAGAGCAGCAAGCTTCCGGGAAAATTGCTGATAAGAATCCAACAGGACATACATATTTAATTCCATGCCACCGTCATTGAGAGATATGTTCCCATGTCCAGATTTAACTGCAGCAGTGAATCCCATAGAAGAGAATTGGATTGAAGGATATTAGATGAGAAAAGGGAGTAAAGCAGTGCATTAGCAGCAGATAACAGGAAACTGTTCTTAAAGCAGAGATCAGTGGCAGCTCTAAATGAATCCATTGCAATTTTCAATGTATTGTTATCTAAAACAAGTAATATTCAGAATTCTGAGAATATAAAGTCATAGCTGTGTGTGTGTGCGCGCGTGCGCGTGCCTTCAAGTCACATGTTGACTTATGTGTCACCTCAACATCTTCTTCACCCAATGATGCACAGTACTCACATCAACACAACCACCATAAACAGCTTGTATTTTCTGATTAATCTCCTTTGGGGTGACACCTTCTGCTGTCAAGAATTCAATGACTGCACATTGCTTAAGTCGCATTGACCAACCGTCTGTGCAGGGTTCCATACTTCGCACTTTAACAACGCAACCGTTCAATGCTAAGGTTTCCCACTAAAATGGAACTGTAGAGGAGAGTCTACTGAACAAGCCAGTACCTGTCGCATACCAGTACTGCCATCTGTTGAGGAGTTATGAAGGTGGAGGCATTACTTTTCATTCAACACTCATATATCCTGATGATGTGATCACCATTTTCAGGTTTTGAGAGTATTTTATTTCTCCAGCAGTTGCTTATCAAACTTACAATGTTACACTATTAATGCAGTGGGAAAATTGGATAGAGCCACCATTATTAGATAGCGATCTCTTGTTATCTCAGGGCAGCCTTTAAGGTATGTTCTGTTTTGCCCTTTGTAACGAATTCTTCCAGAGCAGGGCTGGGCAATTTGTGGCCTATGAAATACTGATACACTGAAGGTTTGTTCCATCAGCCCTAGGCAGTGGCACCAAAACTAAGGGTAAGGGATTCTGGGAATTTCAATGTAACAACTTTGAGAGTTCCACATGTTGCCCACGGCTTGTGCAATCCGGGTAAACCTTGACCCATTTCGTGTTCCGGTTTTTGGTGGGGGCCCCAATCCATTTTTGGGAGCCTCCCAAAATTGTGAGGGCAGATACCTGTTTTTGGTCTGGGGTGCCGAAAGATCCGTTTTCTATCAGCCCATTATGAGGGGAGGGGAGGTTCCCAGGCTCCCCTTCCTGTCATTTTAGACATTTAAGCTGTTTCTACTCTAGAGGAGAGATGCTCGGCTGCAGGCAGGCACCTGGGCTTTCTCTCCAGGGCCTGCATGCCACATGCACTCTTTCCAAGGCAAGGAGACATGTTCTCTTGTTTTTTATTTAGAGGAGAGAGAGGTGCTCAGCTGCGGGCAGGCACCCGCGATTTCTCTCCTGGGCCTGCACGCCACACACACTCTGTCCAAGGCAGAGAGGCAAGTTCTGTGTTTTTTACTCTACAGGAAAGGTGCTCAGTTGCAGGCAGATGCTCACGCTTTCTCTCCTGGGCTGTACCATGCCAGCAGTCATGGACACACTCTTTCCAAGGCATTTTAAGGAGGCTTCCTACTTCCAGGTAAGGAAGAGCGATAACCTCCTGGAAGAGGAGAGTAGTTTTCAAGGAATGAGGGTTTTCTTTTTGTTTGCTGTGGGATTAATAAAAAAGATTAAACTGTGATGGCGAAAAGCAGAGGAGGACCCGAGATCAGCTCCCACTTGCTTTCGTGTTGGGCGGCTTTTTGTACCAGGAGCACCCTTACCATTATGGGCTCCTGCAGTACCAAAGTGAGCTTATTGCTCACTTAATTCCTAAAGTAGCTCCTCTTTGCTGAAACTTTGCTTCATTTTCATGAAAGCTGTTTAATTTTCTTAATTAATACACATTACATTGCACGAGTCAGACAGAGTGAGATATGAATTAAATATAAAATCTAGCACCATTTTTAAACCTATGATTGTCAGATAACTATAGAGACTTTTTGGAGCCATGATAATATCTTACTGAGCAATCAGTTATTTTATCTGGCACTGTCATGATACAAGTCAAGGGAAGTTTTCAGTCTTGCTAACACATCAGTTAGTTTTGGAAGTGACTCTTCTTTCACAAGAGTTGCACTATTAAGGAGGTTTCCTCTATCTGAGCTGTGTCTGCATAAATTTGCTTCTCTCCCAGCTGTGGCACTTAGGATGAAAGGTTTTTTTCTCTCTTCAGCTTCTGGGTGTCATTGCAATAGGGTTGTGCCTGCCTCTTCTTCTAAGAGGCCAAGGCAGTTGGAGGGTCTTTCCTTGGTCTCTGGGTCCAGGCACAACCGAGCAATGCCTGCCTGATCTATCTCTGAGGGGTTACAGCATTTTCTTTATTGAGAGTCACATTAATGGAAAAAAAAATCCTATCATTTGGTCCATGCTCCTTGTGAGCTAGATCTTGTATGGATTCTCTGTGAACTTCTATGACAGTGGTTCTCAATCTTCCTAATGCCGCAAATACAGTTCCTCGTGTTGTGGTGATCCCCAACCACAACGTTATTTTTGTTGCTACTTCCTAACTGTAATTTTTCTACTGTTATGAATTGTCATATAAACATCAGATGTGCAGAATGTATTTTCACTCAGTTGACCAAATTTGAATACTGGTGGGATTGGGGGGGGGGGGGGGGGGTTGATGTTGTCATTTGGGAGTTGTAATTAATGGAATTTATAGTTCACCTACAATCAAAGAGCATTCTGAACTCCACCAACAATGGAACTGAACCAAACTTGGCACACAGAACCCCTATGACCAACAGAAAATACTGGAAGGGTTTGGTGGGCATTGGCCTTGAGTTTTGGAGTTGTAGTTCAGCTACATCGAGAGAACACTGTGGACTCAAACAATGATGGATCTGAACCAACATAATACTCAATATGCCTAAATATGAACACTGATGGAGTTTGGGAAAAAATAGACATTGATGTCTGGGAGTTGTAGTTGCTGGGATTTATAGTTAACCTACAATCAAAGAACATTGTGAATCTCACCAATGTAGAATTGGACCAAACTTCCCACACAGAAACCCCATGACCAACAGAAAATACCGTGTTTTCTGATGGTTTTAGTGACGCTTCTGAAACCCCCTCATGACCCCCACAGGAGTCCTGAACCCCAGATTGAGAAATGTTGTTCTAATACTCCATCACTCCTTTTTCTTCAGTCTTCCATCAGCAGCTGCAGCTCCACTCCGGAAAACCATCTTACAAAAATACCCATGTATCTTTCAGCAGATTCTTGCTCTCTCACAATGCTAAATCTGACTCTTTATCTCACCCTTCACCATGACAATGTTGGAAATTATAGGTTTAGTTAGTCAACCAGGTATGTTGACTATGGTATGCACTGAGAGTATGTAGATTTCTTAACTAAAACATATACTTTCCAATTTCTGTGTCCTTATTATACATTCAAATCTTAATTTTATTCTGTTGACTCATCCTCTTCTCCCATTGATTTTATGCAAATTGCCATCCATTGGGATTGGCTCAAATTATCACTTACTTAAATAGTACTTCAATTAATTTCTTGTGATATCTCCGCATCACCAGGATTTGGAGACTTAGGTGTATCTGACACATATGTTTCTGATATCTGTGATGTGACAAAGAAGGCAAATAATATTTTAAGATGCATTAATAGAACCATAGTTTTCAAGATAGTGGAAGTTATAGTCCCACTAATGTTCTGCATGAGTCAAGCCTCATGTGGAGTACTGTCTTCAGTTCTGGGTTGCCTCATTTTAAGAAGACTTCTAAAATACCTTGGGCAATCCAATCCACCATCTTAGGCTGAATCTACACTGTGTTGTTGAAGGCTTTTATGGCCAGAATCACTGAGTTGCAGTGAGGTTTCCAGGATGTATGGCCATATTCCAGAAGCATTTTCACCTGACATTTTACCCAGATCTAATACAGTCATCCTCAGAGGTTATGAGGTCTGTTGGAAACTAGTCAAGTGGGGTTTTTATATTGTGTAATGTCCAGGGTGGGAGAAACAGTTTCAGAATGCAGATTAACTGCTTTGGATTATATAAATCTATACTGCCATATAATCCAATTCAATGCAAATAATATGCATGCAAAATTTGGATTATGTGGCAGTGTAGGTGGGGCCTCAGCCTCAAAGAATGGCAAAAGCTAACTTTCTCTGGACAAACTTTCCCAAGAAACCTGTGTGTTAAATCAGAAACGAAGGCACACAATGACAGCAGTAGACAAGTTGGAGCAGGTTTAGAGAAGGGCAGCAAGGATGAGAAGAAGTATAGAGAGCAAAATGTATGAGGAAAGTTTAAAGGAGTTGGACATGTCCAGCATCGTGAAGAGACCCAAGTCAAAGTCACCTCAAATACAACAGCAAGTGCACTTTGTTCTTAGGAAGCTGCAACAAAAGTTTCTTGGGCTACAATTAAAAGACTGACTGTTGGAAGTTAATAGATATTTTCTAGAGAGAAAGGAAAGAGGAAAACATGAGGACAACATGGGGATGATATCTTTTGTTGTCACTGTTATTTGCTGCCAAGTCACCTTTGACTTGTGGCAACTCTCCAAGGGCCCCATTCACCAAAAGCTCCGCTTCTGAACCTTACAGACTCAAGGTGGTGGCTTCTTTGAATGAGTGAATCCACCTGTAATGCAAACTTCCTCTTTTTCTTACCACTTTCCCAATCATTGTTGTCTTTTCCAGTGAATCATATTGTCTCATCATATGAACAAAAGACAATGGTTTCTGTTGAGTCATTTTTACTTTTAGTTTTTTTAAAATGTCAGAGTGACTTGAGAAACTCTTGCCAATAAAACTCCATGATAAATTCACCTTAGGGTCACAAAAAGTCGGAAACTTATTCACAACAGCAACAAAATAGCAAATCTTTAAACCATTTCAATTTCTTCATTACTGACTTTAAAGTTACATTATCTGTGGTCATTATTTAGCTGTGATCTTGTATTTGTACTTTCTTCCTTTCTTCATTAATTTTCCTTAATAGTAATTCCAAGTCTTTGCTATTTTTCACTGGTTATTTGGTGTCATCTGCATATTTTAAATGAGTGATATCCCTTCCCTCAATTTGCACAGATCTATTCTCTTATTTGTTTTTAAAGGTATTTTGCCTGACCAACTTGCCAATGGGAAACCATTCTGTTCCCCCTTATTATCTCTTGACAGTGGTCTCCTATCCAGTAGTTTCCCCCACAACGTTGAGGTGTTTGGCACATTCAGTCTGGCAGCTCAACAAAAACCTCCCTTAAAGCCTTGTGTTAGCAGGACTGCTGACCAAAAGGCCAGCAGTTTGAATCTGGGGAGCAGGGTGAGCTCCCAACTGTCAGCTTCAGCTTCTCATGGGGGGACAGGAGAAAAGCCTTCCCCAGGATGGGAAAACATCTGGGAATCCCCTGGGCAATGTGCTTTCAGACGGCAAATTCTCTCACACCAGAAGCAACTTGCAGTTTCTCAAGTCACTCCTGACACAAAAAAACCCAACAACCTAGTAGCAATGAGACCATTGGCATAGCCTCTTGTCTCCCCAAAACACTCAGTCCCACCACTAGGAAAAGCTAGTGTCATTGTGAAGTCTTGGCTCTGCCGTTTCCTCTCCTCTGCTTCAGTTCCCCCTGTTCATAGATTTTCCCAGTAGTGTAGGTATCTTCCTTTGTATTGGTTTTTTGGTGGAGCATAAAAAACCCCTATAGACCAGTGTTAGTTGGTCTTTTCAATTTGTCTGAATAGAGCTCTCTTGCTGGATTCCTCCCTTTTTCTGCAGCAGAGCTTCAGATTGTCTGGTAATCCTAGGCCCTCGCAATCCACAAACAGACATCTTTAGCACCTACATTCAGCAGTATCCATATACCACCAGTCCAAGAGACATCAGAAGCTTTCGACTGGCTTAAGCTTCACAAGGAAGAAGATTGAGACAGTTTATAACCATCGCTTTGCACCAGAGGCTGAAGACTCCAGAGAGATGACTGCAACCAGCAAAATCTCCAGTCCGTACTTCAGGAAATAAAGCCTGACTGCTCATTGGAGGGAAGGATATTAGAGGCCAAGATTAAGTATTTTGGCCACATAATGAAAAGACAGGAAAGCTTAGAGAAGACAGTTATGCTGGGGAAAATGGAAGGAAGAAGGAAGAGGGGCCAACCAAGGGCAAGATGGATGGATGGTATCCTTGAAGTGACTGGCTTGGCCTTGAAGGAGCTGGGGGTGGTGACGGCCAATAGGGAGCTCTGGCGTGGGCTTGTCCATGAGGTCATGAAGAATAGGAAGCGACTGAATGAGTGAACAACAACAATGTTTTGTTTTAAGTTACCTTATGATAGTCCCAGATGGAGTTAACCCCTTTATTCATCTTGTTAGCAGTAAACTCATTTATCTTTTCACTTTGCCTAAAGTGCCTCTTGTGTGTTAAGGGTCTTAATCTTAACAGAAGATATACAGATAGCCCCCGAGTAAAGCCAGACACTATGGTTTTTTCCCAAAGGCTCGGGTGTACCATCACAGTCATACTGTGGTATGCTGTAATTTAATTTTCCATTTGTTCTCTGTGTGCATGTGTCTCTTATGGTAAACCTCATTAATATCATAGAATTTTGCCTAAGCAAGGAATATTCAGAGACAATTTTGCTAATACCTTCCTCAGAAATATAGCCTGGTATTCTTGGAAGTCCCCCATCCAAAAACTCACCAGAGTTGATCCTGCTTGGTGTCAAAGACCAGCAAGAGATCTATGATCGTTTCCTGCTTCTTGGCAGGGGATTGGTCTGGATGGCCCACAAGGTCTCTTCCAGCTCTATGATTCTATGGTGTCTTTGGGGGTATTTGAACCCTTTGTTGTAATAAAATAGAAAAATGGAAGGAATTAAACAAAATCCTCAACATTTCCAGACATTAAAACAAAAAAGAAGTCACACGCAAATGTTTAAAAAGTAAAGGAAATCATACTGTAAATAGTCAATGTTACATAAAATGAGAAATAAGCATAAAGTCAAATAAAACCACTACACTGTTTAGCAGCACAAGGAGTGACTGTGCCCTCTAGTGCTTTTGGATATTACAACAAAAAGAATGAAAGAAGTGGCCAGAATAATGTTCAGGCGACTTGATGACAGAAAAGGATCTTTTAGCAAGCTAGTCATAGCGAAATGAAAGGAAACATTCTTTGCACATGGAACATCCCAAGTGCTACAGTCCTTGATTCAAAATGATGAGGGAAATGAGTGGCTGTGAGTTTTTCAAGCTGTATGGCCATGTTATAGTAGCATTCTCTCCTAACATTTCACCTGTATCTGTAGCTGGCATCTTCAGAGATGCTGATGGCAAATGTATGGGTTACTGGAGCTACAGTATGCAGAACTAGTCACTTTCCTTGGCTCTGGATGATGTAGTTTGTAGTTAGACATATTTACAAGGCACCAGGTTAGAGGAGGGTACTTTGTGCGGGTCAGTGACCATAATAAAGTTTTGTATTGTAGAGGAGGGTAAACTGAAAAATTATTTGATCTTATATAAAGCTGATTTTACTGGATTATTGATTTTTTATGTTGCTTCCCCCCAATTACATATATTTTAAAAATATTTTGAAGAGTGGGAAGAACATGGTTGAAAATTGGAAGGATGGCAATGCAGGATGATCATATGAATCAGACAGAGGCATGCAAATAGTACAACGAGCAAAGTCGCATATTCTAATATTAGAGGCATTCATATTTTAACAATCGCTTCTTTATATCCCTGAACATGTTTTTACGACATGTGACTGTTTCCTCTCCCTGCCTCAATGTCACCTTGGAGCAGCTGTCTATGTCTATCCTGGGCTTGCTAATGGCTCGGCATATGTTCAAACTATGAGCCAATATACATTTGAATACTTTGTTTTTTCTTTAACACTACCCATTCCTGCTCTATAGAACTTTCTGCGAAGTTCTATTTCTCCATTTACACACTAATTAAAAATGAATTTTAAGAATCTCCTCCCAATGATACCTTCTCCCACCTGCCTGCTGTTGTGTTTCAGACAATGGTAATTTCAGAAGATTCTCAGAGATAAGAAATGCTGGGTATAAGTAGTCTCAGAGAAAATGGGGTAAGGGGAGATGGCACAATCCTCCCAATAGATTGAACAATATAGACTGCCATTTTATTTAATCTTCCATGGATTACCATATAGCTAAGAAATGCAATTTGTATTACATTTTTAAATATGTAAGACATATAAGTGAAAATAAAACCTGACTAACAAAACAATGTCAAAAGCTAACAACATACAATATAATGTGGAGTCAGCCACATGGGAAGTCGACTACCCATGTTTCAGCCACTTGATCTTATATTGTATATTGTTACAGCCAGGGAGCATATGGCAGTCAATCGAATGTGTCTTATTTTTGTGCACAGTATAGGGAGTGGGAGGGTGTCCCTTGTTGGGCACGTGGGCTTATTAACAGAAGACCTCCACATAAATGTATAGAAGAGTAACTCATTGGCAACAGCATGACCCAGCACCAGGAGCCAAACGTGATAAAAAAGAATAAAAACACACAGACCAATGCAGGGCCATAGCCAGAAAATTTTTTTGGGGAAGGTTGAAAATTTTGGGGGGAGAGGGGTTGAAATTTTGGGGGGAGGGGGGTTGAAACCTGCCTCCAGCTCACACTGAAGCAAAGAGCACAGCAGGGGGCAGAGCAACCTTCAATAGCCTGCAGTTCCGCCCCTGTCAACCACCTCCACCAAGTCTGGCCTCCTTAATGAGAGCATTCAACACCCCTCCCACCCCCAACTTGGTGGCTTCGCTACATCGGCTATTGCTGCAAGTAATGACAGTGTGAATAAATTGTCAATATTTGCTTGAGATAGTGGTTGCAGTTCTGGAGGGACTCTTAATTTTTTGTGTCTCATAGACTTAGCATGGGGATTTGGTTTAGTTGAAATTCATGAGTAAACCAGGTTTTTATTTTTAACCTGAAAACTTTCAGGACCTGGCTACAGGTCTGGACCAATGTTATCACTTCCATAGGAGGCTTTTCTTTGTAGTAAAATAATATGGTTGCACTATTTACAAGAACAAGATTTCCATAAAAGTTCTTAATACTTCTTACTTTGCTTCTACACTGGGCTTATTTCTCATGCAGCTTCATTCCCACAGAGTAACTTTTTTACACACTTCATACAGTAACTTTTTATACACTGGAGCTTCACACATGAGGCCTTCTCAAACTGAGGCGTTCTCTCACACTGAGGCCTTTCTTCCACTGAGACCTCTCACAGACTGAGGGCTACTAAGCTACAGGCACATCTGGTTATATTCAACTGCAGCTTATACTGAGTCATTGTATCCATTTAACCATTTCACTGCTTAACTCACAATTTTGTAATTAAAAATACCTAGTTAATTTTTAATATTTCTGACATCCCTGAGAATTGAGTAGAAAAGAGAAAGGAACAGAGACAGTGAGCTGCAACAAGGGGCACTTGCAACTATCATTTTATGTACAACACCTGTGCAAATAACCAGAGATAGATCTGAAATGTTAATTCCAATCACAAGTGACTGTTCTCTTTTATCAGGCAAAGGCCAGCTAATTGAAAGGATTCCCTGACATTGCACATGTATAGGATTACACTATGAACTGCGCAGGATAATTTATGCTTTTGCCTTACGCTACATGGAGAACGGCTGAAAGATAATTTCCCAAGTGCTTTTTCAGCATTCATCAACTCAAAAGAACACAATGGGTGGCTGTATATTCCCGGATAATTACTCATAATAATAGTTTGCTGTGAAAACAGAGTGTCAAGATAATGTTTTTCAACACAGAACATTCCACAAGGAAACCCAGGTACGTATCTCCACATCTTTATGGCTCCTAATCTCCAGAAAGCAACAAGTGTAAGTTGACAAAACAAAGGTTTAGAGCCACAAGTGGCATTCTTGTATAATGCAAGCACAATAGTGCTTTAATTCTGTCAGTGCTGTAGTTCGGCTACCGGGAGAACAAGTACATAAGCATAAATCAAATGGAAAGCAAAAAAAGGAGATCTGAAGGACCCATGGTTGGCTCTACCACTAAACTGAATGAGGCAACTGTCTCATCTGGCAGACTGTGGAAGGCCCGTAGTGGAGGGATCCAGACCATGCCCTTTTCTTAGAGGATATTGTGCATGCTGTACAACCTGTCTGTCACATCTCAAATACCCTATAACTCTCCAATGTGATGAAAACCCATTGCCACTCTTGGATATCTTACATGGAAAGGAGGGGAGACATCTTATTTTTGGCCTCACACAACAAAAAGCTTTGAGAATATCCTGGAAGAAGCTGAAAAATGCTGAAAGCATGCATCTTCTACACTGAAAACCTTTTCTTAATGGAAATTAATGGACATTTATCTAATGGAATGTTCTGTTCAGCTGTAGAATTGCCTGCTTTGCTGAGCATACATGTACTGGTAACCGTATCTGGTCATGGATCTCTGTGTGATTGCACCCTTCTCCATGTTTTCTGGGAAATGACATCAGAAATGGGTTTCTGAGCTATAAACAGGTTGACATTCAGACTGTAGATCAGGCATAGGCAAACTTCGTCCCTCCAGGTGTTTTGGACTTCAACTCCCACAATTCCTAACAGCCGGTAGGCCCATCTCTGCTGTAGATGCATCTTTTCCTTTCAAGATGCAGAAGCTCTAAAGTTAAATGCTATCTTAAGTATTGTTTGTTTTACTCCATGTAACATATAACAATAGCTATTTTAAAACAATCTTCTGTAGTAGCACATGCATAAGAGAAAGCACATTTATGTATTTCTTATCAAAAGCATAAAACTTGGAACACCTGAAAAATGCTGTGCATCCCAAGTGGACTGTGGGGTTTTCTACCTCATAGAATCATAAGAGTTGGAAGAGACCTCATGGGCCATTCAGTCCAACACCCTGCCAAGATGCAGGAAAATTGCATTCAAAGCACCCCCAACAGATGGCCATCCAGCCTCCACTTAAAAGCCTCCAATGAAGGAGCCTCTAGCACACTCTGGGACAGAGAGTTCCACTGCTGAACAGCTCTCACAGTTAGGAAGTTCTTCCTAATGTTCAGATGGAATCTCCTTTCTTGTAGTTTGAAGCCATTGTTCCGCGTCCTAGTCTCCAGGGAAGCAGAAAACAAGCTTGCTCCCTCCTCCCTATGACTTCCTCTCACATACTTATACATGTCTCCTCTCAGCCTTCTCTTCTTCAGGCTAAACATGCCCAGCTCTTCAAACTGCTCCTCATAGGCCTTATTCTCCAGATCCTTGATCATTTTAGTTGCCCTCCTTTAGCCACATTCCAGCTTGTCAACATCTCCCTTCAACTACGGTGCCCAGAACTGGGCACAGTATTCCAGATGTGGTCTAACCAAGGCAGAACAGAGGGGTAGCATGACTTCCTTAGATCTAGACACGATACTCCTATTTATGCAGGCCAAAATCCCATTGGCTTCTTTTGCCGCCGCATCACATTGTTGGCTCATGTTTAACTTGCCCACTCCAAATGTTTGAAGATTGCTGTACCATCTTCTGGGACAAGATTTCCAAAAGGGCCTTTTGTGGTATAGCCATTAAACTTAATTGGTGTTGGAATATAAAGCATTCAACTGAGGAATGTGATCTGAAAGAACAAGCCAATTCCTAAGGTATACAAGTACAGCTTGCTTATATCTGTTTTGCCAAGAAATATAGTGGCTTGTCACTGCTTTATGATTGAGCAGAAACATAGTCAGCAATCTGGTTATTTGAAGAATCCATTCAATGTTTTTTTAATGAGTGATTAAAACAAGAGCTCCATATCCAGATGTGTGAGCAAATTGAATCCAGCCAGGCACCAGATTTCTGGTATCCTGAAAGCACAGCCATCTCTGTATGTATTTTTATTAATTGGATCTAATATAAATCTTAGTGAAGATCCTTTTTAGGATAAATGAAATATTAATGCAAGTCTGGATTGAATCACTGGTTATTTTTACTGCTAGGAAGGCTATGAAGAGCAGAAATTTGTCAAAAGTTTGTACCAAAGGCTCAATTATCACCTTGAGGCTGTGCAATTCTAATGGAACCAATAGCAGTATGCTATACTTAGACCATGCCAAGCTTATAGCAAATACGAAGGCTGTGCAGATTATCGAGTTTTGTCATTTTGTTCGAAATTGAATGCTTAAGAATAACCAAACAGTAAAATAATGAGCAAATTGGCAATTTGAAAACTCTAGCCTGAATTCTGTTGCGAAGCCTTATTGGAATATACCCATTTAATTGATGAGACTTATTTATGTGTTGGCTTATCATTTTATAATTGAACATTTTTTGGTCGTGTCAGGAGCGACTTGGGAAACTGTAAGTTGCTTCTGGTGTGAGAGAATTGGCCGTCTGCAAGGATGTTGCCCAGGGGACACCCAGATGAATTGATGTTTTTATCATCCTTGTGGGAGGCTTCTCTCATGTCCCTGCAAGAGGAGCTGGAGCTGATAGAGGGAGCTCATCTGCCTCTCCCCGGATTCGAACCTGCGACCTGCCGGTCTTCAGTCCTGCTGGCACAGGGGTTTAACCCACTGCGCCATTAATAATCCTACAATCATGAGAAAATAATCCTACTAAATGCAGTTGCACTGGATTTATGCTATGTAAAACTATAATAATAATAATAATAATAATCATCATCATCATCATCATCATCATCATCTTTATTTATATTCCACCTTATCTCCCCGAAGGGACTTTCCTTAATGGAAAACTATAAATTATTTGTAAAACTATAATTATTTGCATGTATACATTTCAAAAAGAATGGAGCTTAGTGATCCTTCGAGATTGAAAAAATATGCAGAATTGGATATATGTAAAAATAATATCGTATTCAAGATCAAATTTAGAATTATTAATTTAAAAAAGGACTTGGAAGTCCTTGAACAACCTCATAAGTGGAGTGGGCAGATCAAAAGACAAACTGGCAAAATTGAACTATGTAAAAGAATCATCCACCTTGTGCCACTGTGGAGCAGAATCAACTCTATTTCAGTATGCTTGTCCACAATGCCCTGCCTCATGTACAGAGGTAGAATTGTTTAAAGCTATAGACAATGTGGTCAATGTTGCCTGGTTTTGGTCAAAAATTATTTAGCCACTTTTGCTCCTTCTATTTTTATCAGTTTTATACTTACGTATGCAATACTTTTGACATGAAATAAATAAAAAAATGAAAAAAAGAAGACAGAGTTAGTATACTAATTGGAAGTAATATCTCACTTATGTTTAACTTAGGGTTATTGGCATAGTGTTTAGTGTTTCAATGTATTCTACAATCTTTCATCTTTTAGTTGTACGAACATGTATACTGTGACGCTCTGATTCTGTACAGTCTGACTGCTGCTCAATGTTGTCTAAACTGTATATGTTAAATTGTTGTTGTATACATTAAATATACAGTGATTAAATATTGCAGACTCTTTACAAAGACAGGATTAAATGTATTTCCCTCAGAACTGCTAAGAGGCAGATTGTCTGGAATTGCCCCTGTGAAGGAAATGTAATAGAAACAATTGAACGCATTTTATTGTAGTGCCGCTACTACACAGTGCAATGTAGCCAACTTTTATATCCAGTCCTGTCCTGCAGGACCAGCCATCCCCCGCAGAGGATTGTTAGATATCTTTTAGAGGACAAGTGTCACAGGGTGACTTTCATAGTGGCAAAATTCCTCGTAGTGGCAACAAGGCTGAGAAAGCAACTAATCTCTGATAAGGGTATTACTTGAAACCATGTAGATGTATCTTCTACAATGGACTTCTCCTGAGATGGGAGAATTCATAATGACAGTTGGTTTTACTGATGGGTCTATGGACCGTAAAAATTATTGTTGTATACGTTACATAATAATTTATTAAAAAGAAAAAAGTGTGATCCTCTTCTTTTAAGGCTTTAATTCAAAATTAGGAATGTTTTTCCTGCTTTGAAATGTTACACCAGCATATTGGAAGATTGTGTCATCATTCATTACCACTTTATTTTTTAAATTATCAGTGTACTTTATCCTGGTATTGAAAGAAGCTGACACATGGGACTTTGAGTGGATGTTAACACACATCCAACCATTAAATATACTGCCTAATTGATTATCTAGTGTAGCGTCTATAAACTAGATTTTTTCCTTATATACCTATTATTTAAAAATATCTACTCTAGAAAAATATTATTTATATTCCAGCCACTGGATAGCTTTAAATTATTTTTGGCATTTATATTTTAACATAAGAATTGCAAAAAATTATTAAAAATTAATTAAAAAAATAAGAATTGCAAAAATTAATTTAAAAATTATTTTGTCATTTGGGAGTTGTATTTGCTGGGATTTATAGTTCACCTACAATCAAAGAGCATTCTGAACCCCACCAACGATAGAATTGGGCCAAACTTGGCACACAGTTCTCCCATGATCAACAGAAAATACTGGAAGGGTTTGGAGGGGAATGTCCTTTGGTTTTGGAGATGTAGTTCACCTACATCCAGAGATCACTGTGGACTCAATGATGGATCTGGACCAAACTCTACATGAATACTCAATATGTCCAAATGTGAACACTGGTGGAGTTTGGGAAAAATAATATCTTGACATTTGGGAGTTGTAGTTGCTGGGATTTATAGTTCACCTACAATCACAGAGCATTCTGAACCTCACAAATGATAGAATTGGGCCAAACCTCCCACACAGAACCCCCATGTGGGCCACAGCAATGCGTGGCAGGGGACAGCTAGTTATCACTAACATTGCTATGGATTTTGAAGAGGCACAAATACAGGGCAAAAGGGGGAAATGTGCTAAAAGGAAGGTGTGTCAAGCAAACCCTTGTTGGGGATGTCTTCTATCTGAAAATGTATGTCTTCATTACAAAAGACTATGGGGATCCAGAATAGGTCTCTACAGTCACTTATGCACCCACCATGAGACTCTACCCTTGGAAGACTATCATACTTACCCACGAATGGTAGCCTATGATGATATGATACATTTTTGCTTTACAGAGATAATGGGATAGACTGGACTCTTTCATTTTCTGAGTTTTTAGCACCAGCACTTAACATTTCTTCCCACAATCCACAGGCATCTACCAACACTGTAGCACAGATTGTTGTGAATTTGATAGGCGTCTGCTCCGTACAGTCTTATGCCGTAATACACTCTAGTCTTTAAGGAACAATCTAAGCAATGTTTTCTAAATTAAAAAATGGTTTTAGTATCAATTTTAATATTGTTAAAATCTGAAATGGAAGTACACAAGAAGGCACTTCAAAAAACTATCAAGTATTTTGTTCTTTGGAGATTATCAAGATCTACACAGTAAATGCGCATCTACTCGGGAAATACTTACAAAGCAGTTGAAGCCAGATGAGAACAGCCTTGGCATATTGCCAATAATGGGAAATCTTACATAACACATTTGCATTTCCAGGACAAACAGGTCTGCTAGACTCATTTACATGATCCTTCTTTGCCTTGTTAGATTTCGAAGTGCAAAATGTAGTCTGCTGTCCTTTCATTTTGGCTTTTTCAGTTTCCTAATCACTGTAATCTCGGTTCTTTTTAAAAGGTAGAAAAACACTAACAGGCTTGTTAACTGTTCTCATTTGAATTGTTATGCTATGGAAATGTGCAAGGAGTGCTATATTTTGGCATCAAGGTGGCACACCTATCTAAATATCCAGGTAAGAATCTGAGGAAGGGAGAACAAAGTCTCCTAAAGAAATTCCCAGTGAAACTAAGGGTTGGGTTGCTGTGATTTTGCCGGGCTGTATGGCCATGTTCCAGAAGCATTCTCTCCTAACGTTTTGCCCTCACAACATCTGAGGATGCCTGCCACAGATGTAGGCAAAATGTCAGGAGAAAATACTTCTAGAACATGGCCATACAGCCCGGCAAACTCACAGCAACCCAGTGATTCTGGCCATGAAAGCCTTCGACAACAAACTAAGGGTTGCTTGAAATCCTATGGATTCCCTAGACTGACAAAACTTATTCATAGCAAAAGATATGAAACCCGAGTATGGATCATTTTGTGTGCCATTTGCATGCACCTATTTCAGAGCATGTGTGGGGAAACTGTGCACCTGCAAGTGGTGCTTCTGGCACAATTGGTGCACCTGCAAGTGGTGCTTCTGGCACAATTGGTGCACCTGCGAGTGGTGCTTCTGGCACAATTGTCACTGACATTATATTCTATGCATTTTGCTATACAGAAATGACTTTTCAGAGAAGAGAAAAATATCTTGTTAATAATGCCCCCAAGTTCCTGAGACTCATGATAGGAGAAATAATGGTATAGCCTGATCTGAGTTGTTCATTTGGACACAAGAATGCAGTCCCAAACACTCTTTAAGCTAGGTAAACATACTGTCACCTTATGATTCTATCACTAAAGATAAAAATGTTTGCAGGACTATAATTCTAAACATAATTACATGGAGGCAAAATCCACTTAAAATTTATAGGTTTTGCTTTTAACTTTAGATTTGCCTAGAAGTCTTAAAATGCTCAGATTAACACCTGAAATCTTGCTTCTGATTCAGAGTATACAACTCTGGCATAACATCAGAAGTCTTCTTCTTCATACAGTGTTTCCAGTCCTGCTTTACAAGCTGTTGCAGGAAGAGATGTGGAGGATTCTTCCTTCTGCATAATAACCAATGACACTCAGAGCAACATGATTCACTCATCAGCTTTCTGGTGATAGCTGCATAGTGTGACAAGAAAAACAATCCTCCAGCTACAGGCACTTGTGTGGGGAAATAAGAAATTACTCAATGACTCTGGCTCAATGTATGCTTAAATTGACACTTGAAGAAGAGGAAGCCAAATATGAATATGTGTATTAAAAAAAGTAAAATAAGACAGTTTGAAAAAAATCTCTATCCCACATTAACTTTACAATAGTTCTTCAGTCCTGGAGCATAAAGAGCTATGTCCTAAAATCACAGGAAGCTACATGTTTTGACTGAAGGTAACGAGAAAGTGGTTGGAACAATGGCCTTTATATCACTACTCAGCAGACTCTTAACTCATTTTCCAGTCCATAGATTTTGGACTTTAAATTTCTCAGTTCCCCTTGAATCTTTTTCGTTCTCTTATTTCCCTGACGGACCTCTTGGAGAATTGCAAGGTCTTGGTCTGGCCCCACTGTCATTGCCACCTGAAAAGGGAGAAATAAAACAAGAAAAGAACAGGCAGATGGTTACAAAAGCAGGATGAGATGTCTCCAGCCCCCCCCCCCCCCAAAAAAAAATCAGGGAAAAATTTGGAATCAAGTTTCGTTACAGTTAATTATTTTAACGTTCATGTATTTGGAATTTACTTTGGAATATGTCATCAACAGTGTTCTTTAAGCAGGATCTTTCACTCAGAGCAGTTGAAGGCACTGGAAGATGAAATCTCTTTATATTATACTCAAATATTTCAATAGAATCACAGGGTTGGAAGAGACCTCCTGGGCCATCCAGTTCAACCCCCTGCCAAGAAGCAGGAAAATCACATTCAAAGCACCCCCAACAGATGGCCATCCAACGTCTGCTTAAAAGCCTCCAAAGAAAGAGCCTCCACCACACTCTGGGGCAGAGAGTTTCACTGCTGAACAGCTGTCACAGTTAGGAAGATCTTCCTAATGTTCAGGTGGAATCTCCTTACCTGTACTTTGAAGCCATTGTTCCATGTTCTAGTCCCCAGGGCAGTAGAAAACAAGCCTTCTCCCTCCTCCCTATGACTTCCCCTCACATATTTATACATGGCCCTCATGTCTCCTCTTAGCCTTCTCTTCTGCAGGCTTCATACACCCAGCTCTTGAAGCCGCTCCACATAGGGCTTGTTCCCCAGACCTTTGATCAATTTAGTCACTCTTCTCTGGACATATTCCAGCTTGTCAACATCCCCTTTAAACTGCGGTGCCCAGAATTCCAGGTGTGGTCTGACCAAGGCAGAATAGAGGGGTAACATAACTTCCCTGGATCTAGACACTATACTCCTATTTATGCAGCCTAAAATCCCATTGGCTTTTTAAGCTGCCGGATTACATTGTTGGCTCATGTTTAACTTGTTGTCCACAAGGACTCCAAGATCTTTTTCACATGTACTGCTATCAAGTCGGGCATCCCCCATTCTGTATCTTTGCATTTCATTTTTTCTGCCTAAGTGGAGTATCTTGCATTTATCCCTGTTGAACTTCATTTTGTTAGTTTTGCTCCTGTCTTCTGAGGTACTGGCTATCCCTTCCAATTTAGTGTCATCTCTAAACTTGATGATCATGCCTTCTAACCCTTCATCTAAGTGATTAATAAAGATGTGGAACAAAACTGGGCCCAGGATGGGACCCTGCGGGACTCCACTTGTCACTTCTTTCCAGGCTGAAGAGGAAGAATGGGTGAGCATCCTTTGGGTTTGTCCGCTTAATCAATGACAGATCCACCTAACCATAGGGTTAATATGATCTTAATATGGTATCAGTATGAAGTCAACAGTGCTACAAGTTCCGTTGCCAAGGAATGCCACAATGGAGGTGGCTTTCTCCAATTTCCACATGCAGCTTATTGCTCCATTAATGGGACCCAGAAGGCCTCTTCAGTAGATCTCAGTTCTCAGGCTCCAAACAATTTAGGGCTGTAAGTTATTACCAACACCTTGGATTCAGCGTGAAATTAGCATCCAGCGTAAGTCCTTTGAAACTGGTGTTCTATACACTTTTCTGGGCAGGAATCCATCTGATGTATTTTGAATTATCTGCAGATTCTGAATAGTTCTTCAAGGGAAGTCCCAACTACAGCAATTTGCAGCAATCTAATCAGAAGGTTATCAGAGCATGAAGTACAGTAGACTATTTTTATACATGAAAGTCTCAAATTAGTCAACCAGCCAATGAACATGTATTCTTGCCATATATTATTTTCACTTGCTATGCACAACCTTCTTCATATGGCAGGCAGACATTAGGAGCCAGGCATTTTTGTTAGTGGCACCTGGGTTGCTAAATGTTATTTTAATTTTTAACTTGACCAAAAAGTAGCTCTTTGAAATTAACAACCCTAAATTCTGATGGGACATTCCAGAAGAATCACAGAAACAAATACTAAACATGTGCTATTACAACTGGACCCTATTTCTGTCCTTTTGGTTCTAATGGCAATTACCTTGAAAAGTTGTTTTTCAACATCCTTCACCCTTTGTCGAAGTAATTTAATGTCAGTCTTGAAACCTTCCACCTCCATGGCACGCCGTTTTTCTAAAGCCTCATAGCGCTGGTTCATTAGTTGTAGGCGGTTCCCCATCTTTTCTGAGCGTTCCTGCAAATGTCAAAGCAAACATGTTTCAGGAGGGGGATAGATAGCCCATGTAGACAGAGGCTCCAAAAAATTGTGTCAAGAGGCATCCAAGGCATTACCTTGAAGATCTCTCTCCCCACGTCTCCTTCTTCCTGAATCTTGGCCAGCTGCTCCTCCAGGGAAATACATTGCTCTCGGTACATATTTGTCAAACGTTGCTCCTGTGCTAATTGCTCCTGTAGTCTCTGGAAATGAGATTTTAAAAAACTAGGATTATGTGGCGTTATAACCAGTGTTTTGTGTACAATTGCTTTCTTTCTTAACAGCAGCACAATGACAACTGGGCCATTGAATAATTAATTATATGACATAGATAGGTACCACAAGGAGCAGCCTGATGGATGCTATGTTATGGTTGGGTGCCTTCCATAGTTTCCAAAATGTGGCAACCATAAGGTGAAACTATCATGGGGTTTCTTAGCAAGACACAACCATGACAGGTTCAGAGAGGGGTTTCCTTTGCCTTCTTCTGAGGATGGAAGGGGGTGACTTTTCCAAGGTCACCAGTGGGTTTCCCTGGCCAAGTGAGGATTCAATCCCTGATCTCCATAATCGTGGTCCACTGTTCAAACCAAACCACTAGGTCATGCTGTTTCCTTTAAAAAGTGAGTGGCTCAAAACAGTGCCAACATTCTCAAACAATGTTCTAATTGCAACTCATTAAAGATGTAAACAATCAACAGGCATGGCGCACCAAACTGCAGGACTCTCAGTATTGCATTCTGGATTGAACAAGACATCCAATCCAGGTGGATGTTATTATATTTAGCAGATATTCAAACATAACTTGATGCTATTATATAATATACTGATTCTAATAGTTGATGTTGGCTGCACAGTTCACAAATCAATCATTTGAAACAATATTGATGTACCCTGGTATTTTTAGATCTGAGAATGAACAAAAATCTACGTTTAGAGATGAAAACTCAACTGTACAGCATGTATGGATTTCATGCCATGGGACAACAGATTCACAGTTTTCATATCCTGCCTAAAATCTGTCTTTTTGTTGTTGTTAAATGTGTACCTTAGCTCTGACAGCCACTCTGGAATATATGTCTAGACATGATTTTAAATGGTTCTTCACTTACTATTTTTGCCTTACAAATTCTATTTGCCTAAATTTATTTATTATTTATCATGTCAGGAGCAAACCAAACAGTTGTATTGTATTTTTAAAACACACACACACAAAGTTTGCAAACTTGGCATTCTTTTAAATGTCCTTTGACCAGTAGCTGACCACTTGGAGCACCTCTGGTGTTGCTATAAGAATACCATTGTGCATGTAGTAGGGCTCAGGTTGCATTGTAGTAGGTGGTCTGTGGTTTGATCTTCTCCACACTCGCATGTCATGGATTCCACTTTGTAGCCCCATTTCTTAAGGTTGGCTCTGCATCTCGTGGTGCCAGATCGCAGCCTGTTCAGCGCCTTCCAAGTTGCCCAGTTTTCTGTGTGCCCAGGAGGGAGTCTCATTTGGTATCAGCCATTCATTGAGGTTCTGGGTTTTAGCCTGCCACTTTTGGACTCTCACTTGCTGAGGTGTTCCATTGAGTGTCTCTGTAGATCTTAGAAATCTTTTTCTTGATTTAAGGAGTTGGTGTGTTGGCTGATATCCAAACAGGGGATGGGCCGGGGATAAATGAACCTGGGTTTTGAGGAGAATTGTATAATCTCTTCCATCTTTTATCAATTCTTAATTGTACTCCAGTTTCTACCTTTCCAATCAGACTAAGCCTATAGCTTTGTCCCAGAAAGAACAGGGGAAATTATCTGTATCTTATTTGAAGCAAACAGTTATGTGTTTGTGAAGCTATTTCCAACATTATTTGGCCTTCTTTCATTCTTCCCAAGACCTAAACCCAGTTAATAAGCTACAACAAAAGTTGCATTGCCCTAAGTGTACTGAGGAAAAGCATGATATACCGAGGCACTGTCTCTATCAGGATGCATACAACTCTCATTCATATAATTGAACAATTAAGAAATGTTTCTAAATGCTGAAGTAACTCTAAAAAGCAGCACCTGTCCAGAGAAGACAGTGAAACATTCCATAAAAATACAGTTACTCACAGCAACTATTATTACCTTAATCTCTGCACCATATAGCTTATGGCATTCATATTCTGCTCGAGAAGTGGGTCTGGCATCCTTTCTCTGGTTTCCTTCTAGCGTCTTGCAGGAAGATGCTTGCTGACATGGACTGTTGTTGCCCCACTCATCTGGGCTACTGTCCAAACTCTGGCTGATGTCCACTTTTCCCTGACCATCCTCCCGCCGAACTCTCCTCCACTTTGCACCTTTGCTTTTGTCCAGCTTCCTTAGGAGGGCATCCTTCTCAGCCATCCAAGATTTCTCATTTGCCCGTGCATCAAACTTCATCTGGAGAAAATCTCTGGTGCTCTCATACAACATGTTCTGAGCTTTGTGATATCTAGAGAGAGGACAGTGAATTAATAACTGGCTTATTTCCCACCCAATCCATAACTCCCTCACAAACCTAGGTAGGAAATGGCCACAATACCTGCCACAGTTCGATAGGCATCAAGGGAAAAAAGATTTACCCTTGTTTAATACATTTTCGTGTAGGTAGGAACTTCAGATCGGGAAATTATGTCCTTGCTTTAGGACAGGAAATACCATGTGATGACTGGAAATATAACACTGCATATTCAGGTAAAATCACTAGTCCATCTAAGTACAGAACATTTTATTCTAATTGGCAGAAGCTCTGAATGCCTGTCAGACAAGTGTTTGCAATACCTGAGATGACAGAGACTGAACCTGGGAACATGTAGCTATACAAATTGAAATGCTCCATCATTGAGCTATGGATCACACTCCCAAACAAAATATAGTGGGAATCCACAGAGAAAGCCATCTCTTCTGCACAGGAGTACAAACTCTTGATGAGGAGTAGGAAAAGGATGTCTATGGAAGTCAAGTTTAAGTAATTTTCTGTTTGGGAAAAAAATCAATTCCTGAGTCCTAAAATGGTCAGGATAGGGCTGAAAGAAGTGCCTCAACTGACTCCCTGCCCCTTAGGGTATGCTGGAAGAAATGCAGACTTCAATGAGGCATGTCCATTGTATGTGGCTCACCAAACTCCCTAGGGCTTCCTTAAGTCCCACCAATTGCCAGCCCCTGCCCAACATCATAAGTAAAAGTCCACTTAGCAATCCAGTATGTCATCAATAGAACTATCCAGACAATAAGTTCTATATAATCACTCTATGACTGTAAACTACAGGGCAGTACAAATATGATCGTGGTGTTCCCAGTATGTCATCTGCCCGTCCTCTCCCCCCCCCCTACCTTATTCTTGTTTTTAGAGACAGAAGATGCTGCCGAGCTTCTCGCCGTATCAAATCAACACCAATGGGAGCAATAAACACAGCTATGACAAAGCTGAGCAGCACTTTCTCCATTATAACCATGTCTATTTTCTAATATGCATGCAGACTCTGATCAAAGCAGGACATTATCCCTCCCACCTACTTTTCTGTAAGTTCTTTGATCTTATCCTGATCCCTCTGATGCTGGACTTGTGTTTCCTCTATGCGGATTCGCCTGTCCTCTAGTAGGGCTTCAGTCTGCTCCTTGGACAGCTTGGCCTGTTCCTCTAGTTGAGCCTGAAGAGCTTCCACCTTGATCAAGATAAAAAGAGAGAATCTGAACCTGTGATCAAGTTCTCCAATAATTTTATCTGCTGTATTCTTAAAGGTGTTACAGTGGGCTCTCAGTCTCCACTGGGGGTTGGTTCCAGGACCCCTCTATGGATTAAAAAAATCAATTGATGCTCAAATTAAGGCTCCTTTTAGAGTCTGTATTATAGAACCAAATATCTGCTACCCTGATTGAGAATTCTATGTATTTCAATAGAACTAAGCTGCACTAGAGATCAGATGAGTGATCTACTCAATCAGCCCAGTTTATTCTTTAGTTTTTAGATTGTACTATTACCATTGAATCCTTGCTGTAAGCCGGTCTGAGTCCCTATATGGAGATTGAGAAGATCGAGATATAAAAGTTTAAAATAAATAATATAATAAATAATAGTGTGAGACCTAATAAAACCCAGTAGCACAAAATCACATACAGTAAACAGTTACCTGTAATAAGAGAGTTTGATCATCTGTCACGTATCTATCCCCATTTTCTGGTTTCTCCCCCTTTGCTGTTGATTTTGAGGTAGAGCATTTAATTCCTAAAGTAGAAATAAAAATGTAACTGATTAAATGTTCTGTCATTCTTTTCAAACCTAGATCAGTTTTTCCCACGAGGAATCTTTCTAGGCCACACTGGTGAATATAACATGAAAAGTGACCTTCAATTCATATTATCCACGAACAATCACAGAATAGAATCATCAGAAGAAAGAGGCAAATTTGGTAAACTCATGTGTTTCTCACACATCCTAAAGATCTCTGAAAGCTTCAGACCTTGGTGAGAATTGTTATGTTTCCAATACCTGTTTTTAAAGCAGATTTATTTTGATCATGGAAATCTCTTTTCTTGATTGGCTTCTGAGGAATAGTGACCTGTAGGAATCAAAACAACTTGCTCATTTTGGGTTGAGAAAACAGTGCAGGGTTTTATTCACTTTAGTCATCCAACATACATTACAACAATATTAATGCTAAGCCTTGTGTCAGATTTTTTTAAATTAAAAAAAATTCCTTTCTTTCTATCCCATAATTCTACCAATATTGGGACTCCAGGTAAATTAAGGCATCAGCTTGCCTCTTTGTTCAAGTACTGATGCCTTGGGACTGGGCCTCTGATGTGACAATGGATGTGTCCATTTGTGGTTAAGACACAGGTAGATTTGGATACACAAATAAGGTGGAATTATAGCTTAACTAACTGTAAGTTAACTTACATCTTCTAGCTTCAAAATGAGGAGGTAATACCAATTTATCAGATGATCAATTTATAGGAGCATATACGTTATTTCAAGACAAAAAGGGAAGCTAAAAGGAGTAACAAATCCAAATACTGATAAGGCCATAGGCTTTTTGAAGCAGGTATCTGAGAAAGGGAACTTTGCCCATGAAAGCTTAGTTTTCAAAGTATTACTATTTCAATTAATATAACTAAAAAGCCCTTTCTTCTGGCTGCATCAATACTGTGGAACAATTTGCCTGTAAAGGCTCAGGTGCCTCCCTGTAAGGTGTTTGTCCACAACTCTGTGAAACACTGCTAGCTATTTGTCTGATGTGTTTTACAGAAAGATATAATGGGGAAAAAAGAAAAGAAAAATGTACAATTAAATAAAAATGTTTGTAGGTCCACTGAGACCACTTTACCTTGTGTGGTGGCTCTTTGTGAAAATAGGTGATTTCTCCATTGTCACTTCCGACTAAAGCCAAAAGGTGCTGGATTTTCTTTCTGTCCTCCAACTCCCTGGAATTCATTGAAAAGAAGATAGATAGACACACACACACACACACACACACACACACACATATATCTCAGTTGGAACAAAGACCAGTTGCAGTACCCCATTTTTTGATGTTGAATACAACAACAAATTACAAAAAGGCCAACTAACAATTGAGAACAAAGAAACAAATGTCTGTTTACATACACTGGAGGGGTTCTTTGGTCCTTCTGAATCTTCTGGATTACTCCATAAAGCTCATGAAAATTTACAGTTCATAAAAGGCACCAAAGCACAAATATTTCTAATATTTGTCTCCCTGCCCTTCATCTTAGAAATGTTATTTATTCTGCATGGAAGTGCAGCAGAATATAATGGGTCAACTATTAAAACACACTGCAGTGATAGCAAATAAATAATAAATGATGAATAAAATTATTCTGATCCAAACTTTGACTTTCCAATATCATCCAGACAATGTTCAGATAAGACTATCAAAGGTGGAATGGTGACTGTTCAAAATGAGGATTATTTTTATATTACTTTTGACAAAGCACACCTACTGCCATTGTATGTAGTAAAAAAATCCTTTGAATAATTTTACAATGTTAGTATCAAAGCACAAATATAACAGAAATGCTTTGGACAACCTTCCTTGAACATGAATCTTGCTGTTGAATTAACTTTTCCATTTAGAAGTTATATGTAGCAGCATCTCTCATAATGAGACCTTTAAAACTACAGTTGCCTTGTTTTTTACTCGGGTTCTATTTTGAAATGGTCATATGACTGGTCAAATAAATAAATTATTATTATTATACAGTTGGTGTATGAAAATGTATTTGGTGAAATCAACAAGCTGCATTACAGAAATAAGTTTGGAATCAAAATATTTAAATGTAATATTTGTTAAAACTACATATTATACGAAACAATATGGAACAAGCAGGGATGTCACAAATCTGTTCTGTTTAGAATAAAAAACAGGCATGTAACAGAAAATAACAATTGCTCTTAGTCCTAAATTTATACAAAAATATTTGTCTCCTATCCAGCTTGGATCTGGATATTTATATTCAGCTTTATGTTTCAATCTTGTTGACAAGAGTGAACCTGCTGGTAAGAGGGGCATAAATAGTGATCTATTAAGTCAGAATCTGCAAGGCACCATCATGCCGTCTGGTTTCAGTATTATTTAAAAACAACAGGACAGCATAATGAACCTGAGATATAGCTGTAGCAAAAAGATCAAGCAAGGTTGGCATAAAATAGCACAGCTGATGTTAACTTGCATTCACTGCTAACTTAAATCAAGCTACATCAAGAAAGGAAAGGAGAAGTAAACAATACAATGATCTGTCATTCATTTTATGCTCCGCATTTTTGTCTGAGATCTGTGCTTGTGCAACTAAAACAGAGGAATCATAGGCAAAATAGAGAGACAAAACGGAAGCATACTACTCCCACATTCAGATATTCTCTATACTGTTAAAACTTTATATCCAATTGTATGAAGCACACCTCCACAGACAAGTGGAACCCTATGTGCTTTCTTCAGTTTTCACTCTTGCACCAACCATGACAACAAACCTGATTTTCAGCCGATCATTCTCAGCATAAAGACGCAGCACATGCTCTCTCTCCTGGAAGAGGTAAACTTGCATGTCACTCAAAGCCTTCTGCAGTTCTGCAATTTCTTCTTCACGTTGCCGCATCTCCCATTGTAATTTGTGCTGTGTGGGGAAAAAATGGAAGCATGTCACTGAACACTTGGCAATTGAAGCAAAAGTAAAATGGAAACATGCAACTTCCCAGAATCAAGTGAGTCTTTAGTAACTTGTATGAAGAGCAAATGTAATCTAGGGAAGACATGGTAGTTTTGGCAGACTAAAATAGTTTTGTGAAGGTTCTCTGCACCCATATCAGTCTCACCCATTTCAGCTATTACCTCCCACCAGTTCTCAATCCTAGTCTTCACACTTGTCACCACTTTGAGTACCACTCTTGGGAGAAAAGCGGGATAAAAATAAATAATAATAATGGCAATTCTTCTCAGCATCCTGGATCAAACCATACTGGTTGCAACACCGTTCTGCTTCCTATTTTATGCTTCACTAGTGCAACGTATGCATAATGGGGAAAGGATTGTTAAAAGTACCACAGGTAGAAGGCATGTTTGCAACCTTCTAGTGCTGTTTCCAGAAAGTGTTGGATACTAAGTGTAGGTTTAAAAGCCACAATATGATGATTTGAAAGAGAAATGAGGCATGATATTGCCAAGTGACTTTATTGACATTTTCTCCACTCTCTTTGTCCTGGGGAACATGGGTAATTTATCCTGCAGCAAGCTACATAACTCAAGCGACCAATATAAAAGATATGGTCTTGTGCACTTTGCCTCTCACTGTGCATACAAGGGCTGCTCTTGATATTGTGGGTATCTCCTCCTGCTGGCAAAGGAGGTGCCTTGAAGACAAGAAGCACAACATTGGTCCACTGCAAGAAACTACCTGTGTTGCAATTTGTTCCCAAAAGGAGGGAATAGAAAGGAGGTGAGAGTAACAAAACAACAAAGATGTGCAAAAGGCTGCAGGTTTATGATTTACTTGTACGCAGCAGATACACATGTATGTCCACAGGCTTTGAGTTTCTTTGAGACATATGGCAGACAGCTTATTGGCTGGAAAAGGACAAACAAGATTCTGGGTTGTTGTAGGTTTTTTTGGGCTATATGGCCATGTTCTAGAGCAGGGGTCCTCAAACTTTTTAAACAGAGGGCCAGGTCAAACTCCCTCAAACTGTTGGAGGGCTGGGTAATAATTTGAAAAAAGCATGAATGAATTCCTACACACACTACACATATCTTTTTTGTAGTGCAAAAACACTTAAAAACAATACAATAATTAAAATTAAGAACAATTTTAACAAATATAAACTTTTTAGTATTTCAATGGGAAGTGTGGGCCTGTTTTTGGCTGATGAGATAGGATTGTTGGTGTTGTTGTGTGCTTTCAAGTTGTTTCAGACTTAGGTTGAACCTGAGCAAGGGCTGGGTAAATGACCTTGGGGGGGGGGCGCGTCTGGCCCTCGGGCCTTAGTTTGAGGACCCCTGTTTTAGAGGCATTCTCTCCTGACATTTCGCCAGGCGAAACATCAGGAGAGAATGCCTCTAGAACATAGCCATATAGCCCGAAAAAACCTACAACAACCCAGTGATTACGGCCATGAAAGCCTTCAACAATACATTAAACAAGATTCTCATCTTGATTTTTAAAATCATGTCTGGTTGCGAAAGCTTATGACACCAATTTTCAATCAAATGTGGTGCCAGTTTGATTTAATGGAAATTAGAATTCATTCCTTAGGACACTGAATGAAACTAAGGACTAAGTGGTGGAGAAGGGATGACACCCAATCCCAGGGCAATACCTTTTAAAAATCACATATTGCTCTAGAAGTTAAGGCAATCAGGGTTTTAAATGCTAAGAGTCTCTCCCTGGTTATTAATTTTCATGACCAAAGCCAAGCACCATGATTGATATCTATTTCTTTGAGGCTTCAAAATGGAACAATGCTTTCCACTTGAATTTCCCCAGGAAAAAAAAAATCAAGATGTTTGTAAGAAAAGAAATACAAAATTAACCAGCAGGGCAGTGGGAATGGTACTCCGGATAAGACAGTACTGTAGGTCCTACCATTCTTCTCTAATGATTATGTTGTTTAACACTGTTAGGGGTTGTAGTCCAACAACAACTTGAGGACTGCACAATTTCCCTACTTATAGTAACTGCTTGTTCAAAATATTAAAGGTGCCTACCAATTCACCCATTTCCAGCTTCCTAATATCTACAGAGATACTTGCAGAACACCTCAGCAGGGAAGAGTCCAAAACTGGTAGGCTAAAACCTGGAACCTCATTCAGTGGCTGATACCAGATGAGAAACTCCCCTCTAGGAACACAGAAGACTGGGTGACTTGGAAGGAACTGAACAGATTGCGCTCTGGCATCAGATGCAGAGATAATTTTAAGAAATGGGGCTACAAAGTGGAGTCCACGGCATGGGAGTGTAGAGAAGAGCAAACTACAGACCACTTACTACAATGCAATCTGAGCCCTGCCACAGGCACAATGGAGGACCTTCTCACAGCAACACAGAGGCACTCCAAGTGGCCAGTTTCTGATCAAAAAACATTTAGTATAACTTTGTTTGTGTTTTTTTCTTTACATTATAACTGTATTCTCAACTCACTTCTGACATGGTAAATAAATAAATAACCAATTTCCAGCTGGACAATAGCTTCCTTTTCCTACCTGTTCATCATACGTTGCTTTATATCTCTCTAGCCTTTTGACTAGCTCCTCATGCTCTTCATCAAACTCTGCAATCTTCTTTCGGTAGTACTCCAGAAGTTCTCGTGAAGGGCGGAGGTAGGCCAAGCGCTCATTGATTGAAGGCAGAGGAGTTGAATCCTTCTCTTTAGGAGATGGGGAACCATGGCTGGTGGCTGGCCTGAACGTGGATGAACACAATAACTTACTAAAACTATAAAAACAGCCAAATACAAAATAATTGTGTGGCCAAGCAATAGCATAAAAATACACAATTTGCTCACTTTTAACTGGAGAACAAATGAAGGTCTGAACTGACATTTTATTTAACCATTTGAAGCTCCCTTTCTATCTCTTAGTTTTGTAAAAAACACAGCAAACTAAAACCAGAACATTTGGAAGGGAGATGTGCCAGTGAGGGAATCATAAATCCAGATTTGGAAAAATTAAGAAGGCCCTCTCTGGAACGTTTTATTGATTTTTTTGAGGAAGTCTGCTCCTCTTTGTTAAAGATGAGGGTGCATGGAGGGTTATCAAAAATTCAAATGCTTAGAAGTCTAGCTGATGACATAAATGTTATTTTATGGTTCAACAAGTCCCACTGAAACTACCAAATATTAATGTACAAATTTGGAAACATAAAACAAAGCATTTCACCATTATTTTTTAACCTGGCCATTCCTTATCCATGAGCTGCTTAAACTCGGTGATTTGTCACTCAGTTGAGGTTTTATTGTTTCTTATTTATGGTGCTTTTTGGAAAGTACTGATTTGTACAAACGATACACAGYAGTGGGTTGTTGTAGGTTTTCGGGTTCTCTTCCAGGAAGCAACCAACCAGYCTTTGAAGCTGCAAGGCTATTCAATGCTAATCGATAGCCAATTGCAACATTCARACTTGCTTCAAGCAGACAAGAGTTCTTTCTCCCACCCTGGACATTATATATCTGGYCATTATTCCAGATATATAAACCTCACTTGCCTAGTTTCCAACAGACCTAAAAGCYATYAAGAGCAATTGTAGTGTATAATTGTAATTGTTTGTACTGGCACTGAATTTTGCCATTACTTATGTGTAAACCGCTTTGAGTCCCCCTCGGGGTGAGAAAAACGGTATACAAATACTGTAAATAAATAAATAAACATTCAAAAAGCAGGYGAATTCTAGARYAGAATCAACCKGGGCCAGCTAACACCTCCCAACAAAGGATTCCCCCAAGGCCAACAAAGCAACCKACCAAGCTTTGATGCTACAAGGCCATTCAATGCTAATTATTATTTACGGCATTTATATGCCGCCCTTCTCACCCCGAAGGGGACTCAGAGCGGCTTACAATATATATTTTCAAACAATATATTATATTATTAGCATAATACAATATCAGTATATATTACTATATTGCACTATACCATTATATTGTAATATCATTAGTAATATTAATCTGAGGATGTCTGCCATAGATGTGGGCGAAACKTCYGGAGAGAATGCTTCTSGAACATGGCCASACAGCKRGGAAAACTCAKAYCYARKCA
>NW_026847549.1:23123813-23356536 GCF_025583915.1 Anolis sagrei ordinatus
ACACAYAAWTGCTATSTTYYAGCTYATAGYAATATGTTGKGGATCACAYTATGCTGAGGATGACATCTACTCCAATATAAAGGAAGAGAAAAACCAATGGAGAAACATAACTGACCTTTTCGACACAGAGGGAGTTCTGGGAGGAGAAGTCATGGTCCTCAATTCCAGCTTCAATCTGCAACAATGTGAAATATAGTCTTTAGTGAGCAAAGACACACAGAAAGTGTAAACAGTTCTTTAGTGATATCCTGTTTCGAATTGATTCTGCTGTGTAGGATCAGGCATGGGCCAGCTTGGGCCCTCCAGGTGTTTTGGACTACAACTCCCACAATTCCTAACAGCCTACCGGCTGTTAGGAATTGTGGGAGTTGTAGTCCAAAACACCTGGAGGGCCCAAGCTGGCCCATGCCTGTTTTAGACTGATCCTCATGCCTTGCATTCTCCCTTTTCCTTCCCCCAAACTTTCCAAAACTCAAGGAAACCCTTGCTCATAGCCTTCCCACCGCATTAACACCCAGCTGTCTACACTACCTGCAAGCACTGACTCGCTTTTGCTCCTTTTCCCGGGCGGCTGCGGCGGCTCTCAACGGAAAGACCAAACAAACACACAAACCAAAGGGCTTTATGAGCCAGCCAATCGCAAAGCGCGTAACAAATGGATCTGCCTTTCCTCCCTCTCGTCCAATCACAACTCACGATCCATGCATTTTCCCACCCGGCTTGCCTTTTAAAAAGTCCCTTTATGGGGCTCCTTGGGAAAGGAAGTTCTCAAGGTCTCCATTGAGATGTTTTCTCACACTAAGTACAGGCATCATGAATCCAACAGAAAGTGATAAAGAGCAACACTAAAAAACCAGGGGAATTCTAGAAGAGAATCAACAAGGACCAGCTAACACTTCCCAACAAAGGATTCCCCCAGGCAGCAACCAGCCAAGCTTTGAAGCTGCAAGGCCATTCAATGCTGATCAAGGTGGCCAATTGCAACATTCACAATTCAAATAGACAAAAGAGTAGATCAGGGGTCCTCAAACTAAGGCCCGGGTGCTGGATGCGGCCTTCCAAGGTCGTTTACCCGGCCCCGCTCAGGGTCAACCTAAGTCTGAAATGACTTGAAAGCACACAACAACAACAACAACACCCTTATCTCATCAGCCAAAAGCAGGCCCACACTTCCCATTGAAATACTAATAAGTTTATATTTGTTAAAATTGTTCTTCATTTTAATTATTGTATTGTTTTTAAGTGTTTTTGCACTACAAATAAGATATGTGCAGTGTTCAAAAGAATTCATTCATGTTTTTTCAAATTATAATTCGGCCCTCCAACAGTTTGAGAGACTGTGACCTGGCCCTCTATTTAAAAAGTTTGAYGACCTCTGGAGTAGATAGATATAAATGGGTTGTTGTAGGTTTTTTGGGGCTATATGGCCATGTTCTAGAGGCATTTTCTCCTGACGTTTCGCCTACATCTATGGCAAGCACCCTCAGAGGTAGTGAGGTCTGTTGGAACTAGGAAAATGGGTTTATATATCTGTGGAATGACCAGGGTGGGGCAAAGAGCTCTTGTCTGATGGAGCTAGGTGTGAATGTTTCAACTGACCACCTTGATTTTCCTAGTTCTCTCAAACTGTTGGAGGGCCGGATTATAATTTGAAAAAAAATGAATGAATTCCTATGCACACTGCTCCAGCTCCTCCTATGGGGACATGAGAGAAGCCTCCCACAAGGATGATAAAAATAATTGATTAGTGTAAATGGGCAAAAATAAATATTGATTGCCACAGGAAAAAAAAACATCAAATCATCCAGGTTGTAGGATTATTAATGGCGCGGTGGGTTATACCCCTGTGCAGGTCGCAGGTTTGAATCCAGGGAGAGGCGGATGAGCTCCCTCTATCAGCTCCAGCTCCTCATACGGGGACATGAGAGAAGCCTCCCACAAGGATGATAAAAACATCAAATGCAGACGGCCAATTCTCTCACACCAGAAGCYACTTGCAGTTTCTCAAGTCGCTCCTGACACAACAAAAAAAACAAACTACTAGCCGTCCCCTGCCACACGTTGCTGTGGCCCAGTCTGGTGATCTGGAAAATAAAGACYCAGGTTCGCATCTTGGGAGTGATCCTGGATTCATCGCTGAGCTTGGAACCCCAGGTTTCAGTGGTGACCAGGGATCGAGAGCAGGGCCTCGATCCCGCCTTCTTCGCAGATCCAATTGGCAGGAACGAGAGACAGGGCCTTCTCAGCGGTGGCCCCCCAGCTATGGAACACCCTCCCTAGGGACCAGGGGAGCATTTGCACGGTTAAAACTTGTGCGCCAGCTGCACCCATACCTTGGGAAGTCTGACTTGGCCACGGTAGTCCAGACTCTGGTTACATTACGTATAGACTCTACGTGGGGCTGCCTTTGAAGACTGTTCGGAAGCTTCAAATGGTCCAACGGACAGCAGCCAGGTTGTTAACAGTAGTGGCACTCAGGGAGCGCACAACTCCTCTGTTGCGCAAGCTTCACTGGCTGTCAGTTTGCTACTGGGCACAATTCAAAGTACTTTAGCCTTTAACGCCCTAAATGGTTCTGGCCCAGTTTACCTGTTTGAATGCATCTAGGTCAGTGGTTCTCAATCTGGGGTTCCTGAATGTTTTTAGCCTACAACTCCCATAAAACCCAGCCAGTTTACCAGCTGTTAGGATTTCTGGGAGTTGAAGGCCAAAAAGATCTGGGGACCCCAGGTTGAGAACCACTGATCTAGGTGTTTAAGCTCGTCTGGAGAGGCCCTGCTCTCGGTCCCGCCTTCTTCGCAGATCCGATTGGCGGGAACAAGAGACAGGGCCTTCTCAGCAGTGGCCCCCCCAGCTATGGAATGCCCTCCCTAGGGGCATTAGATCGACCCCCTCCCTCCTGACATTTCGAAAGAGAGTAAAGACCTGGTGTTAGAGACCCTAAATTGGGTCTTCTTAGGTCCACATCACGGGAGCACGAAAGGAAGTAGAGTCCCAAAAAAGATTTAAAAAAACAAGGTTTATTTTAGTTTCTTCATGAAGAAGACGGACAGCCTGACAGCATCCGCAGATGCTACCCTTCAAGTTACTGCCGCGTCTTCTTGGCTTTTTACCACCAATATATAACCTCAAGTAAACAAGAACATTTTTTTGTCATGGAAAGTACTCTCTTTTCATCCCCCTCCCTTGACCATTTCATGGAAAGTACCTTCTTGTACCTGCAGACTCTGCGCTTAACCACAACCTTTGAACTTAACCACAATAAACTGCCGACCTCTATATGTCACATCTTGTTTCTTAAAAACATTTTCTTCCGTGTTGCTCTTTTTCTACAGAGAAAGGGTATGTTCCTCTTTTGCTGTTAATTTCATTCAAAGCCCCTTGCTTAGCATTTGCAAATTTCACTCAAAGACCCTTTCATTGGCTGTTCAAATAGGCATTTGCAGACGCAGTATAACTGATTGAGACTCATGGAACGACAGGGCAATGCGATGGAAAATGATTTGCCTGATAAATGATAAGGCATTTATGGAACATGGCCATATAGCCCCCCAAAAAACCTACAACAACCCAGTGATTCCGGCCATGAAAGCCTTCGACAATACGGAAATGATTTTAATCGGTCTTGAGTCCTGCCTGCACAGGGGTTTAACCCACTGCGCCACAGAAGGCTCCAGTATAGTAACAGTCCCTTAATCATTAGGATTTCGAATAGCGCCTCTGAGGGAACTTGAGGCGCGGCCCTCCAGGTGGGAGGGGGGCGTTGCCGTGGCGACCGCGAGTTCTCCAGAGGGGAGGAGGGGGCAGAGGCGCGAGCGAGAGAGAAGCGAGCGCGAGCAAAGTGGGCGGAGTCCAGGTGTATGCTTTGTATGTGTGCTTATGGCAAATAGCAGCGGTGAAGGAGGGGAGGGGCTGAGCAAAACGGCTCGCGCAGGGGGCGGGGCCGTACGAAGGTTCGAAGGGGGCGGGGCCACAACCGAACCGAACAAGAAGAAGAACCTTTGAGCACCGGAAGTTCGTTGAGACAGAGAGAGAGGAGACAGCGAGAGGGTGAGATATCCTTCCGCGCTTGATTCAGCTTTGAAACCGTACCGGATGTCAACCCATTTGCGGAAGAATACATAGCTGAAAAAGAGTGCAGATGGAGGAGAGATGCGACCGCCGGGACTACTTCTTTCTCGAGGAAGGATATCCGCAAGAAAGAAAAGAAGGAGCTTTAACTGAGACACGTCACTTCCGGCGAGGCTAAAGAAGGGGGAGAAGAGAGGGGAAAAAAAACCACAACAAGCGCTGAGGAGAGAGAGAGAGAGAGAGAGAGAGAGAGAGAGAGAGAGTGGCGGCGGCACCAAAACAAACGATAGAGACGGAGAGGGAAGGAGAGGAGCTTTGGCTGAGGGAAGCCGCGCTTGGGCCGCTTGGCTCTCTCTCTCTCTCCTCGGGGCCGGGATGCCCCTCTGAGCCCCGCGCCGGCCTCCCCTTCCTCCCCGCGGGCCGTTCCCTCCGCAGCCTCGCCGCCATCATGTCGGGGGACGAGGACGGGCCCGGTGGGGCCCACTACGTGGCCGAGTTCGTGCCTCCGCCCGAGTGCCCGGTCTTCGAGCCCAGCTGGGAGGAGTTCAGCGACCCCCTCGGCTTCATCGGCCGCATCCGGCCCTTGGCGGAGAAGACCGGCATCTGCAAGATCAGGCCGCCCAAGGTACCCAGAAAGAGGAGGAGGAGGAGAAATGAGGGATGGGGACGGGGCTCAGGAAAGGAGACCGCTCAGGCCGCCATCTGCCCCTCCATCTGCTCCTGACAGGCGAGGCTTCACTTCTGAGAGATGCCAACTAGGCCTGGCTTGCCCTCGCCCTTCTCTGCTGCCTCCTTCTCAGGCCTGGAGGCAAGGAGTCGCTTCTCCTTCCCAGCAATGGCCGCTTCCCTTTACAGAAAGGGTTTCTCAACCTTCCTAATGCCCACGACCCCTTCGTAGAGTTCCTCATGTTGTGGTGACCCCCCCAACCATAATTTTTTTTTTTGCTACTTCATAACTAGGTTCTTGTGGGTTTTTTCGGGCTATAGAGCCATGTTCTAGAGGCATTTCTCCTGACGTTTCGCCTGCATCTATGGCAAGCACCTCTGAGGATGCTTGCCATAGATGCAGGCGAAACGTCAGGAGAAATGCCTCTAGAACATGGCTCTATAGCCCGAAAAAACCCACAAGAACCTAGTGATTCCAGCCATGAAAGCCTTCGACAATACTTCATAACTATAATTTATAACTTCATAACTATATTAAAAAAAACTCTAAAATTACAACAGCAAAACAACAGAGAGGAAACAACTAGGCACAGATTAACACCTCCCAGCAAGAGATTTTCCCAGGCTCAGGCAGGCCTTCAAATGCTAATGAAGGTGATCAGCTGAAACATTCACACCTAGCTCCAGCAGGGAAGAGCTCTTTGCCCCACCCCAGCCATTCCACAGATATATAAACCCATTGTCCTAATTCCAACAGACCTCACTACCTCTGAGGATGCTTGCCATAGATGCAGGCGAAACGTCAGGAGAAATGTCTCTAGAACATGGCTCTATAGCCCAGAAAACCCCACAAGAACCTAACTATAATTTTGCTACTGTTATTAATTATCATGTAAATATCTAATTTATTTTATTATAATATATATAATAAATTATATAAATATCTGATTTGCAGGACATATTTTCATTCATTGGACCAAATTTGGCACAAATACTCAATATGCCCAAATGTGAACACTGGTGGAGTTTGGGGTAAACAGACCCTGACATTTGGGAGTTGTCGTTGCTGGGATTTATAGTTCACCTACAGTCAAAGAGCATTCTAACCTCCACCAATGAACTAATCCAGGGGTCCTCAAACTTTTTCAACTGAGGGCCAGGTCACAGCCTGGAGGCAATGAGTCGCTTCTCGTTCCCAGCAATGGCCGCTTCCCTTTACAGAAAGGGCAGCTCTCTAATAATCGCACACACACAATGTGTTGTGGTGAAGCTGAACCTTTTGCTGCCTCAAAATCGTAGCATTCAAAACAGGGTTCCTCAAACCTTTTAAACAGAGGGCCAGGTCATAGTCCCACAAACTGTTGGAGGGCTAGATTATAATTTGAAAAAAAAAACCCATGAATGAATTTCACACACAATGTGTTGTGGTAAAGCAGAATCTTTCGCTGCACATATCTCACATGCACACTGCACATATCTTATTTGTAGTGCAAAAACCACTTAAAAACAATACAATAATTAAAACGAACAATTTTAACGAATATAACATCAGCATTCAAAACAGGGGGTTCCTCAAACTTTTTAAACAGAGGGCCAGGTCACAGTCCCTCAAACTGTTGGAGGGCCGGATTATAATTTGAAAAAAATATGAATGAATTCCTATGCATACTGCACATATCTTATTTGTACTGCAAAAACCACTTATAAACAGTATAATAATTAAAATGAAGAACATTTTTAACAAATATAAATTTATTAGTATTTCAATGGGAAGTGTGGGCCTGCTTTTGGCTGATGAGATAGGGTTGTTGTTGTTGTTGTTGTTGTGTGCTTTCAAGTCATAACAGACTTAGGTTGACCCTAAGCGAGGGCCGGGTAAATGACCTTGGAGGGCCGCATTCGGCCCCCGGGCCTTAATTTGAGGACCCCTGCTTTACAGAGAGGGCAGCTCTCTAATAATCGCACACACACACACACAATATGTTGTGGTAAAGCAGAACCTTTCGCTGCCTCAAAATCTTAGCATTCAAAACAGGGGGTTCCTCAAACTTTTTAAACAGAGGGCCAGGTCACAGTCCCTCAAACTGTTGGAGGGCCAGATTATAATTTGAAAAAAAAACATGAATGAATTTCTATGCACACTGCACATATCATATTTGTAGTGCAAAAACCACATAAAACAATACAATAATTAAAATGAAGAACAGTTTTAACAAATATAAATTTATTAGTATTTTAATGGGAAGTGTGGGCCTGCTTTTGGCTGATGAGATAGGATTGTTGTTGTGTGCTTTCAAGTCATTTCAGACATAGGTTGATCCTGAGCGAGGGCTAGGTAAATGACCTTGGAGGGCCGCATCCAGCCCCCGGGCCTTAGTTTGAGGTCCCCTGTCATAGTCCCTCAAACTGTTGGAGGGCCAGATTATAATTTGAAAAAGAAAACATGAATGAATTCCTATGCACACTGCACATATCTTATTTGTAGTGCAAAAACCACTTAAAACAATACAATAAAATGAAGAACAGTTTTAACAAATATAAACGTATTAGTATTTTAATGGGAAGTGTGGGCCTGCGTTTGGCTGATGAGATAGGATTGTTATTGTTGTTGTGTGCTTTCAAGTCATTTCAGACTGAGGTTGATCCTGAGCGAGGGCCAGGTAAATGACCTTGGAGGGCCATATTCGGCCCACGGGCCTTAGTTTGAGGACCTCTGATTCAAAAGGTACCAAGGTTGTTTTTAGGTGATTGTAGATTAGGAAGGGGCCCCAAGGGGGCCATTCATCCATGCAGGAAAGATGATGTACACAGGACATAGTCTACGCCAGGAAAACTTGGGCGCTTTTTATATGTACCTCCTACTCTATTTTTTAATTTACCATATTTTTATCCTGCCCTTCTCAACCTTAAAGGGGACTCAGGGAGGCTTTACACATAGGCAACTATTCAATGCCATAAAACAGCATACAGGTTGCTTTTAGGTGATTGTAGATTTGGAAGGGACCACAAGGGCCATTATTCCATGTCAGGAATTGTGGAAGTTCGCATCCAAAACATCTGGAGGGCCCAAATTTGCCTAGGCCAATGGGTATATCAACATGCCTTGAGGCATTGAGTCGTTCTCAGCAATGGCCGCTTCCCTTTACAGAAGGGGCAGCTCTCTAATAATCGCACACACACACACACACACACAATGTGTTGTGGTAAAGCAGAACCTTACCCTAAATCATAGCATTCAAAAGGCACCTTAAACATCAAGGTGATTGTAGATTTCGGTGATTGTGGATTGGGAAGGGACCCCAAGGGCCATTCTTCCATGCAAGAAAGATAATGTACATAGGACATAGTCTATGCCAGGAAAACTTGGGCACTTTTTATATGTACCTCCTACTCTATTTTTTAATTTACGATATTTTTATCCTGCCTTTCTCAGCCTTAAAGGGGACTCAAGGAGGCTTTACACATAGGCAACTATTCAATGCCATAAAACAGCATACAGGTTGCTTTTAGGTGATTGTAGATTGGGAAGGGACCCCAAGAGCCATTCTTCCATGCAAGAAAGATGATGTACATAGGACATAGTCTACGCCAGGAAAACTTGGGTGCTTTTTATATGTACCTCCTACTCTATTTATTTACCATATTTTTATCCTGCCCTTCTCAACCTTAAAGGGGACTCAAGGAGGCTTTACACACAGGCTACTATTCAATGCCATAAAACAGCATATAGGTTGCTTTTAGGTGATTGTACATTTGGAAGGGACCAGAAGGGCTATTATTTCATGAAGGAAAGATGATGTGCCTAGGAATATAGGCTATGCCAGTCATGGGTGAACTTGGGCCCTCCAGGTGTTTTGGATTTCAACTCCCCAATTCCTAACAGGCTGTTAGGAATTGTGGGAGTTGATATCCAAAACATCTGGAGGGCCCAAGTTTGCCCATGCCTAGTTCTATGGGGAGATCAACATTTCTTGAGGCATTGAGTCGTTCCCAACAATGGCCGCTTCCCTTTACAGAAAGGGCAGCTCTCTAATAATCGCACAATATGTTGTGGTAAAGCAGAACCTTTCCCTGCCTCTAAAACAGCATTCAAAAGGTACCACCAAGGTTGCTTTTAGGTGATTGTAGATTTGGAAGGGACCACAAGGGTCATTCTTCCATGCAGGAAAGATGATGTGTATAGGAAGATAGTCTATGCCAGTCATGGGCAAACATCACCTCTCCAGGTGATTCTGTATCTAAGGCAGGCATGGGGAAACTTGGGCCCTCCAGGTATTTTGGACTTCCAACTCCCACAGTTCCTAACAGCCAGTAGGCTGTTAGGAATTGTGGGAGTTGGCATCCAAAGTTTGCCCATGCCTAGGCCTATGGGTATATCAACATGCCTTGAGACATTGCATCGTTCCCAGCAATGGCTGCTTCCCTTTACAGAAAGGGCAGCTCTCTAATAATCGCACACACACACACACACACACAATGTGTTGTGGTAAAGCAGAACCTTTCCCTGCCTCTAAATCATAGCATTCAAAAGGTACCACCACAGTGATTGTAGATTTAGGTGATTGTAGGTTTGGAAGGGACCCCAAGAGCCATTCTTCCATGCAGGAAAGATGATGTGCATAGGACATAGTCTATGCCAGGAAAACTTGGGCACTTTTTATATTTACCTGCTACTCCATTTATTTATTAATTATTAATTATTTGAACTGTGGTGTTGGAGGAAAGTTCTGAGAGTGCCTTGGACTGCGAGAAGATCCAACCAGTCCATACTTCAGGAAATAAAGCCTGACTGCTCATTGGAGGGAAGGATGTTAAGAGGCCAAGATGAAGTATTTTGGCCACATAATGAGAAGACAGGAAAGCTTAGAGAAGACAATTATGTTGGGGAAAATTGAAGGAAAAAGAAAGAGAGGCCGACCAAGGGCAAGATGGATGGATGATATCCTTGAAGTGACTGGATTGACCTTGAAGGAGCTGGGGGTGGTGACGGCTGACAGGGAGCTCTGGCGTGGGCTGGTCTATGAGGTCATGAAGAGTCGGAAACAACTGAACGAATGAACAACAAACTCTATTTATTTACCATATTTTATCCTTCCCTTCTCAACCCTAAAGGGGACTCAATGTGGCTTTACATATAGGCAACTATTCAATGCCGTAAAAAATCATCCAATTAAAATAAACATTTAAATTAATGTTAAAATTAAAACAGTTATAACCATTGCATCCATTATTAAAACCACACTGTCCACAGTCATAATCCGGGACCATACAATAGCGATTGTACATATTTCATATCCTTCTATTGCACTTCTCCAAAGGCTTGATCGGCATGGGCAAACGTACGCCCTCTAGGTGTTGATATGCCAGGCATGGGCAAACTTAGGCCCTCCAGGTGTTTGGACTTCAACTCTGGGATGTCCAGAACACCTGGAGGGCCCAAGTTTGCCCACGCCTGGGTCTGAGTATATCAACATGCAGTTTGACACTTCTTTAACTTCCATGGCTCAGCATCATGGAGTTTGTAGTTTTTTAGGCCCCAGCCCTGTTTGGCAGAAAAGGCTAAAGACCTTGTAAAACGACCGCTCCCATGATTCCATAGCACCAAGCTGTGGTAGTTAAACTGGTGTCAAGCTGCATTAATTCCACAGTGTACAGGCACCCTTTGTTTGCAGTACTTAGAAGGCAGCTTTCCTGGAAACAAATCAAGCCCATTTTAAAAACAAAAAAGCAAAGATACATTAAAAGGAGGGGGGGGAGGAGGAACAGAGCTTTAAAAAGGAGAAAAAGAAATGGGGTGGAGCCCCCAAGTAACACAGTGAGGTTACACATCCATGAGGTGTAAAATACTGTAGCTTATGATCAGTATGGTAAGACGCCTTAGGGCCCTTCCAGTCAGGCCCTGTATCCCAGGATCTAATCTCAGGTTTTCTATTTATCCCAAATTATGTGACAGTTCAGACACTTATAATCCAGTTTACAGAGTCTGCACTGCCTGTCTGGAAGAACCCTTAGTTCCTTTCTTGTGGGACACAATTTGGGGATTGATCTTCCATGTTAACCCTTGATGGTTCAGGTATACGAAGTCCGCCCTGACTTTTAAGTCTTCATCAGAAGATTTCGTATAGCTCTTGCAAAATATTATCTTTGTTAGTCTATTTAGGGCAACATAGCAACAACAATATATGGCAGGATGGGCAGGTGTTAGGTTTGTAGAATCCATTTTGTGTTTTGAAAATAGAGTCAGATTACCAAGCAGATCTTTGTACAAAACAAATATTTAAAATTAATTAATTCCAGGCCCAGACACTTGTTATAAATATCAGACCTGAATACAGTTCATAGCTATTTAAGCAAAAAATAACTCAAGCGGTCCAGACTGAACTGTTCTTAGTGTAATTTATGGCGGGTGGTGATGGTATTTTGTTTCTGCTACTGGTAATGCTTTCCTGTCTCTCATAAATTTACCATTAAATCCTGATCTATCTCTTGTCTACCCTTAGTTTAGAGCATAGAGACTTAATAGATGGCGGGTAATAGAAGAGTTTTGTTTGTTGTCGGTGTTGAAGACATAATTTTCTTCTGCATTGTTTCCTTTTCTATTTTGTATTACATGACTTCTATAAACATCTATTTGATATATGAATAGTAAAGGGTTTTTTTTGGAAAAAATTCTGTTGAATATATATTAGAGTTCCTAGTATCCCTCTTGGGCAGCCCTTTTCTAGTATCTAATGGATGGAATCCAGCTGCTGCATCCTGTTTTGAATATTGCTAGCTCCTCTTCACCATCCAAGGTCATCAGATCTTTTCTTGCATCTTTGCTGCATTTTCTTTCTGTAAAAACTCACCTACTTTTTGTGACATTTTATTAAAAGGAAGCAGTAGTTGTATATATTCTGTCTCATCTTTACCCAAGGGATTTGGTCGATGTTCCATTTTCTTTTAGCAATCCTTTATCCAAAGATCCTGGAAAATAGAGAAAGCAGTAGCTGTCATTAGAGGTGGCAGCCTTCCCCCCTACATGACTTGTGTGTCTTTGACAACTCTTTGACAGTGCGGTAGAGGAGGACTGTCAAAAGAAGAATTGACTCTACCTTCTCCTAGTTTTAAGTGGTCCTTCTTTCTCTAAATTGGTAATGGATTTCTAAACTAGATCTGTACATAGTTTGGACAGCTAAATTTGTTTAGAAACAAACTTATAACTGTCTTTCAATTGATATTGAAGATGATGAACTTCCATGTACTATTATAGCCCACATGGCCCATCACTGTGACATCAGGAAAGGAACAGTAATAAGAGCTGGGTTGCTGTAAGTTTTTCGGGCTATATGGCCATGTTCAAGAAGCATTCTCTCCTGACGTTTCATCTGCATCTACGACAGGCATCCTCAGAAGTTGTGGGGTCTGTTGGAAACTAGGAAAATGGGGTTTATATATCTGTTTATATATATTGCAAGGTATATAAACACTCTGTCCAGGGTGGGAGAAAGAAATCTGTTGGAGGTAGATGTGACCAACAGACCTCGCAACCTCTGAGGATGCCTGCCATAGATGCAGGTGAAACGTCAGGAGAGAATGCTTCTCGAACATGGCCATACAGCCCGAAAAACTTACAACAGCCCAGTGACTCCAGCCATGAAAGCCTTTGACAATCTATAATAAGAGCTGTTATCAAATTCAGTGTGGAAATGTTTTCGTTAGGAAAGCAAGTAGAGATTATTATTACACTGAACTATTTGAAAGGGTCAATTAACAAAATTACACTTCATAACATGTTACCCTTTTGCAGTTGGAATTGTGCTTCACTTTGCAAGATTAGATCATATTTATACTAAAATACATTTCAAGTACAAAATGCTCAAATTTAAAGCAAGAGGGTTAGTGATGGGTAAAAGTTTAAAATACTTTAAGTAGAAATGTAGTTGTTTTCACATATTTGACAGAAGTTGCTGTTAAGTATGGTAGTTATTTTCCATTAGATCTTGGTTCTTTTGAAATTTATATACAGTATTTGCCTTGTGGTACTTGAATTTGTTATGACAGAAGTTTTACTGCTTTGTTTAACTAACTTTGGGTTTATCTAATATATTTTACAAACCTATACTATAATGTATTTCTTGATCAAAATCTGAAAAGATTTTACAACATTGTGAACTGTGTATTCTTCACATGCCTGTGTATTTCTCACAGGAGTCAACTGAAATGTAAAGACCTTACTTATTTTTAGTTACGAAGTCACATGAGTCTTTGGGTTTTGAACCAAATAGGTTGTCATATATGCTGGCATTCTGTTCTTACTAGCTCTAAAATTAATGAATGCAATTCTTTCACTGAAAACCCCATCACTGTTTAATTATAGTCTAAAATATCCTCACTTGTGCATTGACTCTTTGCACAGAATTGTAGATTTTGAAAACAAAAACTCTTAGTTTCCAAAATACAGAAACATAATTACCTGTGTAACATTTTTGAGGGGCCGTAGCTTGAAATTTTCTCTTCCTTTTTCTTCTTAGGACTGGCAGCCACCTTTTGCATGTGATGTGCAAAATTTTCGTTTTACCCCACGAGTTCAGCGCTTAAATGAATTGGAGGTAAGCTTTCTAGCCATTGACATAAATGTATATGAAACAAAGTATTAGAGCCATTCTTTATTTCTAACAAATGTTCTTATCGATTAGCTAAAGAACTGCAGAGAACATAGAATTTTTTCATCATTTGCATTGGAGTGTTTTGAATAAAATGACTTCCTAGCAGTGCACGAGTAGTCTTTTTTTAAACACACGCACAATAAGTAGCAAAAGCTTTCTTACTTTTTACTAGAAATATCTGATAATTTATGTTCCTAGTGAAAGTATCCGTGTTTGCATCTTTCTCAGAACATGTGTGTGGAGAGTGTGAGCATACTTGTTAGCCTCACCCCTTTTGTCAGGTTGCTGATGGCTCAGGAGAGTGGATGAATGAGGCTGAGGCTTGTTGTAGCTTTTCTTATAAACCAATGCTATAGCTGAGTCAGTGTTAAGACACTTATAGCTACACATCCCGTTTGGCTTTTAAGATGTTCAGTAGAACCTTTATATTACTCTGATGCATTAAACCTGTATTCTCTGTTTCTGAATTGACTTTTCCTGCTGCTTAACTCTTTCAGCTTTCAGAATACATGATTGAGCATATTTCGGTTTTTCCTTTAAAAGGCCTTCTTCCATATCTAGTTTATGTGATGCCCATCTGTTGCTTTTTTTTTCTTAATAGGCAATGACTAGAGTGAAGCTGGACTTCTTAGATCAACTGGCAAAATTTTGGGAACTTCAGGGATCTACGCTAAAAATCCCAGTAGTGGAGAGAAAAATACTAGATCTTTATTCACTGAGCAAGGTGAGAAGGAATCACTGATAGTTGTTAATCAAGACAGTATTCCCTGTTTGAATAGGAAGTCCTGTGGAAAGGAAAAAAATCTAGTTCCCCCCCCCCCCCCTTTGCTTTGAAGAATCGGCCTTTTTACATGGGAATACTCTCTCACAGGTAATGGTGTGGTTTTTAGCTGGATAATTAGGCAACAAAGTTTTGTGGCACATGTTTTTTTTACATAATTCCATTCTGTTTCAGCAGCCCACATTAATTGTTTTGATCTTTTAGGTGTTACAAAACATTGCTGGTTTATCTGCAACTGACTGTTTATAATTACTCTCGGAAAGGGCTGTAATTCATTGGCAGAAAACTTGCTTTCCTTCTAAAGGTCTAGATGACATCCTTGACATCTTTAGATAGGATAGAGGAGGACTTCTATGTGAAACATTGGAAATCAGCAAGTATATGCAGCACTGAGCTAGTTGAACAAGTAGTATATAATTCAGTGCAAGGTAATTCCTATTTTTATGATTCATAATGGATGTGGCAGTTCTGCATGGGATTATTTCTAACAGTGGGTATCATGTTGTTGGATTGCAGCTGTTTGCACAATTTAATCATGACTGTTTTGGCTAGGGCTGATAGGAGTTACTGATCCACAAGATGTGATATGAATCTGATTTCTATACCAAGCTGTTAAGTGCACAATCTAGTGTTTTATATTGCAAATTAATGCTATATTTTCAGAACCACTTGTACATAGCTTTCTGGAAGATAACATTATTCTTTACTTCTATTTTAGATTGTTGCTAGCAAAGGTGGCTTTGAAGTGGTCTCTAAAGAGAAGAAGTGGTCTAAAGTGGCAAACCGGCTTGCTTACATGCCAGGAAAGGCAACAGGCTCACTCCTGAAGGCTCACTACGAAAGGATCCTGTATCCGTACGAGCTTTTCCAGTCTGGTGTCAGCCTAATGGTGAGGGCATTGTTTGCAGGAGATTAATGTGAACAGAATATCAATGCACTACTTGCAGTTTCTCAAGTCACTCCTGACACACACAAAAAAACCATCAACTTTTACTCTTTGTAACACGTCATGTTCTTTGTATTTCCACATGGAAACAACTTTCCTATATGCTCAAACTAGAGCTACATTGTACAGTGGTATGATTGCACCTACTTGCCTTCTTTGTATTAGCTTGCGGTCAACTTTAATAGGATGGGATTTTTGTTGGAAGAGAACCAATAATAGGATCTTAATTTCTCTTGGTTAGCAAGATTTGAGAACCACTTTTACTCAGTTTTCATGGATAATTCTAATCTAGATGACATTTGTAATGTAATGTGTCATTGTTGGTAGCCCATCTCCCCCAGTAGTGATACTCATTTTGAAAACCAGAGTCTGACATCCTGGATCCAACCAACCTGGTGTCCTTCTCTGCTCTGATTCTTTAGGGCACCCAAAAGCCAAACTTGGACCTTAAGGAAAAAGTGGAGATTGAGGATCTCGGCAATGATGCCCAGTCTCCCCTAAAGCAGGGTACAAGAATGAACGTTGTGCTGAAGAGAACCAGACGTGTCAAGTCCCAGGTACTTAGATTACTTGACCACTGTAGACAGAGTGCCTTTAAGTTTTTTGCACCAGTATAGAGACACTGGACATGCAACAGCCTTTGTCTAGCCGTGGGAGCTCCCTCAAGCCCACCAGAAGGAGGCTGCCCTCGGATAAGATTAAAAGTTAGCATTGTAGATGTTTCACAAATTGTGCTGGCCTAATTATTTTTCCCCTACCACTGAAATAAGATAAAATAGAAAGAAAGGCTTTTTTGGGCTAGCTTCTGATGTTTATATTGGTTGGAGCCATTATAGCATGGTAGCCCAGCCTGTAAGGTGGGAATTCCCTCGTTTCATTTTCTGCCAGAATTTAGGAGGAAAACTTTAGCCAAGCCACCATCTTTAAACTTCCTCTTCCTACCCATTGCGTTATGAATTGTTACACTGTTCTGCCATATAGGAAAGCCATAACTGATGCCATTCATTTTAAGTACTCTTGAAACATTAGAATGTATATAAAGCAGTGGTTCTCAACCTGGGGTCCCCAGATGTTTTTGGCCTATAACTCCCAGAAATCCCAGCAAGTTTATCAGCTGTTAGGATTTCTGTGAGTTGAAGGCCAAAAACATCTGGAGACCCCAGGTTGAGAACCACTGACATAAAGGATAAGCTGTTGTGTATGAAGGAATTTGTCATTTCTCATCACAAAAATGATTTGTTTGCAATAAGGGGTTTAAAGCAATGTCTGGTTCTTTTGTTCATATTTTATAGCCTTTCTCTTAAAATAACCATTTTTTCATGTGAATCAACAGAGTTCTATTCAGAACTAAGAAGTATTTGTACCCTGTAAAGCCCAGGTTCCTTCCTTAGGGATATCTAGGTGATCATTGTACATAGCATTGACAGTCTTTTTTCTTTCCCCATAGTTGTTAAATGTTGTGTGTTAAATGAAGTCTGTTAAAACAATATGCTCAGTTTAAACCACAGCCAAAAAAAGACAACAAATCCCTTTGTTATTAATTTTAATAGTATGGATAGTGGAATAAACTATTGAATAAAGTTATTGTCTAAATTTAGCAAACTTTGGTGAAGGTTTTATTTGAAAATGTCTTTTACTTGTTACATGGCAGGTTGCTCAGGCAGTCTCTCACTGGAAATACTTGCATTTGCTGGTGCTTGGCTACTTGCCCAGAGATGAGAATGGAGAGGATTGTGCCAGTGCAAGCAAAAATCTTCTATAGATCATGCTTTGAGAATTGAAGTTAAAGATGTAAATGCTTCATTAATTTTAAAATTCTGTTCTGAAGGCATACACATTTCAATATCATTTCTGTTTCTTTAAATCTCCCCTACCCTCTTTTGTGGAACTTTGCAGGCAGATTTTCTACATGAGTACTGCATTTAAAGGTTGAATCACAATTTTTTTAATTACTTTTTTGACACTTGAGAGAAATTGAGTGTGAAATTCTGGAAAAGAGAAAATAAGGAAAATGATTTTTATTTGAAGTGGAAATATTTTATTTTAAGGAAGAACCTCTAGCCAGCTTCATTTTGTAAGCCACCTATTAAATCAGAATCGGATGTAATGATAGGTTGTCCAGTAATGAGAATTGGATTGTTGTTCAAAATTAAATAAATATGCATAATCATGAAAGATCCATAGCGTATTAAAATAATGATGAACATGAATTCACCTGTTAGAATAAAATACTTCAGTTGTTAAAATATTAATACTTTTGTTCCAAAAGTCCTACTAAAGAAAAAAATAATTATATTGGTTTGTATTCCCTCCTTGTCCTCAAGAAGGTTTAAACCCCTTTCAATCTTCACTCTGTTTATCTGCTAAATCAATTCTCATGGTTCATCTTGTTTTGATGGTGTTTTTGGAATTGGATATGTAAGGTAACTAGATAATTCCCAGTGGAACACTTTCTGGAATAGAGAGGTTTTTCCCCAGACTCTTATTTATGCTTCCCTTTAGGCCCAAGGTAAAAGTATTCCTGTTCTTTTTCAACTTTCTTCCTTTGAATATAATGGGGTCTATACCAAACACATTTCTCTTGAGATATGTGCTATATAAACAGTGTTCATTAGAAATATTTTAGAATGTACTTAAAGATAACTTAGGACAGTTTTGGTGCCTTAGATTTCTATAGGATTGTTTTTGAAAAATCTGTAAAGTACTTGATGTTTTGAATGTTCTCTGAAGGACATGAAGTGGTTTAATCTGAATTTCTGTCTGTAGAATTTTATACTGCTTTTACATAAAAATAAAGAACCAGTTCAAACAAAATCCTGTTCAGAAAGCAACAATGAAACCATTAGAATAAAAGCCATTATAAAACCTCAAGATGATTCTCAGTAGCTTTTACTATGTATTTTCTTGTTGAAATTGTGTCCTTACATTTGCTATCAAAGTAAATCTGGACAGTGATGTATCTAATTTGGCAAAACTGATTTGAATGGAAAATATTATGGTAGGAGGCCATATCTCAGTGGTAGAGCTTCTGGTTTCTATGCAGAAAGCCCTAGGTTCACCCTTTAGTTTAAACATAGCTGTTGATAGGAGAGTTATATGACTGACATCTTCGAGAGCTACTTTTTAGTCAGTACAGACTGTACTGGGCTAGATGGGCATCTATTCTGATGTAAAGCAAAATACATTCCATTCTTCTTTTATTTTAACTGATACATTATTCTATTCATTTTGCATGAGTAAATGAGTACATTATTCATTTTAATAGAAGAGATACAGATATTAAATTGAAATCTTGCTTGAAGACTGAGACAGGAACCCCCTATCTGGTGTCTCTAGTTTCTTGCTTTGGGAGGTACCATAAATGGTCTTGCTGGGAATAAAAGGTCATTCTGCACTAGAATGGGTCATTTGTATCCCCTCCCCCAAAATAACCAAACACCCAGACTCTCCTGTTTGAAGTCAGCAGTGCAGAATAGCAAAGTAGTTAGCAACAGTAATCGAGAGCGACATTAGGATACAGCGTAGTTCTGCCTCCACTTAGTTGTGGTTAAGGAAGAAAGAAAGCCAGCTTTAGCTAAAGTATGCTTTCATCTTCTATCTTTTAAATATATATTACACTGTGTTAACATTGTTTTCTAACAAAAGTATTTATTTAATTACTTTAAAAACCTTTTATATAATATGATTTTAGCTGTGTTTTGTTTTAGTTTGTTATGTTTCCTTTGATACTGGATCAGGAGTAGGATGGAATATAAAAATGTAATAAATAATAATGGCATTTTCTTTTTTAACTTCTGACCAACTTTCAGGGTCCTTGTTAACAAAATATGTAAATTGATAAAGAAATTCAGTTGAACAGGAATCATGTTAGTCTTAATTTATGTCAGAACTTGGAAGCTCTTGGAACATAATCACGCTCACAAAGGGCAATCCTTGGATACATCTTTATTTAGTCTTATTATAGGCATAAGAAAGACAGTTCTGAAGCCCCCCCCCCCCCCCCCCGTATATCATTCTCCAGTCTCATCCCCATATACTGGCTACATTCTCATAAGGCCAGGTGGCCTTATCTATATAGTGCTCCCGCCCATCCTCTCAGCCTCCCCCTCTTCACATCATGTGGCGTGGGGGGACGGATCAGCTACTTCCAAGCTGGTACGGACATCCTGACAATGTAGTTTTTCTACCTGTCTCTTAACGTTGCCAAAGCAAGAAGAACTTTTGAGAGTGTAGCCCGTGGAGTATGTCTGCACCATCTTTTACAAAGTAAGAAGACAGTAGCTGTTTATGCTGACTTTTAAATTGACCCACTTTGCTCCTTCTATTAGCAGAAATGAGTTCCACAATTACAGAATTAAAACGAACCTTGAGGGCCATGTAGTTTAACCCTTGTCATTGACGGAATAGCTGAATAAGCCAAAAATACTTCAGCAAAATTAGTCTGGCTCCTGGACTGGACTAGGACCTGGCCTAAAGAAGTTAGGAAATATTAATGAAGAACACACCCTAATTTTCAGTTTTGCCATGTCAAGAGAATAGTAAACCAGGAGTCCTGTTTAGAATACTCAGTTTTTTCCAGTTTAACCTCTGCTTTGTTTAGCCATTTACACTGTGAAGTGAAGTGATCATATAGGATATGCCAGAACACCGAGTGATAAACAAGGATTTTCTGGAATCATGGCTTACCATATTTGTGCTAACGCAGTTATTAGTTTGATGTTATTAAAGATCAATGTGTTTGTTTTGAGCCTATCTTGTGTTAGCAATTGTTCACATGGAAAAATTAGCAAGTTCTCTGAAATGAAAAATGCTAACACAATCTTATATATTTGAATCTTCCTTCTCATTTGTTCCCTTCCAGTGACCCAGAAACGAAGTGATTACTTTATGTAACATGAAGAATATGCGTTTTTCTCTTTGTTTTCAGTATATTCTTTGTGTAGCATTAATTCCAGGACTTAATTTTAAAATGTGTTAGCAGATAACATCTTTTGGTAAAAACAGAGTAGAAAACATGTTGTGATTTCTACAATATTATTCTTACTGTTGACATTTTGAATCTATGTTTTTAGGAAAAGTAAATTGTATTGCTTGTCAGAATCTTGTTAAAGATGATGATGGAAACAAATCACATGTTCTTCTGAAGTAGCTGATCTAGGCAATGTCTCTGAAATGCAGTTCCTAACTTTGTGGCTTTACTAGTTATTTTATGCTAATTAATAGTAAATTTGTATTATCTTACTTTTAGGCAGAGGCAGGAGAGATGAGTAGAAACACTGAACTGAAGAAGCTCCAGATCTTTGGAGCAGGACCAAAGATGATGGGATTGGCATTGGGAGCAAAGGAAAAAGAAGGTAATCAGCAGTTTCAGAGGTGCTATGATTCAGATAGAGTGAGGCATATTAACTTCAGTGATGCAGAGCTTTGACTGGTTGTTCACACAACCCCTTGGCATCTGGTGCAGCATTTTAATTTGGACTTTTCTGAACTTGATCAACCAGTTGTCTGCGTACCTCACAGAGTGTTTGGTAAATAACATGTATTGTGAAGTTGTGCATATCTAATTAATTGGCACATCTTGAAGCCAGCAAAAGAATAAATAACTCTGAGATGTCCAATAACCTCCTGGAACTTTGTTTTGATTTTTAATGTTTTAATGGATTTTAACTGTGAAGTTTTTAATTCTGTTTATATTTAATTAAGTTTTAATGTTTGCATATTGTATGCTAATACTTTCATGTTAAGCCGCTTTGAGTCTCCTTTGGGAGAGAGAAAGTGAGGTATAAATAAATATAATAATAGTAATAATTGGAACTTGATGGCTATTAGGTATGGATAGGTTTGTTCGTATATCGTGGAACTCGTTATGAAGTCAGAAAAATTACCCTTCCGGAGGAAAAAGGCCCTGGGAAGCAGAAGGCCTTGGAGTTTCCCCAGTGCCAGTGCTGTTTTCCGCGTATTGCGCAATCGTGTCTGCCATTAACAAAGCTATTCGGAAGTTTCGGAAAGTTCTGCCTTTTTTTGTAAAAATTTGGAAATGACTTCCGAATTGAACCACCAATGCCTCCTAGATCCAAAACAAGTTTTGAAATATTTCTTTGGATCAATCAAGCCTAATGGCTATTTCATTGTCATTCTGTATCACATTTGTATTGAAAAGTATTTTGTTAGAATTGCTTGTTATAAGGATACTTGATACATTGCTTGTGTGCTTAATGACTGTGCAGCCAGAAATATTCTACAGTTACATTCCTGGGCTAAGTTTATCCCATCCTCCCCTATAATATAGTTTAAGAATATATTTATTTGTTTTCATGTGCTAAAATATGCAGTTTTCATGTGCTATCCTGCAGTTTTGAATGGAATGTAAATGTGAACTTTGAACTGGAAAACTGATTGTGTATGTAGATGTAGAAACTAAGAACAAGATTGAAAGTCTTAAAGCAAGGAAAGTTTTAATAGTCCAATTGAACTTTTTGGTTTTCATTCCATTCCTAGAGATTGCTCATTGCTTCTACTGTATGTTTGTTGTCATTAGAAATTCCGAGTATCTTCAAAATACAAAGTTTTGGATTGCTAGCATATTTCAAATGTACCATATACCATAGAGGGTTTATTCAGTGATTGGATGTACCATGGCAGCCATGAAAATTAGGACTGCCCTGGCCTTCATTTAGTACATTCAACATACTTGATTTAATCTGGTTGCTACTAAATGGAGGATATCTTGTTGTCTATCTAGGATACCTTACAGTCTTTGAAACATAATCAGCACAATGTTCTCTTTCCAGATGAAGTACCTCGAAGACGCAAAGGTAACCGATCAGAAGCTTTCAACATGCAAATGAGGCAGCGAAAAGGAGCACTTTCTGTCAACTTTGTAAGTTTGCTTTAGATTGAGTAATTTTCTAGTTCTTGCCTTTTTCTTGGTAGGAAATGAAGGAAGTAAAGCACCATCATTTTTGAAGACAAAAATAAATGAAGATTTATCTGGAACTGCTTTATAGAAAGAGTATAAATAAATTAAGTTTCCAAATAATTTGGTCTGGTAATTCCTATCTTATGCCTAAATATCAAGACACTACAGTAGGTTGTCTTTTTTTACAGGTCGACCTGTATGTATGTTTGTTTTGTGGACGGGGAAACAGTGAGGACAAATTGTTACTGTGTGATGGATGTGATGATAGCTACCACACCTTTTGTTTAATACCACCTTTGCCTGATGTTCCGAAAGGTGACTGGAGGTGCCCCAAATGTGTTGCTGAGGTAAGCTTTGTGTGTGTTTAGGGGGAAGGGGGCATATCTGAAGTATTGGGTAAGGGACTCCATTTTTGTAAATCTTGTTTGCTTGTTCTAAAGCACAAAAAAGTTTCTAATAGACTTCCCATAAGATCTTGTTCCAGAAATGTATGTCAATTCCAGCATCATGAATTGGGCAGTTATAGTTTGGCCTTTGCCTTCTATCTTCCTTGTCTTTTTAAGTCTTATAATGTTTTGTAGCAGGTGCAGGCACTCAGCATTTTGGAAAACAGGTCCTTTTGCATACTCTTTGACTTACCTCATTTAACCACTTAGTTGCTCTGTATGGAGAAAATGGGAGCCCACTATGGCACAGTCGGTTAAACTGCTGAGATGCTGAACTTGCTGAACAAAAGGTCGGCGGTTCAAATTCGGGGAGTGGGGTGAGCTCCCACTGTTAGCCCCAGCTTCTGCCAATCTTAACCGTTCAAAAACATGCAATTGTGAGTAGATCACATTTGTTCCGGTGGGAAGGTAATGGCGCTCCATGTAGTCATGCCGGCCACGTGACCTTGGAGGCGTCTATGGACAGCACCAGCTCTTTGGCTTAGAAATGGGACTACCCCCCAGAGTCGGACATGACTAGACTTAATGTTAAGGGGAAACCTTTACCTTTACCTATGAAGAAAATGACACTTGCTTGTATTTGATCAGACAGAATGACTTATCTCTATTACGAGTGTAACATAATTGCCTTCCTTAGTCATGATGATAGCCATCTTTTCTTATTCCTAGGAGTGTAATAAACCACGTGAAGCTTTTGGATTTGAACAGGCTGTTCGGGAGTACACCCTTCAAAGCTTTGGTGAGATGGCAGATAACTTCAAATCTGATTATTTCAACATGCCAGTCCATGTAAGTATGGCAGTGTTTATATATATATATCTATGTGTGTGTGTGTGAATGTGTTCCTGCTCCCCTGACCCACTTGTTCAGAGATGTGTGGTGTGATTTTCTGCGTCATCACACTTGAGCATTTATCCACTTTAATCCACTTTCAGTGCTGTGACTGTCTCCTGCAGTATTCTGGGGTTTGTAGTATAGGGAGGCCCAGGTCTTCTCTGGATGAGTGGTTTTTAGGCTCCTCCCTAAACTACTAACCCCAGAATTCTGCAGTGACTACCTCCTGCAGAATTCTGGAGTTTGTAGTTTAGGGAAGGGTCGTTAAACTGCTCATCCATAGAAGCCCTGGGCCTCCCTAAACTACAAACCCCAGAATTCTGCAGGAGACAGTCACAGCACTGAAAGTGGATTAAAGAGGATAAATGCTCAAGTGTGACGAGGCCCTTAAAACTGTAATGCAGCCAAAGTGTTCTCACCAGCAGCCTGAACTTCTTTAGCTTGGCAGTTTTCATGCACTGTTTGAATGCGGAGAAGGAGAAATGGTCCTGTTAGTCTCCCTTGGCCATGTACCAGTAGTCCCTAAAGTCCCATTCTCCATTATTTTTCATTACCTAAACCCTTCTTTTCTAATCTCTCTAAAAGTGAACACAATTCTAAGTTCTATAAGAATACATCAAAACCAAATGTATATTAGTGATGGAAAAGCTTTCTTTTTGATGTAGTGTTACAGAATTTAGAATTGTGTGCACTTTTACAGAGAGTAGGAAAGGAGGATTAGGCCAGGAACAATAATGGAGAATGTATTGTCAAAGGCTTTCATGGCTGGAATCACTGGGTTGTTGTAGGTTTTTTCGGGCTATATGGCCATGTTCTAGAGGCATTCTCTCCTGACGTTTTGCCTGCATCTATGGCAAGCATCCTCAGAGAATGCAAGCACCTCACTACCTCTGAGGATGCTTGCCATAGATGCAGGCGAAACGTCAGGAGAGAATGCCTCTAGAACATGGCCATATAGCCCGAAAAAAACCTACAGCAACCCAATAATGGAGAAGACATAAGGAGAAGAATATCCAGGAACCATTGGTACATACCAGGGGAGACTAACAGGGCCATATCTCCCTTTTCTACATAGAGAATTTAAATATATATTTTGAAATGAATGCAGCAAACAGAAATAGTTTAAGCCAATTTATTTCATGGTGAAATAGGCTTTTATTCTGACAGCATTAGAAGCTGGGTTTTCACTTTATCTGTAAGACATTTTTAAGGCGTTAGGTAAGAATTCCATTGCATGGTTGGCTGCTTACCAGTCCACAGAGCCATCTAGTCTTGAATTGCCTACTCTGACCTTATAGTGCTTTTCCTTTTTAGGACTAAGACAGAGGTCTTTCTCAGTCCTGTTGCTTAACCTTTCCTGGTGATAGACAGAGACTGAAATTTGGGACCTTCTATGTCTAAATAAGTTTTCTGCTGCTGAGCAACATCCTCTCTTCTACTCTTCTCCAGTGCTGGTTGCTTTTTTCACTGTTTTGGATCTGGTTAGTAGAGAAATTGTACTTCAAAATCTCTAAGGTGACAGTTGCTCCCAGACCCTCTATTTCTGTGTATTGTCGAAGGCTTTCATGGCTGGAATCACTAAGTTCTTGTGGGTTTTTTCGGGCTATATGGCCATGTTCTAGAGGCATTTCTCCTGACGTTTCGCCTGCATCTATGGCAAGCATCCTCAGAGGTGAGGTATTTTCCCCAGTTCCAACAGACCTCACCTCTGAGGATGCTTGCCATAGATGCAGGCGAAACGTCAGGAGAAATGCCTCTAGAACATGGCCATATAGCCCGAAAAAACCCACAAGAACTTACCTCTATTTCTGCCTTACTATCTGCTCCTAGTGACTTTGCTGGACCTTTGAATTTTTGTTTTGAAGGGTCCAATGTGTAGAATAATTGGGATGGCACAGAGATTTAATGCAATAAGTGCATTAAATTTCTGTGCTATCCCAATTATTCTAGAGCAGGCCTAGACAACTGTGGCCCTCCAGGTGTTTGGAACTCCAACTCCTAGAAGCCCTAGGAAGCTTGTGCAATGGTCAGGAATTTTGGAAGCTGAAGTTCTAAACATCTGGAGGGATATAGGTTCTGCAGGCCTGTTCTAGAGGCACCATATCCAAATGATCTTGGAAGCTAAGCAGGGTCAGCTTTGGTGAATACTTGTATGGGAGACTGCCAATACACACCATCAGAGGATTTTCCTCCTCAACAGGTAGCTTGAAGACACATATACACATAGTTCTCCTCATTACAGCAGAAATACTGACGTGGTGGATCAATCCCTTAAATAGACATACAAATGGTTCAAGGTGTCGCATCTTTCTAAGTGCCACTGCCATATAGGAGTGCTTATGTTGTTGCTTGTTTTCTCACCCACCCATATCTGCACTTCTTTGCACATAGCAAGTTGCATGTCAGGGAAAAGGGAATATTCATATGTGACTTCCACCTTCTCATATACAGGGTGAGGCAGCATAACTTCCTTTTTTCAAAACTTAATAAAACCCATTGTATGAATCAGATTTTTTTTGGTATAATGTAGGTGCATACCTAAAGTTTTGTTTTACGTAGTTTTGAAGATCAAATTAGGTAGGTGATGTCCCCCATTCCCCATTCTCCATACACTGAGTAAACCGATTTCTAGCGTTTGTGATTACTCTTGCCAGCATTGCAGGCGTTATGTTGGCAATTTCTTCCTGGATGTTGGTCTTCAAATCTTGTAGAGTCCTTGGACGGTTCACATAAACACGGGATTTCAAAAAAACCCTTAGAAAAAAATCACAAGGGGGCAAATCTGGAGAGCGGGCCGGCCATTCCAAATCCGCTCGAAAAGTAGACCTCAACAGCAAAAGCACACTCCTCACTGTTCCAACGTATGATGTCGACTGAACTGTGTCAGGACAAAACTTTATACTCCCACCTCTCAAACGAGACCACTAGCGCTCCGCTACATCTTCAACCAACTGAATGGTGCACATTTAAAAAAAGGAAGTTATGCTGCCTCACCCTGTATAAATGGTGCAGGATAAGGAAAAAAGAACAGCATCCTTTTACAGTCTTTCTCCACTTTACACCATGCATATAAACTGAGTTTTGAAATTATTATTTTTTTGAGAGAAATTATCAAAATACCCAAGTTTTAAAGATGTTATGTAATGGCTTTTCCCCCTGGAATATTACTGCATTTTAAAATAAATGATTTAAATGCGGAAGTGCTTACTCCTGTGAGATTATAAAAATGTTGTATGGTATCTCTCAAAGCTGAACTCTTTTTTTCATACTGTTGCCTGTGTACTTTTAGATGGTTCCCACTGAATTGGTGGAGAAGGAGTTTTGGCGGCTGGTGAGCAGCATTGAGGAGGATGTAATTGTGGAGTACGGAGCTGACATTTCATCCAAAGACTTTGGAAGTGGTTTCCCAATAAAGGATGGCAGGCGAAAAATAATGCCGGAAGAGGAGGTGTGGCTAAGAAACTCATCCTGTCTTTTGTTTTACATACTAGAGGGGTCGTTCTAACTGTGTTTATGATGTTTGGAATATTTTGGTATTGATAGAGATAGCAGCTTTTACAAATGGTTCCCCTATCAATTGGCTATAGTCATGCCTAACCTCTGAAATGGTGTGACAAATTCAAAGTCCCCAAACTTGACACATTAGCACATGGTAAGAGCAAAAGTAATGGGAGAGAAGTGGGGGGAAATCACTGGCAAGAGAAGAGTTCAACACTTTGCATCATTGACTGAAAGGCACTTTGTAATGAAAAAGGATATTTTGTTATGTATGCTTGTAGTGTAACATGTGCTTTGCATGTGAAATATATCCTGGCATTACACTTAATCTAGCTAGAAGCTTGATTTCCAAGTGATATCTATAAAACCAAAGAACTTAGTCTCTTTTATAAAAAAAAAGATGAAAGAAATGGAAGGATTGTTTTTCAGTTTGCGGCTTATATAAAAATGCATCTGTCTGGGTGATGCATTATAACTGAATAAGCAAAATGTATGCTATAATAAGTAGGGCACATATGGAGGGTTGATGTAAGGACATAGTTCTTATTTTCCATGTGAATCCTTTAAAGAAAAGCTAGCATATACTGTGTCAGAGACAGATAACTAGTTTTGCCATTAATGCAGAGTACTCACCCACTTCCAAGAAAACAGATATGACATCTGAAGAAATACGTTTTCTCCAGTCATACTCTGTGCCTAAATATGATGGAGCATTTAACTGTTATTATGCTTCATTAATTCCATTTTGGTTAGTTCATTTACAGTCTTTTTTCTGTTGGCAGGAGTATGCCCTTTCTGGCTGGAATCTCAACAACATGCCAGTCCTGGAACAATCTGTCCTCGCTCATATTAATGCTGATATTTCTGGCATGAAGGTGCCCTGGCTTTATGTGGGGATGTGCTTCTCTTCTTTCTGCTGGCACATTGAAGACCATTGGAGTTATTCCATCAATTATCTTCATTGGTATGAACCCTTGCTGTGTGGGGAATGCTTCTGCGTAGGTTCAGGATGAAAATGGTAGTGCTGACTAATGTTTTCTAGGAGGGTAATACAGCTTTTGTTCAAAGCAGAAGAATATTAACGCCATTAACAAAATAGTGGTTACATGTTTTAATTGACTGATACTTCAGATATTTATTTATCGTGTCAGAACTGAGTTGAGGGTACAATTAATATGTATTTAAAAAGTTGAAAAATTTGTCATTATGCTAAATATCCTTTGACCAGAAGCTGACCACTTGTGTCACTGTGAGAAGGTCCTCCATTGTGCATGTGGCAGGGATCAGGTTGCATTGCAGAAAGTGGCCTGTGGTTTGCTCTTCTCCACACTCACATGTTGTGAACTCCACTTTGTAGCCCCATTTCTTAAGGTTAGCTCTGCATCTCATGGTGCCAAAGCGTAGCCTGTTCTGCGGCTTCCAGGTCACCCAATCTTCTGTGTGCCCAAGAGGGAGTTTCTCATCCAGCCTCAGCCACTGATTAAGGTGCGGGGTTTTAGCCTGCCACTTTTGGATTCTCACTTGTTGAGTTCCTGCGAGTATCTCCCTCAATCTTAGGAAGTTGTTTCTCGATTTAAGGCGTTGGCATGCTGGTTTATATCCGAACATAGGATGGGCCTTGATCCTTTCATTATCGGCTGTTACCACCCAACGGATGTCAGGTGGTACAATACCAGCTAAACAGTATAATTTCTCTAGTGGTGTGGGGCATAGATATCCTGTGATAATGCGGCATGTTTCATTAAGAGCCACATTCACATGTGATGTATTCCATACTGGGCATGCGCATTCAGCAGCAGAGTAGGAAAGCGCAAGGGCAGACGTCTTCACTGTATCTGGTTGTGATCCCCAGATCGTGCCAGTCAGCTTTTGTATGATATTATTTCTAGCACCCACTTTTTGCTTGATATTCAAGCAGTCCTTCTTATAAGTCAGAGCATGGTCCAGAGTGACTCCCAGGTATTTTGGTGTCCTATAATGCCCCAGTAGGATTCCTTCCCAGGTATTCCACAGAGCTTGAGATGCTTGTCTGTTCTTAAGATGAAAAGCACATGTCTGTGTTTTAGGTGGATTACTTCAGTTAAGGGAGAAGCATACAGTAATGTCCATGGGCCTTTTCAGATTATTATGAACCGTATCTTTACTAACTATTGGTTAGTAGTCATATTTTTATAAGTTTGTTTTTACAGCATAGTTAATACAAGGAAATCTGTCATGGTTCTCTAACCTTCTAGACCAAGCATTTCTCAAATTTGAGCCCTCTGGACTCCAACTCGTATAATTCGTAACAGCCTATTGGCTGTTAGTTCTTGGGGAGGAAAACAACACATGGAACAGTTGGCTTATATTTGTAATTAAGGGTTGGTGATGTTTATAGAGGATGCCTTTTGTGGGGGAATTGTTTTCTGTTGTATAATCGATCATCTACTCTGCTAGGGGAGAACCAAAGACATGGTATGGAGTACCATCTCATGCAGCTGAACAACTGGAAGAAGTTATGCGGGAGCTAGCTCCAGAGCTCTTTGAGACTCAGCCTGATCTTTTGCACCAGCTGGTCACCATCATGAATCCTAATGTCCTTATGGAACATGGAGTGCCTGTAAGTAATTCAGACTCCCCGCCCCCCCTCTAAGCCCCTCTTATATATTGTGGCTTAAACTAGCATTGTAAATATTTATGATCCATATTTGTGATCCTGAGTCCCCCTGGGGAGAAAGGGTGAAATAGAAATATAGTTTTTAAATTTAATTTGATTTCAACGCAGATTCAGTATTGGTCTTAGCAGGTTGTGATAGCACTCATTTCTTTGCCTTTCAAGAATAAATTTGGAGACTGGGGTTAATGATGGAGTGATTGAAGCTTAATCCAGATTTACTTCTTGATATTAGAACTGCTGTTAACAGTATGATCTTAGATTATCTTTGGGTTTGTAGATCCATTGAAAAATCTGGCTTTGTTGGCTTCTGGATCTTATTCAGCTAGTGGGTTATAACTGGGGCTAATTATAGGGAATGCACAAGGCCCTATTAAAGCAGCTCCATTGGCTGCCGATAAGTTTCCAGTCCCAATTCAAGGTTCAGGTTATGACCTACAAAGCCCTAAACAGTTCGGACCCTACCTATCTTCGTGATCGCATCTCCTCCTATGAATAGGTGTGGGCTCTAAGATCTGCCAGGAAGGCCCTTCTCCCTCTTCTGCCTCTGTCACAAGCATGGCTGGTGGGGACGAGAGAGAGGGCCTTCTCAGTGGTGGGCCCCCGACTTTGGAACACCTTCCCCAAGGAGATTAGGCAACGCCCCACACTGTTCTCCTGCTGCAGGAACCTGAAAACCTGAGTTTTCCAGCAGGTTTTTGAGAATGATTAGTCCCCAGGCCCAGTCCCCAGGTTGTTAGTTAGTACTCTGTTCTGTACTTTTTCCTCTTCCTCGCCCCAAGAAATACTGTTTGCACTATCCCTGCCCAGCCCTTTTTTAGTTGACCATGCCCATTTTGTTGGTCCTAGTCATTTATTTTATTGAACCTTGTTGGAGTAATAATTGCCATTGGTTTAAATTTTTACTGTGTTCTAGTAGGATTTTTGTGTCTTATGATGCTTTTATTTTAATCTGTTTGTATGATTTTCTTCTTGGCAATCGAATGTTTTGCTTTATTTGTTGGAAACCGCCTTGAGTCCCTTCGGGGAGATAGGGTGGTATACAAATAAAGATTATTATTATTATTATTATTATTATCATCATCAGATTTTACTTTTGGATGCTCCTGTCATTGACCAGGATTTGTTGGATTTAATCTGGTGTGTCAGTTGCATCTGTTGTTTGAAAAAATAAATCTGATAATTGAGATTCATACCTTAGTTATTTGTATTACTGCAATGTGCTTTATGTGGAGTCAACTTTGGAAAAAAAATTGATGGCCCTGTGTGCAGCAGGTGGAGTTAATTTTAGGAGTCATATGTTTATGCTTTAATGGCAATTTCATCATTTCTGAGCTCAAATCAAAGTGCTGGTTACATACTTTGAAATTCATAAATGTATTGTAATAAGAATAAATGGAGACACTACTTTCTGCCATTGGTAAGCTCTGCTTACAACATGATGCCATGGTGATGTTGATTTGGTTGTGGGAGAATAGGAATTAATGTATTGATGACCCCCACCAAAACAGCTTATAGTCTTACAGGGTTTAAGTCCCTGATAAGTGATAAATTAAGAAAACGTTTACATTTGTTATTAAAATTATTAATACGAGTATGCCCTGAGAAATAAACATTTCAATAGACAAAGGAAATGCTTTGTATTAAGCCTGTCCTCTCTTCAAAATCAGCTAGAAGATACATGCACACACACACACACACATATGGGGGAAGCCTTCCAGTGTCACCCATTACCATTGCTTTCTTGCTTGGCTCATTTAGGGTCCATAGTCTTGCAAAATGATCCACTGCACGACTGCTCACCATAAGAAGATACTGGGCTTTTAAAATGTTGTTTTGTGAAAACCTTGCCACACTTTGAAAAAAAAAATGTTTTTGCTACCTCATTAGGTGGCAACTGATGTTATTTCTCTTAGGCACGTTTTCTCTGCTATTTCTTTTCTTCTGACACAGCAATGTGTGCTGTGTTCCAAAAGTGCTTAACTCTTTGATAGGCAGTTGCAAATGTTGTGAAGATGTTCCTCTAGGGATTCACAGCATGTGATTTGAAGTGCTTTGCAAAAAAATACTTTTGATGTTTTAAAAACCAACTTCCTTTTTAATGTCTTTTGTCAGTTGAAACATGGGAAGAGAATGCAACTGTTATCACTCGTTCTGATGTCTAAATCTTTCTTCTTTGGATATGACATTTCTATTTGGCTTTTGTTTTCTAGGTTTTCCGGACCAATCAGTGCGCTGGCGAGTTTGTTGTGACTTTCCCGCGTGCCTATCACTCTGGATTTAATCAAGGCTACAACTTTGCTGAAGCTGTGAACTTCTGCACTGCTGACTGGGTCTGTAGATTCATAGCATTACCTTACCTAAGCAATCTTACAATAAAGGGCAGCAAAGTAGCACCCACCAAGAAGCAATATTTTGGGTAAACTTGAACACACAACTTGGTAATTGGGCCAATATAAATCCTGGCAATCTAGGTATTTGCTGACAAGGCCTTCTCCCATTCTCTTCTTGCTTCCTGTATCCATTTTGCTTATTGTCTTTTTTGTGGGGACAGGTATTCTGCTTTAAAAAGGGTTTTTAATGTTCTTCTCAGTCTCACGGTTATATTTATGTTTATTAATCTCCCTCTATAATTAGAAAATATCAAATTGAACCACTTATTGTGATAAAATATTGAAGAAGCTCTCTGCAGCAGAACAATTTTAAGCATGGCATTCCCTGCCGTTCAGAACCTAGATTCACTGTGTAATGTTTATGTGGCCCAAAATTTCCAGAAATCACGAGTGCAAGATGGTGGACCCTAACCTGTGTTTTGGAAATTAAACCAAAGGCATTGGAGTGGGAGGATTGAAGCACTGTATTTTCAAATACTCAGCAGTAATTTAAATTATGTGCTGATAGAAATGAATTATAAATTGCTGCATTGAAAAATGCATGAAATCAATATTTTTGCAGTAAGCAAATGGGAGGAAATAAAAGCTGAAAATAGAAACCTCAGCAATACAAACAAAACTCAACATTGTATCTTTAGGCTTGGAAATATTGTTGCCTTTCTTTCATTACTATTCTTTCTTTCCTTGTTTATATAGTGCAGCAAATAGTAAACTTAAAGTAATACCCTAAACAGGTATGGAGAAAGTGTTGCATCCAATCACACTTTTACACCCCACAAATCCCAGTCCCCAAAAGAGCTCAAATCCTGCTTCCCATCCCATAATTTTAAATATTTTTCTTATCAAAATATTTACCCCAAAAAGTGCACTTAGAAGCCCTCTGAAACTGCCTCATCCTCATACCTTCATTTCAGTTGCCATTTTTGGAGTGGAAGCGGAGGTATTTTGGCATGCTGTATTTGTCTGACCCTTGGTAGTTGGAAAGATGAACTGTGTGCCTATCCCCAACCTAAAATAGTGAATGATAAATGCCTAAACTTACAAATATGTTGCTTTAATTGCACATCCAGATAGCTGTAGGCAGCTGGCAATAGATAAAATATTTAGCTTATAACTAAAAAACTTGCATAAATATATATTTTAGCTAGCTTTCACGTTATCATGTAAAAATAAGTCTTAACTTTTTTAAAAAAAATCCAAAACATATTACATTGTTCCAATACAGTTAATCATCCTTTTTGTATTTGTCCACTGAAATAGAACTATAATTCTAGGCTATCTGGCCCCTGACAATACTCTTTATATCACTCAAATATTTACTGTTGACAGCATATCGGGTGATAGGCAAAACTTACATTTGTACAAATCTGCTTTATACATTTTACTAGCATTTGGACTAATTTGGTGTCTTCGTATTGCATTAAAATGTTACAAGCATGCATTTATACAGGGTGACATCAAATTAAGTAGACTTTCCTTTTCTTGTATGATTTTATTCTTTCATGAGTACTGTTTACGTATCTAATTTCTTTGCACTGAGATTTCCAGGTACTATGGAGAGAGGACTTCTCTAGGGAGTCTTCTTATTAGGTTTCTGTTTGGGTGTTATGTTTACTTTTATCTCATTGTGTATGGTTTATGATTCTCCTAATGGTAGTCTTGGCTGAAAGTTTCTCGGGAAGAGGCTGATTTTAAACAGGCTACCTGAGCCTACTTTTCCTTAATGTCAAATGAAACTCATGGGATCCAGAAAGAACATAGTTACTGTCTTTATCCTCTCACCCCTATAAACAACATGTTTACCATTGTCCCTGGAGATGTTTCTTCCAGATACTATGACACTTAAAGTTACGAATAATTGCCTGTTTCCCTTAATGAGGTATTTTTACCTATTTTTCTCATCCTCTTTCTCATTTTCCGCCAGTGTGAAGATCCAAGAGGAGGGGATAGAAAAAAAGCCTGCTGTGACATAACTCTAAACAAAAATTCTTCCTTTGATTTCTAGCTTCCAATTGGACGGCAGTGTGTAAACCATTATCGACGATTAAGGCGTCATTGTGTTTTCTCTCATGAAGAGCTAATCTTTAAGATGGCTGCAGACCCTGAACTCTTGGATGTTGGGCTTGCTGCTATGGTTTGCAAGGAAATGACCCTCATGACAGAAGAGGAGACTCGCTTAAGGGAGACTGTTATGCAGATGGTGAGTTTAAGGAGATGTTTGCTCTGTTTGGAGCTGAGTAAACAGAATGTGAACAGCATTGAGAAGGAGATTCTTCCCCTGACCACAATTTCAAACATATAATTTTTATTTTTGGTATTAGGGAGTACTGATGTCAGAGGAGGAAGTGTTTGAGCTGGTTCCAGATGATGAGCGTCAATGTGCTGCCTGTAGAACCACATGCTTCTTATCAGCTCTTACATGTTCCTGTAATCCTGAGCGGCTTGTGTGCTTGTATCATCCAAATGACTTGTGTTCATGCACTATGCAGAAGAAGTGTCTAAGGTATGATTACTTTGTGTCCTTACCCATTTTACTGACTCTTTTAGACTCTTACTTGTCAACTTTTCACATGACATGCCTATATTACACTTCTTAGTAATTACAGTCTGAGAAAGCACAGTGTTATCAGTGTACCTCTTTCTTTTTATTTTCCTTATCTGAGAGTGGCAATTTATTTGAAACTCTTTCCCCCACGATAGATACCGGTATCCGCTAGAAGACTTCCCTTCCTTGCTGTATGGAGTGAAAATTAGAGCACAGTCCTATGACACATGGGTCAACCGGGTTACAGAGGCACTGGCTGCCAACCTCAATCATAAGAAAGGTTAGATGCAACTGCATTTCCTTTGGGGATCTTTTACAGGAAGTCCTTGTCAACTAGTAGTTTGAAAGTACATGATGGATGTAGGGAAAAAAACAAATCCTTGGAGCAGGAGCCCCATCTTCAAGGCCTTAGTCAGCCCTGAAGATTACTTAATAGTTTTGGACCAGTTGTCCTCCCTCAACTTAACCTTTAACACAAGGTTGTTGTTGCTAAGATGCAGAAAATGATGTTGGGATCCTAAATGCCAGCTTGAGCCCATTGGGGGAAGGAGAGGATAAAACTTTCCTTAGCACAGCCCTACTGTTCATTCTGAAGTACAGACATAATACCAAATCAAAATGAACTCCAGCCATAGTTGTCTTCACTTGCATGGATTTAAACAGTAGTAGATTAGCTGTTCTAGAACTTGGTATGACATTATCTTCATTGTGCCAATTACCTGTATTAAAAGAATTGGTGAAAGCATTTATGACATTAGAAAATACAACGGAATGCAAAGATTTCTAATAATTCAATAAGAATAGATGTTTTTCTGACGCACAAATGTAGCAAATGAGTGAAGTTTGACTTTACTCCTTGCCATTCTGTCATTCATCCCCCTTTCTAGAAAATGGATTAAAATATTCTCATTAATTCAACCTCACGAGAGTGTGCAAAGAGAAGACTTCTTCATATAGAGACTGAAATGATGCTTATACTGTATTATATACTGTATCAGCATTTAAATATTCCTGATGGCCTAAATATCTAGATCCCATCTGTTCTTGAAGCTAAGCAAGGTCAGCATTGGTTATACTGATTTTTTTAACATTGGCATTGAATTGTTGCCAACACTGTGAACTGCCCTGAATCCCCTTCGGAGTTGAGAAGGGCCATGTACAAATATTGCAAATAAATTTTAAAAAAATACATGAATGGAAGATGTCTATGAATATCAGGGCTTGTAGGCTGTATTTCAGAGGAAAACTACCCCTGAATATTGCCTAAGAAAGCCCTATGAAAATTCTGGGGTTGCTACATGTTGACAGGTGACTTGTGAAGGCACATACACACCCATTCCTGGGGGAAAGTAGTTTACAGTGCTTATTTGTACAAATGACCACTTAACTCACAATTAAGTGAGTCAGAATTTTTGTATTTTGTCTGTTTTTTTTTTTTTGCTTTGTTCTGTTAGAAATGTAATATAATCAACTGGTTGCACTGACACGATAAATAAACCACTTAACCAATTTGTTGTAGATGTGATTGAGTTGAGAGTGATGCTGGAAGATGCTGAAGACAGGAAGTACCCAGAGAATGATCTCTTCCGCAAGCTCAAAGATGCTGTGAAAGAAGCAGAGACTTGTGCTTCGGTAGCCCAGCTGCTCCTGAGCAAAAAACAAAAACACAGGTTTGACACATTTTTTAAAATAACTAAAGTTTAGAAAATCTAAAAGTTCCCCTCATTCATGGCTTCAAAATTTCCAGAATGAGGCATATCCGGACTTCAGATAATCTCCCTACTGCTAGTACTTGCCTCCCACCTCTCAGAGTGTGCAAGCAGCTCCCCCAATTCACATTTTTTGAATGCCTGGCTGTGGATACAGCATCATAGAAAAATAAGTTGATGGTACCCAAGGACAGTTTCTCTTCCATGGTACCTTAGCTGTATAATTCTTTCTACAAACTTACTGACTTAGACCTTTCCTAGATGTAAGATAAAAACTGGAGAGGCTGGATATAAAACTAAACTTGTTGTTGTTGTTGTTTCTGTTGCTGTTTTTGTAGTTATAAAAAAGCATAACCCTCCTTTCTATCAAAATAATATTGAAGGAAATGTAATAAATCTATAGAAAGTAAAGTCAAATTTGCCAATGCTATAATAATCGTGATTAAACCACTAATTAGTCCAGACTGCGGACCTGTGTCTTCAGGGGGAGTGGAACCCATCGAGCACAGGTTGCCAGCCTATACCTTGATCAAACCTATGGAGGACATCTGTCTTGCCTGGATTAAGCATCAGCTTGTTAGCCCTCATTGATTGTATAATAATAATAATAATAATAATTAATAACAACAACAATTGGCTGGATGGCCATCTGTCAGGGGTGATTTGAATGCAACATTCCTGCTTCTTGGCAGGGGGTTGGACTGGATGGCCCATGAGGTCTCTTCCAACTCTTTGATTCTATGATTCTATGATTATTATTATCTGCCTCTCCTCATGGCTTAAGGCGGGTTACAGAATAATTAAAATAGATGAACATTGCAAAAACAATACAAATACGTATTTTAAAGCGTATTTCTATAAAAGCTACATATTCTATTAAAAACATATTAAAATACACAAAATAGAAATTAAAGAGCATGCATTTAAAATTCACACTTAAAGATTGAGTAGGCCTGATGGAAGAGATAGGTCTTTACATGGTTTTTAAATTCATTTAGTTGTCAGAGTTCTTCCAGCAGGTTGTTCCACAGTCTTGGGGCAGCTAATAAAAAGGACCTCCAAGTTGGGGTTGCCTGTCAGGTTCTGGCAGGCTGGATCAGACGTCCCTCAGAGGGCCTCAGTGTACAGTAGAAGGTGATCCTTTCGGTAACCTGGACCCAAACCATGTGTAGGGCTTTAAAGGTCAAAGCCAGCACTTTTGTTCTTTGCCCAGAAACTAATTGGCAGCCAGTGGAGTCACTTTAGGATAGGTATAATATTCTCACTCCTAGATGTTCCTGTAACCAATCTGGCTGTCATATTTTGAACCAGCCAGAGTTTTGAAACTTGGTGCAAGGGTAGCCCAATGTAAAGCACGTGGCAGAAGTCCAACCTTGAGGTTACCAGTGCGTGCACTACCATCTTCAGGTCCTCCAAATCTTGGAAGGGGAGCAGCTGATAGTAAGCACTCCTGACCATCACATCTACCTGGGTTGATATTTGGAGAGATGGATCCAGGAGCACTCTCGAATTGCGAACACAATCTTTCAGGGGGAGTGTAGGACCCTTGATGGCAGTTTTCAGCAGAATTTTAAATATTTTGTAATGCATTTGCAAACTTTCCCACAGTTTCTGTTTATGAAATGAAAGTGTCATCGTATCTTTGAAAAAAATTACTAAGAAGTGTTAACTGACTCTAGCTCTTTAGGAACTAGATGTATAAATTAAAAGGTATTTTATTTTCATTTAGTAGGTTAACTCCAGATACAGGGAAGACACGGACTAAATTGACTGTGGAAGAACTGAAAGCTTTTGTCCAACAACTATTTAGCCTTCCTTGTGTCATTAGTCAAGCCCGACAAGTAAAGGTAGGTACATGGAATATCTCTAGAGGAGTTTGAAAAGTTCTACAAGTTAATAAATAAGTGCATTTTATAGTTTTTGCAGCGATTTGCTGATAATATTTTGTTTCATTTCTCTTCTTCAGATTCAGATGTATTTAAATGTACATTTTATGTGCCTTAGGCCCTGTTCAAGATCCACCTGAATATCTAGAGGGTTAAATGAGCAGTCAGGTTGTAGGCATGCACATAAGGTGCATGCTTTGAACATCTTCAGAATCATCAGAGACTTTTACATATTGAACTCAGAGGTCGGCAAAGGGCAATGAACAGCATCAGATGAATATAGTTACAGAAGTATCATAACTGGGAACCTTGAGAAGGCAGGGGAGTGCCTTACAAAGCCATTTGCAGAAGTTTATTCAGAGTACTCATAAGTTTCTGGTGCTACTGGGTGCAAAGGGATGTTCAGGGATGAGTCTTGAATGGATGCTCACATCTCCAATACCCATTTAGCCTTCCATGTGCTCAGGGGAATACTTGAACTGTATGTTCAAGACAAAACGAAGGCAGATTGTTCAGTTAATGGTGCTTGCTTTTTCTTGGGGGACTGATGAGAGAACTGATTAAAAGAAATAGTATCAGTGGCCACGGCAACTTCAACTCATGGATAGTCAAAAGGAGATGTAATGGAATAGGCACAGATTACTTCCAGCAGTTGTAGTTAAAGCATTTCTGTGTGGAAAGGTTGCAGACTTTACAGTATGAAAACTGTAGGAAATAAACTAGCGCTTTGTCTGCTATTCCAGTCAAAGTGCACAAGGGAATGTTGAGTTTGTACCTGTCTTGTCAACTTCACAGCTTCTGCAGTGTTGGTTCATTTACACTCTACCATTGTAATCTGTTTAGTTTCTTGACAGTAGATTTAATTGTTTAACATGTTGCTTGATTAGACTAGGAAAGAGTTCTTTTGTTATTTGTAGCGGTTATCAATGCTGTGCGAAACAACTACCCTGTGCTATGCTTTCCTTTAGAATTTGCTGGATGATGTTGAAGAATTTCATGAACGTGCTCAGGAGGCCATGATGGATGAAGTCCCCGACTCTTCTAAGTTGCAGATGTTGCTAGATATGGGCACTGGCCTCTATGTGGAACTTCCTGAATTGCCTCGCCTGAAGCAAGAACTGCAACAGGCACGTTGGCTGGATGAAGTGCGAGGCACGCTTTCAGATCCTCAGAGAGTCACTTTGGATGTGATGAAAAAACTGATTGACTCAGGAGTGGGGCTGGCACCACATCATGCAGTGGAGAAAGCCATGGCAGAATTGCAGGAGCTGCTTACAGTTTCGGAGAGGTGGGAGGAAAAGGCCAAAGTCTGTCTCCAAACAAGGCAAGTGTAACTGTTGGCTACTTTGCTCACTGTTCATGGGATCTTTTTAATTGTATGGGGCCTTTAATAACTATGTGTTTTGGCCAGTTGAGTGGCTTTCCAGTAGATGAATTTCTTCCAAAGTCATGTATGACTTTCTGTCTCTTGTAGGTTGAAGAAGAAACCAAAATATTCAGTTTCTAATTTTTGTATCTCATTCAGAGAAACATAATTGCCTTCTAACTTCCATTAAAATGGAATTTAAATTTAGGGATGGAAGGGCATGGAAGAAAAGCAGGGGGTCGGGGTAGTTTGTTTTATTTTCAAATTCCCCTCCCCACTCTTCCAGAGGGAAGACTAGATATTTGGGAAAAGGCTGATTTACTTCTCTTTTGGAGAAATGAAGTCCTTTTTAAGTTTTATTCAGAATGAGTTAAGACATTTTTGTGGTAGGAAAACATACAGAAAAGTAGTTCCTTCCAGATATTTTGGGTTGTGATTCCAGTCATTCCCAGTCAGCATGGCAGTTGTCGTCCAAAACATTGGGAGGGCAATAGGTGTGGGAAGTATAATTATGAGCATCAGGGAATGGAAATACATTATCAGATGCTTTCCAATACATGTTTGTAAAACACATGTGTCGTTGGGTATTCCTTCGTTAACAGAAAACTGGGTAGTAAGAGTCAGAAACACTATGGAAATAATAGGGATAGGTTCTTATGCCACAAAAAAGAAGAGCAGTTACATAACCCTGAGCAAATTTTTAATCTAAAATGAATAATATGCATAACTGAAATGAAACAATTGGGTTAAAGAAGATTTTTCTGCAGTTTACCTTGTCTGTTTTACACTCAGGCATAATAGTATTCTCTAGAGAAGAATTGCTCTGTTTTCTAGACATGCTGTTGCAATCAAACAGTCAAGCTCTCTTTCTTCAGCCCTCCATCATCCTTTCCATGCTGATGCTGCTAAAAACCTTCAGTTAGACAGAAGATTTGGAGGAAGATGGTGGGGATTGCGCAGGCATAAAACAACTTTGTAAAATATAATGACTATATGCTAAAATAATAGAGTAAAATAATAAATGTGATAATAACAATAATAGAGAAAACAACAACAACAATAATAATAATGCTAAAAACTACAAATGGCATAATTTATTTATAAAAGATTTTACTGACTTCAGTTACAAGATGCTGTGCATTGACCTGGAAATGTACTGAGTGGACTTGGTGTCTGATCCCTAGTCTGTCTTGAAACATACAGTGTGTTATCAAGTAATGCACTCTAGGTTTGTTTTACAAGATAGAGTCTCGCTTATCCACCATAAACAGACCAGCAGAACATTGGATAAGTAAAAATGTTGGTTAATAGGGAGGGATTAACGAAAAGCCTATTAAATGTGAAATTACGCTATGATTTTACAAATTAAGCACCAAAACATCACGTTTTACAAGAAGTTGACAGATAAAGCTGTTCAATACATGGTAATGTTATATAGTAATTACTGTATTTACGAATTTAGCACCAAAACATCGCAATGTATTGAATCAGTTGCGATCCAGGTGGGAGGCAGACTTCGTTGGATAATACAGAATGTTGGATGAGCAAAGGTTGGATAAGTGGGGCTCTGCTGTAGCTATGAATGTAACGAGTATGTTATGAATGGAATTAATGAATTTACTATCATGGTGAAGGCTATAAGTTACTGCCAATTTTAGTTTTGTTTTTATTTGATAAAAGCCAGAAAGCAAGGGTCTGTGCCAACCTGCTTGTTTTCATCTTTGCTGTAGGCCTCGACAAAGCATAGCGGCTTTGGAGAGCATTGTTAATGAAGCAAAGAATATCCCAGCCTACTTGCCTAATGTGCTGGCCTTGAGAGAAGCCCTGCAGCGAGCGCGAGATTGGACAGCCAAAGTGGAGGCCATTCAGGTATGATTAATTGCAAGCAATATCATAACTGGAACTTGAATCATTTCAAAGAGACATTTGAATCCTTTTTTGGAAAGAAAACCCTTTAGATTTGGAAATAGGAGCTGCTGTTGTCCCATATGTTTCCATATGTACTTTCTAAACAGCACTGCTTCATTATGCAATGGATTGGCTTTTTAGATTACAGTCTTCCCTCGCATTTTTGGTTTTGACTTTTGCGTATTTGGTTATTCACGTATATGATTTAAATATTCTCTCCAGTGTGACTATATGGTCAGCTTCTTCTAGTCTTCCTGGAATACCTAGAGATTGCTAGCGACACCTCTCTAGGAATCCCTGTGCCCTCCAATGTAATTCTGTGGTCAGTTTCCAGCAGAAGTTGACCATAAAGGCATGCTGAAAGATGTAGAAATCCCTAGAAAGATGCTCTCTCAAGTAATGAAATAGCATTTTTATGTGCAGTTTTTTGCTTTCATAGGGGTCCTATGCCTCTAACCCTAGCAAATGTGGAGGGATGACTTACCGTATATACTCAAGTATAAGCCGAGTTGAATATAAGCCAAGGCACCTAATTTTACCACAAAAAACTGGGAAAACTTATTGACCCAAGTATAATCCGAAGGTGGGAAATGCAGCAGCTACTGGTAAATGTCAAAATAAAAATAGATACCAATAAAATTACATTAATTGTGGCATCAGTAGGTTAAATGTTTTTGAATATTTATATAAAGCTGTAATTTAAGGTAAGATTGTCCAACCCTGAATAAACCATTATTCTAACCTTCTTCAATATAAATGTGCTTACATATCCTTCCAGTAATAATAGAGTAAAATAATGAATGTAATAATAACAATAATAGAGAAAAACAATAAGTGTAATAATAATAAGTAGAGTAAAATAATAAATGTAATTAAAATAATATTAGAGTAAATAATGTAAATGTAACAATATTAATAAATAGAGTAAAATAAATGTGATAAATTATCAATAACAGAGTAAAATAATAAATAACCTTGACTCGAGTATAATCTCAGGGGGGCTTTTTCAGCCTAAAAAAAGGGGCTTAAAAACTCTGCTTATACTCGAGTATATACGGTATATTTCTTTATTATAAATGTTATATTTTGTCTTTTTATTTCAAGAGAGATGCTCAAGAAGACTAATAATAAAGTAATAATAGCCAAAGAATAAAATTGCTATATTTACTGTTAAATTTCTTCATTTGAAGGCTTTCTTTAGATGAGGATCTGCATAGCTGTAATAGGCTGTCAGCTCTCATTCACTGTTCCCTAATGTCGTGTCTCAGCCTTTGCAACTGCATTTAGCTGAGGAAACGCTAAACAGGCTCTATTTGAAGACTTTATTATGTTTTAATTTATGCACATGTTCAAAATTATTTGCTCCTCAAAAGACGGAAGGTCTTGATTAATTAATTTTGTTTTTAGAGTTGGGAGAGCTGGAATTGTGGGTCTTTATGAATCACAATTGAAGAAAATTGTAGGAACAACCTAAATGTGTGTGAGATTATGTAATGTGTATCTTTCACTGAGTGAGCTAAAGCAACTGATTATGTTCTTCTATCTTTAGCATCTGGACAACTGCCTCTGTATTTTCCTAATCTTTCTTGGACCTCTTCCACACAGCTGAATAAAATCCCACATTATCTGATTTGAACTGGAATATATGGCAGTGTGGACTCAGATAACCCAGTTCAAAACAGATATTGTGGAATTGTCTGCCTTGATATTCTGGGTTATATGGCTGTGTGGAATGGTCCCTGATTAAATTGATTTTATTCTATTGTCAGGTATATATTTTGAATACATTATAAATGTGTTGAAATCCACATTTATAAACTACCTTGGAATGGGGGATAAGGATGGAGGGTAAATGAAATAGGCTGGAATGAGTTCATTTTGTTGCGGTGGTAGAAATGTGTAGCTGATAATTATACTTTTGTTCTTCTTGCCTAGAATGGAACCAACTATGCATATTTAGAGCAACTAGAGAATTTATCTGCAAAAGGTCGGCTGATACCTGTTCGCCTTGATGCACTGCCACAAGTCGATTCGCAGGTTGCAGCGGCCCGGGCCTGGAGGGAGCGCACAGGCAGGACATTCCTGAAGAAGAACTCAAGCTACACGCTCTTGCAGGTTAGTTCCAGATGGTCCTATGCCAGGAGACACGCTTACAATCACTGCTTGTCTGCTTCTGTGGTGAGGCATTTTATGTTTGTCTCTATGTATTTTTTAGTATGTTGTAATCCACCCTGAGTCCCCTTGGGGAGATAGGGCAGAATATAAATAAATTGGTTGTTGTTGTTGTTGTTGTTGCTTTCTAAGCAGTGAGTAGATCATTGTGTCTATTAGCATAATGCATCTTGATGTCTTAAGGTTTCCTATCATAGTTGTACAGACTGAAAAACATTAAATCTGCATAGGTGAAATTATCTGAGAGAAGTTCTGTCTTAAGGAAAACTTGACAACTTTGACTGAAATTGAATTATATTCAAAAGTTCAGTGAACTAATTACCACTTCTTACACTTTAATAGAATGATGTGGGTTGCAACCTATCATAGCCAAGATGGAGGTTCTGAACCAAGTTTGCATTTTGATTAAATGTTATCTTTAAAAATGTCAAGGCTGTTTAGAACTACTTCTTTGTCTTATATGTGCTCTCCTTTTGGTTGCAGGTTCTGAGCCCTCGAACAGATATTGGTGTTTATGGGAGCGGTAAGAATAGGCGAAAAAGAGTAAAAGAGCTGATCGAGAAGGAGAAAGAAAAAGAACTTGACATGGAATCCTTGAGTGAACTTGAAGATGGAGTGGAAGAAACGAGGGATACTGCAGCTGTGGTAAGCAAATAGAGGAACATGTTTATTTATGACATTTATATGCCGCCATTCTCACCTAGAAGGGGACTCAGAGCAGCAACATGTAAATACAATATATATTAAGTAACATGTAAATACAATATATTATATTATTAGCATAGCACAATATTAGTATTATATATTACTATATTGTACTATACCATTATACTATAATAATATTATTAGTAATATTACATGTAATATAAAATATATAATTATATTATTATCAGTATTATATTGTATTGCATTGTAATATTATCAATATTATATGTATATACAATCTATTATATTATGTTATATTATATTATTAGCAGAGCACAGGAGACAAGGTGGAACTGTCTTCCTGGCTCCCTCTCTTTATTTTGGTCCCAGAGCAGCAGTTGGTGGTGCGGGAGTGTCTCCCAACTGATGACACAAAACAAAACAAAACATAGATTTGGTTTTCATTTCTTCTATAAAGGGCTGGTTGGTAATCTTGAACATTCGTCAGTGATTTTACTTCAGGTAGTCATTTTAGCTACTTTTAGCTAATTCTATTGCATCATTTTGTTCACCGGAAAGGTTTTACCCAACAAAAGCCACTAAAAGATATTTGGTAGAGTTAACCTCTTACTCCCATGCCAATTTTTACATTAGAAGAATTCAAAGATGTACTTACGGAGAATTGATCTGAGTGTACTAAACAATCAGGATTTTATGACCATTCTTGTTAAAGTTGAAAATCTGAATAATATTTTAGTAGACAGTTTTTCCTTTTCATCTCATCTTCCTTAAGAGATTTAATATCTATTCTAGGGGCTATGTCAATCATTGCTTCCATATTGAGTACATTTGTTGAAATTAATGTATTTTTTTATCACAGGAACTTACCCTGTTGATTTCAGCGGGTCTGTTCTATTTAAGAGTGGGTTTAATTCAAAGATAAATATTTGTGACCATTATTTTTATACATACTCACTTTATAGCGTATTCATATTCAGTACTTGCATATCTTGAAAGTTCCCTTTTATCATCATAGCTCAAGTGGTCCTTAAAGCATTTAGCTCAGGCATGGGCAAACTTGGGCCCTCCAGGTGTTTTGGACTCCAACTCCCACCATCCCTAACAGTCGGTAAGTTGTTAGGAATGGTGGGAGTTGAAGACCAAAACACCTGGAGGGCCCAAGTTTGTCAATGCCTGATTTAGCTTCTGCTTTAAAATATAAGCTTTTCTGTTTCTTTGTAGGCTATCCTCTTTTTCACTAGATTTTCTGAAAGTCGTTTTCTGAGAACTTGCTCACAATCTACCATTGCTGGCAGAGTCTGTTGCGGTTCGTTAGTTTATATTGCCAATACACAATAGTCTTCCCAGCTCCAGGCACCAAGTTGAAAATACACAGAGTATAAAAGAAAAATGTCTTTACTCTTGAGTAGTCATCACATGTATTTTATAAAGAAACATACAGTAGCCTTGAAAACACATTGTCCACATTGTCCATCGCAGAAGGAAAAAACACTTACAAAACAATGCATTAATCTGCTTCTTTCCAGCAAACCTTGTAGTGTAGTTCCATCTCTGATTACTTCATTTCACCCACTACCTGCATCAAGAAAACTTCACCTGATATACATCCTAATCAGGGAGTGGTTCTTCCTCAACACACACATATAAGCAAGAGATGATTCTTGTCAAGACTTACAAAACCATATACTGTAACAGAGTCCCCGTTGTGGCCCATCTTCTTGCAGGAGTAGACACAATATAAATTTAAGGCAAAGTCATTCCTACAGCAGTACTGTGATTGTGGGACACACCTACCTGTGGATTAGCACCCTTTTCATGATTTCAGATGGGCAGTGAAGGCTGTATTATTCTTTTGATAATGATAATATTAACAATTTTATTTTTATACCCTGTCTCCATCTCCCTGAAGGGACTTGGGGGCCAAGCCCAGCAGAATAGTTAAAACGTAATACATTATAATGCATATCAACAAAATGATAACAAGAACAATATAACGGAATAAACAACAACATTAAACTGTATATAAAACAAACATCAGAACCAAACAGCCAGAAGCAAAGTTCAGTACCTCGTCATGGGTGGGTGGACTGGTGCCACAACATTAAAGGATAGCGCTAATAAATAAAGTGAAATATCATATAGCAGCGATGAGGATAAGAGCAATTTGCCATTAAGGATTTGGGTATCATAATCGTAAAGTACTTGAGGACAAGATTTTTGGGTCCTAACTGGGGCCTAACTGGGGACTTTAGCATAATCAAGATTTATGTTCCTATTTTTACTTGGTTTTTAAAGGACTTTTTCTCATTGTTTGCATTTGAATTGTATGTCATTTTAGTACCCAGGGGTGGAAGGACAGTACATGAATACTTGACATACAGTAAACCAGATTTTAACTCTAGAGAAGAAATTAAAGCAAGAAGAGTTCATGAAGGTTTACCATCTTTTTCTCTATTTAAAAGGTGGCTGTTTTCAAGGACCGTGAACAGAAGGAAGTTGAAGCCATGCATGCTCTCAGGGAAGCCAACCTGGCAAAGATGACCATGGTGGACCGAATTGAAGAAATCAAGTTCTGCATCTGCCGCAAAACAGCCAGCGGGTTTATGCTCCAGTGTGAACTCTGCAAGGACTGGTTTCACAGTACTTGTGTCCCCCTACCAAAAACCAGCTCCCAGAAGAAGGGCTCCAGCTGGCCTGCCAAAGAAGTCAAGTTCCTGTGCCCACTTTGCATGCGTTCCCGAAGACCCCGCCTTGAGACCATTTTATCCTTACTGGTGTCTTTGCAAAAGCTACCAGTGCGACTACCTGAGGGGGAGGCATTACAATGCTTGACAGAGCGGGCTATGAGTTGGCAGGACCGAGCAAGGCAAGCTCTGGCTACCGATGAACTGTCGTCTGCATTGGCCAAGCTTTCGGTGCTAAGCCAGCGTATGGTGGAACAGGCTGCCCGAGAGAAAACAGAGAAAATAATAAGCGCAGAGCTTCAGAAAGCAGCAGCCAATCCTGATCTACAGGTAGGAAGGTTAAGTACTGTCCGCCTCCTTTTCCTAACCCTCTCTGGAAATATATGCTGCTAAGTTCAACCACATAGTAAAAGCCTTATCTGATACGAATGCAGGCTTAAACTGTGACCAAATTGTGTTGACAATATTTTCATGTCTTGGAAAGCCTTACAAATCAAGGCAATATTTATTGAACATTTTAATTTGGAATCAGAGTAGCTAACTGAGTAGAATAAATTCCAGGTTTTTGTACACAGGTTAAGTGTTCAAATTGCTATTTTTATTCTTCTCAAGCAGATAGAATACACACTGACCAGCAGGGGGAATGTTACTTTAAAACCCAAGAGCAAGTCTTCCATATTTCAGTACCAGCATGCAATGAATCATGTATTCATAGTAAAACTCTTGTTTCCCTTTTTAAGCTTTCAGTTCTCTTGGATTTCTATTTCAGCTTCTTTATAAGTTCCCATCTCTTTCACCTTAAAAATCCTTTTATTCACTTTTTACACCTTTTCTAGTGATGATCTGTTTGACTTGGGGAATTAATGAAGAATACTGTTCTTTTAGCAGTGGATGTTGGGATCTAATAAAACAGATGACTTTCCCCCTTACTTCTCTGTTCTGACAGCTGAGTATTAATTATGTCTGAAGAAATGACAAATAGAATTCTTCAGTCTGATCAGTGACCATGTGACAGTACCGTAGTACTTAATATCTTCTTGATTCTTTGAATTTATATATCAATGGTTACTAATGTTTATAGTTTAAGATTTATTTATTTATCGTGTCAGAAGCGAATCCAGAGTACAGTTGTAATGTATTTAAAAACACAAACAAAGTTAAAAACTTGGCATTATACTAAATTTCCTTTGACCAGAATCTGGCCACTTGAAGTGCCTCTGGTGTCTCTGTGAGAAGGTCCTCCCTTGTGCATGTGCCAGGGCTCAGACTACATTGTAGTAGGTGGTCAGTGGTTTGCTCTTCTCTGCACTCGCATGTTGTGGACTCCACTTTGTAGCCCTATTTCTTAAGATTGGCTCTTCATCTCGTGGTGCCAGATGATAGTAGTTGTGACAGTAAAGAAAATAATTATGACAACAATCCCAGTAGTCCTAGATAGGGGGGAGCATATAGAATTGTCAGCCTAGATTTCTCTGATAAGGATTAGAAATTAAGGTTCCATGTCATATTCCTGGAATTACTGTATTTATATGTAAATGATGATTCTTCCATAGGGTATGAATTGCATTAATAGACAAGTCTCAAATATGTGATTTTCTACTCAAATAGTCTACCTTTATTGATGGAACCTGTTTTGCTGTGCTGTGTATGTGTGTTGTTGGAGATATTTTCTTCACACTGTGCCTTTTGCCCTATAGGGCCACTTGACTAGTTTTCAGCAGTCCGGCTTTAATCGTGCAATGAGTAGTGTGTCGTCATCTCCGCGGCAAACTATGGATTATGATGACGAAGAGACAGATTCAGATGAAGACATCAGGGAAGCATATGGTTATGACATAAAGGTCAGTACTGAAATATAAATCTCTGAAAACCATTGCAGTTCTATTCCTTTGGTAAAACATCAGTCAAATTAGTATAGCTTAGAGGTAAGCTTGGCTAGCATGTCAAGGTGATCCATGGTCAGATGTGAAGTTTGCAGCATTTTTTTTCAACCTTACGGCATAGTTTCCCCTTTAATCAACTGATTTGGAAAAAAACAAAATTGCCTTGTCATTCTGAAAGAAGTGTTGGCACTTCTTTAAATTGTCGATTGCTGTGATTAATTAGAAAAACATTTCCCATATTTCTATAAAATATAGATTCTGTGCAAACTTAGGTTGGTGCATTCCTCGCAGCAGTCTTAAGCGGATATTGACAGGATGACTGAATTTGCATTATACTCCCATATGCATGTGTTCTGTTTTAGGACAATGCTAGTGTAAAATCTTCTAGTAGTTTGGAGCCCAACCTCTTTTGCGATGAAGAAATTCCAATCAAGTCTGAAGAAGTCGTGACACACATGTGGACAGCTCCCTCCTTCTGTGCTGAGCATGCATATTCATCAGCTTCCAAAAGCTGCTCTCAAGGTAATGCTGTTTTCTTTTCCAGCTCAGCATCTAAAGAATTGTCTGACATGTGAATGGCTTGCGGGACCTAAATAATTAATCTTGACATCCATTGCCTTTTCAACTCTAACAGTATGTTCTGCCTGTCTGTAATTAAAGAGGATTTTGTCATCAACTGCAAATAAATTGGGTATTTGCAACACTTTCTAAAGTTTTAACAGTTTCCAGCCTTTCTTATGTCAATGAAAAATGAAATATCCTCTCTCTCTTTCTTGCCCTCCCTTCCCTCCTTGTCCTTTGTGATCTTTCAAAAGGTCCCAATACCCCAAGGAAACAGCCTCGAAAAAGCCCTCTGGTACCTCGTAGTTTAGAGCCCCCTGTACTTGAACTGTCTCCTGGAGCCAAATCACAACTAGAAGATCTAATGATGATCGGAGATCTCCTAGAGGTGTCTCTAGATGAAACCCAGCATATTTGGCGAATCTTACAAGCAACGCATCCACCATCTGAGGACAGATTTCTTCATATCATGGAAGTAAGTGTATCTGGAAAAAAAACTCTATAGAGTTCTTTCTGTTATCCAATAATAATAATAATAACCATCATCATCATCATCATCATCATCATGAACCAACCTCCAGTAAGTAGTTTTTCAAAAAATTGTAGGTTTTGCCTGTTTGATTGCCACCTTTTAGGTCAGAAGTGAGCAGTTTTAGGAAAGAGAACAATTTCGCCTATGCAGCATTTAATTTTGTTGTACAATGCACAATGACAATAAAACTATTCTATTCTATTCAACACAACCTCATTTTCTTTAAAAAGTGCAACACAAAAATGGCCAGAAGTCACTTCCCATTTCTAGATGTTTTCAGACAATTTTTGCTCTATTTTAGCAAACTGTATTTGGAAATGGTGGCGGCGGCAGCGATGATATTTAAAAGCCACTGACTTTGAGAGACAAGTGTTTTGAGATGTTGTACAGAATTTTTTTTAATCCAAGCAATTCATCTGGCAGCTTTGGTGTACTTTGAGTGCATCAAAAATGATTGGGAGCTGCATGTGGGAGCTGCATGTGGTCTGTAGGCCTCACTTTGTTCTGCCTTGGCCTTTGTAAGCCGCATCGAGTCCTTCGGGAGATGCTAGCGGGGTACAAATAAAGTTAATAATAATAATAGTATTTTTTTTTCTGTAACATACTTTTCAGTGCCTCTGAGGATTCACCACTCTTGCCCTAGTGCTGTTTCTTTCTCTTCCTAGCCATTTTCTTTTATCATTGAGTACATATAGAGGACTTTATTGCACTTTCTAATTTACTTAGGTAAAGGTAAAGGTTTCCCCTGACATTTTAAGTCTGGGAGGTGGTGAGCATCTCCATTTCTAAGTCAAAGAACCGGTGTTGTCCGGAGACGCCTCCAAGTTCATGCTTCCAGCATGACTGCATGGTGCGCCATTACCTTCCTGCAGAAGCAGCACCGATTGATCCACTCACATTTGCATGTTTTCAAACGGCTAGGTTGATAGAAGCTGGGGCTAACAACAGGAGCTCATCCTGGTCCTCGGATTCGAACCAGCGACCTTTCAGTCAGCAAGTTCAACAGCTCAGCAGTTTAACCTGCTGTGCCACTGGGGGCCCCAAAAATAATATTTATTTATTTATTTATTTAGTATTCTAATTTTCTCTGACATGGAACCCAAGTCAAATGCCAAGGTTAAATTAAGATAAAACTAAAAACCAGATTATAAAAAGTTAAAACACTATTAAAACAACATATCATTATGGTATTTAAAAATGTAAAACAATTAAAATAGATCAATAAAAACAGCATATGTCCTGCCCATAAAAACACTTTTTGTAACACTTTTTGATAATGGAATGCACTATAGCTATTACCTTATTCAGTGGCTTTTAAAGCAGAGGCTGGATGGCTATCTGTCGGGGGCGCTTTGAGTGCGATTTTCCAATTCTATGATTCTGTGATTCTGGCTTCATTATTCTATACCTTCTTCAAATTGGCATCTACTGGTTTTACATGTTCTTATTTTGTGACTTGTCTTGTTACTGACAATGCCAAGAGTCTGAGGCTAAAGTGAGAGAGTGCTATGAACTCAATTTTTGTAATGAATAATGTGACTCAGGTACATCAGATCTGGGTGTAAACAAGATGACAAGGTGATGGACTTGTGGGAACTTATCTGCAATGTTTACTAGTTTTTATGACACAACATGGGAATAACTGATGATTTTAAGATTTATTTTGTTCATTTGTTTCTTGAAGGATGACAGCATGGATGAAAAACCTTTGAAAATGCGGGGAAGAGACTCTTCGGAGAGGAAACGCAAGCGCAAGCTAGAGAAAGCGGATCAGCTCTTTGGTGAAATGAAGCAGAAGTCTAAGGATCTGAAGAAATTGGAGAAACCCAAGAAGAAAAAGCTAAAATTGACCATGGACAAGACAAAGGAATTGAACAAACTGGCCAAGAAACTGGCTAAAGAGGAGGAGCGAAAGAAGAAGCGCGAGAAGGCAGCTGCAGCAAAGGTGGAGCTGGTGAAAGAGTGCACAGAGAAGAAGAGGGAGAAGAAAGTCCTGGATATTCCCTCCAAATATGATTGGTCAGGAGCGGAGGAGTCTGATGATGAAAACGCAGTGTGTGCTGCACAGAACTGCCAGAGGCCCTGCAAAGACAAGGTGGGTCGCCTTGGCTGAATGTTTGCAAGAGTCATTGTTAGTCTCCTTGAGACTTCAGAGCTGTGTCATAGTATGTTGTCAGATGGAGTTTAAAAGGTAGGAACCACACGTTTCTTTTTCAAGGAACAGGAAATGTTATGGGTATCTTCTACTTTCATGTATTTGACTGGACTGTACAAAGGGAGAATTTAGTGTTGTTAACTGTACACTGAATATTGGCAGGCATTTTAAGAGGTACAGTAAAAAATTGGTAAATGTGAAAATCGTTCTTCCATCTGGTAAGCTTTCCCATTTCCTCATCTTTCCTTCCCTGCTGGTACTCTAGACAACCTGCTGACTGACACCCAGGAGTTAATTCCAGACTTGAGAGAGAACCGTTCCCAGGCCTTGGTGTATGTCGAAGTGAAAGTCTCTAAGCTGGCCGTGTGGTCTTCATCTAGCAAAGTTAATCTTCCAAAAGCTCTTGCATAAAGCCTGTGAGCCATGAGTCTGCAGGTTGAGGGAAGCCACATGCTGCACTGCCCCACTTTTCTTGCTGGAGGTAAATCTGCAGAGTTTTTAAAACTGATCGGATTATAACAAATTAAATCTCTTCCGCCCTGGAGACCTTTTCCAGGTCCACTTGGAGCAATCTTGAATTCCAGTTTCAGCTCTGCAGGAACAGTCTGTTGGAGGCAGCACTCAGGCTCATAGTAGTTTTGTGCTTCTTTTCAGGGAGCATTTCACAAAGCTGTTTCTCAGGTTTGTAAGTTCCTCCAGTTAGGATTCACTTGTGCATCAGTGCAGTGTTGGCTGCTGCATCTGTGCAGTACTTGATCATTTGAGGGAGCAGGGTGGGGAGAACAGTGAGTTGAGGTGAGAATTATATATTGTGGTTGCTAGAGTGTGACTCTTGCTGAAAACACTACAAATGAAAAACCTGCACAGATGCATGAACTGCTGCAGAAATTTCCATACGCTGCAAAATACAGGACTTTGGTGCAGGATTTAGCTGCATAGAATCATTCTGGCTTTTGAGACTGCTTGCCCATCTGTCCACAGCAGCTCACCTAGTTGAAAATATGCTACAAACTCACATGCATCCCTACCAACCAACTACTTCCCCAGATAAGTATTTTGGTAGCTCGAGATAATTGGTTCTTGTCAGGCCAAAGGCAGAGGAGCCCCATAGCAGAATATAGCTATCAAGAAAGGTTCTTTGCCTGCTTTTAGGACAGTACATGTTGCTTTGATATTAAAAGTGGTAGTCTTCAACAAGGATATAGCAGCTAGGGAATTTAGAATGGGGAAGGCAGTACAGATGCTGGAGCTGATTCTATAGATTGACTTTGCATTCTGTAGCACACTGGTTCCCAACCTTTTTTTGAACAGGGACCACTTTGAACAGGGACCACTCGCCAACATTAGTACCAAAAGGGTTACAAATCAGTTTTTGGTCAGCTTTAAATTCGGTTTGGTTATTTGAGGTGCTGATTCAGAAAATTGCATTGGATAGACCACATCAGCTCTAGTTTCTGATACAAAACATATGCCATCCAGTAGTTGCCATCTGCTCACCCTCAGAAAATCATATTTAATAATCAAGAGCTGATGTGGTAGTAGTAATCTTTCAAAGTTGGTCAGCCTCTCCTCTCCCAGTCGTGAGACCAGTCGCTCTCATTACTGTGTGTTTTCGAGGCAGCAGTGTAGTAATGGTGAGGCAGCAAACCATATTTTCGTTCTTGCGGATCGCAGGTTGAGAACCACTGTTGTAGCAGCTAAATTGTAAATAGTATTAAGAATTTACTTCACAACTTCAAGGGTAAAATCAGTAATGGTTCCCTAAATATGAATACCACTGTGAGGCTATCTTATTAGATAAATTCTAGTACACACTTCTGGCCACTGCCACTAACAGTGCTACAATCTTGAGAAGCCAAGCTGATGAAATAGAGACCGCTCCATCTGCTTTTTTAATTGGATCACTCATTTCCCTGCCTGTTATGGCATTCAAAGGTGGGGAAGGAGGGGGGGAGTTGTCATTTCGGTCTTGTCTTGGAAAGTTTCAAATGGCTTTTCTTTTCTGTGGCCAGACCCTTAGTGTAGATTTTGTACTGCACAGGGATAACATCTGAACTGGATCTCTCCATGTGACCTCATGCATAATAGTGTAGTACTAAGTTCCATAAAATCCAAGTATGTATGTGCATGAGAGATCTTGTTTACTTGCATTTGGGAAGCAATCTCTGCATCTTTTGTACCGGAATTGAAGTGGATTGAATTTTTAGAAAACTAACTTCCAGATTACAAATGGACTTGTACTGGATGGGACTTCACAGAAAACCATGGCAGCAGAAAGAAAGTGTTGTGCATATTAGTTAGTTCTATGAGTTATCCATTGTTGCATCTGTTTGCATATCAGTATGGTTATAAACTGACAACTCAGTTACAGTACTCCAATGTACTCTACATGAGGTTGCTCATGAAAAATGTTTGAAAGCTACAGCTAGTGCAAAATGTAGTGGCCAGAATCTTAAATGGCTTGGGATCAGGATAGTTCAAAGGCCACCTCTTTTTGTATGTGCCTTACTGGAATTTGAGATTTTTAAAAGTGTCTGTGTTGTTGTCCCACTATCTCAATAGTCTAAGCTGGCTAAGTATGAAGCAGAATTTTCTTAGCAATATCTCATTTGCAGAAGACAGATCAAACACTTCCCTTTTGAACTTCATTTGAGCACCCAAATCAGCAATGTTTTGTGTAGCTGGTGCTCCTCAAAATCAGGATGGATTTTGGGGACTGATTTAATTTAGTATGTGTTTAATAATCATTTTAAAAAATGTTTGTTTTTAAGGTATGTTTTTCTTCTGGGACCCCTGGCAGAGTGAGAGGCAGAAAACAAACCAGTATTGTATTTCTGGGTGTTGTAGAATTGCTGGATAGGTGAAAACTTGATCTTGCCTTATTAGTCCCAAGGCAGAAATGGAACTGTTTCACTATCCCAGTGAGGGTTTCAGGAATTAATAATCTGATGATGGATGTTGCCCACCTTTCTCATTAGTCTACATGTTTTCAGACTGGGGCATTAAATGAAACCCAAAGCATCTTCAGACGTGAATTAAGTCGGGTATTGCAGTAGACCCAATACTTATTTTGGGGACAAGGAATTTCAAAGCCGGCCCTTATGAACTAGTCTTAGTATGTATGTTAAGATTGGCTAACACAATGTCTTCCCAACCCTCAGGACTATGGAAGTACATTCTCCAGTGGATGGACTAAGCACCATTTTCCTTAACGAAGAGCCAAGATACCTTTACCGATAGCTGACACTTCTCCCTCACCTCTTCTGTTTGGATACTTAAATAAAAACAAAGCCAGGCCTTGTTGTACCAGGTCTCAGAATGTACACAATATCCATGGATAATAAACATTTGTTTAATCCCTGACGGTTTAAACACCAGCCATGAGAGACTGGAACAACATTTCTGCACCCCACAGGAAGGAAGACAGAAGCAGCACCTTTTAGGTTTTTTGGAGTGTGCTACTTGAAGAGAAGATAAACTAAAAAGGGAAGGAGGAATTGGGTTCAAATGTTGTAATATCTATGAATGCACTGTAGTTAATTCACCCTTGTGATCAGGTGAATACATTAGATAGCATTGATAACATTGAAATGAGTACTTCTCAGTAAAACTACAGTTGTGCTTGTGCTTTCTTTCTCTCAAGTGTCATTTTAGCACACTCACACCTTCTCTGTTCTTTCTTATATTCTCTTGTCATAGTCCTATCACTGCACGGTGGCCAGTAATCCTCTGCCACCTTTGTGCAAAAATCTTATTTGTGCTAGAAACTTAAATATAGTATTGGCACAGAAGAGCAACAGGGGAAAAATGCTACCTTCATCCCACTGTCTCATCATACTAGAGAAAAAATCCACTTAAAATCCGGTTTCTGCCTCCTGTAGAATTCTGGGGTTTGTAGTTTAGTGAGGCTGTTAAAGGCTTCTCCCTAAACTACAAACCCCAGAATTTTGCAGGAAGCAGAAACCAATTTTAAGTGAATTTTTTTCTCTAGCTTGATGATCATGAGTTCACTGGGACTACTGCAGTGAAATGGAATGATCTCTTTCAATTTTTGTACTTAAGCTAGATTGAATAAATGCAGCTGCCCTGTAACAATTTATACCTTTGACTCCTGCAGTCTAGTACAACGTACAGAAACTGGCAGCAGCTATTTGTGTTCTTGGGTTAGAGCTGTGGAATTGGTAGGAACCAAACTAAGAATTTCTAGTTTTTATTCCTGAGCTTTGGAGCTTGCCATTGGGTAGTAAATTCCTTCTCATTTTGTTTTATTATGAGATGTAAGTGACAGATTTCAACTTTGCGTCACGAAAAAATGATCTGTGTTCCAGAATATTTTAATTCCTGAAGAATGTTTGTTTATTAGTTGAGGGTTAGTGGTGATAAATGCAAAATGGACATTGTAATTATTGAGACAATAGTCTTTAAATGTTTAGCATCTGCTGTCAGTGTGTCTGTCCCTGACTTACAGGCTCTTAAATGCAAGCTGTGTCACTTCAGAGCTAAATTAATGCCACTGTATTTTCAATTAACATTATTTCTGTCCCCTTTCATGTATACTGGTGATGAAGAGGAAGACTTTTTGTTCACTTGCTCAAATCAAAGGGTTCTTTCATATATAAATGCTTGTACAGGTAAGGCATGTCAATATTGCAAAAGAACAAGCATTTTGTATGAGTCTCCAACTCAGAATGCCCATTCACTGTAAACACCCTGGAAGCAAATGAGACATGGAACATAATTACAACGTTTAAACCACAGGAGGTGGTTGTGATACTTTGATTTCAAAAGTCAATCTATCCCCTAGCTGATTCTCAGTCAAGTGTTCTGCACTCCTCACTCTGTCCCTTGGCCTGCTTTGAAGTTACATAGGATCAAGTGATGCAGGTATGGAAGCTTCTAGCATAGGTAGTGATGCTACTGTCAGACTGAGGATCTAAGCCAGGTGGAAGTTCTCTTTTGTTATCTGAGGACAGTTGATTTTGGAGAAGAGTGAATGCCTTGCATTAATGTGTGCTCTTCTAGTGACCTCTGAATAGCGCTTCTATTTTTCACATCTTTCTGCTTTTGTAATGCAAAACTGTAGGCTTACGTCTTTTAAGTTCTGTTCCTATCTCTTATTCAATAGTTAACCTATATCTGTTATCTCTTACAGGTAGACTGGGTGCAGTGCGATGGTGGCTGTGACGAGTGGTTTCATCAAGTTTGTGTTGGTGTCTCTCCAGAAATGGCAGAGAATGAAGATTATATCTGTATAAACTGTGCAAACAAACAGATGCAGGGACCAGGTAGTCCAACACTCTCACCGCCACCTCATTTCTTGGTGACCTACAAACTACCCATGGAGAATCTCAAGGAGACAAGTTAGCAGCTGCTTGGTCTTGCTGGGACTTGATTGAAGTGGAACACTAAGAAGGTGTTGTGAAGCTAACATAGCCACTTGGAATGCTGCACTTCTGCGGATGTATGGCCCTATAGAGGAGCTGGCCCCATAAAGCTGGTCTCTTACATGAAAGGGATGCTGTGGGCACAGGGATATTGACCCAGCCATACAGATAACACCTTGTTGGAAGTCCTGGCCAATATTTTTACTCATGCATCTCCTACGTAAGGCTGAGTATAGCTTCTGCCTTAAGTCTAAGCAGATGTGAGGCCCATGAATTATGCTTTTCAGCCTCAATTGTTTCAATTTGGAGGCATTGTTGAGAATCTTGAAGCCCATGAGTTTGCCCCATAGTGGCATGTGGTTTAGATAATGAAGGCTCCCTTTGGGCCTCCTCATGATGTTGGGGCACCAAGGTCATGTAATGTGGATTAGGAACCAGCTTTAAGCACCATGCAGATTCATGAGTGGGTGGGAAATGAATTGGTTCCTTTTTTGTTAGAAGGCAAAGGAGCTTTTAGATCTTGAAAACATTGGTTTTACGTTTACCCTGGTTGGTTTGGGACATTTCCCTTCTTTGGGAAAACTCATGCATACATTAACATGTAGCTGAGATATCCTTGGCAAAACACTCCTTCCTGCACTGGCAACCATGTCCCCCTGTATTAGGCTTTATCAATGCCCTGTCATTAAATTATCTGAAGCAAAGTGCAGCTGGTAAAGTGGGTGTCATGAGCACATGGGGTTAATATCTAGGACCGGGAGCAGTCCAGCTTTCCCAGAATTTCACACTGACATGCTTCTGTGAACCTTCAACTCACAAGTATTTCCAACACAATTATAGTTTCACAGTGCTAATAGCAGTCCGCAGATGCGGATTGCACCGTGTTTCTCTGCTTTAGGTTTCAATGGATTAACAACCTGCACTTGGCTACAAATCCAGTTTGACATTTCCCCCTTGCTTTTCTGGAAAACAGATGGCTTGGGGATGTGTGTCCTGGGTAACCATTGTTTTAGTAAACCCATTTTTAAAAAAGGACTGGTTTTTACTTTTTTCTATGTCTTGGACTACTGACTTGTTCTATAAAAAATAGATTATTTTTCTTTGTTTTTATACTTAACCACGGTTACCAGCAGCACAGAAAAGAGAAAGAGGCTCACTAAATGAAAACCTGCCTGCAGGCCTGGGTTTTTTACTTCATTCCTTCCTTGTAGTACAAGGAACTTAGCAGTTACTTCCCACATCCTTGCTCCACCTGCTGCCTGTGTTTTAAATAGGTAAAAAAAAGCCCATTTCATGTGCTACCTTCATGTTGAGGTTTGTTCTGTTAGCAAGGCATCTTGGTCCTTGCAGTCTCCCAGTTTATGCTAGCTTTTCTGTAAGTGAGTGGCTGAAACTGGTCATAGTGGTGTCTCCCCTACCCCTCATTATCTATTGTGTTTTCACTCTTCTACAGTTTTAAAAGTGTTGTAACAATAGTGTCCAGTCGTATTAGATGCAGGGGTTGGGATTTTCTAAAAGATAAAATCTGTAGTGTTCTGCCTTGACTCTTTTGTGTCCCTTCTGTTGTATCCACTACTTGAGATTTCATGGAGGACCACCTCCATCATGAGGTTGTTGACTTTTGCTTGTCTGCAGATTAAAATATGGCGTGCTTCATTTAGTCAGTACAAAGTGGGAGGAAGGGACTTCCATAAAACAGAGGATTTGAGAGCCCACCAGTTAATCCCGGCATATTCCTGGCTTGACCCTGAAAATGCTAACAGGTTTCTTAAGTTTTCATCACATGGGGAGGAGGGAGCCCATTTTTGTGTCTTTTTAAAAACACTAAATTGAAAAGTAATTTGCCTCTTCATCAACTCAAGGGATTGTAGCTGACCTTTCAAAAGTAGCTCCTGTTAAGCAATGGATACACATAAATTCTTGGATGAGCTTCGGATACAAGTGTCCTCCCATTATAGCTATCAAGTAAGACAATGCCAAGGTTTGAAAAGAATATTCTCAGTAGAACCAAACTGCTTAAACAACATCACATACTGTTAAAAAATATACAAGAAGTACAAACTAACATACTTATAACATTTCTTAGAAGAAAAAAGAGGTAGTAAATGTGTCAGATGGGATAGTATGCAATAAAGGAAATTAAAAGGAAAAATTATTGTAGAACTAGAAGGACAAGTATCCAGATGAACACAAAGATATAGCAAATATTTCTTCTGTTTCTGAAGTGGCAGGATATACATGTAGCTTGATGAGATCACATTATTTTCTACCTGTCTTGTAATGGTCTGTTCCATGCTTTTCTCTCTTTCTGAGCTGAAAATGTGAACTAAAGGGCCAGACAAACCATAATGTGAAGTAGTAAGTCCCACAAGCACCTTTTCCCCTTTCCTGGTAGTAAAACAAATTAGGCAGCAGAATCATGGGCTATTAACTCAGGCAACCTTTTGTTATTTTGTTTTACTGTCAGGAACAGGAGATGTGTTGGTGGGATTTTCTTTTTCATGTGTCAAAATAACTTAGTTGGCTTTGGTACAGTGCATCTTGACTTGGATAAGTGGGAGTAATGATTCTCGTTTGTGGTCTCTGTGACTTGCACATATGGGTTATATTTTGCTCAGGTACATACAAGCCATTTGTTCCTGCTGACACCCAATTCCTTGTCATCCACAATTATGATTTGATTGTTGGGGTCTCAACACTTTGGATTTTTTAGTTTATTGGTTTGAGATTTTGCTTTCTTCCAGAAATGTGTTGAATATGGGGTGAGTGTTCTGTTTTCTTATGACATTGTTTCTTCTGCCCAAGCAAGTCTGTAGTTGACTCATGGCCCATTTGCCAGACCTCTACACTGCAAGTGAAGTGTAACAGAGCTTCATATTTTAAAATTATTCAGTGGGAAGGGACTCTTCATCCTGCCATCCTTGAAGTCCAGAATAAGCCGATTTGTATGGTTTTGGTGGCTATTTGCTTGGTCATGGAGCAGCAGTTGGAGCACTCAGTGAGCCGACTTTTACCCTTCAAACCACCTTGGAGAACAATTTGGTACTGTTGATTCTGACACCAAAGGGTGCTCCTAGGCTCTCTTTGAGAGCTGAGAAATCCAGGAATGTCCCACGTACACTCTGCAAGTCCCAAGAGAAAATACTGCAAAAAGGGAAACCTGTGTCTTTGTCTTCAGCAGAACTAAAGAAGGAGGAAGAGTGTAAGCCAGTTTCTTAAACCCTAAGTTTTGGTTATCAGATTCTGTTCAGGAGCCCCACCCATTCTTGTCTCACATTCTTATCTCCCCAGCATCTCCCAAGCCTAATCTCGGAAAGAAACAGATCTGGATGCACAGTCTGGTTCGATCTAAGTGATGAGTTCCTGCTCTCAGGAGATTTTAAACAAATATTCATTGTTTTCCCTCTTCTCATTGTCATTATCATAGGGACTGTTCTCATTTCCCATCTTGCTATTGGGACAATTACCTAACGCCATTATGAGGGGGACCCATACTGTGGTTATTCTTTTAAATCTGAGATAAGATATTCAGACGCTACAACTTCTAGATCACTTCTACCTAGAGCAGGCCTGGCCAATCTGTCACTCCCAAGTGTTTTAGACTTCATCTCCCACAATTCCTGAATGTTGGACAAGCTCATTAATGCCTCTGATTCTGCAAACTTGAGTAGCACTGAAAATGAGTGCACAAGGAATGTATGATTATACAGCTTGTGTTTCTACATGTGCATGTCTTCTTATATTGGTCCACTGTTCATGTTCTGAGTGCTGGTGATCACATAGTTAACAATTCAGCGCAGCAAAGCAGTGAAGGTAAGTGATGCACCTCCATGTACAGAACACATGCCATTATTATGTGGCTTATCCAGTGTTTCTATAGTTCTTCGGTGAACCCATTTCATTTAAACACTTTGGATACCCAAACTGAAAATTTTGCCCCACTTTCTTTAAACACACTCCATTGCAGTTAAGAGGTTTTATCATGGTTCAACATCCAATGTTGATGGTTGGCTTGGGCTAGTCCGACAAAAACTGCTTTGTTATCTTTATAGATGAAGAATTTTTGTGCAGCATTGGGTTACTGAAAGTTACCCCTCCCAAAAATCACTTCAATGAAAGAAGAGATGTTACAATTGCATGTCAAATGTATTTCATCAGTGTTGACCCTAGCAATTCCCACAGTTCACCTTGCGTTCTAACTCTATACATCATTCCTTGGCTCTCATCTTATGGCCCAGTGCCAATACCTCCATTTCCTGCTATGATTGGATAAGGGGGAAGGGGCAATAATTGTGGGTTTATGGATAAAGCTGGCCAATTGGCTTTAGTGAAACTACATATGTTTAACTGATTACCATAACATATGCTAAGTTTAAAAGCTGGGATTTTTTGAGATCCAGAAGATGGAACTATAATCATGGATTTTTGTTCTTGTGCTGCATCTGATTGACTGTCTAAAGAAAAGGGAAGTGGGTGTGAATTTAAATTGCATTTGTTATGCAGTCATTGTCTTAAGGTCCCTGTGAGTACAGTATAATATGTAAAACATTTTTTTACAGAATTTGGGGTTTTAAGTTCTTGATCTCTTGGTTCTGGTGAAGATTCCTGGCAAAACATTTCATAAACCTGTCTGAAGGGACCTGTTTGTTAACTTTACTGCATTACTCAAAAATCAGAAATTGCAGTTACCTACAGAACTTCAAGCAGCCACATATCAGATCCTACCTATCAATTGAGAGCCTATAGAGCAGTAGGTTCTGTTTCCCTGAACTTAGACATTAACCAAAGGGTAGGACCAATTTTTAGGCCAAGCACAATTTTGGAAGATTCTGAAAACATTATGTTTTTGGTAATTAACTTTTTCTAGCATCAGCAAAAGTTTGCCCACTTTTAATTACAAGCTACTGGATATGAGAGCTGGACCATAAGGAAGGCTGAGTGAAGGAATATAGATGCTTTTGAACTGTGGTGTTTGAGGGAAATTCTGAGAGTGTCTTGGACCATGAGAAGATCCAACCAGTCCATACTTCAGGAAATAAAGCCCAACTGCTCATTGGAGGAAAGGATATTAGAGACAAAGTTGAAGTACTTTGACCACATAATGAGAAGACAGGAAAGCTTAGAGAAAACAATGATACTGGGGAAAGTGGAAGGAAAAGGGAAGAGGGGTCAACCAAGGGCATGATGGATGGATGGTATCCTTGAAGTGACTGGCTTGGCTTGAAGGAGCTGGGGGTGGTGATGGCCGACAGGGAGCTTTGATGTGGGCTGGTCCATGAAGTCACAAAGAGTCCAAAGTGACTGAATGAATAAACAACAACAAACTGGTCTTTCTATTTTAAAAAAGGTGCATGCATTCTCTCCTCTGTTTTGTTCTCCTAAATTCCAAGAAAACTAAGTAACCTATCTTGAATTGGCAGGTCACACCACCAGCTGAAGGCTAGCTTTCCATGTAAAGCTACGTACATAGATTTCACTGAATAATGGGATCTGTTATTAGTAATATGACTTGATGTATATATACATTTTAAGTAAGTGTGACTGACAACATCAAATAGTACATAGATATTCTGTGTAGTCAATCAAAGGTTTCATTTATACTTTTGTGCTAATTTGGGGGGCTGTGAATATGTCACTTGCAATATTTCAAGCAGCAAATGCTATGTATGATGTTTAATCAAAGATATTTTAGTTCAGCAGACTTCATTGGGCTGTTCTGTCATTTAACACCAGTGGGTAGTGAGCTGTGTAGCAGGTAAAAATATAATAATAAAATATTTTTAACCCGCCCTCTCTCCCTGAAGGGACTCAGAAATTGGAAGCTTGGGAAGCATTTTGAAAAACTACAAATAAGATCAAAATTACCAAAGGAATATCCACTTGTCATACTTTGGAGCATACAGATGTCAACAACCTAACAGGAGTGGACAACCTGACAAACTGGAATGTGCCCAGAGGAGGGCAACTAAAATGATCAAAGGTCTGGAGACCATGCCCTATGAGGGGCAGCTTCAAGAATTGGGTATGTTTACCCTACAGAAGAGAAAGTTGAGAGGAAACATGATTGCCATGTACAACTATGTGAAAGAATGTCATAGGGAAGAGAGAGCAGTCTTGTTTTCTGCTGCCCTGGAGACCAGGACTCTGAGCAATGGGTTCAAATTACAGGAAAGGAGATTCCACCTGAACATTAGGAAAAACTAAGAGCTATTCAGCTGTGGAACTCTGCCTTGGAGTATGGTGGAAGCTCCCTCCTTGGAGGTTTTTAAATAGAGGCAGGATAGCCATCTGTCAGGGGTACTTTGTGGTTTTCCTGCATGCCAAGGGGTTGGACTAGATGGCCCATGTGGTGCCTTCCAACTCGATGATTCTAACCTGTAGCTTTCCAGACATTTGACTGCAATTCTCGTACTAGTAATCCAATATATTGTCCAACCTTGACATAAAGGAAAGCCTTAGAAGAAAGATGACAAGACTACTTTTCCTTCCCTCCCCATTTGTTTTCATCACTCCTGAAACTTTCCCTCTTTCATTACACAATGCTAAAGAACTCTGGTATGGAGCCATCACTCGGACCCTAAACCTGAAAGCTTTAATGACACATAGTATCGAAAGGTTGCAGGAAAGTGGAGGAATGTGCATTTCCATCACTGCATGTTACACCCAACCCAATTAAACTCCAAGGTTACTGGTCCAGGCTGGCTGGCACACAGAACATGAGTGCTCCGCTCAGGAGCAAAGGTTGGAAATAATACCTTACAAACAACAGGACACTTTTTGCAGTAACTAAGCCATAGCTAGAATAATCTCATAACCGATGCTTAGTTGGTGGTAACTTCATGGCTCTTGTAAGGTGTGACTGTTAAAAGTTATTTGTATAGTTGTGGGTGTGCAACCTCAGTAAATGATAGATGAAAAGAGAAAAGATAATAGCGGAAGTCCTGCCTTCTGTTGTTGTTGGATCCAGGGAAGTCATGCTACAGCTCTTTTCTGCCTTGGTCAGATCACACCTGGAATACCGTATCCAATTCTGGGCATCGCAATTGAAGGGAGATGTTGACAAGCTGGAATGTGTCCAGAGAAGGACAACTAAAGTGATCAAGGGTCTGGAGAACAAGCCTATGAGGAGCGGCTTAAAGAGATGGGCATGTTTCACCTGCAGAAGAGAAGGCTGAGAGGAGACATGATGAAGGCCATGTATAAATATGTGAGAGGAAGTCATAGGGAAGAGGAAGCAAGCTTGTTTTCTGCTGCTCTGGATACTAGGCGCAGAATGATGGCTTCAAACTACAAGAAAGGAGATTCCACTTGAGCATGAAGAAGAACTTTCTGACTGTGAGAGCGGTTCAGCAGTGGAACTTTCTGCTCCAAAGTCAGGGGTGCTTTGAATGTGATTTTCCTGCTTCTTGGCAGGGAGTTGAACTGGATGGCCTATGAGGTCTCTTCCAACTCTGTTGTTGTTGTTATGTTTATGTTGTTTATGTTTATTTATACCCCACTTTTTCTTTCCACAAGGAGACTGAAAGCAGCTTACACTAAAAGCATTTCAATTTTAAATCTACAAATATACAAACATTTAAAAGAATTAAATATCATTGGCATTTAAAAAAAATAGTTAAAATCCATAAAAACCATAGCACCCCCTGACTTGGTCTTCAATTTTTTCTTCTTTTAAAGCCTGCCTGAATAAAAGGTTTTTTTTGGGGGGAAAGCCTATTGTTGCCACTCATATCTTGCAGATATTGAGATGATTTGGATGGATGGACAGTATATGTTGTCCTATAGGCGAGTGATTTTAGTTTTGCTTTGTTTTTAAAGCAAATGGAGGAAAATACTCCTTAGGAAAAAATAAATATTACTTTAAAACCTCAGTAACTCCAAGAATAACTAATTACTTTTAAAAACAGCTTTCTAAGCTCTGCTCAGGAACAGAGGAAACACTGTAATTATTTGTTGTAGACACCTACTTGTGATTGAAAGAACTTTGCTATTTTAACAACTGGGAAAGTTGCAATCCATGGCTCCCGCTCTGGTAAAAGGAAAGGGAAACATGACCATGATGCATTTTTAGTTCTATCTCTTGGTCTCTCACACACTCTATACATACTATTTTTATATTTCTATCTATAGCTGAAGATGTGACAATATGCTCCCAAATGTTGTTGAACAAAAATTTGAATATTCTCCCAAATGCAGATGAGGGAGGCCAGAAATAGCTTTTCCCCTTTGGTTCTTGGATCGCTGTAGCCAAAGAGACAACCCTGCCATTTCTTCCTGCAGTTGCATCAGTAAGATGGCATCTCCTACCTATATCCTGATAGATTCAACATGTAAACATCAGTATCATTGGATAAGTCTAGATTTTTTAAGCAGGTGTGGGTTGGAAACATTGCTTTCTTGCTTTGTCCTCCGAACATTATTTAAAAGTTTTACATGAAAATGGTGCTTTAGTATAGTTTTCAAAGTTCATGGTTGTGAAGGTAGTAATGTAGAAGGCAGGGAGAAAACTGACCACTGACAGATTTAGGCACAAACTGTGGAGGAGTGTGTGTGTGGAGTGTGTACATGTGTATGCACTTCTACACAGATGGCAAAAGACAGGAGGCTGGGAAGTTGTGGGGCAGCAGGCGAGGACTCCTTTAGTAAGGATTATCAGGAGTCGTGTGTAGTTTATTGTACACCCCTGGGGGGTGGAGGAAGGAATGTGGGTTGGGCAAAGTCTAGAATTACACCATTGCAGAATTGGTTTTTTCTTCAACTCTTTAAATAGCCAGCACCTTTTTACTATTGCTTTCACGTTTTCCCAGTTAATCAGAGACCTGACAACTTATTCTTTAAGGTAACAACTTAGTTTTGTAGTTTGTCCTGTGCTGCCTTGCTCATTGTAATTGTGAAGTGTGTGTGTGTGTGTGTGTGTGTGTGTGTGTGTGGGAACAATATTTTCATGCATATCTTTCTCTCACTCTCAGACTATCCCCCCTTTAAAAAAAACACATGGGTTTCATGTTTCTTTTGGCTATGTATTTATGCTCAGTTTCCAAAAGAGTTTGAGCAACTTATCAATATTCCAATTTTAGGCAAATACAGTTTTTCTGCAAGAGGTTGGTGATTTGACTGAAAGAATGAATGAATGAGTTGTAGGATTTTGCATTGATGAAGCAGACAGTTTTTACCTGAGTTATATCAGCAATATTGAATTGTCTAATGGGAGCAAATGCAAAAGATCCATTTAGACACACATGGCAAATGGCAAAGGCTGTTGGGAAGGTGGTGGGTAGACATCCATGGGGATGAAATCTACATTGCCAAGTGCTATCAGTGCATACACTGGCGAGAAAGGCAGCATGTATCCCACAGATGATGGAGAGAACAGTCTATGGTCATTTGAGCTTTTAAAGGAATAGACACATGAATAACATAAATCTCTTCCACATTTTATGACTGAAGAAATTGTGTAATCCCACAACACCAAATTCTTAAAAAAGAAGAGAAATGTGCAAGAGGATGAATGCAATAGTTGGTTGATTGTATCATTTGATGTCTGGTTAAATTTCAGAAACAACAGTGTGACTGGGCAGTGCTGTCAAGATATGTTTAAATGCATGCTCGCTTGAATATGGCTCTTTTCCCTGCCAGTTTTTGTGTCTAAAATGAGGGAGGGAGCAATCAGAGATTTGACCCTCCAGATCTTTAAAACTTCAACTCTCAGATGTTCCTGCTAGCATGGCTAGCACTAAGGGATTTTGATAATTGTAGTCCAGAAAATTGGACAGTCATTTCCCCATGCTTCCATAATATAACCTTCCTCTCTATATCCTCTCTAGCTTTTCTTGACAGAGGATTTGATGTATGCTCAAGTGTCCATCATTTGTGTAACACAATCTGATTGTTGAAGTAGCTCTTCCTATTACAGAATTTTGCCTCGTCCACAAAACTGGGCATGATATTCTAATGGCTTCTACCAGTGTTGCAGTACTCTACCTGACTCCTACCACCATACTGAACTACCTGAACCAACCCTGCTTTTATCATCATCTTCCTGTATCTTTTTGTCATATTTGTCATCATTGTCTTATTTCCTCCCTGCCTTCTCTTTCCCACATGTACTGCTTCATATCCTATTCTCCAAGCCTCTATTATCTGCCTCCTTTGTATGATGCTGATACTCTGCCCCGCTTTGTAGCAAAATTACATCCTGGTGCTGATAATGGACTAATTTTCCTCCCTTCAATTGGTATCCCTGTCTGCCAAAAATCAAAGCTAGGGCAAGGGCAGACTGATGCTTGGCTGTTTGCGATGATCTTTGCTACCAAGAGTTTCTTAGGGTTGACTGTTATTATCATGGTCATTAACCGTTCATTAACCACAGCCCCAAGTATTTTGAACTGCAACTCTCCCTGCCCCCCCCCCCAAAAAAAAGAGGTTGGGGCTATTCTAAAACTGGCTTTCAAAATGTTCTGGTAGTCTACCCAGACTGTCTACTGAAGAGACGATGTATTATTTCAGTGGATTCTGGGTTTCATTCCATGCTGAGGGATTGGCCAGGCCTGCTGGATTTCATTGTGGGCTTGTGGTTTCTGCTGACTATAGAAAACCTTCTGGGGTCAATCAGCATTCTACTTAATCAATTTTCTTGACCTAGACATTGAAGCTACCCATCTTTCTCATTTAAATAACATTATATTTCAGTGCCTGTAGAATTATCAAATCTGGTACCATATGATAGAAATCCCGGACTCCACCCCAGATTGCTGTGAGGGTGCCATTCAATGCCGTGCTCCTGAAGTCTTAACTATGAAAATCACAGGCTTTAGACCAAAACAGTCTTAACTTGGTTGGTAATCCATCCCTAATCAACATGACCTTCATTTGTTTGTTTTTCTAATATCAGAGATCAATTGTAGTGCTAAGAACGAATGTTCTTGACTAATCTGTTACCTTTTCCCAAGTTTCCAGTGATTTGTTGAGTGTGGTTTGAGAACCGTTGATCTTGAGTATAAGTAAAATCAAGAGTTCGGAACTAACTAATGGCAAATAATCCATTAGTTGTGATGAATCCTTCCTTCCTTCCTTCCTTTCCTCCTCCTCCTTTGCAAAAACAAAGTTAAAATAAAGTAACAACCATAATTTAACAAGGATTAACTTCAGGTCTACTTTGATATAATTCAAAATTGTAGGTAGGTTTAGAGTTATGTCAGTAAGCCATCAATAAAAGGTAGAGGAGGAAAGCATTTTGTTCCAGTGACCAGCATTTCATTATTTTCAGACTAATTTTTCAATTAGACTAAGAAGGGAGCAATTCTAATTACTTTTGAGAAATGGAAAAGTAAGAGTGATTTTAAAAGACTATATGCCCCTATTACTACAATGGTAAATAATTTCTTTTAATTCCACCCCCCCCCCCCCCAAAAAGCTTTGCCAACTATTCTATTATGACAATGTGTTTAAGGAGGAGAGTGGTACAGGCTGAGCATCCTGTATCTGGAATTCCAAAAGCTGCAATTGTCAACTGAACTAGTGACGCCTTTGCTTTCTGACAATTCAATACGCACAAACTTGGGTTTATGCACAAAATCATTTAAAATACTGCATAAAATTACTTTCAGGCTATATGTATAAAGTATATATGAATCATAAATGTTATGTTTAGACTTGGGTCCCATCTCCAAATATCTTATTATATATGTAGATGCAAATGCATTTATACCAAAATATTTAAAAATCCAAATTCCCTAACATTTATGGTGCCAAGCATTTTGGATAAGGAAAGCTCAAAGTATAGCACTTTTCATCTATTTCTATTTGGCATGATTTTCTCTGAGAAACCCAAGATACTTGCATCATCATTATTGTTATTTTTATTATTTGGACCATCATGCATCATAAAATCACAAGATGGTATACAGTTGAAATGAATTTAAAATAACTTGTAATTTTAGCATATCATATTTGGAAACTGTTAATTCAAGGTCTTGTGTGACTGCTATAATTTAGATTCTCAACCTTCCTAATGCCTCTCAATCTTCCCAATGCCATGACCCCTTAACACAGTTCCTCATGTTGTGGTGACCCCCAACCATAAAATTGTTTTTGTTGCTACTTCATAACTGTAATTTTGCTACTGTTATGAATCGTAATATAAACACCTGATATGCAGGATGTATTTTCATTCACTGGACCAAATTTGACACAAATACCCAATACATCCAGATTTGATTTTGTCATTTGGGACTTGTAGTTGCTGGGTTTTGTAGTTAACCTACAATCAAAGAGCATTCCGAACTCCACCAACAATGGAATTCAATCAAACTTGGCACACAGTTTTCCCATGACCAACAGAAAATACTGGAAGGGTTTGGTGGATATTGACTTTGAGTTTTGGAGGTGTAGTTCAACTACATCTAGAGAGTATCCAGAGAGCACCGTGGACTCAAACAATGATGGATCTGGGCCAAACTTTTCATGAAAGCTCAATGATAGAATTGAGCTGTATTTCCCACACAGAATCCCCATGGCCAATAGAAAATACTGTATTGTGATGGTCTTTGGCTATTCCCCACCCCCACTCCCGGTGGGGTCTCAACCCCCAGGTTGAGAAACATTCTTTTAAAAGAACTGGCAATAGTCATATATTGGGAGTTTAGAGCAAACTCACAAAACAATGAAGTTTACTGTAGTCATGACCAACAATCTACTGGTTTCATGGAGTCTGTTGGATGAGCACTGAATCCAACCAATTGTATTTTTTTTCTGACAGAAATGGAGAGTGGCTTGCAGAGTTTTCTGCTTCAGCTGTTAAGTAATTTTGTTGGCTGTGGCTACTATAGATAATTGGTTGCACTGCAGAGGTTTGTCATACTAACCAATATGCATTATTTCCATATCTATATATAGAAATGTATGTAACCACGTTTTTAAAAAGTTTTATATTTTAACCTTTGGAAATTTTACTGAAATTGCCAATGCAGTAGTAATTCCACTGATGACAATAATAATAATAATAATAATAATAATAATAATAATGATGATGATGATGATGATGTTGATATTATGTTGTTATTATGATTCAAGTCATAAAACAGCTGCTTGGTCTATTTCTCCTCCTTGACCAAGAGGTATAGCTATGCGCAGTTCCACAGGACAGTCTGGGAGATATTATAGCCGGTAAGTTTCTGGATCATTTCTGAACTGTGTGACATAATAATAATAAGGCTTCAGGAAAATGAAAAGGAATACCAATTTTCAGGGTCAATGGCATGCAAAAAGTAATGCAGGAAATGCCCATCCTCATTGTGAAGGAGGGTAGAGCTGTGACCTTCAGAAAGGAAATATTGTTGACAGTCTCTGTGATCAAAGAAGAACTAGTTATGCACTACTTCAAAGCTCTGCTGGTTGTTCTGCCTACTGGGATGGTTCCATGCATTGCTGGCATAGATGCTCTGCTGTACTTGCCCAGAGCCAATGTAGCCCTAGGCCAGTGTTTCTCAACCTGGGGGTCAGGACCCCTGGGGGGGTCATGAGAGGGTGTCAGAGGGGGTCACCAAAAACCATCAGAAAACACAGTATTTTCTGTTGGTCACGGGGTTGTGTGTGGGAAGTTTGGCCCAATTCTGTCATTGGTGGGATTCAAGGGGCTCTTTGATCATAGGTGAACTGTAAATTGCAGCAATGACAACTCCCAAATATCAAGGTCTATTTTCCCCAAACTCCACCAGTGTTCACATTTGGACATATTGAGTATTCGTGCCAAGTTTGGTCCAGATCCATCATTGTTTGACTCCACAATGCTTTCTGGGTGCAGGTGAACTACAACTTCCAAACGCAAGGTCAATGCCCACCAAACTCTTCTAGTGTTTTCAATTGGTCATGGGAGTTCAGTGTGCCAAGATTTGTTCAATTCCATCGTTGGTGGAGTTCAGAATGCTCTATGATTGTAGGTGAACTATAAATCCCAGCAACTACAACTCCCAAATGACAAAATCAATCTCTCCCAACCCCACCATTATTCAAATTTGGGCATATTGGGTATTTGTGCCAAGTGTGAATGAAAATACATCCTCCTTATTGGGTATTTACATTAGGATTCCTAACACGAGCAAAATAACAGTTATGATGTAGCAACCAAAATAATTTGATGGTTGGGGGTCACCACGACATGAGGAACTGTATCAAGGGGTCATGGCATTAGGAAGGTTAAGAAACACTGCCCTAGGCCTACATTTCTGCTCTACCTGGATTACTATGCAGAAGAGAATATGGAAACCATGTTTCCAGCCATGTTTTCAAAATTTGCAGCTATTTGTTATAATCAAGATGGATCCTTGGCACTGAAGGAATATTAGGAAGTAATAATAAAAATAATAAAACTTTATTTATATCCCACCACTATCTCCCAAAATGGTCTTGAGGCAGCTTACAAAAGCACATAATAGTGCAGATACACAATATACAATAAAATCAATAACAATGAAAATTGACATAAAACAACATACATAAAACAGCAAATAATACCCCTAGTAAATTAAACAAGATACTCAATAAAATGCAACCATGACTGCGGGTTTAAAATAGGCCATATCAATATCAGTCATATAAATGCCAGGAATGACACAAATCATTTGGTCCTTAAGTTTTCATATGTGAAGTTTTAATCCTGTTCGGAGATCTGCTTGAAAAGCCATGTTTTCAGGGTTTTTTTAAAAAACCCAAAAACATTGACGTGTGGAGACTAATCTAATTTCTCTGGGGAGGGCGTTCCAAAGCGGGGGGCCCACCACTAAGAAGACCCACCAACCGCACTTCAGATAGAGGTGGGATCAAGAGGAGGGCCTCCCTGACAGATCTTAGAGCCCATGCTGGTTCATAGAAGGAGATATGGTCTCGAAGATAGGATGAACCTATTGTAGGTAATGACCTGCACTTTGAATTGGGCTCAGAAATTTGTCGGTAGCCAGTAGAGCTGTTTTAATAGGGGTGTGGTGTGCTCCCTATAGCTAGCCCCAGTTAGTAATCTGGCTGCTGACCTTTGCACTAACTGCAAAGCTCAGCAGCCAGTGGAGTAGACCACTGTGGCCAAGTCAGGCTTTTCGAGGTACTGTCTGGTTAGTGCAGAGAATGGAAAAGCAGCATCATATTATTTGGCCATTTTCACCTATCCAAGGTGCATGTTTTTCTAAAATGATGTAAAGCTCTTTGCAAGGAATGGGATTTTATGAGAAGAGAGAACATACCTGGCTGACCCTCCCTGATCCCATCCAAGAGAGCAACAATGGGCATAGTGCACGGCTTCAGTTGATGGTAGACGGCAACATAGCTAACGACAAGGAATGTTGGAAACCACAGTCCAACAACATTGGACAACTAACCGGGACTGAATATAGATGAAAATGTACATTCAAGATATATATATTTGAATGCACATCCAATCTGTATCCTTGTTCCATCTTCTGACAATTGTTTGAGGTGGTAGATGTTGTAGAACAGAGGTGGCAGCCTTGCTGTTTCTCTTGAATCCTCGGCCTTTCCCTCATCTTTTGGAGGACAGAGCTGTGTGTGTCAGACAGTTTCATCTGAGTACAATGAGGTTCAACTCCTAGTTCAGTCACCTCCTGTTTATTGAACAAAAGAGGCTGTTACCTTGTCTTTTGCATCAGGCAGCAGCATATCTTATCTTCACACATTGGAGCTGAACCTTTGTTGCACTGGTTTATACTGTTGGCAGCAAACCCACTGGTGAACAAAAAGACCAGGAGAATTAACTCAGTGACCCAACAGTGTGTTTCTGTGTCATACCCTGCTTTGCCCCAACAGAAAGGGGGTGGGGAAGTCTGTGAAATTAGATTGGACTTTGATTTATAAGCTGCTTTGTCTCAGGCAAACAACAGCAGTACATTTGAATGCTTGTTGATTATTTTTCTGGCATTGTTTGCGACACATTTTGAAACCTGACCTTAGTACTTCAATATGGTATCAACAATATAATTTGCAACGTATAATGTATTATATTCAAATTTAATAAAATAATACATGACAATTAGCTTAGCAGTGGCAGTCATCAAAACACCTAAATTCATCTAACAATCTTTTTCATACTCAAAGTGTTTCTTCATATCTAATTTCTTATTTGGATGGTTTTTGTACATTTTTTCCAGAGGATCAAGGCCAAGAAAGAGTCTTGTGGAACCAAAAAAGTAATAGAGTTTTTACATCATAACGCATGCTGCACAAAATCTCCATTTACAACAGTTTCTCTGTAGCTCTTTTAAAAAAAGATCATCTTATGCATTAGAGATGCTACTCTTAACCAGATATTGAGCTCTTCATAGAAGCTACTGAAGCCAATAAAGAACTTTTGAAGTTTTGTGTGCTAGAAAATTCGTTGCAGAATCTGTGTAATTTAATTTGGATTTGCTTCTTATTCCCAGTTCACATATGAAAAATGTATTATTTTGCTGAAGATAGTTGTCTTTTTTTCCTAATACAAATATTGTACTAACTTGGAGCGAGTCAAAACATCTAAATGTTTAAAATATTGAAAAGTCTATTTTAATAAATTGGTTATGCAACATTAGTGTGTGTGTGTGTGTGTGTGTGCATGCAACATATATAGTGTTGCATAACCAATTTATTTAAAAAAATGGGGCTCCATGCAGTCATGCCGGCCATATGACCTTGGAGATGTCTACGGACAATGCTGGCTCTTCGGCTTAGAAATGGAGATGAGCACCACACTCAGAGTTGAACATGACTGGACTTAATGCCAGGGGAAAACTTTTACCTTTACATATCTATCTATCTATCTATCTATCTATCTATCTATCTATCTATCTATCTATCTATTATACCGCCTATTAGCATGAGAGTCCTATTAAGTACCCTTCAGATTTTTTTTTAAAAAATTGACAAAATATACCATGAGTTGATTGCAGGCCTTGATCCACTATTAAATCAAAAACCTAAGATATAAACAGGTTCCATATTTCTGCAAAGTTGTCATTTGCTATCTCTTCCCTTGCTAATGGAACTTTTATTGCAAGTTTTTCAAGTACAGCAATTCACCCAAAGATTACAAACTTCTGATATTGTATACCATGGTTGGGGATGGAATTACGGGCAGTGAAGAAAATTAAGTGAGGAAAATAGTGACCAATCATAGTTGTGTTTAATACTAGGCATTCACAAAACCTCTGCTGACAATCCGGCTTAAGTAAACACATCAGCATACGTGCAGATGCCTGCATGGAAATGAAGATTTATTATCATACTTCTTGGGCTGAATGTCTTACCTAGTGCCCGACTCTTCTTGATATCAACAGCAGTGATTTTGTGCAAATTAAAATTGAGTATCCCTTTTCCCAAATTCTGAATTTGAAGTATTTCAGAATCTGAAACACTTACCACTTATTAGGGCAGGGCATAGAGTTTCAAATGATTGCCACTAGATGCCTCTATCAGTGCATCAGCAGCCCCTTGCCTAGGCATGAGCAGACTTCGGCCCTCTAGATGTTTTGGACTTCGACTCTCAGAAATTCCAGCCAGTTTACCAGATGTTAGGAATGGTGGAAGTTGAAGTCCAAAACACCTGGAGGACCGAAGTTTGCAAATGCCTGCACTAGCCGCAGGTCACCACATTTGGCAGTAATGAATGCTGTTTGGCATTGGCAGAACAATGCCAAAAAGCTGTTGAAAACGAATGTTTCACCACAGTTGTGGATTCAGTGGCCAATGTTGCAGGGTCATCATCTTGTGAATGACTCAGGCTAGGGGCTGATTGAGTTCTGGGAGAAGCATCTAGAGATAATCATTTGATACTCTGTCCCACACTTCCAAGTGTTAAGAGTTTCAATGTATTGTCAAAGGCTTTCATGGCCAGAACCACTGGGTTGTTGTAGTTTTTTCCGAACTATATGGTCATGTTCTAGAGGCATTTTCTCCTGACGTTTCGCCTGCATCTATGGCAAGCATCCATATAGCCCGAAAAAACCTACAACAACCCAGTTACGAGTTTCATTCATGGGCGTTTCATGGTTGCAGAGATATAGCAATTTCAAATTGGGCCCATCTTGTACTTAATTGGACCTCCAACAAGAACTACATGATTCCTACTAGGCATGGGCAATCCATGGTTCTAAATGGTTCTAAAGTACTTTAAAAACTAGGGGGTGCTAGTGTTTTGCTTCTACCGTGTTGCTAAAGTTCTAGTGGTGAAAATTTCAGAACTCTAACAAAACTTTCAAAATTTTATTATAAATGGCAGTTCKTAATTGGTTCTGTCATAAAAATTGTCAATAATGAAATAATAATAAAATTTTGAAAGTCTTGTTAGAGTTCTGAAATTTTCACCACCAGAATTTTAGCAACACTGTAGAAGCAAAGGACCAGCACCCCCTATTTTGTAAGTACTTTAAGACCACTTAGAACCATGGATTTCCCATGCCTAATTCCTACCCATGCTTTAAAGCAGTGGCTCCCAACCTGTGCTCCATGAACTACCAGTGATCCGCAAGAACTAAAGTATGGTCTGCGGCCTCACCATTACTACATTATTGCAATGAGAGCAAGTGGTCTCGCAAAACCCTCTTATAGTGCCAAGGCTTATTAAACACAGTTTTCTGTGGGTGAGCAGATGGCGACTTCTGTATGGCATATGTTCTGTATCAGAGCTGATGTTGTCTATCCAATGCAATTTTCTGAATCAGACCCCCAAATAACCAAACTGAATCTAAAGTTGACCAAAAACCGATTTGTAACCCTTTTGGTACTAATGTTCGAGAGTGGTTCCTGGTCAAAAAAAGGTTGGGAACCACTGCTTGAAAGTGTGATATGGTTTTCTCTGATGCATCATGTACCTCTTCTATCAGAGACACATTTTCAGGTTGCTAACTAGCCATTTCCCACTAAAGCAGGTGCCTTTCTCTGCCTGTATCTAATGTAAAACAGATTGTATAACAACCCTGTAACATCTCCCTAAAATGGGTTCCTTTTGAAGGTTTCTCTATGGCTCAGCAGGTGAAAAAATGTTGGTCGGAACAAGCAGAAAATAGATGGCAGCAGGTGTCTTCCTTCTGCATTGGACAGTTCATAAAATCCATCCAAAGAACAAAGACAAGTTTCAAATTCAGATTATTTTGTAATTTAATGCAATATCATACAGAATGCCTGAGAATAAGCCTCTTTAAACTCAGTGGGACTTAACTTTGAACATACATCTAATGGGAAAGCTTGGAAACATTTGTGTGAAAGAAACATTTTGACATTATTTTGAAAATTAATTAGTTGGCATCAATGTGTTTTCTTAAAGAAGTGCCTTCTAGTTAATTATCTTATTGTGTTAATCAACAGCAATGTGTTAAGCAATGCATTATTTTTAAAGTTTAAAAATAATAAATATTACTTAAAATAATCTAAAATGGCTGACATCCCAATTACCCCGTAAAAGTGACAAATGAAAGTAATGTGAAACAGTAATCTTTATTCAAACAGCTAATGTTGCTTGAACGATTAAGATAACTTGTTAAATTGATGTTGAACCATTTAACAAATTATGGGTAAGACATTCATTTAACGAATTAATTCCAAGTTCTGTGGAAAAAGACTGTGCTGTCAGAATTCTCCAGTCTACATCTAATATGTTGCTCTCTCTTCTTGTGTGTATGTATCTTCAAGCTGCTTGTTGACTTATGGCAACCATATTAATTTCATAGGGTTTTCTTAGGTGAGGACTACTCACAAATGGTTTTCCGGTTTCTTCTTCTAAAATATAGCCCAGTGTTTCTCAACCTGGGAGTCGGAACCCCTGGGGGGGGTCACCGGGGGGGGGGGGGGGGGTTTCAGAGGGGTTGCCAAAGACAATCAGAAAACATGTATTTCTGATTATCTTAGGAACCCTTTTGGCAGAAAAGGCTGAAAATCTCTCAATCTGTCCTCTTTCTTTTTGGAAACAGACAGAGAATCCTCCCACCAAAGCCCTCCTCTGCTGTGATTGGCAGGCCTCTCAGCCAAGGGGAGGGCTGTTTCTGAGACTCCAAGTGAGGAGGGGAGAGTAGGTGTGCTCAGCACATGGCACCGTGGTGCACATGTCTGGGCGAGGGAGAGTGTGTGAGGCTAGAGGGAGGCTCGCACCAGTGAGTTCCTTCAAGACATGGGAGTTCTGTGTGGGAAGTCTGGCCCAATTCTATTGTTAGTGAGGTTCAGAATGCTCTTTGATTGTAGGTGAACTATAAATCCTAGCAACTACAACTCCCAAATGTCAAGGTCTGCTTTCCCCAAACTCCACCAGTGTTCACATTTTGACATATAGAGTATTCATGCCAAGTTTGGTCTAGTTCTCATTGTTTGAATCCACAGTGCTGAGTGGATGTAGGTGAACTACAACTCCAAAACTCAAGATCAATGCTCACCAAATTCTTCTAGTATTTTCCGCTGGTTGTGGGAGTTCTGCGTGCCAAGTTTGGTTCAATTCCATTGTTGGTGAAGTTCAGAATGCTCATCGATTGTAGGTTAACTATAAATCCCAGGAACTACAACTTCCAAATGACAAAATCAATACTTCTTCCCACCCCACCAGTATTCAAATTCGGGTGTATTCGATATTTTTGTGCCAGATTTGGTCCAGAGAATGAAAATACATCCTGCGTATTGGATATTTACATTATGATTAATAACAGTAGCAAAATTACAGGTATGTAGTAGCTTTGGAATGCCCTCCCTATAGAGATAAGATCAGCTCCCTCGCTGTTGGTATTTCGAAAAAAACTTAAGACATGGATGTTTGAACAAGCATTCGGGTAATCCGGTGCGATGAAGTTGATGACAAGGACTGGTAATTATTGACGATGAATTCGGATTATGATTTTAACTAAGAGATGCATTGGTCGGTATTGGTGGCCCGATACTGTGTACTGTATATGTTTTTTATGCTTTTAAATTGTTTGATTATTGTTGTTTTTAAGTACTGTTAACCGCAATGAGTCGCCGTTGTAGGCTGAGATATTGCGGTATATAAGCATACAAAATAAATAAATAAATAAATAAATAAAATTAATTTTATGGTTGTGGGTCACGACAACATGAGGAACTGTATTAAGGGGTCATAGCATTCGGAAGGTTGAGAAACACTAACCCATACACCCCTCACTAACTTTCAAGTACACCATGCATGCTGTAATTGAGTTATGTCTACTTCATCACCAGACTGCAATGCACTGATGAAATCACTCTCATCTCATGTTAAGTATGTAAGGGGACAGCTGAGGAAGATGACTGCTTTCTCAATTGTTGGGATGTGTGGATTCCTGGTGCTAATGCCCTGTGTGATGTGTCAATCTTGTGTGTCTGAGCCAAGGAAGGCTGCATATCTAAAATGCTGCCAACAGAATTAGGATTCCATGTCCCATGGAAAGCTGTGTTGATAGGTTTTCCTACTTCAGCTATCCATTGCGAGGCAGAATCTTGAGGATTTGAACAGCCGTGTGGCGCTGCTACCCTTTCCAGCCATCTGGAGAGCAGAACTATCTTGTGAATGAATGATTTGATGTGGTCACCAAGCCTATCACTTGTGGTACTGGAAAAGGAGCCTCTACTTGCTGTGATCAGCTCATATTAAAGGCTCAGGATGTGTTAACAAAAATGACTGCCACGTTTTATTTAAATGTATTATATTGCACCTTTCAAAACAGTATAGTTTACCCCTGTATCTGTGGGGTCTAGTGGTAATTTCATTTATAGACGCTAGACAAAATATGCCCACTTTTTGTATATTCTAGGGGCCCTTCCATACAGCTCTATACCCCAGAACATCAAGGCAGAAAAACCCACAATATCTGAGTGTGGACTCAGATAATCCAGTTCAAAACAGATATTGTATTGTGGGTTTTTCTGCCTTGATATTCTGGGATACATTTATTTATTTACTTACTTACTTACTGTATTTGTATATCGCCTTTCTCAGCCTGTTAACAGGGTGGTTAACAGTGCAAAATTCAATGCTTACAATGTCATAAATACAATTACAAACATTACATATAATAAAATCTAAACAAATCAATAAAATATACATTCATAGTGTCTCCTAGTTAAAAGCATTGTCGAAACTCATTGTCTAGTCATTCCATTTTCCTATGTCAGTTATTCTGCATTTGCAAACGCTCGTTCAAAAAGCCACATCTTGACTTTTTTCCGGAATGTTAAAAGGGAGGTGGCCAATCCAATATCTATAGGGAGGGCGTTCCACAGCTGAGGGACCACTGTCGAGAAGGCCCTGTCTCTCGTCTCCATCAAATAATAATAATAATAATAATAATAATAATAATAATAATAATAATCCTTAATTTGGATCTCGCTACCATTTCCTGCAGGACTCGGTGCGGCTTACAAGAGGCCAAGCCCAAAGTACATCATTAGCAAAAACACAACAATAATAATACAGTGCAAAAATAAATAACTCATAACAAAGCAGAACATTAACAAAAACACAACACTATTAAAAACCTGTGGCGGGGCCAAATGTAATGGTTAAAATTCTAAAAATAATTGTGATGAAGGCGGTATCGAGAGCAGGGCCTCCCCAGATGATCTTAAGGTCCTAGATGGTTCATAAGGGGAGATGGGTTCGGACATGCAAGTGGGCCAGAACTGTTTAGGGCTTTATAGGCTAAAGTCAGCATTTTGAATTGTGCCCGGTAGCAAACTGGCAGCCAGTGGAGTTGGTGCAACAGAGGAGTTGTATGCTCCCTGAGCGCCGCTCCTGTTAGCAATCTGGCTGCTGTTCGTTGGACCATTGGAAGCTTCCAGACAGTCTTCAAAAGCAACCCCACATAGAGTGCGTTGCAGTAGTCTATACGGGATGTAACCAGAGTGTGGACTACCATGGCCAAGTCAGACTTCCCAAGGTACAGACGCAGCTGGCGCACAAGTTTTAACTGTGCAAATGCTCACCTGGTCACCGCCGAAACCTGGGGTTCCAGGCTCAGCTATGAGTCCAGGATCACACCCAAGCTGCAAATCTCCGTCTTCAGGGGGAGTGTAACCACATCCAACACAGGCTGTCTGGAGGAGCCCTCAGTCCTCTGGTGAAACTCTATGGTATTCCTGGGCACAAAGTCATTAATTTCAACAAGGTTTGCTATTATCCATGGTTGTGCATATCCCCATGGCTACAGGCATCATATTGTATGTATGTGTGTGTGCATGTGCATGCCCACGTGTCTTCTGATCACCTCTTGATTTATGGACCCTATGAATTTTCCATAAGGTTTTCAGAGGCAAGGAATACTCAGGGTCCTTTCACACAGCCCTATATCCCAGAATATCTAGGCCGAAAATCCCACATTATCTGAGTATGGACTCAGTTCAAAGCAGATATTGTGAGATTTCCTGCCTTGATATTCTGGGATATAGGGCTGTGTGGAAGGGCCCTCAGAGATGGTTTGCCGATGCCTTCCTCTGAAATAAGCCAACAGCACCTGGTATTCTTTGGTGGCCTCTCATCCAAGTACTAACCAGAACTGATCCTCCTTAGCTTTCACAATCAGATGGGACAGGGTGCCATTTGGATACTTAGGCCATTTCTGTGGATACCATGTAACATGATAGAGTAATTTGAAACTTTAACTAAAAGTGTACAAGGAAATCAGCTATAAAAGCTTTGTTCTGATGCAAAACCTTGCTCTTTGGGAGTTAATGTTATACTGAAGGTGCCACCCCCTAACAAAGTCTTGTGGCACCTCATCTTAAAATGTAAGTTGTTTCACTGCAGTGAATTTCCAATTGTCAACATTTCCAGGAAATTCTATTTTGCATAAAGAGGTTTTATATAACACTTTAAAACTGCTAGTAAATAAGCACATCCAGAGATAGGCATCTGCTCAGTGTATGGAGAAGCTGACATGGTGTATATAGTCTCTTGGGATAAATGGGCCTCTTAATCCTAAACCATACAATATGCATTCAGCTTGTGTGGCTTTTGAGATATCATTGAATTGTTGCTTCCAGAATTCTTCTTCATTGGCCAAACTGGGAAAAATAGCTGGAAACTGCTATTCTTTAACATCTGAAGGACAGCACTTTTGCATGCTATCCCTCCACATTGTATAGGAAACTTACTGCAGAAATATGGGCAGGTGGGGGCAGTAATAAATTCTAGTTCTAAAGATCAGAGAAGAAGGTGATATCCCAGCTATTGAAACAGACCTTGGAGATGTTACTTTTGGACTACAACTCCCAGAATCTCCCAGAGATCATGATTAGAATCCCATAGTTTTTGGGAGACGAAGTCCAAAAAATGTCTGCAAGGCCTACAGCAGCCTCAGCCTCATGTTTCTGGGCTCACAGTTGTCGAAAGAAGCTAGGTTGTGTTATTTGCACTGAATTGTTTTGACAAGTGAAATACATTAAAATGGAAAGGGGGGAAGTAAATAAACAAAATACCTGGTGGCGTACAAAACATCAGTGAACTCTGGCTGAAAGGATGCTCTGTGAGAAACCAGAACATTTTGAAATGACTCTCTCTTTAAAAAATTAAGCTGTCAGTGTTCTTCTAATCCAAAATAAATACCTCCTACCTCAGTCAAGTCTATGGGTACATCTTGTGCACTGGGAACGTCAACATCTCCTGCTGTTGTAAGCAAGGGCAACTGTGGTGTGAACTTTTGCGTGTGTCCCTGAATTTGTCTCTCGCTTTTATTCCAGCTTGACTTTGATTGTTGCAAGTGGTAACAGTGGGGGGGAAACACGGTGCTGATTTTCTGAAGGTGGAATGGATTACCAAGTCCCCGGGGCAGTTCTCAATGGAGAAATACCTGCACAACCCAGTGGGGAGAAGAAGAAAAAAGAGGCAGCAGATCAAATATTAGAGCGAGGCCACTGGAACAACAAACTGGAATATGTATTGTCTGTAGCGGGGGAAATCATTGGTTTGGGAAATGTCTGGCGGTTCCCTTACCTTTGTTACAAGAATGGTGGTGGTAAGTACAGTTTTTTTGTTTTTAATGCTTGACGCACATGAGAATTATGGCATTTGGGAATTGGATAGAGCCACAATGGCCATCTAGGCCAACCCCTGAAAAAAGCATTCCAGAAGGAGGTCCATCCAACTTGTGTTTGAAGATCTTCAAAGAAAGAGAAGTCCACCACCTTTGGAAGCAGTCCATTTCACTGTCAAACATCTCTTACAGCAGCGGTTCTCAACCTGGGGTCTCCAGATGTTTTTGGCCTACAAACCCAGAAATTCCAGCCAGTTTACAAGCTGTTAGGATTTATGGAAGTTGAAGGCCAAAAACATGTGGGGACTCCAGGTGGAGAACTATTGCCTTACAGTAAATATGTCCTTCTTAATGCTTAGGTAGACTCTCTTTTTATGTGTTTTGAATCCATTGGTTCTTATTGTATTCCCTGAATCAGCAGAAAACAAGTTTATTCCATCTTCTACATGACATGTCTTCAGATATTTAAAGATGCTCATGACAACACTTCTCAAGTCTGTTCTTACCTAAGCTAAACATGTCCAGCTTCCTCTTTCTCATAAGTCGTAGTTTCCAGTTCTTTAGTCACCTTGGTCACTCTTCTCTGAACATGTTCCAGTTTGTCAATGTTTTTCTTGGGGTATCTGGAACTGGCCACAATTTTGCAGATAAGTTTCTGTAACAGTGACACTCTTCCTCATTGATTCAAACAGCATATGAAGCATGCAGGTTTACATTCTGAAGTTTTACCCACTTGGAGGAAATGGCAAGTACCCACAAAAGTTGTGACATCAATTCTTTTCAAAGACACAAACTGCCTTGCAACATTCCTGTTTTTTTACCTTCAGAAAAACCCTGTATGATCTGTGATCCAGGGATGAAGAACATGTGGCCTTCCAAAAATTGTTGAACTGGAATTCCCATTAGCCATAGCCATAATAGCTCTGATAGTTGGTAGCTTACATGTCCTTTGGGTGGGGTGCGTGAATTCACTTTGGATTTCAGTCCAAACTTTTAATATATTATCTGAGATGTAGAATCTATATTAGGAATAGAGTTTCACATCATTAAAGTGCTTTAAATTCAGACTGTAAGTCGCAGCACTTCCACTCTCTTATAGTATAGAAGCCACCAGTTCCCCTGCAGTTTGGCCAATTTTGAAGGATGATGGGAACTACAGTCCAACACTGTCAATTGAATGAGGATTGTTGGATGCAAGGGCCCCAATGGTATTGACAAGCTATAGCTCAGGCATGGGCAAACTTTCCCCTCCAGGTGTTTTGGACTTCAACTCCCACAATTCCTAACAATTAAGCGGCAGAGGGGGAAAAGAAAGGGACCCGAGGCTGTTAGGAATGGTGGAAGTCCAAACACCTGGAGGGCCCTAGTTAGCCCATGCCTGCTATAGCTCCTAGCTAGGTTAGCATGACCACTGAACTGGGCTATTGGGCAAGCTTACTGACCAACTTTTCCAAATTCACAAAAAGGTACAGGGGACTTAGCACAAACCAACTTTAGAAGAGCTTCAGAATCACAAAAATAACAAGAACTGCCCCCTCTAATTGTACCTCAACCATAACATTCTCAAGTAAAGGAGCAAGAGAAACAAAACAAAACAAAAAAGTAAAGCTGGTGTGAAAGTAGCTAACTAGCTAATCCCCTTCATGCTGTCAGGATGGGAAAGCGGTTTAGGTGGGCCTGTGAGGCAAATCCAAGAGCTTTCAGACCAGAGTTCATAACCTACCTATCGAGAACGGGGCATGTAGCAAGTTCTCTTAACCCCTTTCCTACAGGCTTCCGGAAAGTCAGATTAAGTAACCACTTGCCAAATGCAAAACAAGGAGAATACGTTCCGGTTGAGTCTCGTCATACTATTTACAGTTTCTAAAAAACACACACAGAGGCAGCTGTGGCGGTTCAGTGTCTGGGATATTTTTGTGGGGAGGGTAAGTAACTTAAAAGAAACCACCTCTTTGAAAGGCTGCAAAAGACTATAGGTTATTTAACCCAAATAAAACAATGGTTTGTTTTCTACCGTTCTTTTGATGTTACAGTCTAGCTGAAGGAAATTACTATAATTTTCATCTCAGTGTAACTGCTGGAGACAGAACATCTGTGTCTCCTAGCTGCAGTTTTTCGCACCAGTGCAAAAGCTATAGGCCATACCCACATTGCACAATTACAGCAGTTTGATATCATTTTAGTGCAATGGGTCCATCCTATGGACCTTCGTGCCTATAGTTTAGCAAAGGATTTGGAATTCTCTGCCAGAGAGCACTAACCTGTCACCCAACACTACAATCCTAGGGAACTCTACTGTCTCCACTACAGAATTAAACTGGTTTGCTCTGTTTTCAGGATACTTTGGTGTCTTCCAAACTGCTCACAACATTACAAATTGCAAAGTTTCGCAGCATGGGCCCATGACAATCAAAGTGCTTTTAATTGTGCAGTGTGCATACATTCAAAGGGAGAGGTGACATTTCCTTGACTTGATTTTGTAAATAAAAAAGCCAATATCTTCTATATAAATAAAAATGTAATGTTTGTGGGATTAACATAACTCAAAAACCACTGGACGAATTGACACCAAATTTGGACACAAGACACCTATCAGTCCAATGAGTGACCATCACTCATAAAAAACACTGAAAAACACAGTTGAAGAGACTTTGTTGTTGTTCATTCGTTTAGTCATTTCCGACTCTTTGTGACTTCATGGACCAGTCCACACCAGAGCTCCCTGTCAGTCATCACCACCCCCAGCTCCTTCAGGGTCAATCCAGTCACTTCAAGGATACCATCCATCCGTCTTGCTCTTGGTCGGCCCCTCTTCCTTTTTCCTTCCATTTTCCCCAGCATCATGCTCTTCTCTAAGCTTTCCTTTCTTCTTATGATATGGCCAAAATACTTCATCTTGGCCTCTACTATTCTTCCTTCCAATGAGCAGTCAGGCTTTATTTCTTGAAGTATGGACTGGTTGGATCTTCTCACAGTCCAAGGCACTCTCAGGACTTTCCTCCAACACCACAGTTCAAAAGCATCTATCTTCCCTCACTCAGCCTTCCCTATGGTCCAGCTCTCACATCCGTAGGTGACTACGGGGAATACCATTGCTTTAACTATGGGGATCTTTGTTGCCAGTGTGATGTCTCTACTCTTCACTATTTTATCAAGATTGGTCATTGCTCTCCTCCCAAGAAGAGACTTAAAAAGTCAAAAAACAAAAATTATATTGCAATGCATGCGCAAAACCACACAAATATACACAGACACATATATATACATATACACAAATATATACACATACATATGCACACACAAAACACATATACACAAATTGGGCCACAGCAATGCGTGGCAGGGGATGGCTAGTCTGTGTAAATAAAAATGTAATGTTCATTTGTGGGATTAACATAATTCAAAAACCACTGGATAACTTGACACCAAATTTGGACACAATGCACCTGTCAGGCCAACGAGTTACCATCACTCATAAAAACACTGAAAAACACAGCAGAAGAGACTTAAAAAGCCAAAAAATAAAATAAAATAAAATAACAATGCATGCGCAAAACCACATATCCACAAACACACATATATACACACATGTACACAAATATATACACACATATATGCAGATATACACACACATAACACATATATACAGACTGGGCCACAGCAATGCATGGCAGGGGACAGCTAGTGGATTCATATATTTGTTTTCAGAGCTTACCTTCAGCCTGATGTTTGGGCTATCAAGGATTTTACTTCAAGCCATCCTGATCAGACTTGCCATACAAAGACATTATTCCCAGTCTTTGTGAGATGCATTCCATGGGTTGCCAACAGTCATCTATCTAAGATGCAATGATTATGGTTCCAGAAGCCATCCTTATAGCCAGTCATTCGGTTTTGGTATCTTCCTGACCTTGTGTAGTCCTGTGTCCTTCGCTGCCAGAACTGATGAGAATATCACCTGTGCCCTTCAGTGTCTTCTCCAAAGCTTCACAGTCAAGAAGTGTTCTTGGCCATGTCGTTGATACCCACACGAATAAGGAGAAAGCCATATTGATCTGTGTTCTTGATGTGTTTTAGCAAGTTGTCAGTGACATCCCAGATTCGTATGCCAAGAAGACAGATCTTAGCTCTAGTTAATAGCTATATGTGAGTCATTAGTATGCCAGGGAACCATCTGGCAATGCACCATGCTGTACTAATAATAATACAGTCCCAGTTACTCATTTTAAGTGCTTTGTTTGGCATTCTCAACATCACTTTCAAACCACATATTTCCTGCTCAGGGAGAGATGCTTCCAAGCTTTTGCCATTTTGGTTCAGTACTCAGAGGATTAAAAAATAAAACCCTATGCACTGCACTTCAAACTACTTTCGGAAATGAGTTACAGTATGAACATCAACTTTTTGAAAAATTAGAGAAGTTTAGGTTAATATGCTTGGCCCTCTCATTCTTTTGGTTAAATAGGGAAGCAACAAGGGAAAATGTGGTCCATTCTCTTTCTCTTGATGCTTTTTCACTATTAACACCACTATCTCCTGCGTTTATCATTTTTTTGAGCCTCTTTTTTAACCAGGAAACAAATCGATAGAGAAGCAAAAGATGAAATAGATTTTATTATTTTTATTTATTTACGATCTTTATAGCCCGCCTTTCTCAACCATACGACAACTCAAGGCGGATTACAGATTGGCACAATTCAATGTCAGGCATTAATAACAATCAACATTACAATATAAAACACATATAAAAACCATTAAAGCATATAATCATCGGTGTCATCCTGTTAAAAACATTATCTAGTAACATCGCCTGGCCATTCCATGTTCATTATTCATAGTTCTGTGTTATCTATTCCACTGCATTCTCAAAAGCTTGCTCAAAGAGCCAGGTCTTTTTTCCCCTGGAAAGTAAGGAGGGAGGGGGTCGATCTAATATTCCTGGGGAGGGAGTTCCATAGCTTGGGGTCCACCACTGAGAAGGCCCTGTCCTTCATCTCTGCCAATCGCACTTGCGAGGGAGGCGGGATCGAGAGCATGGCCTCCTCAGATGATCTTAAGCTCCTAGATGGGTCATAGGAGGAGATACGTTTGGACAGGTAAGCTGGGCCAGAATTGTTTAGGTTTATAAATAGATGCACAGTATCTTTTGATTTGAGGTACTGGGAGCCCTCAGTCTGAAAGTCTCTCAGAGATTCTTATGAATGCAAAAAGAAAAATGCTGGTAATTGGATGAGTTTGTGGCTTTGATCACATTCCTCCATGAAATTGTCCAAAGAAAATCTTAGCTGACAGCAACAATCCAGCTGGTAGGGTCTCCCATGTGAGACAGACGTTTGCTCAGGAGGCAGACAAAATGTGCCAAACAGCTTCTGGGCAGCAGCTGCAATGGGTGTATCTGATTCTTTCAAACTTTTTATCACTCTTAGCTGTATAGTCAGCTTTTCTAATAGACCTGAGTTCAGTTCATTATTCGGCTATGGGAATCTAATGGTTGACCTTGGAGAAGTCGCACGCACTCAATCCCAGAAAACCCCATGATAGGGTTATCTTAGGGTCCCTGTAACTCAGAAATGACTTGAAGGTATACAACAAAAATAGCAACAAAAATGACAACCACCCTGCCTGGGCACAGTGGTAATTACTTCTCAGTAAACATGAATGGGAATGTGCTGAAAGTCTTCTTTCCCTTCAGGCACAGCATATCCGTATTCTTATAACATAGGACTAGGGAATGTGTGTACTTCCTGATCTTATTGGACTTCAGTTCTCATCAGCATAACCAGTAGAAGAAAATCATGACAGTTGCAGCCCAGCAATATGTAGAGGGCCTCTGGTTCCCTTTGCCTGCTATAATTGTATCCATATCTTTCTGGACCTGTAGGTGCCTTCTTCATCCCCTACCTCATTTTTCTTTTCACCTGTGGGATCCCTGTGTTTTTCCTGGAGACAGCACTTGGGCAGTACACCAGTCAAGGAGGAGTAACGTCTTGGAGGAGGCTATGTCCTCTCTTTGAAGGTGAGCCAGATGTGATTATGGGAGAGATGTGATGATGGGACCAGTCTGCAGTCATGAAAGTTTGACCCATATGAAAAGACCTGTGTAATTGTCAAGTTGGGGGTGGCGTTTCATTTCTCTCTTTGCCAGGATAAAACTAGACACAACAACTTTGTGTCTGAATTTCAATTTGGGTGAATCATGATTTTAAACTCTTTCCTCCCATGTTGTGGTCCAGATACTATTATCAACAACTCAGGACATCCACTGGTATGTTTTGGTTTGGTTTTATGCATCATTGTTACTGTTACTGTTTGAATTACATCTTTTGGTTGTTTTTTCATGGTGTTATTGGGATTTTTTATTGTTATTGTTGAATTGACTAGTGTTTAATTAATTGCTTTTTAATTAACTGTTTTTAATTAACTGTTTTAATGTTTTAATTGTATTTGTTGAATGTTTATGCGAAAGCACCAGATTGTGCTTGTTGTGAGGCTGCCCTGAGTGAGAAGGGCGGGTTATAAAAGCAGGAATTGGACGTTCATTTTCTGATTACTGATTATTATGTTTTAAGTGGTAGAGAGGAAAATAGGATTTGAAAAGGTATTCCCAGATGAGTTTCTTATTATTTAGTGTAATCATAAAAATTTACTCTGTATGGTGTTCACTATTGGTCTTTTTCTTTCCACCTCTCTGTCTCTCTGTGCAGGAATTGGTTATGCCTCTCAGGTGATTCTTGTACTCCTGAATTTCTATTATATTATAGTTCTGGCTTGGGCCTTGTTTTATCTCTTCAGCTCATTTACCATAAATCTTCCATGGGGCAGCTGTGACCATGAGTGGAATACAGGTAACTAGAATGCATCTATGTGAGAGTACCTTTCTGTGTGATCGTTAGCTTAGGATTTGTTTGCATTGTGAAATTTTCTACATTATTACTAGTCATCTATAATCTCCACCTCTACTCCCACTCCCTGACTAGAGCAATAGCTAAGGAAATCCACCTAACCACTTCCTTTCTCTCCTACTTTAGATCATGCGTAACCTTCTGCAATTACTCTGTGCTTTAAAAATGTTACTGTTCAGTTTTGACATGTCAAAGCTGCACTACTTTGCACTCTTCTGCGATTCAATGAGCAGGAATTCTGCTACAGTTGGCCAACTCTACTTTAGCATTAGCCATCTGCAACATTGCCACCATGGGACATACCGTATAGAACTGGCACTAGTTGATGAGCTCTGAAGCAATAATGGACAACCAAGCTTGTCTCATCTCACTCAAAATAAGCAAAGAGAACTGGATTGTTAGCTATTTACATATGTTTCTTTTTTAATAGGATGAAGACTCAACCATGAGTTATAGGGTGGTTCCACACAGCGCTTTTACCCAGGAGCAATTGGGTTTAAAAACACGATTGTGCCTGGATTAAAGTCCACACATGCCTTAGAAAGCACATGCTTTTGGGGAGGGGGTGGGTGGGTGTCCACATGCACTGTTAGAAAGTTTGGCAGGGCATGTGAACACAAAATAAAACCCCTCAGAAAAGCCTTACAAAAAGGAAATAACCCAGCTGCCATTCCACCTTCTTTGTCGCTCTCCTGGTATGTAGAAATACTGTGCCAAGAGAAGGCAGGAGAAGGAAAATTGCTCCTGGCCCTCACTTTCTCCTGACCCGCCATTTCTACATGCCAGGAGAGTGCCAGAGAAGGGGGAATGGTCACCAGGTGAGTTATTTTCATTTTTAAAGGCTTTTCTGGGGGGTTTGGGGAGGGCGTTAGAGCTCTGTCAGATATTCCAGACTCATGGAGCCTGGAAAACGTGAGAGGGCTGTGTGGCCAACCCCCTCAAAAATCCCAGGGCTTCTGAGGGGGGCAGTCTAGACACCACCCACGGCTGACACATAACTTCAGAACAAAGCAGGGTTTTCCTGCTTTGTCCTGAAAGCATTTGTTTTTACGTGGGGTGTAGTTTAGATGCCTCACATGAAAATGTGGAGGGTGCGCATTTTGGCTGTTGTCTGGATGCACCCATAGACACGTATCAAAGGAGCTATCCAAGGCTCTGAACTCTGTCTCCCAATTAGTTCAATTCCTTCGATATGTCCTTTACAGATCTGGAGAAGATTCATTGCCCTAGAGATATGGAAGCTAGACCTGGCATTAACTGTATTTGATTCTAACTCTCTGATCCCTGTCTTGCAGAGAATTGTGTGGAATTCCAGAAGAGAAATACTTCTCTAAATGTGACAGCAGAAAATGGTACCTCTCCTGTTATTGAGTTCTGGGAGTAAGTAAAGTCTTCCCCTTCCCTAGGAACTTTAGTTTCTGCAGGAATGGCCACCCAGATAAGCCATTATTCTGTTGTATATGTTGGCCCTGGTTCTGGCCAACTGTAGACATTGGCATCTCAGATAGCAATCTTTGAGATAGGTCTCTGTGTCTGAGGCAACCACACAGTAGACTGTACTGAGCTAGATAAGTCAATGATCTGCCTTGTTAAAAGGCAGCTCTTTTATATTGTTAGATTCTTGCACTTTGTAATTCCTGGCCATTGGTAATTGAATTTCTGTTGATGGAGAAATGTTGATACTGGTTTTTAAATGTTTGTGATTGCCCTTTTATAGGATTTATGTTCATGTTTTATAATGTCTATTTTGTATGGTTTTTGTGTCATTCGGCAATTGAATGTTTTGCCCAATGTTGGAAACAACTTGAGTCTTCTAGGGGAGATAGAGCAGTATACAAATAAAGTGTTGTTGTTGCTGCTGCTGTAGGAGTTGACATTCATTTATTTGTTTATTTGTTTATTTACTATATTTTTACCCCACCCTATCTCACCTCAAAGGGGACTCAGAGCGGCTTCCAAATTGGCAATAATTCAATGCCATACAAACAAAGGCATACAAATACAAAATAGTCATACATTAAAACCAGTAAAAACTAAAAGATCATAACATTTAATACATTAGAAGGGTTAAACCTGCTGCCTCAAACTGGTCACATATATCCTTTGTTAGATATATTAGAGGAGATTTTAATCCTGTTTTAATATTTCAATATGTGTATATTTTAAATTATATGCTGATGTTATTATGTTAAGCTGCTTTGAGTCTTCTGTGGGAGAGATAAAGCAGGGAACAACAACAACAACAACAACACCCCAGACCTCACGACCATATTAAAAAACAAAGTATGGATTGTCGATGTTCCAGTCCCAGGTGACAGCAGGATTGAAGAGAAACAACTGGAAAAGCTGACATAATACAAGGATTTAAACATCAGACTGCAAAGACTCTGGCACAAGCCAGTCAATGTAGTCCCAGTGGTGATTGGCACATTGGGTGCAGTGCCTAAAGACCTTTGCATGCACTTAAACACAATCGGTGCTGACAAAATTACCATCTGCCAGCTGCAGAAGGCCACCTTACTGGGATCTGCACGCATTATTTGCCAATGCATCACACAGTCCTAGACACTTGAGAAGTGTCCAACGTGTGATCCAATACAACAGCCAGCAGAGTGTCTGCTGTGGACTCATCTTGTTGTGTTTCAAATAATAATAATAATAATAATAATAATAATAATAATAATAATAATAATATACATTGGTGGTTATGGGCTTCCCAGAACAAGATCAAGTTGAGGAATGTTCCAAATGGACACTTTTTCCCTTTCTCTCTATGGAGATTATTTCCCAGGTTTCTGTTTGAAGAAACATGATAATGACAATGATATGAAAAGAAAACAGGACAACTGTGATTCCAGTAGCGCCAGGTGTTCTTGGAGGAATTCTGAATGGAATGATGAAACACATCTGTTTACACGGGAACCCAAAAGGGATCAGTCGGTTTCTGTTTCTTCCGCAGGAGAAGAGTACTACACCTTTCAGACGGCATAGAACATCTTGGGGGTGTGAGCTGGGAGCTGGCCCTCTGCCTCCTACTGGCATGGATCATTTGCTACTTTTGCATCTGGAAAGGAGTGAAATCTACTGGCAAGGTAAATGTCCCCTGTCCACAGAAACAACTTAGGTCTCTTAGAGTTGAGAACATATGTCAGGAATGGGCACTTCTCCATTGCTTTGTCACTGCCTAATTAAGTTGTTAGATGTCCTGAGGTAGTGTTTCCCAAACTTTGGCCATTAATATGTTTTGGACTTCAGCTTCCAGATTCCCTGACTGTTGTCTAGACTAGCTGGGCATCTGTGTTGGTTTCCTATCTTTTGAAGGCAGTATTAAATATCCATCTGGAATATTTGGCCTCTGGTATGAGAGCTAGTGTGGTGTAGTAGTTTCAATGTTGGGCAAAAACCTGGAGGCCAGGTCTGAATCCTTGTTTGGCCATGGAAACTTTGGGAAACTCATACTTTCTCAGCCTCCAAGGAAGGCAAATGAGCCAAGAAAACTCTGTAATAAGCTCTCCATGAGTCAGAAACAACCTGAAGGTACACAACAACAACACGTTACCATAGATGCCCCAAAATTGTGCCAAATTCTGTGTGTAGTGGGAGAAAGCACATGGCTACAGGCTGATACGGCTAACATCCAATATTAACAAGGCTTTGCGTGTGTCTGTTTTGTGCCAAGATGTTTATGAGATGGCCTCTAACTGTGCCATCTTTTCTGCCTCCTCCCCAGTTCGCACAATATGTTGCTGTCATTTGGATTGCGCTCATTAGTGTTTTTATGGTCCCTGAACCATTCCCAGTTGGCTTTTGTGTTTAGAGTAAGAAACAGATGGAAATGAAAAAGTTATTTTAGCAAAAAAACAGTCTTTTCCTGATAAGAGACCAATTACATTATGGCTAGTAGATTAGATGGAATCAACATTCATGGCAGAGAGTTCAGTGTTATCATCTGGAGTAAAGAAAATAAGACACTAGCTTTGGATTCCTCATAGCAACAAGAGTGATCAGGTTTCTACTTAGTACTAGTAACTATAGTAATATGAAAATATAGACATTCTGTGAACATACGGAGGTTAACTAAAGTATATGGAACGAGGACTTAGCCTACTATAAGACCAAATAAGGTCTCTTTAGGCAGAAGATGCTAGGAGTGGGTGAATGGTGATAGCCCTTGCCTCTAACCTTCCAGTTTAATTCATTCTTTCTAAAGTTCTATAATGTTAGATTTGTTTCCTTATTTACAGCACTATCTGGCTGTCTTCCATTATCACTTTCTCTCGAGTCCCATTGAGTCCCATTGGGCTGTACTAGCTGGCCCAGACCACATACTTCCATATGTTCCAACTGTCCTGATTTGTCAGGGACAGTCCCAGTTAAGTCCCTTTTGCTCCATTTTTCAGCTGCTTTTACAACGTCCCAGTTTCTCCCTTTTCCTCTTACTTTCCCCCTTTGTTTGCAGCTTACTTCAACATGCAAAAATAGTTGTACTTCATTAATTCTCCAGGAGAGAAGAGAAGGGGTGGAATCTTGCTTTTCCTTGTAGGCTGGGGCAAAAGCAAACTGCTACAACTTCTCCATGCCTTTGTGTTTTTCCTCATTAATAATTTTTGATATCTTAACCACACTCTGATGTTGCTTGGTTGCATGTGTTCTGCACACATCTGTGAAGTATTAAAGTATATGGACTCCCATAGGCACCACCCAACCATTGATAGTTGGTTTCCCCTATATTTTTCTGCCTGAAATGGATGGCACCCTCCTCCAAATCATGGTGCATAGTTTCCAAGAACAATCATGTTATTTTGGCCTTTGAGGCAGAAGATCCCATAATCATAATCTCATACACAATGACAGTAAATTAACAATTAAATTTTGTTGCCTTTTTGTCATGCCCAGGTCTGATGCCTGAGGTGGTCATCTCACCAATGGAAGACTTGGTTCTGCTATGTTCTTTGTCTCAGCATGACAATGATACTGGCTTAGTCCTGCTTCAAGCACAGGCAATAACACCAAATGTGCTGACGATTAACTGGTGCAGTGAAAACCCAATGTGTTTTGAAGCATATGCCACATGTAAGCAAATCTGGCATGTGCCACTGCTGCTCTAGAGACAAATTTCTAAAAATGGAAAATATGATAGTTTGAAATCTTTGGCACAGATTCCCTGAATAGAAGGATAGCACTTTCAAGGGAGTGAGTTTGCATTTTGCCTAGAAGGAACTGGCATTTTGGAAATGGATATGCTGATTTAACTAGCAGCATTTTAAGTAAGAAGTTTCTTCCTTATGCATCCTACATTAAAGTTATTGGTTTCCATCCCTTGTTACAACAGCAAAAGTAGGACATCCAAGCAGTAGCAAGTGATGGCTTCAAAGTCAGTGGGGGCCCTTCCACACAAACATATAACCCAGAATATCAAGACAGAACTTCCCACAATATCTGCTTTGAACTGGGTTATTTGAGTCCACACTGCCATATATTCCAGCTCAAAGCAGATAATGTGGGATTTTATTCAGCTGTATGGAAGGGGGCTGGGAATTCACCTTGGGTTTTAGTATCAATTTTAAAGGAACTTCAAGCTACAAAAATTGCTTTGTGGATAAGATTTGCCACCTTGGAAAGCTCTTTTATTATTCAGACAGGAATACAAAGTGGAGGTACCATTCCAGTTACTATGAAAGCACTTGTTACCTGCAAGAAGAACTGGGCATGCATACTTTGTATCTGTCTTTTACAATACTTTCTGATGCCTGACAGCCTCCAACATCTGTATAGACTGAGTTAGAAAATTAGTGTTCTGAATTTTTTTAAAAAAGTGTCAGGAGCGACTTGAGAAACTGCAAGTTGCTTCTGGTGTGAGAGAATTGGCCATCTGCAAGGACGTTGCCCAGGGGATACCCAGATGCTTGATGTTTTACCATCCTGTGGGACGCTTCTGTCATGTTCCTACATGGGGAACTGGAGCTGACAGAGGGAGCTCAACCCACTCTCCCTGGATTAGAACCACTGACCTCTTGGTCAGCAGTTCTGCCAGCACAAGGGTTTAACCCATGGCTCCACCAGTGGCTCTGCTGAATTAAATGGAATGCAAGGAGAAATATCTCCTGTTCAGTAAGTTACTCTTCACATGAAGATGGGCATCTAAGGGGAGATGGTGGAGCCTTTGTAAAGTTCATCTATCAGATTAAATAATGCTCAGATAGAACTTAGGTTTTGCATTTTGACCCAAGTCTTGTATGGGAGAGCACTCAGACATGCTATTGTGCATGTGTGGAAGTGAAACTTAGCCTTTTCCTTTTCAAGGTTGCATAATTGCATGATTAGTCTTATGATTCGTCCAATATGTGTCCAAAGAGATGCACAAGTCACATAAAATATAACAGCCTGATCTGGTGGGTTATGAACTATGGTGATCAAACTGGTTCAGTCACTGCAAATCCGCCAAACATTGTATGATTAAAGCAACAACTAAATGGGAGCCATGGTGATGCGAATGGGTTAAACATTTGTGCCATCTGAACTGCTGACCTAAAGACCTAAAGGTTGGCAGTTCAAATCCATGAGACGGGGTGAACTCCCATCTGTCAGCCCCAGCTTCCCATGTGGGGACATGAGAGAAGCCTCCCACAGGATGGTAACACATCCGGGCTTCCCCTGGGCAACGTCCTTGCAGACAGCCAATTCTCTCACACCAGAAATGACTCCAATTCGCTTCTGACATGATTTTTAAAAAAGCTAAATATGCAATTTGTAGGGCTGGGCGGTTTCGTTTCGTTAATTCGTAATTCGTTAATAATTCGTTAATTTTTTCAATTACAAAACGATAACGAACCATTCTGGAGCAATTATTAAAAAAAAACGAATTTTCAAAAACGTTTTGTAAATGCTTCGTATTTCGATATTGTATTCGTTTCGTTATTGTTTTGAGGTCGTTTCGTTATTATTTCCGCATGTCTGGGCCAGTTTTATGGTTTAATTAGTGAAAAAAAATTATAATATCACACCAACAGTCAACAACAGAGGGAGAGGGAAGCTTCAGAAGGTTTTGGAGGTTTTTTAGCGTATTTCGCGGTCGCGTCCGCCATTAACGAATCGATTCGTTATTGTTTCGGAAATCGATTCGTTAATTTTTTTTATCATTTACGAAATTTCGTAAATATCGAACTTTTTAAAAGGAAAATTTTGTAATTATTTTAAATATCAAAACAAAAAAAACCCCCCAAATACAAATCGATTTTAGAAACAAATTTTTCCGTTGTTACCCAGGCCTAGCAATTTGGTGTTTTAGGAAGTTCTTCATTTGCTCATGCTTCTTATTTTATCTACTGATATATGTTTTTCTCCTTCCTTCCTTCCTTCCTTCCTTCCTTCCTTCCTTCCTTCCTTCCATCCATCCATCCATCCATCCTTCTATTCTTTCTTGCTTGCTTGCTAGTTTCTTTTGGTTTTCAGTTTCCTTTTAATGTTCTTAAATGCTGCCTCATTTGATTCTTGGGAGGCACCTTTATGTAAATATTATATTGTATAACTATAATCTAGAGTGTGTATGTGTGTATATATATATAAAATCTGGATTAATTTATAAATAAACCAGGGATAACACTTATACTCCTTCTAGCAAAGAGGAATGGTATGTTTGTGTTCAGCGCTGCACTGACCACAAACAACCCTGGCTTTTTCCAACACACGCTGGGCTCCTGCTGTTTGAGGAAATGGCACATGATGAAAGTGCTCTTGTAAAAGCTCTGGAAGGGCCAATAGATCAAAGAAGGATTTAGGTAGCAGTGGAAAAAAACCCAATCTTTTTACAGGAATGAATGGATATTTAGGTGAATTCGTAATCCTTGTAGAACAAGGATGAGGAATGTGCGACACTCCAGAAGTTGTGTGACTGCAGTTCCCATCAGCTCTCCCCAGCATAGCCAATGGCAGATGATGATGATGATGGAAGTTGTTGTGTAAGAACATATAGAGGCTCATAGGTTCCATTATTCTCTTGTACCCATTGACACTGTTATAGATAGACAATGTTATAGATAGACCTCTGTTGGCATGCTATTGGGCTTTAATTAAGATATGCCATTGATGATATATGATAGACAAAATATAGACAGGGAACTATAGATAGATGCTTGGATGATCAACAAAATTTTTGCCTCCTTCCTATCCTAAATAGGTGATTAAAATGAAAGAAAAACGAAGACTTTGGTGAAGGGAAATGGTGAACTGGTTTTGAACACTGAAAAGGCATCTCTTAATTCTACCTTTGTGATCACACCCTTTTTGCAGCCAGCTTCAGATGAATTGAGGTCATGGAGAGAGGGGCAGAAGGAAGGAAGGAAATCCTGTAAGCTTGGGACCTTCCCATTGCATAGTAGAGATGTTTTGAGTATTCTGTTTTAACCAGATGCCCTTTTGTGAGTTGCTGGTGAGTTTAGGGCTTCACTAGATGAGATGCAAGAAACTATGCAGAGGTAGGCTTCGGAAACTAAGTGTCTTGGGTTACCATTTGTTAATAGAGAGCAACAAGGGGAAAGTAATGTTGCTGTCATGCTCTGCTTGTATGCTTCCTCAAGGAACTGGATATTATGGGAATTGGGAAAGATGTGCCAGACCAGAAAAAGACCAATTTGTGTATGTTGGGCCAGAAAAATCCTTGGGGAGAACACTTTGCCCATCCCTTTATTGATCTGTTGCATTAAATATGCCATTGAGGTCTTGTGTTCTTATCTGTAATTGGATTGTTTGCATTTGAAAGCAAGTATTTAAAAGCAGCAGGCATTAGGATGAAGAAAATTAGCCTGTGCTTGTGCACATCAAAGAGGTATTTTATTTGTACCCCTCCTGCTGTTAGTGACAGGGAGTAAAGAAGGTCAATAGCCTTCCAGCATCCCCACTTGCATGTAACTTCAGCCTTATGTGGAAATAAATTATGGGAATGGGCAGAGTAAGAGTTTAAGGTATAGTCGAAGGCTTTCATGGCTGGAATCACTGGGTTGTTGTAGGTTGTTTGGGTTGTATGGCCATGTTCTAGAAGCATTCTCTCCTGACGTTTTGCCTGCATCTATGGCAGGCAACCTCTGAGAATGCCTGCCATAGATGCAGACGGAACGTCAGGAGAGAATGCCGAAAAACCTACAACAACCCAAAGAGTTTAAGCTTTCCCAGCCAAATCTAATTGGTTCTGTACAGCTATTTTTCATAAGATTTGAAAAGCTGGACTATGATTCTGTGGACCAGGGTTCAAATCCCCTCTTGACTAAAGAATCTCACTGGTTTTTTTTATGTTAGGAGCAACTTGAAAAACAGTAAGTAGCTTCTGGTGTGAGAGAATTGGTTGTCTGCAAGGGCATTGCCCATGGCACACCTGGATGTTTTGATGTTTTACCATCTTTGTGAGAGGCTTTTCTCGTCCTCTCATGAGGAGCTGGAGCTGACAGAGGGAGTTCATCCATGCTCTTCCTAGATTCGAACCTTTGACCTGTCGGTCTTCAGTCCTGCCGGCACAAGGCTTCAACCCATTGTGCCATCGGGGGCTCCTATTTCACTGGGTAATCATTGGCAAGTCACACTTTGTGAGCCTAATTAGAGGAAGGCAAAACCCCCTGAATCAATCTTGGTAGTGTCCCATCAACTGAAAATGACTTGACAGCACACAACAACAATGACCTGGTATCACACCTCCTGAGTCACATTTAATTTGTACCTTAGAATAATTTAATTTTAAATGGATGGCCTTTGGCTAACTAATGAAAACCATTTATCTAAGAAGCTGCCTTGGCCAGAGACAGCCAGTAACTTTTTTCAAAAAGAAGACTGATGATACGAGGAAACCGTTTTTGACTGTGGTTTGTTCATTGACTTTATAATTCCTACTAAAAGAGAAGCTTCCATATCGGTCGGTTTTACAAGATGAGGAAACACATAAATGAGTTTTGCCTCCTTTGAAGGGATGATATAATTTGGCAAAGGCATGTGGAACAGACCCAAACAAAACTATGTTTGTTGTAGAACAACATGTGGCAGAGAACAATGTTTCTGATCACAGTAGGTTTTCTAGAAATGAAGTCAGTGTGAACAGGGCTTTGGAAATTGAGGGGTGAAGCGGAGAGCTTCTATTGAAGCCAAACATCTGCTATCATTTCATTGAACCAACATGGTCACAGTGTTGGATTTGGGCCAGACATACCTATGCCAAGTAGTCTGCTATTTCCATGCAGGCCTAGGGGCCAATGGCTTGAAAGAACAATCTGCTTCAAATGCGAGATGAAGGCTTGCACTGCACGCTGGACTTTGCTACAGCACCTGGTGCAATGTTGTCAACTTACGTAAGTAAGGAGCTGTGAGCCTAGCTTGACTTATGCCTCAATAGAATGCTCTGGCTTTAAGAAATGCAGAATCTTTATTTATTTATTTATTTATTTATTTATTTATTTATTTATTTAAGACATTTATATCCTGTCCTATCTCAACCTCCGCAGAGGGACTCAGGAAAGATATCAACAAAAAACATAGGTATACATATCAAGTAAAAAAACAGCATAAAACATTATAAAAACATTAAAACAATCACCAATTTAAGTCGTTGTCCTAAAAACAATGCACCAGAGTCCATTAAAACCATAGCTTTGCCATCAAGTCAAATTAGTCCGCAAAGGCCTGATCCCAGAGCTAGGATTTCACTTTTTCCGGAAAGTCAGGAGGGACAGAACAGATCTGATTTCACTTGAGAGGGAATTCCATAGCCGAGGGACCAACTTGGAGAAGGCCCTGTCATTTGTCCCCACCAACCATGATTGTGATGGTGGGGGGACCTCCCTGGACGATCCTAAGGTCCTAGGTGGTTCGTATCAGGAGATACGTTCAGACAGGTAAACTGGGCCAGAACTTTATGAGTGGAGTGCCTTCATTATTGCAACTAAATTAAAAGCTGGTTGGAGGGGACCCATCTCCGAACTGGAAACTGGGACTCATGCGGCTAAGCAACACCAACCTGTGATTAAGTTATTAATGAAGAAGAACACCCAAACTAGGAGAGACTGCAGCAGTTTGTCGACTTGGAAGGGCAAGGTTGCATCCTCTCTTTTCTGCTCTCTCCTGCTGAGTTCAGTGTTTATTATTAACTAGCTTGGGTATCTGGGTTATTTGAAAAAATCATTTTTTTTATTTTACTAAATGAAGAAGGTTGTGGGTGAACTACAACTCACATCATGCTAGCTAAACCCCCTGAAACTTCATCAGCAGTTAAAGTGTGTCATGTTGGGCAAGTTTGCTCTAGATGCATCCATTGGTAGGGTTCAATGTGATACTTGTCAACCTATGCTTCAGTCCAGAAAATAATGAACTGATGTTTATTGAGGTAGCAACTGTATGAGTCTGGGTTTGTAGATGCCTCAGATACAGTAAGCAGTAGGTTCACTTGCCTGAATGCTCCTTTATAGCCAAACAAATAAATAGATCAATAACTTCCTCCAGATAGTCCCTTCTGTCAGAGAGAAGAAAGAGTTGAGTGACTTGTCTTTCTCTGACTGTGAAGCATTGGTGCATTCAAGCATGCAAATATTCAGATGTGATGGCATTCATTTATTAGCTTTGTGAGAACTACTCTAAATGGAATCAGATTGAAGAGTGCATATAATTGAATTTGACTGCCTTCCTATTGGAAAATAGATGTCAATCAGCAAGAGACTTCTTGTTTGCAGGCAGAATTATTTGGCTTGGTTCTAGGATTTGGAAGGGTTAAAAAGTCTCACCCCAGTCTTTGTGGAGAAAAGTTTGGCTTAAAGCGGATTTGACTTACGCTGTTTCCTGGCAACAAACAGTAAATCCAAATAAGTATAAAAGCTGGTATTGTTGTCATCGTTTGTGGTATTTTAAAGGGAAAAATGAAGATCAGCACTTGGGGAGTAAAGCAATTTCCGTTTTGGTGACTTAAAGAATTCATTTAGCACCACAAAGTACAGCATGAGCTAGAACGACAACCATCTGATGGTGATTATTTTAGTCATTTATATCACACCTTCTGGGAGAAGACTTTGGAAATGATTATTTCCCTTGTTCCTACCAAACAGGTCTTTAGGACCTAATCAGATGGGCGTAGAGCTCCATTTCCATGTGCTGCAGAAATGGAGCCCCACAGGAGTCCCATGAAGGCCATCACATGACAAAAGGGCACTTCTGGTGGGACTCCATGGGAATCCATTTCTGCAGCACATGGAAATTGAGCCCTACACCCATCTCCAGGAGTTGTGGGTTAGTGTCCTCCAAATAGCTCCAAGACATAAGAAAGTTGGAGAAAGATGGGTAAGGACATGGAATGGCTGGCCATCCCTCAAGACAGGAAAGATGGGATGGAACGGGGTGAGCTCCCATTTGTCAGCCCCAGCTTCTCATGTAGGAACATGAAAGAAGCCTTACAAAGGATGGTAACACATTTGGGTGTCCCCTGGGCAATGTCCTTGCAGACTATCAATTCTATCACACCAGAAGCAACTTGCAGTATAATCTCAAGTCACCTCTGACATGCGATTTTTTTTGACCAACTTTATATATAATGGGAAGTTCAATGACCTTACTCACAGTTCTAGACTTTCAAATATGATAACATGTTTGATTGCAAGTACAATGTATGTTATAGCATGGTTCAGACTGATTCATAAGACCCACAGCCTTCATCTGGTTCTGTGATTTCAGTTCAGAAATAAATTGGCAAAACATGTCTTTCCCATTTGGACCATGCCCAAAGGAGAAGGGAAAGAGCATGAAACAAAAAGGCAGTGTTTTTGTTTTAGATGCCTCGTTGATATGTACTGTTTTCAGCTGAATTGTAATTTGCTTTTCACTTACTTTTTGGCAGACTCGGGATGGAAAAAACCTTAAACAAATATACACAGCCACAAATTTTGAAACCCAAATGATTCCCTGTGAACCGAGGACTAACCAATAACATGCACCAGCAGTTCAATGGCAAAAATGCTTTTCATGTAGAAAGGCGCCTTCATTTAAGAAGGAGCTCATGCAGGACTGCATAGAAAGACTTCTTCTCTAAGACAGGATGGACATTTCCTTGAGATGGGAGGTTGCTTTGCCTGTCCTTCCTTAAAGCCATTGGGGAACCCACACGCACAACTGCTCTTGCTATTCCATTTGCAGTCATGAACAAAAAGCACATTTCTCCCCTATATCAATCTGTAAGCAAATATGAAAAAATGCATATTGTTTGAAAAAAAAGGAAAAGAAAAAGCACAACTTAACATACACATAGGATCTGAGATGGCAATGACAAACCAAGAATGGGTCCTCAGGTTTGTGGAAAACAAGACTGATTACATGCAATACTAGTTAGGTGACTGAGGTGGGGTCAAATACTCTTAATGTTTCTGTTTGGTTAGTAGTGCATTTTTAAAACCATTTCTTGGAACAGCTCAACTATACAGAAGTCTTAGTGGTCTAGTATTATCTTGTTATTTTGGGATGGATGGGACACAGGACATACAGTGTCATTTGCAGTGGCCCAAGCCCTCCCTCCAATGTTCTGAGGTTCATGGGACAAATGATGTTGCTGCATAAAGTGGCTTCATTTGTTCCTGCTTGATGTAGCATCCCAGGTATTGTAAGCAATGAATGACACCGTTTCATTTATAATATGTTTTATATACATATATCTTAAGTTATTGAAAAAAAAGTATACAATGCCCAACTGCCACAGAATTACAACATTTGTTCCATGTGGGGTACCCGTGTTGTCTTCAAGTAGTTCCTGATATATGGCACATGGTTTTCTAGGCAAGATGTGTTCAGAGTGAACTTATCTTTATCTTCCTCTGAGTTGGAAGAATATCACTTTCCCAAGTTCATTCAGTAGGTTCCCATGGCTGAAAGGGAATTTGATCCCTAGTTTCCTCAAGTTTCAATTCAACATTCAAACCACTTCATTACGCTTGCTTTCTGTGGGTCACCTGGAATAAGGAATAAAACAGGGGTTGTCCAGGAGTTTCTTAGGGTTTTATGTATTATGAGGGTTATCTGGAAAGTAAGGTCTTTAAATTGTTTATATACACAAAGAATGAATATATTTTAATAAAATGTTCATAGATTGTAGCATATGTATTAACATTATTTTTCCACATAAGCACCATTCAGTTCAATCCATTTTGTCATCTGTGGGATGTGTTTTTGATGCCTGTGTCATAGAAGTTTCCCTCTGCCTTTTCAGCCAGTTTATCACTTCAATTTTACCTTCCTCATCATCAGAAAAGTGTTTCCCACCAAGGCCTTCAATTTAGTGAACCGATGATAGTCACTGGGTGCGAGATCGGGGCTGTAAGTGAGGTGGCTTTAAACATCCCAACCAAATGAAGTCAACAACTCTTGTGTTGCATTAGCAGTGTGCGGACATGCATTCTCATGAAAGAGACAGACTCCCGCCATCAGCATCCCACAACATTTGTTTTGGATGGGTCTGCAAACTTTTGTTGTGGTCTCACAAATATTCTTTGCCCATTTTGTCACATGCTATCTTGACATCACATCCTCTCCATAAACTGAAATGATTTTGCGATGAATCGCAGAGCCGTTCATGCTCTTAGCATTTAGGTAGCGTATTACATCGTAAACTTTGCACTTGGAGGAAAACAGAATGAAGACACTCATTTCTAGCCTTCACCACAATGCCAGTTGATGAGCTACTGATGACTGGCACTGCTCGTTTGCTTCCACTGGCTTCCCACTACACGGCAGTGATACCAACTTCTCCCACAAAAATTCCCCGCAAGAACTATGTACCTTGTAACCTTACTTTCCGGATAACCCTTGTATTTTTTCATATCCTTAGCCATTACTTCTTCTCTCTGTATGCTATCTATCTATCTTGTGAGACAAAAACATTGATACCAAATGGTAGAACTCAAAGCCATTGTTGCTATAAACTGTAACCATCTGTGTGATCATTGCAGGCAAAGCAAATCTCCATCTTTTTCATACTGTCCCCAATAATCTTTCAGAACATAAGCTGTCTTTGTCATGAGTTTACTCAAAGCTTTGCATGTCTATCTGGCTTGCTTTACAGTATATTTTCTCATGTGGATTGCTCACCTTTCTCACGTTCTACTCTTTTGCTAGGTGGTGTACTTTACGGCCACCTTCCCCTATCTCATGCTGGTAGTTCTATTAATCAGGGGAGTCTCTCTGCCTGGAGCATCTAAAGGGATCCTCTTCTACCTTTACCCAGACATTACACGGCTCAGTGATCCCCAGGTAAGTTAAATGGGGAAAATAGACATGCTCATTTCCTGCAGTTCTTTTGTGAGCCTCTCTCTTTTTCCTTCCAATTCCCAATTTTTCTTTTTCTTTTTTTTTCTTTGATCCCTTCCAACTCCTTCTGTCAGCCATACTTTTTCTCCTTCTCTTTCTTCCTTTTTTCCTTTTAAAGTCAAGATGATCTCAGAGATCAAACAAATGCAGCATAGAAAGCTCACCCACGGATGTGTGGGGAGTGAGAACCACACCGGGTGACAATATCAGGATTGTCACTAAAATAACGGTCTATAAAAGTTGTGCAGCATTTCAGTCTATGAAAATTGTGCAGTCTTTCTGCAGAAATGTATCACATTTATTTATTTATTTATTTATTTATTTACTTTGCTTATATACCGCTGTATCTCAAGCCCGAAGGCGACTCACAGCGGTTCACAAACAGTAAAAACAGTAGAAACAGCAGTGGTTCCATACAACATATAACAATTGACTTAACACATTATCCATAAATTACCAATAAGCAATTACAATGCACAATTATTACGAAAAACAACCGTACCCAATCTTCTCATCATCCAAGCGTAGTCCAGGTTCGTCGTCCATTGTTCCATTCCTATATTCCATTACCAGATTGCACTAAATTACTCAAACGCCTGCACAAACATCCAGGTCTTCACCTTTTTGCGGAATACCATTAGAGATGGTGCTAGTCTAATGTCCGTAGGAAGGGCGTTCCACAGCCGAGGAGCCACCACCGAGAAGGCCCTATCTCTCGTCCCCGCCAGCCAAGCTTGAGAAGCAGGCGGGATCGAGAGCAGGGTCTCCCCGGAAGATCTCAAAGTCCTGGTGGGTTCATAGGCAGAGATGCGGTCAGATAGGTAGCTTGGGCCAGAACCGTTTAGGGCTTTAAAGGCCAACGCCAGCACTTTGAATTCAGCCCGGTAGCAGATCGGTAGCCAGTGGAGTTGGCGCAACAGGAGGGTTGTATGCTCCCTGCGCTCCGCTCCTGTTAAAATCATGGCTGCCGAGCGTTGGACTAGTTGGAGCTTCCGAGCTGTCTTCAAAGGCAACCCCACGTAGAGAGCGTTGCAGTAGTCTAAACGGGATGTAACCAGAGCGTGGACTACCGTGGCCAAGTCAGACTTCCCAAGGTACGGGCGCAGCTGGCGCACAAGCTTTAGCTGTGCAAATGCTCCCCTGGTCACCGCCGAAACCTGGGGTTCCAGGCTCAGCGATGAGTCCAGGGTCACACCCAAGCTGCGAACCTGCGTCTTCAGGGGGAGTGCGGCCCCATCCAACACAGGCTGTAACCCTATACCCTGTTCGGCCTTGCGACTGACCAGGAGGACCTCTGTCTTGTCTGGATTCAGTTTCAATTTGTTCGCCCTCATCCAGACCGTTCACAGCGGCCAAGCACCGGTTCAGGACCTGGACAGCCTCCTTAGTAGCAGGTGGAAAGGAGTGACAGAGTTGGACATCATCCGCGTACAGATGACACCGTACCCCGAAACTCCGGATGATCTCCCCCAGCGGCTTCATGTAGATGTTAAACAACATGGGAGACAATATTGAGCCCTGAGGAACCCCACAAGACAATGGTTGTGGGGTTGAACAGGTGTCCCCCAACAACACCTTCTGAGATCGACCCTCCAGGAATGACCGGAGCCACTGCAAAACAGTACCTCCAAGACCCATCCCTGCGAGGCGTCCCAGAAGGATACCGTGGTCGACGGTATCGAAGGCCGCTGAGAGGTCCAGCAGCACCAACAGGGACACACTCCCCCTGTCGAGCTCCCGGCGCAGATCATCCACTAAGGCGACCAAGGCTGTCTCGGTACCATGTCCCGGCCTAAAGCCAGACTGTGCCGGGTCTAGATAATCCGTGTCTACCAAGAATACCTGGAGTTGTGAGGCCACCACACGTTCCATGCTTTTCTAAATAAATATTAGATACAAACACAAAAACATTTTCTATATGTCCAGCTTTAGTTTACATGTACTGTATCAATATACCTAAAAGCTAAAAATCTATGCTGATTTACTTTTTAAAATGTCTAATGTGCTTGCGCTCTAGTTAGAGCTGTCTTTATTATCCACTTACAATGATGCTTCAAATCATGTAGTCTTGTCTCCACACACAACAAGGACACACTGTTGTTTTCATTGCTATTGGTTTTTTCAGTAACTGATTTTGTCAAATTTTCTGGTATTTTTGCTAGAATATTCTGGCATGGTCTAGTATAGGAAGAAGTCCATGAGGGTGACATTATGAGTGAAAGGTCCAGGTGACACCAACCCTAGTGGTGCCATGGAGCTGGCCCAAGATATTTTGCAGCATGAGGAAAGAAATAATGGCAGCTCTTCCATCCTGTTTATGGAAGCTTACAAAACTTGTAGTTGAAAGTTCCTCCACCATAGTAGCAGGTAGTAGGCCAGTTTGACAGGTGCAAGAGGAGTTGTATGACTCACAATTCTGTGTCTTCCAGGAAAGGGAAAACAAAGGGCTTAGGAGTATCAATGCCAGTGTGCCTGCCTTGTGCAATAAAGTCTTAAAACTCTTCCTAGGCCAGCATAATAAGTGATGGACATTTGGCAGAAGCAGAAGAGAGGGCAAGATGCAACTTTACCCAAGCTTGGCCCATCAGATGCTATACCTTTCAGCATGTCATAGCTAAAAATAGGACATCTTGCCAAGTAAACTATATGACAGAAGAACCATTTGCTAGACGTGGCTTGAATATACATAACAACAGCACCAAATAAGTATCATGGGTAACTTCTATAGTACATTTTTTCGAGGTAGTCCTCCATCTACAACATTTGGTCAGCCATCACAAAGAAACCAAGAATATTGTTCAATACATACTGGAAATGCTCTTCTGACTGGGTGTTCTACCCACTAACTATATATTTTTGGCTTTTAGGTGTGGATGGATGCAGGCACTCAGATCTTCTTCTCCTATGCCATTTGCCTGGGGTGCCTGACAGCTTTGGGCAGCTACAACAAATATCACAACAACTGTTACAGGTAACTGAAGGGTACTTATAGAAATCAAGACCCAGCCTCTGTGTTTGCTCCTTTCTTTCTGAAGCTTTTAGTAGCCCTTGAACCAGTGGTTCCCAACCCTTATTTGACCAGGGACCATTTGACCAGAGACCATTTTGACCAGAGATCAAACTCCAACATTAGTACCAAAAGGGTTACAAGTCAGTTTTGGTCAACTTTAGATTCTGTTTGATCATTTGGGGTGCTGCTTCAGAAAATTGCATTGGCTAGACCACATCAGCTCTAGTTTCAAATACAGAAAATACGCCATCCAGTAGTCACCATCTGTTCACTCACAGAAAACCATATTTAATAATCTGGAGCTGATGTGGTAGTAGCAATTTTTGTAGGTATTCAGTGTCTTCCCTCCCGACATCCTCATTGCCTCGGCACTATAAGAGGGTTTCGCAAGACCAGTCTCTCTAGTTGTTGCATAGTTTCTAGGCAACACTGTTGTAATGGTGAGGTCGCATACTATATTTTCATTCTTGTAGTCCACAGACTACAGGTTGGGAACCACTGCTTTAAATATAGCTGAAATAACTTATCAGGTGGAAAAATTCCTACTTTTGTTTCCCACTTTGTGCTTGTCTTATTTCCCCATTTCAAAATTAAATGAAATTATTTGTCACACCCTCCAAATGTACTGATTTGGCCTGGGCAGTCATTGGTAACCATCCATTATCCAACTTATTCAATTGTTTGTGTTAAGCTTCTGTTGATGCAAACTTAGTTCAAAATGGAAAAGTAGCTTGCACTCATTTACCCACCAGAGAGAGAACAAAGGAGAGGAGAGGTCTTTTCCTGAAAGTTTGGGCCAAAACAAATTGCTGGAGCCTCTCCTAGCTTCTGTGATGTTCCTCATTAATAACTTTTGCCATCTTGGCTACATCTGACATTGTTTGGACCAGTGTTTTGGAGGGTATGATTTGTGGTTTTCCTTTTTGAAACTAAATAAAAAAATTACATGTTAGAAGAAACACAGGTCTCCCACCGGAAATGGAATCCTCCTCTGAATCCATCCATTTCACACGTTCTATGATATATAGTGAAAAACTCAGTGTTTTGACACTATTTTCAATCTACCAGATTAGTATGTGATTGTTGCCATTTGTTTACTTACATTTTATAAGGAATATAGATCATATCAGCCTCTCTTTGGATTTTTGTATGTTTTGAAGAAGAACAATTATTTCAATAATTAAAAAAAACAACAACCTAATGCATATTGAGATTCATCAAGGCTCCTATACTTTTAACATATTTTTTCCTTTTAGCATTTAAAAAATGGCTTCCTGTCCAGTGTGGCTACTAAATTGCTAGTGCTTTAAAGTGCATTGTAATTATATAGTTTTTAATTACCTAAAAAATGAAAAGCAGGAGCAATGGATACATTCTGAGATTAAAGCTCTGCACCTGGTGGCGAATAGAAACTAATGAAGTTGCAATTAAGAAACTATTAATCAGTAACCCACTTGACATATTTGATAGGATGCGCTGAAATAGGCAAAAGCTGTGAGGAGAAAGCTTCAAATTACCTTTGAAGGAGATGTTTCCTTTTTGAGCAAATATCACAGAAGGATATTACTCTTCTTGGTATAAATTGAAGGCTGGAATGTAGTAAGTTAAAAATCTTTTGATTAAAAAGATGTCCCTGAAGAATTGGGCAGGATGTTGTTTTAGAAACTGTTTGAATTGAAAGTTTCTAAAAATCTATAGTTGGCAACTACTTTATTTTAAAAATCCATCTTTCATTCCAATGGAAAAACCTCTTCTGAGCTTTTTTCATCTGAAAAAAAATTAAAGATTTTTCAGAATTGTTAAGGTAAAGGTTTCCTCTTGACAAGTCTAGTCATATCCGACTCTGGAGGGTGGTGCTCATCTCCATTTCTAAGCTGAAGAGCCGACATTGTCTGTAGACACCTCCAAGGTCATGTGGCCGGCATGACTGCATTGAGTGCAGTTGCCTTCCTGCAGAAGCAGTACCTATTGATCTACTCACATTTACATGTTTTCGAACTGCTAGGCTGGCAGAAGCTGGAGCTAACAGCGGGAGCTCACCCTGCTCCCCGGATTCGAACAGCAGACTTTTCGGACAACAAGTTTGCCTATCCAAATGCATCTCCCTTTATGAACCACTGTGAAGACTAAGATCTTCTGGGGATGTCTGCTCTCAATCCCACCATTGTCACAGGCACGTTTGGCAGGGACGAGAGAAAGGGACTTCTCAGTGATTGCCCCTCAGCTATGGAACTCCCTTCCTGGAGAGATTAGATCAGCTCTTTCCCTCCTGTCCTTCAGAAAAACAGTAAAAACCTGACTGAGGGACCAAGCCTATTAGTGCAATAAGGCAATAATAGGAAACCCACGCCGCTGACCGGAGCCGGCATGGTGTTTTGAGATGGTTTTAAACAACTGATATAACTGATTTTAGTATTTGTTTATATTTATAGTTATTTTATGCATGGAATGCTTGCCGTATATATGTTGTGCTCCACCATGAGTCCCCTTTGGGGTGAGAAGGGCAGAATATAAATGGTTCAAATCAATAAATAATAATAAATAAGTTCAGCAGCTCAGTGGTTTAACCCGCTGCACCACCTGGGTTTGCAGAATTGTTATTCATATTCAAATGAATGGAAATTAAATTGATCAGTCAACATTCATGTAGTCAACTGAGTTACAACTGTGAGATGTACATTTCTCTGTAATGATCCTTTTGTCTTATGTTTTCCTAGTGATACTTGCTATTAACTTGACCACTCGTCTTACAAAACAATACTCTTTTCTAATTGGATGTTTGGCCTTCTGCATTGACGTTGGTTTCTTCTTCCTAGGGACTGCATTGCTCTATGTTTTCTGAACAGTGGTACAAGTTTTATAGCTGGCTTTGCAATCTTTTCCATCTTGGGCTTTATGGCAGAAGAACAAGGAGTGCCTATTTCTGAAGTAGCTGAGTCAGGTGAGCAGTTTATGCATGTGGACCTTTATACTGAAGACAAAGACACACAAATGGCAAGCTGGTATAACAATGACCACAACTTGTATTTTCTTTATGTTAACAAGGTGGGCAGCCATGAACCATAACTCTCATAATATGTCTCATCATTGTCTTTGTTGGCTAGGGATTCTGGGAATTTAGTCAAGAGCATCTGGAGTGCCACATTCCCTCACACCTTGTATGCCTTGAAAGGTAGCTCCTGCTAATTTTCCTCAACCATGGATCTATGGCAGGAATGGGCAAACTTGGCCCATCCAGGTGTTTTGAACTTCAACTCCCACAATTCCTAACTGCCTACCGACTGTTAGGAATTGTGGGAGTTGAAGTCCAAAACACCTGGATGGTCCAAGTTTGCCCATGCCTGATCTATGGCGTCTGGAAACCAAGATGTGCCTCTTCCCCAATCTCTTGCAGCGATTTTGACATTTCTCACCTCACTACATTGTAGATGAATAGAGTACACAGCAGAACTGTCACATTGGACCTCTTTACCATATACATTTAATAAGGATGTATTCAATCCATTTCTGGCTATAGGGAAATGCCCATGCATTTAACTCCTGCAGTGTTTCAAATCCTATAATGGCAAATCCACATATTTACAAGCATGCACACAAGGTGTTTCACTTTAGCACCTAAAAATACAACGCGAGACCTTGGCAAACACACGTTTTCAAATGTGAATGCTATCAAGGTGCACTTCTCAGGAAGCCAGGACCAATATGAGCAACTGTATTCAATGTCTGCCAGGTGGAAAATCTGGGTTTTCTACTATATAATGTGCAAAATAGCCTCAAATCAGAAGTATTTTCAATAGTGAAATCCTGGCTCAAATAATAAGTCATATTTCAGTCATATTGGTACATTTTCAGTACCAGATTCTCAACATATTTATTCTATGACTTTAATACTATTTAAACAAAACCTATTATCTATCCATGAATATTTAAGAATCTAAGCCATACGTGCAAACCACTAATACAAGGAGAGCTGTGGTGGATCTCAACCTATGCTGCATCTAATCCAACATTATATTCATGTAGTAATTGCCCATGGGATGTTGGCCAGCAAGGCATGAGCACTGTCTTAAATCCAGGTTTTAGGAAAAAAACGAGGTATAAATAAAGATGATCATGATGATGACACTAGTGTCATGCAGAGCAACAACTTCACCCTTCCTCTTCTTTTCCCAAGTAACTGATATATAGAGGCATAACTCTGATACTCTGCTGTCACCTCTGGTGGAAGTGATACCTAGTCATTTTGACGTGCATTCACTTTTGGCCTCTTCTTCTTTGGAGGCTTTTAAACAGAGGCTGGATGGCCATCTGTTGGGGGTGCTTTGAATGCGATTTTCCTTCTTCTTGGAAGAATGGGATTGGACTGGATGGCCCATGAGGTCTCTTCCAGCTCAAGGATTCTATAATTCCATGAATTTGTCACTCTTCTTTTAAAGACATCTAGATTAGCAGCCATCCTTACTCCTGTGGCAGTGAATGCTGCAATGTAAGCATGCATTTTGTAAAGAAGCACATTATCTGTTCTGAATCAATCACCATTCAGCTTTAATAGACAATCCCAGGTTCAAGTATTATGAGAGAGGGAGGGCGTCTGTTTTCCCCAAAACTTGCCATTTACCTTATTTTTATGTCATCTAAACAATGCAAAAGAGTATTGGTGTGTGAATAAACATATAAAAAGTTCAGAATCAGATCATTCCTGACCTTTTGCTGTCACAGGAAATGGTGCTACACTGAGCTTTTCCTAATGTGCTAATCCATAGTCTTATCTCTTACGGACTACTCTGTACATGTAAAAAAAAAAACCCATATACATAGTACATTGGAATGTCAGACACAAAGTGTTCAGACTATCTTTCTTTTTAATGTGTTTATTTTCTATGTGGTGTCTGGGCATGAACAAGTTTGTATGTGAATGTGTGTCTAGAAACATTCAGTCATTTCCCAAGGTACAGAATTGAAGGTACTCATATAATCATCCTCAAGTAAATATCCTCCATGTGTTGGAGTACAATCCACAATCAGTATTTTCATTGTTGAAGACCCAAAACAGGATTACCATCTCAAGTGGTATGGCCCTCCATACTTGAGTATGAATGTGATTTTCCTGCTTCTTGGCAGGGAGTTGGACTAGATGGCCCATGGGGTCTCTTCCAACTCTATGATTCTATGATTATCAGTGTGTATTCACTGCTCCCATATTCAAGCACACTCATTTCAGTTACTTTCTCTTTACAGGGCCTGGACTGGCATTCATCGCATACCCCCGGGCTGTTGTTATGCTGCCTTTCTCTCCATTATGGGCCTGTTTCTTCTTTGTCATGATCGTTCTACTGGGGTTGGACAGCCAGGTAAAGATGTGTTCAGTGAGCAAAGTCAAGCTTTGGTCTGCTCCTGACACAATAAATAAATAAATATCAGAAAGATAGTTCTCTGCCTCTATGCTGGTACAGCTGTACCAGGAGCTCCAACTTTATATGCTTTGTATTAAATGTTTGCTTGCAGTCCAAGGTTTCAAGGAGTCTGCAGAAAGGTGGCTTCCTCTGGTTGCAGTCGTAGGGCAAGTCACCTGCTCATCATCATTAAGTTTTGGTTCCACCCCTTGTTCAGGGCAATTGGGAAGGGAAGGGAGCCATTTTTAGTTAGTCTCAGTAAGGAAAGCTAATGTATAGGATGTGTTCAAGCTTCTCCTGTACAAAAGCTTCAACTCTTAAGACTTTATGGGGGAGAACAGTCTTAAGAGCATCCAATGGTCTTCAAAGATTACCCGGGAAACAGCCCTAAAGCTTTGAAGAATTTCGGAGGGTAAACAGTTTTGGAAGACCAAAGAACTCCAGCTGGAGAATCTACTGGCCTTACTGGTAGGTCCACTCGGTGTACGAGACGCAGTTCGACCCGGTAGCAGAGCCCGCATCAGTAAGACTTAGATTACAATCAGCCTGGGAGAAGTTAAAAAGGGTTTATCCTACAGAGAAAGTTTAATTAATCAAAGTCAGGTGCCAGTTCATTGAGGACTAGACTGAGAAAGCCTTGAAGTGTTGTTTGAATCATTGAAGATTTGTTGTTTGTTCCATAATAAAGACCTTGCTACATTATCAACCACTCTAAAGACCATCACTTCTGGAAAATCCCTGAGAACTTCTCTTTGGGACCCCCTGGCTTCCCGCTGGCCAAAGGTTGCACGTCCTATTTTAAAGGAAATTCTTTACAGGCCCAGTGCACGACAGAACAGCCTCCTCTTCATCCTAATAAAGGGGTGGAAATTGTGTGTTCTTTGATTGTGATACAACAGCTGCCAAGATGCCTCACCATAATCGTTGTTGAAGGCTTGATGTTTCTCCTGCATGTGTGGCAGGCATCCTCAAGTCCCAAACGCACTTTGTTAGAGATTCAGGATTATCTGCACATTGCACCTACCGCCAAATATCTCTATATATTACCTGTCGGGTTCAGCACTTTTAACTTTTGTCCATTACATTTGGCCCGGCCCCTAGGTTTTTAATTGCATCACGGTGTCATTGTTTTACTGTTTTATTGTTTTGCTTGATGTTTTATTATTTGCTTATGAGTTTTACTGCGTATTGTATGTTGTTGTCGCCGGCCTCGGCCTTTGTAAGCCGCATCGAGTCCTTCGGGAGATTTTGCGGGGTATAAATAAAGATGATAATAATAATAATAATAATAATAATAATAATAATAATAATGTCTAACTCAAGGTGTAAGTTATGTAGGGGATTTGAGGGATTCTTTGTGACTGTATCCAACAATTCATGGGTGTTTCATTGAGTGAAAGGGAAGTTTAAATCAAGTGAGTTTCTATACTAGGAAAGATCTTATGGTTGTTCAATGCCTGTGTCCTTAGTTTGTCTGTGTGGAGAGCCTGGTGACCGCCGTAGTTGACATGTATCCTGGGATTTTCCGGAAAAAGAACCGCAGAGAAATTCTAATCCTTCTGATCTCTATCATCTCCTACTTCGTAGGCTTGATCATGATCACAGAGGTAAAGACTTGTGAGGAAAGAGCTACATTTTCTTTTCTTCACACAACTTCTTAGATGTAAAATTTCAACTGGGGTTAGAGGTGGAAGAGAAATTAATCACTATTATTCTTGCCTCAGAAAATAGGTATGTTACTAAGTCTTGCTATGCATTTTGATGAAGTAAAATGAATGCAAATGTGTGTTTGCACTGATGATGATGATGATAATAATAATAATAATAATAATAGAGGCACAACTATGTGCCCTAAATGATTCATTGGAACTTATGCTATAAGTACCACCTCCTGTAGTAAAGAACTGGTGGGATCATAACCTGCAAAGGTAGTGAAAAATGAACACGCAAAAATACTGTGGAACTTTTGAATCCAAACTGACAAAGTTTTGGAACACAATACACCAGACATCACTATTTTGGAAAAGAAAAAAAAATGGATTATTGATGTTGCCATACCAGGGGACAGTTGGGTTGATGAAAAACAACAGGAAAAACTCAGCCATTATCAAGACCTCAAAATTGAACTGCAAAGGCTCTGGAATAACCCAGTAATCACCACACTGGGTGCCATGTCAAAAGATCTCAGCTGGCATTTGGAGCCTCCTGTGGCGCAGTGGGTTAAACCCTTGTGCCAGCAGGACTGAAGCTTAAGCAGCTGAGGGAGAAAAGGAAGGTCCCAAGGCTGTTAGGGATGGTGGAAGTTGGAGTCCAAAACACCTGGAGGGCCAAAGTTTGCCCATGCCTGAGTTACACTTTCATTCTCAAGTCTGTCTTTTGTTAGGGAATGTTTTTGTTTCTAAAACCAAAATCTAAGGTTTTGAAACTGAATGAATCCCAGGTTTGGCTTTTCTGGAAGTTGAGGGGTTTCCTTCAGATAGGACTGTAAGAGGATCCTGAGCAGACTTCATGCAGTGTATTGGCATCTGTGTATTGGATTTAACTCCTTGTCAACATGCTGCAGAGGCATAAAATACTTTTCGTAGATGCAGTCCTCTTGGATACCTCGCATTCCTCATTTCTCTCCATGCAGGGACTTAAATATAGACATTCTGCATTCCCAGACTATAACCTATCATCTTTTTTTCCAGTCTTGTGGTAATAAGAGGCCGAAAGGAGAGCATCACACGGACTGAATTCCAAAGACAAGTCTCTATCCTTGGCCTTCCCATTATGCTGCCACATATTTTAAGGAATAGTCTCCGGGGGTGAGGGTTTTGCAGTAATTATTTATCCATACAGGGATATCTCCCTCTGCAGTGCAACACATATAACGCTTGTCACTTGAGAGCAGTTAACATTAAATAATGCAGTCTATCCAAGCAGCCACTGGAGCATTTGACAATAAAATATTTCTTTAAAGCATGGCATTTGCAGGCAGGAGAATTATGGGGTTGCAGGTGATATTGGAGAAACGGTGCTGTTATCTTTATGCATACCAAAAGAATGACAAGGAGTGGAGCTGCATTTTTGCAGTCAGAAGGGAAAAAACTATAAAATTTGGATGAGGGAAAGCAGGCTTCACATAAATGTTGTGGATGCTTGGCAGCTCCTTTCACCCACTAAAGGTTGCCTCAAAAATCATGAAAAGTTGTTATTTACCATTAGGGGGCCCCTGGTGGAGCAGCGGGTTAAACTGCTGAGCTGCTGAGCTTGCTGACCGAAAGGTCGACTGTTCAAATTGTGGAATGGGATGAGCTCCTGCTGTTAGCCCCAGCTTCTGCCAACCTAGCAGTTCGAAAACATGCAAATGTGTGTAGATCAGTAGGTACTGCTTCTGCGGGAAGGTAACAGTGCTCCATGCAGTCATTCAAGTTTCACATGACCTTGGAGATGTCTACAGACAACACTGGCTCTTTGGCTTAGAAATGGAGATGAGCACCACCCTCCAGAGTTGGACACAACTAGACTTAATTTCAGGGGGAACCTTTACACTTACCTTACCATTAAAAGTGCAATTTTTGTGCAAACAAAGCATCTACATCCCATGTTCCTTTTGTATAAGCAAACCATCACTTCCAAGAAGCTTCTATGAGTGTGGATTCTTTTGTAAGCAGGATATTTAAGGAGAATACCTCTTGTTTTGAAGGGGTACATTTCTTACATTTCTTGATAAATATTGCTTCCCCCCTACCTTTGGCCAATTGTGCTACAGTAAAAACACACAGAACATTAAATCTGTGAGCATCTCTTCCCGTTTTGCTGTTTGATGTTTCTGCTCTCTTCCTCAGGGTGGGATGTACGTCTTCCAGCTGTTTGACTACTATGCTGCTAGTGGGATGTGCCTGCTCTTTGTTGCCATTTTCGAAACTCTCTGCATTGGCTGGGTGTATGGTAAGTAATAATAATAATAATACAGTAGAGTCTCCTTTATCCAACATAAATGGGCCGGCAGAACGTTGGATAAGCGAAAATGTTGGATAATAAGGAGGGATTAAGAAAAAGCTTATTTAACATCAAATTACAGTATGATTTTACAAATTAAGCACCAAAACATCATGTTTTACAATAAATGGACAGAAAAAGCAGTTCAATACATGGTAATGTTATGTAGTAATTACTGTATTTACGAATTTAGCACCAAAACATTGTAATGCTTTGAAACAGCTGTGGATCCGGGCGGGAGGTAGACTGCATTGGGTGATACAGAACATTGGATGAGCGAAGGCTGGATATGCAGTATAGCCATAACGTGACTTGTGGAATTATAATAATAATAATAATACATTTTATTTATACCTCGTTCCCTCTCGCCGAAGGGATTTGGGGCAGCTTACAACAAGCAACAAATACAAAAATAATATAGCAGTAATAAACAACAATAACAATAAACAATTATCACTTAGTACAATTTAAAATATTGGGGGCCCCGGTTGCAGTGAGTTAAACCGCTGAGCTGCTGATCTTGTTGACTGAAAGGTTTCAGGTTCAAATCCGAGGAGCAGCATGAGCTTCCGCTGTCACCCCCAGCTTCTGCCAACCTAGCAGTTTGAAAACATGCAAATGTGAGTAGATCAATAGGTACCGCTCCGGCGGGAAGGTAACAACACTTCATGCAGTCATGCTGGCCACATGACTTTGGAGGTGTCTATGGACAACTCCGGCTCTTCGGCTTAGAAATGGAGATGAGCACCACACCCCAGAGTCAGACATGACTGGACTTAATGTCAGGGGACAACCTTTACCTTTACCTTTTTACAATAAATAACAAAAGTATTAATTTAAAAGCTATTTGCTCTTTATAAAACAATCTAGATATATATCACTTTTGAAACCAGTCATTCCTATTATCGAGCTATCCAGCAGTTATGATTATGGGGTTGTTGTAGGTTTTTTCGGGCTATATGGCCATGTCCTAGAGGCATTCTCTCCTGACGTTTCGCCTGCATCTATGGCAAGCATCCTCAGAGCTTGCCATAGATGCAGGCGAAACGTCAGGAGAGAATGCCTCTAGACCATGGCCATATAGCCCGAAAAAAACCTACAACAACCCAGTGATTCCGGCCATGAAAGCCTTCGACAATACATTGAGTTATGACTACGATCTCATGGTCATTCAAATCCTGTCTGATAGTTACCAGTACAGTCTAGCCATTCTCAAAGGCTTGCTTAAATAGCCAAGTTCTATCTCCTTCCTAAAAATTGGGTGGGTGCTTGTCTTATTTCCTTGGGGAGAGCAGTCCAGAATTGGGGGGGCACTATGAAGAAGGCCCTCTCCCTCATCCCCACCAACCTTGCTTGTGAGGGAAGTGGGACTGCAAGGAGGGCCTCCCCAGGTCCGTCCAGGTTCATAGGGAGAGATGAGGTCACGTAAATAGGCAGGACCTGAGCTGTATAGGGCTTTGTAGGTAATAACCTGCCCTTTGAATTGGGCCTGGAAGCAAGTTGGCAGCCAATGGAGCTGCTTTAAGTACATTCCAAGTGGCAGGCAAAGGGCCATTTCCCACTTCCTTCATCTCTGTGCTCTCTGAAACAGTTGTCAAAGCACCAGACTAGAACCATGTCTGGGGAAGCAGCTTGCACTGAGATGCTGCAACCCCATTGATAGCGATAGTTGGGAAACATCACAGAATGCTTCTTGTGGATGAAATCTAGTGCATAATTTTTAGTATCAGGAGCCTTCTTTGTATTTGGTTTCAAGAGGCAGAGAACATTGTGTGCTAGTGCTAAGAAGCTTTAGGGCCTGTTAGAAGCAAACAAGCAAACAAGGGAGAAGGAGGAAAGACTCATTTTGGTCACTGCACTAATCTACCCTTCATTGTCCCATTGCCAAGAGCAAGGGCTGAGGGCTGCCTTGTTATTTTCCTTCCTTGTTTTTTTTTCTTTCTATGCAGGCCGCTGTGTCTGTTATGCTTCCCAAATCTGTCCCATTGACTTTCCTGTTCCCCTCCTCTCCTTCATTTCTTATTCCATCCCCTTTTAAAGGTGCTGACCGTTTCTATGATAACATTGAAGACATGATTGGGTATCGGCCATGGTCTCTCATCAAATACTGTTGGGTATTCATCACACCAGCTGTCTGCCTGGTGAGTGAAGCATCTTTTGTCTGGGGGCTTAAGGCAAAGTTGGCAAGAGGGCAGGTTTTTTTTTTTGTCATGTCAGAAGCGGCTTGAGAAACTGCAAGTCGCTTCTGTTGTGAGAGAATTGGAAGTCTGAAAGCATGTTGCCCAGGGGATGCCCGGATGATTTGATGTTTTATCATCCTTGTGGGAGGCTTCTCTCATGTCCCCCATATGAAGAGCTGGAGCTGATAGAGGGAGCTCATCCGCCTCTCCTTGGATTCGAACCTGCAACCTGTCAGTCTTCAGTCCTGCCAGCACAGGGGTTTAACCGACTGTGCCACCGGGGCTCCAAGAGGGCAGTGAGCCTGGGTGATTTGTAAATAGAGAAATGGCCTCGTTTTATTTGAAAGGCTAGGAGCCCCCCGTGGCACAATGGGTTAAATCCTTGCGCTGACCGAATAGTTGGCAGTTCGAACCTGGGGAGCGGGGTGAGCTCCCGTCTGTCAGCTCCAGCTTCTTGTGTGGATACATGAGAGAAGTCTTTCCATAGGATAGTAAAACATCTGGGCATCTCCTGGGCAACATCCTTGCAGATGGCCAGTTCTCTCACACCAGAAGCAACTTGCAGTTTCTCAAGTTGCTCCTGGCATGAAAAAAAAATGTTAGAAACAAGACCTTATACGTTAGAGCGGCTTACCTAACTCTCCATCACTATGTTGATGGGGGATGATGGGATGAACATACTTTTCCACATTTTACAGATGAAACCTGAGACATATCAGAGTGTGGTCAAAAAGGTGTCAAGCGACAAAACAGCCAAAATTATTAATTACGAGGAATGCATAAGTAGAGAAACATTGGAGTTTAGCCACTGGTTTTAGAAAGCCTGAAAAGAGGGAAAGAAACCTATCTCTCCTGTTGAGTTAACTGAGTACAAAGTACTTTTGCATTTTGAATTCTGTTTGCAGATGGTGGAAATAACAAGTCGAGGATCATGAAAGAAAATTGGAGGAGAGAGAAACCAGTTTATTTTAAAGGCAACTGAGGATTAAATAGTGCAAAATTGAAATAGTTGGAGGATGTGGATTAAATAGCCCGTCCCATATGGTTGGGGGAAGATTATTTCGGGGAGAAGGAGACCCTAAGTTTAAGGACCTTTTTACTTACTGAAGTCATCCCTTTAGGCCAGACATTAGCTTGTAAATTGCCTAGAGCATCTTGGATGGAGGGCGATTAATAAGTAATTAAATGATGATGATGATGATGATGATGATGATGATGTGCAAACTTTGGCCCTCCAGGTGTTTTGGGCTCCAACTCCCACCATTCCTAACAGTCTCAGGTCCTTTCCTTTTCCCCCACAGCCGCTTAAGCGGCTGTGGGGGGAAGCAAAGGCTGAGGCTGTTAGGAATGGTGGGTTGGAGTCCAATACACCTGGAGGGCCAAAGTTTGCTCATGGTAGTGTTAGGCTTAGTGTGCCTGCCTAGCTATCTATAAACAAATGGAAGAAAACAAAACACTATCGCATTGTAGTTTGGGACCCCATGTGCCACGTGGGCCTGAACTCTGTAGTTAAATATATTTAAAGGGGAAACTCTAAATATTTAGAATTTTTACAATTATGGACCTCTGATTAGCATATTGCATCTCATTTGCAAAACCGTGAATGAAATTAGATATCTACATTTAGGATAGTGACCTTATGATGGATGTTGGTGTCTCTTAGTCCATGAAGCCAGACAGTAGTTGCTAATGTTGTCGTATCTAACCCTTCCTTTCTATTACTCCAGGCAACCTTTCTCTTTTCCTTGATTAAATACACCCCGGTGACATACAACAAGAAATACGTTTACCCGTGGTGGGGAGACACTGTGGGCTGGCTGCTGGCTCTTTCGTCTATGATCTGCATCCCACTTTGGATTGCTTATAAACTCTCCACCATTAAAGGATCTCTGAGAGAGGTGAGGTTTGTCTTACTCAGCAGGGCTTTTGGGGTGCAAAGAGGCTACCTGGCTGAGAGGAAACTTGCTATCCAGCTGCCAGTATATAGACAGGAAGGCCTCCTCCGCTGGGCTTGTGGTCTTGCAAGTTAATTAACTGGAGCCTTGCACTAATTTGCCAAGGATCACTCTGTTACAAGCAGCAGGTAGTAGCATGATTGGATTTGCGCTGCCTTGAGGGCTACACAGAGCAAACTGACTTCCTACGTGCCTGTTATTGACTGCATGATACTTCGAAAATGTCACCACTTGAGAGATTTCCTTTTTGGTGCTCCCATGCTTTCCTTTTTCTTCCTCCTCTGCTCTTTGACTTCCAGATTAAATGCTTCATGTATTTTCACGCAAGATGTTTTAAATTCACTTCCAAGGATTACAAGGACTATACTGCTGAGAGCTACTTTTAAAGGAGTTGCTATGCAGTGCATATTTTTTTTTTCCTTTTCATGCTATAGTTAAACTTGGACTGAACCTTCATAGTATTCAGAGGCATTATTTCAACATTCACAGAAGGGAGCAAACTTCAAAGGTTTTATTTAAATTCAATTCACCCCAGACCATCAACTGGAGTTACTTAAAAAAAAAACCCCTCACCCTCATAAATAGGTGAGTATCCTATTGTGAGGAGTAACCATATGTGATGTGAAACTCAGTGGCGGTTTTGGTGGGGAAAAATACCTGTCATAGTTCAGGGCATCATCTATATAAATAAAAATGTAATGTTAGTTTGTGGGATTAACATACTGTATATACTCGAGTATAAGCCTAGTTTTTCAGCCCTTTTTTTGGGCTAAAAAAGTCCTGCTCAGCTTATATTTGAGTCAAAGTTATTTATTATTTTACCCTGTTAGAAATACATAATTAATGTGTTGTTGTTGTTACATCGTTCTACTTTGTTATTGTTTTTATTATATTTATTATTTTACTCTATTATTACTGTTATTACATTTCCATTATTTTACTCTATTATTATTATTATTATTATTATTATTATTAGTATTAGTATTATTACATTTATTATTTTACTCTTTTTTATTGGAAGGATATGCAAGCACATTTACATTGAAGAAGGTTAGAATAATGGTTTAATCAGAGTTCCACAGTCTTATCTTAAATTATAGTTTTATGTAAATATTCAAAACATTTAACCTACTGGTGCCTTAATTAATGTAATTGTATTGTATCTATTTTTATTRTGAAATTTACCAGTAGCTGCTGCATTTCCTACCCTCYGCTTGTACTCGAGTCAATACGTTTTCCCAGTTTTTTGTGGTAAAATTTGGTGCCTTGGACATAATACACTTATCAGGCCAATGAGTGGCCATCACTCATAAAAACACTGAAAAACACAGTGGCAGGGACTTAAAAAACCAAAAAACAAAAAGACACTACTGCGCATGCACAAAAATGTCTCCCCTGGCAAACAAAGAGCAGAATAAATCCAAAACATGAAATTCAGGACAGCCCTTAACATAAACATGGCACTCGAGAATCCCTTAATTTGACAGGAGTTCTATCCTCAATCTCCAACGTTGTTTCTACTGACCAAAGATTCAGTTAGCTTATCTAAGATACAGAGTAAAAAGTGTGCATTTTCCCTTGGGAAACTGATACAGACTTCCTCACTCACAAGTGATTTAACTTCAGACTTTTTCATGTGAAAGTCTATGTTGACGAAACATAAATCTTCTATCTAATTGTTCATTAGTCTGATCACCTGGACCTTCACTATCATCATCTTCTGGAATGTGGCCTTCAGCCAGAGACGGCTCATTTTCAGTCTTTAAAGTTTCTAGCTGCTCCTGCTGACTTTCCTGCAGACTGGCAGACTCAAAATCCTATGTCAGCAGGCAGACTAACAGGCCTAGAATCCCTTCTGTCAACAGGTTGACTAAGAGGCCCAGAATCCCCAGAGAGATCAGGTGCAGGCACAATCAAAGGCTGAACTACAACAACAGAGGTAAAAAGAGGGAGGGAAGAAGCATTGGGTCTTGGAACAGGATCAGCCCTGCAGAAAAAGGCACTGCCTGAAGTAGCAGATGGCAGGAAAAAATATATGTGGAATTATATACACTGTACCACTTTCTTTGAAAGCTCCAACCTAACCTGCACCATCTTATTTCTCATCCTAGGCAATGTATTAGGTTTAAATCTGTCAAAGAACTTGAATTTTCTGGTACATGGCAACATTTTTGAGTTGTAAAAAGTTCTTCCATCTTTCTTAATTTCCTCCTCACTTTGCCTTTCAGAGATTTCACCAGCTTGTTTGTCCAGATGAAGACTTGCCCCAAGGAATGTGTCCCAATCCTCCGCCCTTCCCCACCACTGGCACTGGGCTCCTGACACTGACGGAGCTGGATTCTCACTGCTAGAAGGAGGAGCATGCTCCTCAATACTGGACACTCCTGGACTCTGTTGAAGGCTAAGGAGAGAGGGACAATGAGCTCTGGTCCATCCCTCTCCCCTTCCAAAGAATCTGTGGTGGCTGCTAGGGACAGAGAGTTCTCCCAGGATGTGGTGGTGGAAGCAGGTGCTGCTTCAGCTTCTCTCTGGTAGCAGATTTGCAGGCGATGGCTCCAACTGAAATGTTCTCCTGTGAGTTCTTCTGGGAATGGAACAGGAAAGATGGAACTTAGAAATGTTTAACAAGATCACTGAAGAGTTTCTCCTGTGGGATTTTATGGAGCTTTCCATTCCATCTATAAATCATTGTTCCTTTTACATTGTTGTATGTGTTTTGAAAGGCAGGGTGGTGATCTGTAACTGAGGCTCTTGCATCTGGTTGGCTCTTGCATCTCCAGCTTGCAGAGATTTGATACTAGAGCTTGCAAAGTGAATTTCCCACCTTTCAAGGCAGCTTGCAATGTTAAAACAGGTAGAGATAAAAGTCCATATCATGAAAATGTACAAAAGTAACATTATAATTAAACTGCAAATTGAATAAAAAGCAATATAAAAGCATGCCCTTTAAAGGAAAAATATAGACAGTGTTGCACATTATGGCAAGCCCCTTTCCTAATGAGTCGTTAGTATCCAAAGGTGTGTTGAAACAAAAAAGTATTTGCCTGCTGAAAAAAGGACTAGTCTAGCCTTTCTAGACAGGGATTTCCAGAATTTGGAGCAGCCATCAAGAAGCTTCCAACTCATTGCATACTTTGAGAAGGCAAAGGGATGCAGAGAAAGGTCCCTGCAACCCGCAGAATTCCTTTGCTGGAAAATTCTCTGAGTTGGAGTTGCAAAGTATAATCTTATCATTATCTATAGCATCTATACAGATTTTCTGTTCTTTACATTGCCTTCTGACTTGGTTAGAGTACAGGTCATGATTCCTTTCCCCTTTGTCTTTAAGGACCAAGTTACATGTGACACCAATAGGAGCTCTTCTAATTTAAGACTAATATCTGCTTGGGTGGAATTTTTCATTGGGACAGCTGCTGTGGGAATGTTCCTACATTCAGTCCTGCTCTTGGATTGCTGTTTCTGCAATTCCAGTCAATAAATTGGTACATTTAAGGCACTGATGAATAATTGTGTGCTAATGAGTAATGAATGACTAGAATCCTACTGGTTAATCCCAAGTTCAGCAAACTTATTTATTTATTTCGGTTACTTCTACCCCGCCCTTCTCACCCCAGAGGGGGACTCAGGGCGGCTATTTACTCAGATGTTGAATGGTGAGTCAACATAAAGGTAGATCTCATTTTTTATTAATTTTCTTCAAGTTAAACATACCCAATTTCCTAAGTTACACAGATCCAGTTCTTTCTTCATATAGGTTATAGTTTCCAGACCACTCATCATCTTCTGGACACAATCTAGCTTGTCAATATACTTCTTGAGTTATGGTTAGACACGGCATTGCAGGTGAGATTTGACCAGGGTGAAACGGAGTGGTACTATTACTTCCCTTGATTTAGACATCCTATTTTCGTTGATTCAGCCTATAATTGCATTGGCTTTTTTAGCTGCTGCATCACACTGTTTGTGGTCAGCTAAGACTTTTAGATCCTTTCCACATGTACCGATGTCACCCATTCTTTTTCTGTAAATTTGATTTTGTTCTGAGCATTTAGAACTGCTAGCTTTATATAGGTGCTCCCGAGGACTATGTAAACTTGAAATATCTAAGCATCCTTGATATATAATGTGGTTCCTCTCCTTTTAAGTTTGGTCTATTTCATACTACATTTCATTCGTGAGAGTCATCCCACCATGGAGCCCCCGGTAGTGCAATGGGTGAAACCCTTGTGCCAGCAGGACTGCTGACCAATAGGTTAGCGTTTTGAATCCAGGGAGAGCGGGCTGAGCTCCCTCTGTCAGCTCCAGTTCCCCATGCAGAGACAAGAGAGAAGCCTGGTAAAACACCAGAGAAGGATGGTAAAACATCAAACATCTGGGTATCCCCGGGCAATGTCCTTGCAGACGACCAATTCTCTCACACCATAAATGACTTGCAGTTTCTCAGGTAATTCGTAACACAAATAAACCCCACCAGGTTTCAATGATGTCCATTATATCATACTTCCTTTGCTGAGTTAAGAGTGCAAGTTCATCTTATTTACTCCCCATAGAATCATAGAGTTGTAAGAGACCTCATGGGCCATCCAGTCCAACCCCCTGCCAAGAAGTAGGACCGTGTTCAAAGAACCATGCTCCATGCATTAGGGTAGAGACATCCAATACCATGGGCCATTGCCCCTAGTTGTTTCTTTAAGGGTTTTCTTTTTTGCCTGCCATTGTTGGAATATTGTATTATTTGTCTATTCCTCACTATAGCATTTGTGCTATTATCTCCAGCACTTGATAAACGCCTGTCCTCAAAATAATTGTTTCTCTTCTCCACATAACTCAGAAGGTCAAGAGCAGACAAAGCCATTGCTGTAGGAAAAGATTCACTGGTATTTCATGGAAGTGTACAGCAAAGGAATCCCATCCCACTTTCTCAAGGTGGGTGCACAAGCCAAGTAGAGAGTCTCTTCTTGGACCACTCCTGACCCCTGGATATGTCTGCACATTTTCTCTTCCCAGGACCAGACCAAAGGTGTGGATAAAGGCAGGAATCTTTAGAACCTCCAACATTTCATAGATGAAAACTAGGTCACATGTGGTAAAGCAATATCAGGGTTGTATAATAGCAAAAATTATGAATGGGGAAGAATGATGTAGGTGAGGTTGCAGACATTGGCTTTTGTCCTAGCCAGCTGAGAAGGACCCTCCCTCTGCTCCTCTGCTCCTGATAAATTAATTGAGTGAACTCAGTGTGGAGCAACTCAAATAAGGTGAGGACAAAGGGAGAAGTGGGAGGAAGGGACAATGACTAGAGCATTTTAAAAGCAGCTGAAACAGTGGGATGACAGAGGATTAAATGGGGCTGTTCCTGTCAAACTAAGACACTAGGGCTGGGCGGTTTCGTTTCGTTAATTCGTAATTCGTTAATAATTCGTTAATTTTTTCAATTACAAAACGATAACAAACCATTCTGGAGCAATTATTAAAAAAAACGAATTTTCAAAAACGTTTTGTAAATGCTTCGTATTTCGATATTGTATTCGTTTCGTTATTGTTTTGAGGTCGTTTCGTTATTATTTCCGCATGTCTGGGCCAGTTTTATGGTTTAATTAGTGAAAAAAAATTATAATATCATACCAACAGTCAACAACAGAGGGAGAGGGAAGCTTCAGAAGGTTTTGGAGGTTTTTTAGCGTATTTCGCGGTCACGTCCGCCATTAACGAATCGATTCGTTATTGTTTCGGAAATCGATTCGTTAATTTTTTTACCATTTACAAAATTTCGTAAATATCAAACTTTTTAAAAGGAAAATTTGGAATTATTTTAAATATCGAAACAAAAAAACCCCCCAAATACAAATCGATTTTAGAAACAAATTTTTCCGTTGTTACCCAGGCCTATAAGACACCTTGAGGATAATTTTTTTTTTTAATGAAGAAGGACCCCTTTAGGCTATATATGGGTGATTTTTAAAAAAAACTTTTTACTTAATCCCTTTGCACTTACCAGTTTCACTACTAGACTTAAGGCTCTTTCACACAGCCATATAATCCAGAATATCAAGGCAGATAATCTACAATGTCTGCTTGGAATAGGATTGTCTGAGTCCACACTGCCATATAATCCAGTTCAATGTGGATTTTATACAGCTGTGTGGAAGACGCCTTAGTGGAGCTCTTTCATTAACTATGCAGTACACCACAAGATGGAGTTTTGTTATCTCTGTGTATAAATAGGAGTCTGCTAGACCTAAATGCCCTGAATAGGCTGGAAAGAACATTTGACATTGACATTACAGGTGACACTCAATTGCAGTCAGTCTCCATATCCACAGATTATGCACTCATGAATTTCAATCTGTGGCTTGACAATATTTTTCAAAAATCCCAAAAAGAAACCTAGATTTTACTATTTTATATACGGGGCATCATTTTACTATGCCACTGGATATAATGGAGCTTGAACATACAGAGGGGTCCTAGAACCTAAGCCCAATGGATACTGAGGCCAGCAGTCACCAGCCAATCCTTCTCCAATGCCAGAAAGACAGCTTAATGGTGTAACATTAGAAAATGATGACCATTTCCGCTACCTTGGCAGCCACCTCTCCACAAAAGTCAACACTGAAATACAACACCGCCTGAGCTCTGCAAGTGCAGCATTTCTCTGGATGAAGCAGAGAGTGTTTGAGGGCTGGGACATCTGTAGGGATACCAAGGTGCTTGTTTATAAAGCCATTGTCCTCCCAACCCTGCTATATGCCTGCAAAATGTAGACTATCTACAGACGTCATACACAACTCCTGGAATGATTCCATCAGTGCTGCCTCCGAAAAATCCTGCAAATCTCATGGGAAGACAAGTGGACAAATGTCAGCATGCTGGAAGAAGCAAATACCACCAGCATTGAAGCAATGCTCTTCCGCCATCAACTCCGCTGGACTGGACATGTTGTTTGAATGCCCGATCACCGTCACCCAAAGCAGTTACTATACTCCGAACTCAGGAATGGAAAATGGAACATTGGTGGAAAGGAAAAGAGATTTAAAGATGTGCTCAAAGCCAACCTCAAAAACTGTGGCATAGGCACCAAGAACTGGGAGGCCCTGGCCCTTGAGTGCTCTAACTGGAGGTCTGCTGTGACCAGCAGTGCTGCAGAATTTGTAGAGGCATGAATGGAGGGGGAGATGGAGAAATGTGCCAAGAGGAAGGCATGTCAAGCCAACCCTGACCAGGACTACCTTCTATCTGGAAACCGATGCCCTCACTGCGGGAGAACAAGCGGATCAAGAATAGGGCTCCACAGTCATCTACAGGCCCATCGCCAAGACACCAGACTTGGAGGACCATCATCCTCGGGCTACGAGGGATCGCCTAAGTAAGTAAGGATACTGAGAGTCCACTGTACAAGTTACAAAAAGATATAGAAGAACAAGCTTTCTTTTTGCTGGTTATTCATTCTGTAGTTCTTGAGATACTTAATTTAGTATTTCCATATTGTCTGGAGCATGAGTCTACTGGAAGCCAAGTCTATACCTGCTGATTTCTTATTTTTATTTTTTTGCTAAAGGTCAATTTCATTTGAGGTCTCTTGCTTCTTGTAGTGGAAATAGGCTTGATTGAAAGGATGAAAAGAAGCTACCACACACATGCAGAGTCAAATTCCCTCTGAACCAAATTCCCTGCAGTCCATTCTAAATCAATGGGAGCTTCTTAATCCCTTGCAAATGCTTCAGTGAATGTAACCTGCAGATAGTTTAAGGTAGTATTTCTCAAACTCTGCTCTACTCAGCCATCTTACCAGATGTTGGGCATGGTGGGAGCTGGAGTCCAAAACATCTGGAGGAGCACTGGTTTAAGGGGCTATTTTGCTAGGTTCTACATGACATAGAAAGAGGCAGTAATCCAAAAACTTCCTCATCCCTGTACTATAACTCCCACAATGCCTAAGGGGAAGGGCCTGGCAGTTGATGGAGATGGAAGGATTGCTTGAATGGTCCATCTCTTTCCAAAGTTCACAAATGTCACAAAATGTAACAAAAAAGAAAAGGGCTTTGAGTACTTAGCTTCCAAAACCCCTGATTTTGCATTCCTGTCTCGTCAATCATTTTTGTGGGGCTGAATTAGGGTTGCTGCTTCTTTTTTTCTGAGAGTTGAGGAATTCTAGAATCTGTAGTTGAAAAAAAATGTCATTCCAAGCTCTGCCTGAAACTGACAGATTCATCCACCCATCCTTAGAGTGCATACAGTACCAGCTAAAAGCACCAGTTTTGGGGTTCATTTAAAAGCCTTAATTCTAGCAGCCACAAGGTGTCCTCAGCACTTTAGCTCTGGTGATGCGGCTGCACCGCAGCTCCTGGAACAGGAAAAGGGAATTTAGGTGAGCCTTTTGAGCTGAGGGAGAGAGATGAATTCAACGATAATAGTCTGTGGCAGAAGCAGAATTCACGTCACAGAGTCCCAGATGTCCTCCAAAGAAGTACTACTCTTATTCTTGTGACCATCACTATAAAGCTTCATCCCCCTTGAACAAGAATTTCAGGGTTTGGCACATATAGAAACAGAATGAACCGATTTAAAACATTTCTAATATGGAAAGATGCATTGTTTTCCAAAGTCATCTTACAAGGTTACAAAACTTAAATCTGTCAAGTTGGTTGCCGCCTTCAGTATACATTTTTGGGTTCTGTTCCACTGTGCAAGACAGTCACTGGCTTTTCTAAAACTGTGTCCATACATGTCATAGTTGAATCATAGAGTTGGAAGGGACCATGAAGGCCATCCAGTCCAACCCCCTTCCATGCAGGAAAACACAATAAAAGCATCTCGACAGATGGCCATCTAACCTTTACTTAAAACCCACCCAGGAAAGGAGACTGCACCAAACTCTGTATTAGCCTATTGCACTGCCAAACACCTCTTACCATCAGGAAGTTCTTCCCAATGTTTAGATGGAATCTCTTGTTCTGCAATTTGAATCTAGTGCTCCATGTCTTGGTCTCCAGGGCAGCAGAAAACAGGGTTGCCCCTCCTCAATGTGACATCCTTTCCAATATTTAAGCATAGCAATCATGTCCTTTTCTCCAAGCTAATCACACTCAGCTTCCTAAGCTGCTTCTCATAGGGATTGGCGTCCAAACCTTTGACCACTTTGGTTGCCTTTCTCTGGACAGCTCCCAGCTTATCAATATCCTTCTTGAATTGTGGTGCTCAGAAATGGACACAGTATTCCAAGTGAAGTCTAACCAAAGCAGAAAAAAGAGGCACAATTTCTTCTGTCTGTCTTCTATTCATGTAGCCAAAATTACACAGGCTTTTTTGCTGCTGTGTCATTCCATAGATGCATGTTCAGCTTGTGGTCTACTAAGACTCCCAAATCCCTTTACACGTATTGTTTTCTAGCCAGGTGTTACTTATCCTATAGCTGTGCATTTCAGTTTTATTGCCAAAATGTAGTACCATACAATTGTCCTTGTTGACATTTATTTGGTTAGTTTTGACCCAGCTCTCTAATCTATTAAGGTCATTTTGGAATCTGCTTCTGACATGCTTACAAGTTTGATAAGCATGTCAAACCCAGGAATTAAGGCCAAGGTCGTGCTGGGCTGCTGACGTATGATGCTGTGCCATCACACTTGGCAATGATTGACTACTGGGGAGGCCTTCTTCCCAGCTGTGCAGCATCTGGGCAACAGTCCATGGGGTCCGTGTGTGTCCAGGCGTCATCTGTTTGAGAAATGTACAAAGGGAGGTCTATGGAGGAGGGCAAGTTGAAATGTGTCCAGAGAAGGATGGGCAATACGATCAAAGGTCTGGAAGATAAGCCCTATGAAGAATGGCTGAGGGAGCTGGGCATGTTTGGAGAGTGGCAAAACCTCCTTCTCTGGAGGATTTTAAACAAAGGCCGAATGGCCATCTGCCAGGAGTGCTCTGATTTTGTGTTCCTGCATGGCAGAATGGGGCTAGACTGGATGGTCCTTGGGGTCTTTTTATTCTATGAAAAGGAAGGTTACAAAACTAAGCACGTTCCTGTTAAGTTGTCAGCTGTCAGCACACTTGAACCTAAAGGACAATATATCAACTAGCCCATATAGATATCAGTTTGAGTTTGAGTCCCAAGTACTCAACAGAAGCCCAAGGGTTGGAAACCACCAGGCCAGCCTGGAGAGGAAATCCATCAAGAGTCTCTAACAGGATTTTGCCAAAGTGTTGCAGTATATCCACATCTTCTGGGGATCTTCTGTTCCAGATTCCAGACCACCTGTTGTCATGTTCTTCTCCAGGAATCTGAAGATCCACCTTGCCAAGCAATGCTCAGTCCTCACCAGTCTCTCTTTTATCTCATCTTAGAATGTGTAAAAAGGCATTCACTGTGCTTCTGCAAATCTTGGAGTTCCTACTCCCTCTTGTTTTCCTGAGGCACTACTTTGGCTACAATCCAGCTGACACTAATTACAGGGAGTGGTAAGTGGTACTGCAGAGATTTTCCAGCAGATATTGCCAAAGTTTTGGTTCTCTGAATCACAGCATCCTGGGGTCAGAAGATGAGGAGCAACATCACAAGGTTTTCTTTTACCTCAACTCACCTGTGTTGGGAAGAGACTTCTCTTATACCTTCTCAGCAATATTGTAGCGTCTGAAGACACAATTCATAGAGTCACAAAGTTGGGAGAGACTACATGAGTCATCCAGTCCTTTATGTCCTTCCTTGGCAGTAAATCAATTCAAAAGTCTTTACATAAATAATGTATCCATAAGGATGGAATGTTTTCAACTGTTTACTCTTCCCCTCTTCTATTTAGCACTGAGGAAAGTTACATTTTTTGGAGTATAAGTCCCAATCTTAAGTTTGCATGGTCAGTGGGCATTCCCGATGTCCCAAGTACCCAACTGTAGACCAAAAAACCATTCATTTCCCCCCAAATTGTAATGGTAAAACTTTAATTGCCAAAAGGAATTCTAAGCCAACCAGAAGTGTAACTTTTCTGTCATAAATTGTCCATTAATTCAACTTTCACATTGTTCTATCACTAAATCTCTCAGGGCGATGTAATAATATAGTAAAATAGAATAAAATCAAGAACAGTTAAACACAGTCAAGGGTCAAATATCATGACTTAACCATTTTTATAAAGAAGGCTATATATTTAAAAAGCAACCTGAAAAGTACTATACAGCTAAATGGAAGAACAACATTAAGCAGTAAAAATTTACAGCAAGTTAAAAGGCCTGAAGCCATGAAAAGGTCTCTGCTTCCATAAAGTCAGCTACGGAGGCGTATTTTCATCTTATCTGTTTGTTTATTTCTCCAGCCTAACAGTATGTCCGGGCACAAATTAAGCATTTCTACTGCCTCATCAATGAAAAAGAGAAATCAAACCGAACTCTCAATCTATGAATTATTCCATTGTAAAGTTCCATACAAATGTTAAACAGAATAGGGATATTATTATTATTATTATTTACTGTGCTTATATACCGCTGTTCTCAGCCCGGGGACGACATAGAGAGGACAGGGTGCAAATTACATGACACAATCTAAAATCAATCTAGCAATAACAAAAGCATCATCATCAACAACATCAACAATATCAATATCAATAATACAAAAAGCCATTTGCATCGTCTCATCGTTAAACCACAATCCAGTATCATTTCCATTGTTCCATTCCTGTCGTCATTACCAATTATTGCACTTCTTGTTCGAACGCCTTCTTGAACAGCCACGTCTTTAATTTCCTGCGGAATATCATCAGGGAAGGAGCCAGTCTGATGTCCACGGGAAGGGTGTTCCACAGCCGAGGCGCCACCACCAAGAAGGCCCTGTCTCTCATCCCCGCCAGGCGTGCCTGTGAGACAGGCGGGATCGAGAGCAGGGCCTCCCCGGATGATCTCAAAGTCCTCGTGGGCTCATAGGCCGAGATGCAGTCAGATGGAAAGCTTTGAGAGAGATCATATCAGAAGTCTCTCAGAACCATTTTCTGAAACCAGGCTTGGAAAGGGAATGTTTCCTTTTCAGGAAGATGCTTCCTTCTGTCATAACTGCTTATGAAACCAATTTAATACTGAAAATCTGTGGAAGTCTAGGCCATGGATTAGAAAAACACTTCTCCCTACTTAACAATGAATTCAGACATAAATACTGCTTCAGCTTACCTTTTTCTTCCATTTAGCTAGAACTGTACCAAGTGTGCATTGCTTGCAGAACATCTGCAGTAGACAGGACTGCAATTTTCAAGAATTGTTTTGAGATGTGTGCTTAACAAACCTGATCTGTCTTACATTTTAGATCAGGGCTGGGAATCATGTATTTTCTCTGTTAATGGCTGGGCTTATTGGAGAATCATCTTTGGTTGTTCCTCCCTGATGGTACATTATCCTTGGTGAATGAAGTGTAATTCTTCATATTGTAAAATAAAATCCCAAATCTCAGGACATAGTAACTTTGGAGGAAGATGGCAATTGCTCTGTTTGTGTTTATTTCCATAAATAGCATTTGATCATCATGGGGAAAAGTCCTCTAGTTCAGGACTAACAACGAGATAGACTGATTCTCTCTGTCATGGTTTAATTGCTTAATTATCAATAATAACAGAAATCTGAGGGGGAAAATGATAACTAAAATTTGGCCAATCTATTTCTCATATGTTTCACTCCTTTGGTTGATACATATAGTTCGGAAAGTTGGGTGGGTTGGCTAAAATTCCCCAACTTCCCCAGCCAATGTGACAACGGATTCTGCAAGCTGCAATCTCCAGGAAGAGAGGATAGGACATTATTGAGTTAATGCCGTACTTATGAATTCTCAGTTGTTTTCAATCTAACTGGACTCTAGAAAACTAGATTGACATTTGGCTTGATCCAGCCTAGCACTTATGAAAATAAGAAATAGGAAGATTGCGATAGATGCAAGTTGCAAAGTGGATAAAGTTACCTTTTAAACCCTTCCCCAAGTCAACATGACTACCATACTCTAAATAGTAGTAGTAGTAGTAGTAGTAGTAGTAGTAGTAGTAATAATAACTTTATTTATATCCCACTACCATCTCCCAAAAGGGACTTAGGACGCCTGGGAAAAATTATTGTAGGCTTTCCCAGCCATGAATTCAGTTCAGTAAACTGTTTGAAAAATTGCAGCAGGTTTGGGATAATATTGTCGCAGGCAAAGCATTCCAGAAGTACACAGCAAGTGCCATAACATTTATGAAAAATATTCTTTCATTTAGATATTATTTATTCTCAAGACACCAATTATAGCATTTTCCTGTTTAGTCATTTGTGTCACAGAGCGAATTGCATTTCAAAGCCTTTCAAATCTTAGTCACTTGGCAACCAAGACAGTCTATCAAATCTAAATGACATGTGTCTTATTTAGAGGACAGTGCTCCAGAAACTAATCAAGCGGAAAGTGAACTAATGAGAATCCAAAGACTGTGTCTAGTGGGGAGTTGAGTCTTTCCTTTGCAATTATTCCAAAACCCATGAACTACTTGACAACATTCTTGACAATTTCAAAATGGCTGACAATGTCAAACCTAAGCCAAAAAAGCCAGGAGGTGGAAAAGATAATCTGTCAAATACAAAAGTACCACAGCTGGGATGTGAGCTTCTCTCTCTGTGGACTTGCATGCTTTTTCTTCCAGCACAGGATTTAAAATGGCAGGAAAGCCAGTACTCCAATTTCACAATTTCCCCATATTTCATTAAAAAGTGAAAATAGCAAGAACTGTGTTTTTTTTCCCTTGCTTACACATTGTGTCAGTTTCTACACATGAAACAGGAGCTCTTATCTCCTGCATAAAAAAGACCATTTATTAACCTGATTTCATTCATTAACTAACAGATTGGTCTAAAGCAGTGGTTCTCAACCTGTGAGTCCTCAGATGTTTTGGCCTTCAACTCCCAGAAATCCTAACAGCTGGTAAACTGGCTGCGATTTCTGGGAGATGTAGGCCATAACACCTGGGGACCCACAGGTTGAGAACCACTGGTCTAAAGGTTCATGTGCTGATGTCAATCCCAACTCAATGGCTCACCACCATAAAACCCATTCCTTGTGTCTCACTGAATCCGTACCTTCAAAATCGTCACCCCTCCAGAACTGAGTATCTCCTGCTTTACCAATATTACCTTATAAACACATTTTGTGTCTACTTTCCTTCCCTTCTTTGAAACTCTACGTTATTTGGTTTTCCAACTGCGCATTTTTTCCAACTGCATACTTTGTGCCCAACTGCACACTAAAACAAAACAAACAAACCCCGAAGAAAGTCTGAACCAAGACATTTTGCTACTTGTGAGTGAGTACTAAGGGGACATATATAAGTGTTGATGTGCTGAAACTCCATCAATTCAATGCACAATTGGGAATAACAATTGCATTTAGAGTATTGGATGGTGTCTTATGCTGAGCTGGATTGTTGATTTCCTCCTCATTCCTGTTTTCTAATGTGTAGCTCTTATTCTGAAAGCCAGGCATATACATGTAGACAGCAAATGCAGTTTTCCTCCACCTGGCCTTCTTTTTCTTAAGCCTCTTTGGAAATAATTTGTTTTTACAGAACTTCTTATCTCTCATACCAGTAGTAATATCTAGATAGGGTGCGGTTACTCAGCAACATGAGGGATCTTTTAAATGATAATCTATGGAGATGTATGAGTTTTTGTGGACCAATCAAAACCATTTGCATCCTGCCCCACCAAGAATTCTTTCTGTTGTGCAATAATAGTTTTGGGCATGTTTCAACATTGGTTTCCTCATTGTATCATAAACATGTTGCTTTCAGAGCATTGTAATATAAATTAGAAAAAGATGCTAGTTCCATTACAGCTGTTCTGGAAACACAAAGTTCTTTGAAGCTAATGAAAAGCAGACCAGCGTACTCTTTTCCTCTTCTCAAGATCACATTTCTAGAGTGCCTTTCCCTTCTCTTCCCTTCCTTGTTTCTCTCTTGTATTTTTCTCAGTCCACTGAGGAAATACGTATAAGTTGTGGAGAGAAAGAAACAAAAATGAAAGAAAACATTGTAGGACTGCAGCTTCCATAAACTTCATAATAATAATACTCCTCCTCCTCCTCCTCCTCATCATCATCATCATCTTTATTTATAACCTGCCACCATCTCTCCGAAGGAGGCTTGGGGCAGCTAACATGAGGCTGAACCCAAAAGTAATACAGCATAATTAAACACAAAACAATAGAAAAATTACATCATGACAAAATACATAAAATAACAAAATGAAATAAACAGTGCAAAATCTATATAAATAAAAATGTAATGTAATACAAAAATATATAAACACATACAGACTGGGCCACAGCAACACGTGGCAGGGGACAGCTAATCTATATAAATAAAAATGTAATGTCCATTTGTGGGATTAGCATAACTCAAAAACCACTGGGTGAATTGACACCAAATTTGGACACAATACACCTATCAGGCCAACGAGTTACCATTACTCATAAAAACACTGAAAAACACAGCAAAAGGGACTTAAAAAGCCAAAAAACCCAAAAATTACATTACAACGCATGCGCAAAACACAAATATGCAAACACACATATATACAAATATATACACACACAATACACACACACACACATACATACACAGATTGGACCACAGCAACACGTGGCAGGGGATGGCTAGTAACATAATAAAAATCAAACACAAAGGGCAGGCCAAATGCACAAGGTACAATGTTAAAACCCTGGGTGAGATAGGAATAGAAAAAGTGTATTTGTGAGGGAGAAGCCCAAGAAGGAGGAGCAGTGGGGTTTGGCCTTTATTAAGAAGAGGGGAAAGTGCATCACGAGGACAACTGTAGATGGAAACAAACAAATGGATTGAATGGTCACTCTCCAAAGGCAATGGCTGATTCATGGTCCTTCTGACTGTTGGGGGGTTGGACTATAGTTTGAAAAAAACATGAATTCCTATGCACACTGCACACATGAAAGAAATATACAATATTTAAAATGAAGAACAATTTGAATTATCATAAACTTACCAGTATTTCAATGGGAAGTTTGGGCATACTTTTGGCTGATGAGATAGTCAAGTTAATTATGATTGTTGCTGTGTGCCTTACAGTCATTTCAGACTTAGTGCAACCCTAAGTGTAAAGTTGATGGCGGGGCCAGGTAAATGACTTCAGAGGGTTGCATCCGGCCCACAGGCCTTAGTTTGGGGACCCCTGATCTGGATAGTCTACACCAGTGGTTCTCAACTTGGGGTCCCCAGGTGTTTTGGCCTACAACTCCCAGAAATCCCAGCCAGTTTACCAGCTGTTAGGATTTCTGGGAGTTGAAGGCCAAAACATCTGGGGACCCACAGGTTGAGAACCACTGGTCTACACAGAGTAACTCAGGGTCCATCTACACTGACCACTTAATGCATTAACATGGAGCCCCTGGTGACGCAGTGGGTTAAACCCCTGCGCCGGCAGGACTGAAGACCGACAGGTCGCAGGTTCGAATCTGGGGAAAGGCGGATGAGCTCCCTCTACCAGCTCCAGCTCCTCATGTGGGGACATGAGAGAGGCCTCCCACAAGGATGATAAAACATCAAATCATCCAGGCAATGTCCTTCATCCAGGCAATCATCCAGGCAATGTCCTGGGCAATGTCCTTGCAGACGGCCAATTCTTTCACACCAGAAGCGACTTGCAGTTTCTCAAGTCGCTCCTGACACGACCAAAACAACAAAAACAAAACTTAATGCATTTTCAAACCAGTATTGAAGAATGCAGTCTCACTGTGCAGATGATTACATAGGAAATCCTCAAACCACTTTGAGGTTCAGATGGTGATTACACAAATCACAGATCACTGATGTGCATTAAGGGCTTTTTTTCAAGCACTTTTGTGGGACTTTGTCTGGCCACTGCAGTTCGAACTGCATCAAATAATCAGTATCAATGGAGCCCCGGCTGGCCACATGGGGCACCACTATTCCTCCTTTCATGCTCACAGATTTGAGCATGAAAATCTGTAGACCACACAGATTTGAAAATCTGTAGACCACACAGATTTGAAAATTTTGCTTGTTTGACCACATTGGTTGCAGAATTCTTGAAGCTGCCATCCAAGAAAAGGCTCCTTCAAGCTCAAACACCTCCTCTCTTTAAATATGTAGCCACCCCATGGAAGGTAACTTGAAAAAGCTTCTGAATTAAATATAAGTTTCTGTAATTCATGGTCAGGGTTTAATTGCCTATATGTTACACAGGGAAAATTGTACCTTCAGTTTGCAAGACTATAATTTACAGTTTCTATTGCAGCTATATATGGTCCTGAACAGGTTAAGGTGATTTTCACAAAACTGAAAAGTAGTTTTATTCTTCAACATGTGTTTGATTTTTGAAAAAAATAGATTGTTTGTCTCTAGTGAGTAAATCCTATTTCATTTGTTGGATTGCTTGTGTTAAGTACATAAATGCTGCAAATAGTCAATGTTGAATATCTACAGAATTTATGTACTTAACACATAAATGATCAACACACAAATAACATGAAATAAAAAATAAAGATAAAAGAAACAGTGCATCTTCTATGAGACCCTCTGTAGTCTGTGGTTATTCTCAAAAGTGAAGTAGTAGGTACTAGGTAGGTAGGTAGAGGTAGTCATTATCAGAGAAGGCGAGGCAGGCAGACAATCGGATTGAAGGGCAATGCAACTGAGCAAATGGAGGAAGTCATCCCATTAAATAGACTCAGCCAATGTCATGGCGTCCTTCTCCTCCAATTGGTGGAACAGGCAGAGCTCCCAGGGGAACCTCATGCAAAGGGCACGCAACAGTCCTCCATGTGCTGCGTGAGGAGCACCGCATGCTCCCAAAAAATGGAGAAGGAGCTGAGATCAGTTCCTGCTTGTTTTAGTTGCAGGTGGCTTTCTGTACCGGGAGGGCCCTTGCCATTGCGGGCTCCCAAAACAGCCGAAGGAGTCAAAGGAAACAGCTCCAAACAAATATGTGTTCAAGTCTAGTAGTTGTTTGCTTGATGGTTGTTTTTATACTGTATTATGTTGTTTGTTTAATATTGTTTTATGGTGTTGTTTATCTTAACTATATTGACATTTTAACTATGCTGAATGGGCTTATCCCCATGCAAGCTGCTCCAAGTCCCTTCGGGGAGATGGAGGCAGGATACAAAAATAAAGTAGTAGTAGTWSTTCTTCTTCTTCTTCTTCTTCTTCTTCTTCTTCTTCTTCTTCTTCTTCTTCTTCTTCTCATAATCATCATAATATTATTATTATTTGWAACACAACAAGATGAGTCCACAGCAGACAAGATCACTCTGCTGGCTGTTGCATTGGACACTTCCRAAGTGTCTAGGGCTGTGTAATGTTTTGGCAAATAATGCATGCAGTTCCCASTAAGGTGGCCTTCTGCAGCTGGCAGATGGTAATTTTGTCAGCGCCAATTGTGTTTAAGTGCAGGCCAAGGTCTTTAGGCACTGCACCCAGTGTRCCAATCATCACWGGGACCACCTTGACTGGCTTGTGCRAGAGTKATTATTKTTATTAMTAMTAGTAGTAGTAGTACCATCTCAACCACTATAAATGTGGAATCCAAATATACCAACATCCACAACAGGATGGACTACAAATCATCAAGAGTACCTTCTTYAATGAGGSTAKGGTATACCTAGCTARCAAACTTAGCCARMTRATWATWATWATWATWATWATWATWATWATWATWATWATWATWATYAKYTGGCTAAGTTTGYTAGCTAGGTATACCMTASCCTCATTRAAGAAGGTACTCTTGATGATTTGTAGTCCATCCTGTTGTGGATGTTGGTATATTTGGATTCCACATTTATAGTGGTTGAGATGGTACTACTACTACTACTACTAATAAGAATAATTACTCTAGCACAAGCCAGTCAAGGTGGTCCCAGGATGATTGGAACACTGGGTGCAGTGCCTAAAGACCTTGGCCTGCACTTAAACACAATTGGCGCTGACAAAATTACCATCTGCCAGCTGCAGAAGGCCACCTTACTGGGAACTGCATGCATTATTCGCCAAAACATTACACAGTCCTAGACACTTATTTAAGAAGTTACCCTCATTTAAGATGGTACTCTTGATGATTTGTAGTCCATCATGTTGTGGATGTTGGTATATTTGGATTCCACATTTGTAATGGTTGAGATGGTACTCTTTGGAATGCTATGAATAAATTGCATTTTTCTCAGAAAAGTAGTTGTATCCTTCGCATAACATGAAGTGTTGATGGTCTGAGAACTTAGTCCATATATCCATGTTCTCCAAAAGTGAGGATTCGAATTGAAGCAATGGGTCTTCCTGGATTGTATATTTTAGATAGTACAGTAGAAGATGCCTGGTTTGAGCTCCTAGGTTGTGTCCATTTGAATTTTGTTCCTTATGTCGGTGGAGTAATTTGTGTAGTTCCTCCAGATATTCATCTGTGGGATCTTTAGTAAGGAATGTGTAAAAGAGTTGTTGGACAGTTGTCTCTCACCCACCTATATTGCCATGGTTCCTTCATGGCAACTACAGTTTTATGCACTTTTTGGCTTTACGTACAGTGAACTCCTATAGAAGCAAGAGGGAATTTAAGCTGACTGGTGCATGGATTTCTCTCTCTCTGAATGCTGATCATTTTGGGAAAAATGTATTTATTGCAATATAAATTTATGAAACCCTGTGTGCTATAGATACATATAAGTCAAAGATTAAGTTAGTTAATCAGCTGTATCAAATAGTTGTACAGGACTTATCTGTCTGAAACAAATGTGCATTACTTGAGCTAAGCCTGACACACTCTTGGGATAAAGGGCCTTGCAGCTGGGTGAAGGCATCGTCCGGATCACTGGTACCTTATCTTGCATACGCAGCCTCATTGCGTCAGAATGGGAACATCGCGTGTTTTGTTGTTAGTTTGAGCAGAGTAGTTAAAAATTAGAGGAAAAAAGTTATATGCAACCCCAATTATTGATATAAGACCAGTTATAAAATAAATCCTATAGAGTCCCAAGAAGACCCTTTCTGTGTGATCCTGATCAGATCACTTACTTGATATGAGGACTTGGCCTCTCCGCCATTTAAAGTTGGAGAGATGCCAGAAGTGTTCATCTGTCTAGTGCTGGTGAGGAACATTAGACAACATTTTGGAATAATAGGTCAGGACCCAATAGGCTATTTTTACTGATGGACTTTTTTTCACCATTTGTACCATTGTATTATAGCTAAAGGCAGCAGAATGGATTTGAGGATGCAGAACAGCCTTCGGTGACACACAGCACTCTTCTCTAACACTTTGCTGATGCTCCCAGCATCTGCTGCTTGAAGCCACCGCTTCACTTTTTCTAATGCTAAGACTGACCTAGATATCAAAATGGGCAATTTGTGGCCTCCAGATGTTGTTGGGCTGCAATTCCTATGAACTCTAGCTAGCATAGGTGGAGAGCACGGGACTTATAGTGCAGTAGTCCAGATGAATAAACAATCCTTGAACCATCCTGATATAAAGCAGCTTCCCTTGTTGCTGGGAGAACTTGGAAAGGTTATTTTTGGTGAGCTACAACTCCCAGAATCCCAACACTGACATGTCTATTAGCCATGTAGACTGAAGGATCCTGGGGCCTGTAGTAAAAAAAAACTTTTCCAATAGATTTCTAGTTGCATTTTTTACAAAAGCCTTTTTGAAAAGTGGTGTTTGTCATAGGTTTGTCAGTGGTTCTTTCGATACTGTCTTGGCTATTGAGAGTAAAGGATTTTATCTACCACACAGCTGCCGTTTCTGTTTTGTTTTGTTTTGTGTTCTTTTCTTTCAATGCATGTGAACTAATCTGGTCTCCACACTTAAACAAAAAACAATAAAGGAAGTATAAAGGAACTGATGTAGTGAAGGTGCTCTATATAATGTTGGTGGGAAGAGAATCAGAGTAATTGCTGAATAACTCCTCTGGGCGTAGTGGAAATAATGGGAATATGGTACAATGCATGGACCAGATAAAAAAGGGCTGGGAGTGCCTTTATTGACAGACCCCCACTCCCACCATTCAAAGAGCAACGTTCTTGTTTAATTACACCTCTGTGCCATTCTGGAATGCTGCCTATTGGCAAAATTATTGTGCTGGCAACTTTGAAGCCCTTGAGATAACCCAGCCTCAATGTGGGTGTGGTGCATTGGACTATTAGCTTTGGACTAGGAACACTAAAATTCAGTTTTCGGTCCAGCCACAAAGTCCTCTAGGTAGCCACTGAGAGCAAGCTGTTACAATCAGTTTAGGCAGTTTCACAGAACTGATAAACCCATGCACAATGTCCTTGTTTTACTGGAGGAAACATGGCACACACATCTAGGATACAGTCCAACGAAATGTTAGTACCTGTAAACCGTATTTATTGTGATAACTTTTGGGAAAGCAAGAAATAGTTTTCTAAGATCTACAGAGACACTTGCTGGAACACCTCAGCAAGTGAGAGTCCAAAAGTGGCAGGCTCAAACCCAGAACCTCAATCAATGGCTGATATCAAATGAGAGACTCCCCCTTGGGCACACAGAAGACTGGGCGACTTGGAAGGTGCTGAACAGACTGCGCTCTGGCACCACGAGATGCAGAGCCAACCTCAAGAAATGGGGCTACAAAGTGGAATCCACAACATGCAAGTGTGGAGAAGAGCAAACCACAGACCACCTGCTGCAATGCAACCTGAGCCTTGCTACATGCACAATGGAGAACCTTCTTGTGGCAACACCAGAGGCACTCCAAGTGGCCAGATACTGGTCAAAGGACATTTAATCAACTACCACGCCTGCAAACTCTGTTTTGTTTGTTTGTTAAAAAATTGTTAAAAATGTAATACAATTGTCTGGTTGCTACTGACACAATAAATAAATAAATAAATAAATACTTTTGGGAAAAGGATGACCTTTGAGGTTATAACATTTTGGAAGACCTGACTCTTCATAGCCTGTTGGACACATAACCTTTTGGAAGCATGACCTTTTGGAAATTAATTGGCAGTCACACCATTTGGAATAATCATAARCTTTTTGTGAAGTATCATCTTCCTGAGAAGAGCTAAAAAACCCATTTGAATGAATCTTCTCTTTAGTGGTATATATCCACTAGTATTCATGCAAGACAAATTAGGTTTCTCAGTTGTTAGACTGATATACCTCATTGTGTCTTTGAACMGTTAGGAACAAATATTTATACCAATGCACAATCCACCACACTCTGGGGCAGAGAGTTCCACTGCTGGACAGCTCACACAGTTAGGAAGTTCTTTGTCATATTCAGGTGGAATCTCCTTCCATGTAGTTTGAAGCCATTGTACTGCATTCTAGRCTCCAGGGTGGCAGAAAACAACTTCTGCTCCCCCCTCCCTATGACTTTCCCTCATATCTTTATACAGGGCCCTCATCATGTCTCCTCTCAGRCTTCTCTTCTTCAGGCTAAARATGCTCAGCTCTTTAAGCCGCTCCTCATAGGGCTTGTTCTCCAGACCCTTGATCATTTTAGTTGTTCTCCTCTGGACACATTCCAGCTTGTCAACATCTCCATTCAATTGAGGTGCCCAGAATTGGACACTGTATTCCAGATGTAGTCTGACCAAGGCAGAATATAGCATGACTTCCCTGGATCTAGACACTATACTACTATTTATGAAGGCCACAATCCCATTGGCTTTTTAAGCCTGCCACATCACATTGTTGGCTCATGTTTAACTTGTCCACAAAGACTCCAAGATCTTTTTCACACGTACTGCTGTCGAACCAGGCGTCGTCCCCCATTCTGTATCTTTGCATTTCATTTTTTCTGCCTAAGTGGAGTATCTTGCATTTATCCCTGTTGAGCTTCATTTTATTGGTTTTGGCCCATCTCTCTAATCTGTTAAGATTGTTTGAATTCTGCTCCTGTCTTCTGGAGTATTGCCTCTCCCTCCAAATTTGGTGTTATCTGCAAACTTGATGATCATGCCTTCTAACCCTTCATCTAAGTCATCAATAAAGGATGTTGAACAGGACCGGGCCCAGGATGGAACCCTGCTTCTGGCACTCCGCTTGTCACTTCTTTCCAGGATGAAGAGGAAGCATTGCTGAGCACCCTCTGGGTTCATTCGCTTAACCAATTACAGATCCACCTAACCCGTAGTTTTGCCTAGCACACATTTGACTAGTTTGTGTGCCAGAAGGTCATGGGGAACCTTTTTGAAGGCTCTACCGAAATCCAGATGTGCTACATCTATGACATTATCTGCATCTACCCAACTTGTAACTCAATTGGAAGGCTATCCCTTCCAATTTGGTGTCATCTGCCATCACTATTCCCCAATCTGCGTTTCTTTGAAGATACTGCGGCATCCCTGGCGATGTTATGAATGAGAGGCCTCCAAAACACAGTGCTGTGAGATCTTACAAACTCAGGGCTGGGGTCATCCATAAATGCATCTGCACCAGGCATGGGCAGACATCAGTGCTCCAGGTGTTTTGGACTTCAACTCCCACAGTTAGGCTGTTAGGAATGGTGGGAGTTGAAGTCCAAAACACCTGGCGGGCCAAAGTTTGCCCAAGCCTGATCACTGGAGAATGAGCTGTGCAATGAAATCCTAAGAGTTGTAGTTTGGTGAGGCTCCAGGAATAATTGGTGGAGAGGACTAAAAAGACCCTGTGAAACTACAACTCCCAAGTATTCCATACTGTTCAGCCATGGCAGTGAGAGTGATGCCAAACTGCGTTAATTCTACACAGGATAGAGAAGCATCCAGCGTTAGCTTCCAAGTAAGAGTCCAGCTCCAAAGCACACGTCCAGGAAAAGTGTTGGGAAACAACTTGGGACCTCACTCCTGGTTTGACTGGCATGGCAACCCCCCTCCCCCCAAATGGCTTCAGAGCAAGGACTGTTCCAAGGGGTTCCCCTTCCTCCCTCCTTTCCCTAGAAACATCGCCCCACCTTGCTTTCTTCCCGAGAGAACTGTAGCGAAACTTTGCTCGAAAGTGGAGGCGGAGGAGGAGAGCAGCCCAAGCAGGGAGGAGGAGGAGGAGGAGGAGGAGGAGGAGGACTCCTTTCTTCGCCTCGCCCCAATCGCTGCCTCCCTCCCTCCCTCCCCTCGCCTCCTGCCAATGTCGCCTTTGAGCAACTCTCCGGAAGTCTAGCGGGCTTTTTATTGCGGGACGAGACCGAGCGGCTGGTGGAGACGGAGGTGGGTGTCCCTTTTCTGCCCCCACGTTGGCCTCCAACCCAACGAGTGTTTAGGAGTGTCCAACTTCATGTGTTTGATAGTATAGAATAGATCCACCCCTCGCTGGAAGTTAACTGCTGGTGCTTCTGAGAGAATTCACTTGAACTGCCCTGACTCACTTCTCTGGGACCCTGGGATTCGTGGTTTTACAATGGCTTGAGCTTTTTTCTCCCCAAGAGTACTGGGGCTTACCCAAAACTACTAACTACAGGCATCCATTGCACCCAGCTGTGGCAGTCCAGCTGGGTCAGACTTTATGAATTCTACAGAGTAGATCAGACATGGGCCAACTTGGGACCTCCAGATGTTTTGGACTTCAATTCCCACCATTCCTGACAGCCTCAGGCCCTTTCCCTTTCCTCCTCAGTCCAGAACATCACCAGATGTTTTGGACTTCAACTCCCACCATTCCTGACAGCCTCAGGCGCTTTCCTTTCCTCCCTCAGTCCAAAACATCACCAGATGTTTTGGACTTCAACTCCCACCATTCCTAACAGCCTCAGGCCCTTTCCTTTCCCCCCTCAGCTGCTTAATCCTGAGGCTGTTAGGAATGGAGGGAATTGAAGTCCAAATCATCTAGAGGGCCCAAGTTGGTCCATGCCTATAGATGCATGCATAATCTAACAAAGTTTATGCTGCCAACTTGCATCTCCCAGTGAGGGTGCATCTACACCAGGGGTCCTCAAACTATGGCCCGGGGGCCAAATATAGCTCTCCAAGGTCATTTACCCGGCCCTTGCTCAGAGTCCACCTAAGTCTGAAATGACTTGAAAGCACACAACAACAACAACAATCCTATCTCAAGGTTCTTGTGGGTTTTTTTCGGGCTATAGGGCCATGTTTAGAGGCATTTCTCCTGACGTTTCGCCTGCATCTATGGCAAGCATCCTCAGAGGTAGTGAGTGAACCTCACTACCTCTGAGGATGCTTGCCATAGATGCAGGCGAAACGTCAGGAGAAATGCCTCTAGAACATGGCCCTATAGCCCAAAAAAACCCACAAGAACCTAGTGATTCCAGCCATGAAAGCCTTCGACAATACAATCCTATCTCACCTGCCAAAAGCAGGCCCACACTTCCCATTAAAATACTGATAAGTTTATATTTGTTAAAATTGTTCTTCATTTTAATTATTATATTGTTTTAAAGTGGGTTTTTTTTGCACTAGAAATAAGATATGTGCAGTGTGCATAGGAATTCATTCATGGTTTTTTTTTTCAAATTAAAATCCAGCCCTCCAACAGTTTGAGGGTCTGTGACCTGGCCCTCTGTCTAAAAAGTTTGAGGATCCCTGATCTACACTGTAGAATCCAATCCATGCAGTTTGACATCACTTAAACTGCCATGGCTCAGTGCTATCAAATCATGGGAATTGTAGTTTCACAGGGTCTTTAGCCTTGAGTCGTGGCAGCTCAAGTGTTGTCAGACAACATTATTTCTTCAGCACACACTTATTGAGTCTTCACAGTGTGTCATGATCCCATTTCCGGCTAAGGAGCCATTGGCGTGGGGAGGGGGGCTTGCCTTGGGGTCACCTGCTATTCTTTCCCACCAGTGAGATGACAAGGTGGGTGGCCAACAAAGTAGAAGTGGGTTGCTGTGAGTTTTCCGGGCTGTATGGCTATGTTCCAGAAGCATTCTCTTCTCACGTTTCGCTCACATCTATGGCAGGCATCCTCAGAAGTTGAAGCATCCTCAGCCTCTGAGCATGCCTGCCAGAAGGGGCCACCTGCATATGGTGACGAGCTCACACAGGACCCTCCTCTGGACTTGAGAGGCTAGCTTGGAGGTGCTGCTTATTTTAAAATATGGAGACCCAGGTTCAAATCTCCATTTGGAAATGAAATGCATTGGATGATATGTTTCAATATACTCTGAACAAAGTGGATTAAACCAAAGTGAGTGGCATCTCACAAAGGACTCTCAGCCTCAGAGTGTGGTGGAAACCACTTCCTTGGAAGTTTTTAAACAGTGGTTTTCCACCTTCCTAATGATCCAACCCTTTAATACAGTTCCTCATGTTGTGGTAACCTCCAACCATAACATTATTTTAATTGCTATTTCATAACTGTAGTTTTGCTACTGTTATGAATCATAATGTAAATATCTGATATGCAGGATGTATTTTCATTCACTGGACCAAGTTTGCCACAAATACCCAAAATGCCCACATTTGAATACTGATGGGGTTGGGGGGGATTGATTTTGTCATTTGGGAGTTGTAGTTGCTGGGATTTATAGTTCACCTACAATCAAAGAGCATTCTAAACTCCACCAATGATGGAATTGAACCAAACTTGGCACACAGCACTCTCATGACCAACAAAAAATACTGGAAAGCATTTGGTGGACATTGACCTACATCCAGAGAACACTGTGGACTCAAATAATGATGGATCTGGACCAAACTTGGCACAAATACTCAATATGTCCAAATGTGAACACTGGTGTAGTTTGGGGAAAAGAGACCTTGACATTTGGGAGTTGTCGTTGCTGGGATTTATAGTTCACCTACAATCAAAGAGCATTCTGACCAACAGAAAATACTGGAAGGGTTTGGTGGGCATTGACCTTGAGTTTTGGAGTTGTAGTTTACCTTCATCCAGAGAGCAGGAGGGGGGCTTTTGATGGGAGGATTCGCCGTCTGTTTCCAAACAGGAAGGGAAGGACAGGCAGAGAGATCTTCAGCCTTCTCTGCCAAAGGGGTTTCTAAGATGATCAGAAATATGTGTGTTTCTGATGGTCTTTGGTGACCCCTCTGAAACCCCCCTCGCAACCTCCCCAGGCTGACAAACACTGTTTTAAACAAAGGGTGGATGGCCATCTGTCAGGGGTACTTTGATTGTGCTTTTCCTGCATGGCAGGAGGTTAGAGTAGATGGCTCATGTGGTCTCTTCCAAATATATGATTCTATGACACTCTCCTACATTTAGTTTACATAATCTGTGGTGATCCGCTGTTTATGCAGTTTCTTTCTCATGATCATCATCTCTTGACAGCCTTTTGTGTATAATTTCCAAACATGGCTTGATTGAGTGGAGAGAATTTCTCCTATAATCCTCAAAGGGCTTGCTTTCAAACAATGACTGTATGCAACATGTGGGTTTCAAAAAGTTTTGGAGCACAGGGGTATTAAACCACATGTTCTTATCATCCAGGTGATTTGGTTGGGTTTTGAAGTTTGGTGAAAATAAGGAACTGAGAATGAGGAACCAACTTCATCCTTGTGGGCAACAAGGAGCTCTCGGCACGTGTCATGAGAGGGACAGAGCTCATGACCCCTGCAATAGAGATGGAGCAGAAAGAGTGCAAACATGTATCTGCATGCGATGACAGGCTGTGATAGAGTCAAGCTCTGTGCAGCAAAGGATGGCAAAACCTAGGACAGAAAGTTGGAAAGGGAGGCTTGGCTCCAGGAATTTGTTTACACTAAGCCATGGTTGAGAAATTTGATTTTTTTTCATCCTGACATATTATATCAGCCTCCAAAGAATACAAAGAACATATGGAATGCAAGATTTTTTTTGCAGGCTGTTTTCAGTGTGTAAAAAGGGTAGAGTTGATTTAGACTCTAAAGAAGATTAGAACGCAAGTCTGGTCCAGGGTGCATCTGCACCAGGCATGGACAAACTTGGGGCCTTCGAGTGTTTTGGACTTCAACTCCCACCATTCCTAACAGCCTCAGGTCCCTTCCTTTTCCCCCTCAGCTGCTTAAGCAGCTGAGGGGGAAAAGGACGGGACCTGAGGCTGTTAGGAATGGTGGGAGTTGAAGTCCAAAACATCTGGAGGGCCCAAGTTTGCTCATGCCCGATCTACACTGAAGAATTAATGCATCTTGGTACCACTTTAGCTTCTATTATGGCTCAATGCTGTAGTATCATGGAAGTTGTAGTTCTATCAAATCTGTAGCCCCCTCTCTTCCAAAAGTGCTAGTGCCTCATCAAACTACTAGGCCTGGGTAACAACGGAAAAATTTGTTTCTAAAATCGATTCGTTTTTTGGGGTTTTTTTGCATTTCGTTATTTAAAATAATTACAAAATTTTCCTTTTAAAAAGTTCGATATTTACGAAATTTCGTAAATGGTAAAAAAATAACGAATCGATTTCCGAAACAATAACGAATCGATTCGTTAATGGCGGACGCGACCGCGAAATACGCTAAAAAACCTCCAAAACCTTCTGAAGCTTCCCTCTCCCTCTGTTGTTGACTGTTGGTGTGATATTATAATTTTTTTTCACTAATTAAACCATAAAACTGGCCCAGACATGCGGAAATAATAACGAAACGACCTCAAAACAATAACGAAACGAATACAATATCGAAATACGAAGCATTTACAAAACGTTTTTGAAAATTCATTTTTTATAATTGCTCCAGAATGGTTCGTTATCGTTTTGTAATTGAAAAAATTAACGAATTATTAACGAATTACGAATTAACGAAACGAAACCGCCCAGCCCTACAAACTACAACTCCCAGAATTTCATAGCAGTTACAATGGTGCAAAACCACATTAATTCTACAGCGTAGATGCATCCCCCCAGTGTCCAGAGATGCCTGCATGCAGGAGCAGGCTCGAGCCTGTGTGCATGTGATATGAATCAGTTTTCTGAAGAATGTGATTTCGAGGAACTGGAATAGATCTTGGCCTGAGCTGAACTGCAGGGGAGAAAAGTCACAAGGTCCAGGGCAAGGATGGGGAATGTTTCGCCCAGCAGATGCGGATGACCTGTTCCCTGCATAGTCTCCATTGTGCAGACTACTGCTGATGGGAGCTGCATGTAATCACTCATCCAGTCTAGACCAGGCATGAGCAAACATGGGCCTTCCAGGTGTTTTGGACTTCAACTCCCAAAATTCCTAACAGCCTCAGGCTCCTTCCTTTCCCCGCTCAGATGCTTGAGCCTGAGGCTGTTAGGAATTATGAGAGTTGAAGTCCAAAACACCTGAAGAGCTGAATTTTGGCCATGCCTGGTCTATAGAGTCCTCTACTACTCTTACCAGCTGGCTCTTCCTTGCATGGAGGGGCAGCAATGGGGCATTTCCCTCTTGAACTTCTTTCTACCTGTCAGTACAAGACCTAGGGTGCTTTTTAAATATATACGTGCTATTGTGATTTTTAATGCTTATATTGCTTTGTAAATTTTATGTTTCTTGTATTGTCGAAGGCTTTCATGGCCGGAATCACTGAGTTGTTGTAGGTTTTTTCGGGCTATATGGCCATGGTCTAGAGGCATTCTTGCCTGACGTTTTGCCTGCATCTATGGCAAGCATCCTCAGAGGTAGTGAGGTCTGTTGGAACTAGGAAAAAGGGTTTATGTTTCTGTTCTTTACTCTGTATGTATTGATGATGTTACTTGGAAACCACTCCGAGTCCCCTTGGGGAGATAGAGCAGTATATAAATAAAGTTTTGTTGTTGTTGTTGTTGTTGTTGGGTAGGAGCCAGCAAAGAAAGTGTGGATATACAGTACAATACATTAAAATCTATAAAAGAGCTACACCTTTAATGGATATACAGATTAGTCTGTTTTTTAAAAAATAGATCTTTGCGTGTATTTATTGAAAACTGCATTCTATCCCATTTCTTCAGCAATTTTTTTATTTAAAGAAATATCTTTTATGGATATTTCTAAATAATATGTATTGTTAAAAACTTATTTACTTAATAAATAACACAGGGCCTTCTCAGTGGTGGCCCCTCAGTTGTGGACTTCCCTCCCTATCAACATCAGAGCAGCCCCCTCCCTATTAGCCTTTAGGAAAAGAGTCAAAGCCTGGCTCCGTAAGCAGGGCTTTGGAAACTAAGGCAATACAGTATTTTTGAATCAAAACCTTGTGCAATTGACCTTGGAACGGACTCAGACCATGAACTTGAACGGCGTGTTTTCTAAGTTTTTAACTTTTTAAACCTGTTTTATCTCTGTTTAATATGTTGCAATTTTTGAAATGTTTAGGTGATTGTGTTGAGGCACGGTGTTGTGCCATTGTAAGCCGCCTTGAATCTCCCTGTCGAGGTAGAGAAGGCTGGGGTAGAAGTATGGCAAATAAATAATAAATAAATAATTTTCTGAAAAGGCTTTGTCAGATGCAGATTATTTCTAGATGTGTGTTGTATTGGAAAATATGCATCTGGTGTAGTATCCAGGAGGATTATCTGGATAAGAAGAATATATTCCCGCTCTTCCAAGCTGCTCTTATTACTTGTTTGTTCTAAATCTTGGAATTAGTAATTAACTAAAATAGGGCTTTGGCTTCTGTGACTTAAGGTACTCCCCCCATCACAAGGGACCTGGGGGCAAGGGGGGAGAAATAGTTTTTTCCCCAAATTACCATGGAGTTTGCCTTTGGATAGAGAACCACATGGGGAATTTAATTTATTAAATTTAATTAAACCTAAAACTTAATTACATTTAGTCCCTTTATATCCCTTTACATAAAACCCCCAATAGCTGACTCACTTAATAGATTTTAATGAGGCAGTGTACATGTCTAATATTAGTGGAATAGGATGATAGGATAGTTTTAGTCTTCGTGGTGACCCTTGCTCAGACTTGGGAAAGTTATTTTGGACTACAGCTCTGAAATATCTAATTCAAAAGTACCTTTTCCAAACTTTCAAAACTACCCTTTTCAAGCTGTAAGCTTCCCAAATCACATTATGGTTCCAATAAGTTAGGTCTGGAAATCATGTTGCTTTCCATATATTGTTTGTCTGCATATCCCCAGCAGTTCTGGCCAAAATAACTAAACAACAACAACAACAATAATCATCATCAAACTTTATTTATACCCCAACACCATCTCCTATAGGGACTAGCGATGGCTTACAAAATAGCACACAAAGATGCCATACATAAAATATATAGTAAAAGGTAAAGGTTTTTCCCTGACATTAAGTCCAACTCTGGGGGGTGGTGCTCATCTCAATTTCTAAGCCAAAGAGCCGCTGTTGTCTATAGACGCCTCCAAGGTCATGTGGCCAGCATGACTGCATGGAGCACCGTTACCTCCCCACCAAAGCAGTACCTATTTATCTACTCACATTTACATGTTTTTGAACTGCTAGGTTGGCAGAAGCTGGGGCTAGTGGTTGGAGCTCACCCCACTCCCCAGATTCAAACCACTGTCCTTTTGGTCAGCAAGTTCAGCAACTCAGCAGTTTAATCTGCTGTGCCAACAGGGGCTCCAATAATACATAAAATACATTAAATAAAATTCAACAACATGAAAACAATAATAACATTACATAAACCAGGTATATACATTGGATAAAGCAGCCTCTAATAAAATAGAATCAGTTAAAATATCCATGTAATCAATATAGCAGTCCTGCTGAGTTCAGTGTAAGTATTTTCTGGTGTATAAGACTACATTTTAACACAGGAAAATCTTCTCAAAAGTCGGGGGTTGTCTTGTACGCTGGGTGTCGTCTTACAGGATGGGTGCTGAAATTTCCAAGCCGGACTGGAAAATCTGCGGTTGCCACATGTGGTGGGTGGAACTCAAAAACAGCCACGGCCACATCCCTGCCGTATGCAGCAACCATATGAAAGCAGCAAGGGAGGCGCTGTACAAACATGGTAGAGGAAAATCCACTCACCAGGATTCGTAGAAAGAAGTGACTTAATATGGTCCCAATGACAAAGTGAGGAGGCACCTCTCCGGGAAGGTGTAAGTGAAGGGCGGAGCAAGCTGTAGGTGTCCATGAAGCTTGGGCAGAGGTGGCCCTAGGTAATTTTCAATGGTAAGCAAACAGTATTTTGCCCCCCCCCCCAACCAATCACTGATATATATTTTCTGTTCGTTGTGGGAGTTCTGTGTGCCATATTTGGTTCAATTCCATCATTGGTGGAGTTCAGAATGCTCTTTGATTTTAGGTGAACTATACATCCCAGTAACTACAACTCGCATATGTCAAGGTCTATTTTTCCCCAAGAGCACAATGGGTTGAGCTGCCCCTGTGCCTGGGGTATGAAAAAAAGAGATAGAGCAGTGCTGTCCCCAGAAAAACACGTCTTTTTCACCCGTCTGGCCCGCCCTTGTATCCTATTACCATACCTCAGATCTCGCTTCTGAAGACTGCAGTGAAGTGGCGCAGGTGCATATGTGCAAGATCTGAGAGGCAGAGAAGGAGGTACAGTAATAGGAAAATTACCATATTGAAATCAAATCTGATGCTTTTTAAATTTTTATTTGGTGTGTGTTGGAAGAGGGGTAGTCTTATACGGCAAGTATATCCCAAACTCTATATTTTAACTGGAAAAGTTGGAGGTCGTCATCCAGTCATCTTATACGCTGGAAAATACGGTAACTAGCAATCAGTTCTGGTTGCTGTTGTAGAAGGCTTTCATGGCAAGAATCGCTGGGTTGCTGTGTGTTATCTGGGCTGTATGGCCATGTTCCAGAAGCATTCTCTCCTAACCTTTCACTTATATCTATGGCAGGCATTCTCAGAGCTTGAGAATGCTTCTGGAACATGGCCATATAGTCCAGAAAACTCACAGCAACCCAATTCTGATTACTCTCTAAACATTATCAAATGTCAGCTGACAAAACCAAGTTTTTAACTCTTTCTTAAAGTGTTGTAGGGCCTGTCTAAGTTCCCTGGGGAGGATGTTCTAGAGCTGGGGGGGGGTCACCACCAAGAAGTCCCTCTCCCTCGTCCCCACCAACCATTCTAGAGTTTAGTGGAGGGGAAGAGGAGGTTCTCTCAGACAGATCTTAGAGCCTTCACCGGTTCATAGGGTCATGAAGATAGGCTGGACCCAAAACGTGTAGGGCTTTATAGGTGATAACCCATACTTTTAATTAAGACTGGAAACGTATCGGCAGCTGGAAGTTGTAGTGTGTCAACATGAAGAGGGATAGCATTGGCACTCCTCAAATAGCTATCTAAAGCTTCAAAAGCCATATATCAATGAACAAGCCCCATTTAACAGTGCTAAAGAACAGTACTCCTTTTGTCTTAAGCACAAACTAGATTTTTTCAAATGCCATGGTTCAACATATTTTAGGAGAGCCAGAGGTTTTCTCAGCCTATGAGTTGCAACTCAAGAGATTTTGATCGTGCAGTTCTGTACTATATGTTTTGAAGCAAGTATAACTGCATAAGATTAAGTTCAGCCTTAAATATGGCTCTAACTCCAGGAAATGCTTGCTTCCATAATCTCTATGTCCATATGCTTGCATGCCAGTGCAAAATGCAGATCTGTCTGTAAGAAAGGATGTGGCAGATAATTCAAAGCAGTTCATAAAAGAAATTCCTTATCTGTCCAGTGGAATGATGCTGTTCTAAGCACAGTTGCTTTAATCTTTCAAAGGACGTGTTCTGATGCAAGGTACTAAACCTTGGACTTTGCCGTTGGAGTTGTACCACTGCCAGGCTTCGCAGCCCCATTCAGAAAGCTGGCTAAAAGCATTGCTTCCAAAAGAGATCTAGGCAGATAGTAACTTGGCCTGGTGTCAGCCGGGTTAAGTTGTCAATGTGTTGCGTGTTTAACAAATTGGTCCAACTTGGCAATTGTTTCGAATGGAAACCCACTGGGTAACTCTTTGCCTAGCATATTCTCGCAAAAGACGGCAATAACAACACCCCTGTGAGCAAATCTTGCCAATAGAACTCAATGATAGCTTTAGCATAGGACTCTATAGATTGGAAATGACTTGATAGATTTGGAGGCCCTGATGGCACAGTGGGTTAAACCGCTGAGCTGCTGAACTTGCTGACCGAAAGGTCCCAGGTTCAAATCTGGGGAGTGGTGTGAGCTCCCGCTGTTAGCCCCAGCTTCTGCCAACCTAGCAGTTCAAAAACATGCAAATGTGAGTAGATCAATTACCAGCAGGAAAGTAACGGCACTCCATTCAGTCATGCTAGCCACATGTCTATGGACAAAGCCGGCTCTATGGCTTCGAAATGAGATGAGCACCAACCCCCAGAGTCGGACATGACTGGACTTAATGTCAGGGGAAAACCTTTACCTAACCTGATAGGTTGACCTTGATAGGTTCACAATTGGTCTCCATAAGTTGGAACTGACTTGAAGGCAAACAGCTGTAATATCAGTGCTAGCTTTCCTCTCTACTTGAAGGCAAACGATTATAACATCTGTGCCAGTTTTGCTGTCTAGAATGCACCTGATCAGCATCATCCTCAGGAAATACATTTTTTTCCAAGCAAAACATTCAGAGCCTCCTGCCAACCATATGTCTAACAGAGCATTTGGCTTCTAGTCTTTACTGGACCTCTCAGCCTCATTGACCTTCTAAGGTTTTTGCAAGCATGGAATGGGGTGGACAGCTAGGTCTTGAACTCAGTGGATGAACATATAACAAATTAAGCAATCACATCAATGCTAACTGATAGTGAAACCACAGGGGAATCTCATACGTGTCTTCTTGGAAATAACCCTATCATATCTACTCCAGATGAGTAGATAGAGAGCAACAGTAATCAAATACCACAATCTCACGTTTCTACTGAGAGCTACATCCCATGGAGTTTGGCCAGCTTTACTTTCTAGTATGCAGCAAGGAGGCTGCGCCCTAAAATGCTTTTATTTGCTCTGGGATTTTAACAAGTCAAGACAAAACCTCTTGCAGCCATTAGCTTTTTTATGGGATGTAATTGTGGATTATTTTGACTGTAGAGACCTGTTTAAGCAGTTACATAATGTATTAGAAATTTACATGCAATGTTTACTCAGAGCTGAATCCCACTGAGGCCTCTTCCACACAGCTGAATAAAATCCCACTTCATCTGCTTTGAACTGGGATATATGGCAGTGTGGACCAAGAACCCTTCCACACAGCCATATAACCCACAATATCAAGGCAAAAAATCCCACAATATCTGCTTTGAACTAGGCCCCCTTCCACACAGCTGTATAAATCCCACATTGAAGAACTGGATTATATGGCAGTGTGGACTCAGAAAATCCAGTTCAAAGCAGATATTGTGGGTTATTCTGCCTTGATATTCTGGGTTATATAGCTGTGTAGAAGGGTCCTGAGTTGATTGGCCACAGTAGTCCACGCTCTAGTTGCATCCCGTATAGACTACTGCAACGCTCTCTACGTGGGGTTGCCTTTGAAGACAGTCCGGAAGCTTCAACTCGTCCAACGAATGGCAGCCAGGTTGTTAACAGGAGCGGTGCTCAGGGAGCATACAACCCCTTTGTTGCGCCAGCTCCACTGGCTGCCAGTTTGCTACCGGGCCCAATTCAAAGTTCTGGCTTTGGCCTATAAAGCCCTAAACGGTTCTGGCCCAACTTATCTGTCCGAACATATCTCTCCTTATGAACCACTGAGGACTTTAAGATCATCTGGGGAGGCCCTGCTTTTGGTCCCGCCTTCGTCACAAGCACGTTTGGCGGGGACGAGAGACAGGGCCTTCTCAGAGGTGGCCCCTCAGCTATGGAACGCCCTCCCTCTTGATGTTTCGGAGGCAAGTTAAAATGTGGCTATTTGAGCAAGCATTTACAAATACAGAGTAGCTAATATAGGAAATTGAATGACCTGACAATGGAATTGGACAATGCTTGAGAATAATGAGACGCTGATGGTGTTGCTTTTATTGCTTTTGTGATGTCTTATACTGTTTAATGTTTTTCATCTATTATGTTTTATGTATATTGATTTGTTGGAAACCACCTTGAGTCACCAATTGGCTGAGAAAGGCAGTATACAAATACAGTAAATGAATAAATAAATAAATTGGGACTTACTTTTCAATATTTGAACATATCAATGAGCATACAATAAATGAATTGAACTGAACTCAGTAAGTGTGTTAGGGTTGCTGTTTTAATTAATCATCCCAAGATACATTCTCTAGGGCCCTTCCACACAGCCCTATATCCTGGAATATCAAGGCAGAAAATCCCATAATATCTGCTTTGAATTGGGTTATCTGAGTCCAAACTCAGATAATGTGGGATTTCCTGCCTTGATATTCTGGGTTCTAGGGTTGTGCGGAAGGGGCCTAGCATGGTTGTAAGTCTTGCCATCTCCTCTACAGGCTATGCTTTAGATTCTAGCAATGAAAGCAATTTATTTATTTACAGTATTTATATTCCGCCCTTCTCACCCTGTAGGGGACGGACTCAGGGCAGATTACGATGTACATATACATGGTAAACATTCAACGCTATAGACACACAACATATATAGGCAGACACTCAGAGGCTATTTAACATTCCAGCTTTTCATGAGCCATCAGGGGAGCTGTTGCTCCACTGTCCATTTGTGACACTGATGAAGTACTTCCTCATTCATTGCATGCTTGCTGGAGATTTTTATGGCCTCATAAATTAGTTAAATTAGCCTCCCTGCATAAGCGGTATCTAAATTTCCTACTTGACAGATGCAACTGTCTTTCAGGCTGCAAAGGTCAACAGCAAGCTACACAAATTGGTTGGGAGCTCACGACTACCCGGGCTGGCTTCGAACTCATGACCTTTCAGTCAGTAGTAATCTTAATGCAGCTGACTCCCAGCCAGCTGTGCCACAGTCCCAGTGCTTCGAAAGCAAAGAAAGTGCCCTTCCACACAGTCATATAACCCAGAATATCAAGGCAGATAATCCCACAATAACTGTTTTGAACTGGGTTATCTGAGTCTACATATATATTCCAGTTCAAAACAGAAAATGAGGAATTTTATTCAGCTGTGTGGAAGGGGCCTCAGTCTTGTACTATTATCCTGTAACTCAGTCATTGATTATATTGACTAAGTTGATGGGAGTTGTACTCTAACAAAATTAACACGAGGCTCTTCCACACAGCCTTATATCCGAGAATATCAAGGTAAAAAATCCCACAACAGCATTCAAAGATATATCAGGATCTTTAATGGAAAGATTGATTTTTTTAATGAATGTGGCCATGCAAACGGGTGCCAGATAGAATAGGCCTGTTGAATCAATTGTCCTGTTGAAGCAATGAGTTTATTGTAGTTGGAAATAAATCTAGGCCAGGATTTCTTTCGGCTGTTAGCTATGAAGATAGAAACAAATGCACACAATCATTATTCTCGTCAATTGCTCAATAAGACATCTGCTTACTCATGCTTCCTAGAGTGCTGTCCAATGCTGCAAAAGTAAACTGATAAGCACTAGATTTGTGTTTGATCTCAGTACAAGCCATTCATCTCTTGTTAATATTTAATGCAATCAATTGACTGTGATTGTATTAGTCTATCCATGTTTTGTTTATGATTCTGATTTGATTGGGGCTGTTCTGCATTGATTCTTCCAACCTGTGATGTGCCCATAGGCTTATGGCTGGAACATTTCTGGTTATAAAAAAAGGGAGATCAGTCACTACATATCATAGATATATACAAAACCTTTAGTCCCCTTTCCTTTTAACACAAATGGAACAAGGCATTAGAGACTTGATATTTCAACTGGTTTTCTTTCTCTCTTTCTTTTAATAAGAGAGGTGGTGGAGGCTCCTTCTTTGGAGGCTTTTAAACAGAGGCTAGATGGCCATCTGTCGGGGGTGCTTTGAATGTGATTTTCCTTTTTCTTGGCAGGAGAGTTGGACTGGATGGCCCATGAGGTCTCTTCCAACTCTATGATTCTATGATTCTAAGAGCTAGTTTAAATCATTGGCTTTTCAAATATATCTAAGGACATGAGCTCATGAACAAATGGCCTGGAATAAAGTAATCTATGAAACAATTTAACTCCATAAAAAGAGATAGTCTTGTTGCACCTTGAGGACTAACCTTAAGGACTAACCAGCACCAAGTTCTCCATGAATGTGTGGATTTCTATGGACCACTCCCTCCTAAAGAGGTCATCTACTCCCTTCCAGAGAGGTCATGTCCATAAGATTGTGGGTACGTGTTCAGAGTCATATAGATCCAACCATTGAAGGATAGCTGTTTAAGGCAAGAGTTTAATGGAAATACTTTTTAAAAGAGAGCCAACATAATATAGTGGTTTGAACACTGGACTTTGGAGACCAGGGTTCAAATCCCTGTTCAGCCAAGGAAATCCTTTGGGTGACCTTGGCAAAGTCACATTCTCTCAACCTCAGAGGAATGCAAAAGCATGCACCTCCTGACAAAATCATGTTGAGAAAACCCCATGATTTTTTCACCTTGAGGTCTCCATGATCCTCAAAAAACTTGAGGGCACACATCTCTTGGTGTGTAATAACTCTGGCGTATAGATTGTGGAGAGAATCCTGACCTTATTTACAGTGCTGAAAAACATACTTCTAATATTTCCACAGTTGTTGGGGCACTGATTTTGATAAATAAATCAATTTAATTCCTTTTCTCCATTGCCTAGCTTCTACAAGTTGTAAGATGTTAATTCATTCTTTATACAAATGCCTTCAGTTGTCTACCATACCATGGCAGAATGAGTTAAACCCTTGTGCCAGTTGAACTGCTGACCTGAAGGTTGGCAGTTTGAATCCGCGAGACTGGCTGAGCTTCTGTGTGTCAGCCCCAGCTTTCCATGTGGGGACATGATAGAAGCCTCTCATAGGATGCTAATACATCCGGATGTCCCCTGGACAACATCTCTGTAGATGGCCAATTCTCTCACACCAGAAGTGATTTGCAATGTATTTTCAGTTTGCTTCTGACATGATTAAAAAAAATGTTGTCTACTCTGACTGGCATTTCTCCAAGTTATAATCTTCTCCTGTGGGGAGATATTTTAAAAATATTTAATTGCTTTTTAGTACCAGTGTCCCCAAAGAAGTTACTATACCATATTTGTGGGATTGATACCTGCAGTTTCATTTATCTACATCTGAAAAGATATTCCCTCTCATTACATTTTCTGGGCCCCCCAGTATGTGCGCACGTGTATATGTATGTATATGTATGCATGTGTGTAATATGGATGATATTCTTAATGCGAAGTCCTTCCTTTCAATAGAGTTTGCTATTATTTGTAGTCTCACTTATTCACGTGAAGCCCAGAAGCATATCCTCTGCAGATACGGGGATCATACTGTACTTGCCAACATAATAAAGTAGTAACAAAGATTCTGAAAAGTAACTAAAATACTTTTGGGCTTATTTAAAATGTATCTGAATGTGATGAACTTATGGATTGTTGTATGAAACACACGCTTTTGCATCCACCTTCTAGTGGCTTCAAATACATGCATAACAGGGTTGACAGCTCTGGCTATGATGCACAACCCAAACCAATACATAATATGTGGTTTTCCTCCACCAGCTTTTAGTGAACCCATATGCCCATAAATATAAAAATACTTAAACTGCAAAAACTACAAAGCTATTCTTTATACTGCAAAATGGCCGAAGACATTCCTTGTTAAATTGCAATTTTAGTTATAACTTAGTTACCAGGAAAATAAATTAGTTATTTATAACTAGCAACTTCTAATTTCTGTTTTTTGCTGCTTCATGACATCCTCCTCATCATCATCTATATCCCTTAGACCTTATTTTTTTACATCTGTCCAACTTGCCAATATGCTGAAAGGAAAGTTGAATTTGGGACCATTTCGGAACATTATTACGAGCCCTGGATGGCTGTAAGGGAGTTGAAAACCGCTACCTAACCTACTGTAATTACCTATTACTGTTTTGATGCTTGTAACTAGGAGCCCTGCATTACCATCGTGTTAACTAAACAGTAATAAAAACACTTGGCTATGTAGATTTGCTTTGTTGTTATCCCTAATCAAAAATAAATTGAAGCTAGATCTTGAGCTCTGGGCCTATAATGAGATTGCTAATAAGCTCTGTTATACTTGATGATTTGCATTTGGCAGGAGCAAATTGGTAAGCAGTGAAGACTGTGACAGCTTAAGACAGGTCCCATTACAAAGCATTGGCTTTCAATTCACTTGACAACCCATGGAACATAGATGCTGATACCATGGACAAGGAATCTGTGCTGAACATCTGTGCTGAGCAAGTCCTTTGCTCAGCAGATTAGCCATATGGTATATTTACAACAGATCTCATAATAGAAGAAGGCTGTCTTTCAGATAGCAAAGAGAATCTTCTCCCATTATCAGATCTGTCTCAGAGTAGTGGAAAGGGTGGGGCAGGGGCTAGAATTGACACTAAATAGCAGGTGGAAAACTATGAATGAAAGTACTATATATACTTGAGTATAAGCCGGGTTTTTCAGCCCTTGTTTAGGTTGAAAAAGCCCCCCTTCGCTTATACTTGAGTCAAAGTTATTTATTATTTTATTCTATTATTATTATTATTATTATTATTATTATTACATTTATTATTTTACTCTATTTATTATTGTTGTTATTACATTTACATTATTATACTCTAATTATTTTTATTACATTTATTATTTTCTCTATTATTATTATCTTTATTATTTTACTCTTTTTATTTTTACATGTATTATTTTACTCTATTATTGTTATTATTACATCTACATTATTATACTATTTTATAATGATTTTATTACATTTATTATTTTCTCTATTATTGTTATTATTATTACATTTATTATTTTACTCTATTTTTATTTTTACATTTATTCTTTTACTGTATTATTGTTATTACTACATCTACATTATTATACCCTTTTACTATGATTTTATTACATTTATTATTTTACTCTATTATTGTTATTATTACATCTACATTATTATACTCTTTTATTATGATTTTATTACACTTATTATTTTACTTTATTATTATCATTATTATTACATTTATTATTTTACTCTATTATTATTTTTATTACATTTATTATTTTTCTCTCTTTAGTATTGTTGGAAGGATACACAAGCACATTTACATTGAAGAAGGTTAGAATAATGGTTTAATCAGAGTTGGGCAGTCTTATCTTAAATTGCAGTTTTATTCAAAAACATTTAACCTATGGCTGCCTCAGTAAACTGAATTGCATTGGTATCTATTTTTATTTTGAAATTTACCAGTAGCTGCTGCATCCCCCACCCCCCCGGGATATACTCGAATAAAACTATTTTCCCAGTTTTTTGTGATAAAATTAAGTGCCTCGACTTATATATGGCTTATACTCGAGTATAAGTAATGAAATAAGGCAGTGTCAGAAATCAAATACAGTGGACACCAATGGAAGGGTTCTTGCTCATAAAAAAGAATACATGTGGCCCCCAACCATGCTACTTCATAACTGTAATTTTGCTTCTGTTACGAATCATAATGTAAATATCTGATATGCAGGCTGCATTTTCATTCACTCGAACAAATTTGGCACAAATGCCTAATATGCCCAAATTTGAATACTGTTGGGGTGCAGGGGGAGTTGATTTTATCATTTGGGAGTTGCTGGGATTTATAGTTCATCTACCATCAAGGAGCATTCTGAACGCCACCAACGATGGAATTGAACTAATCTTGGTACACAGAACTCCCATGACCAACAGAAAATACTGGAAGGGTATTGTGGATGTTGACTTTGGGTTTTGGAGCTGTAGTTCATCTAAATCCAGAGAGCACCATGGACTCAAACAATGATGGATCTGAACCAAACTTGGCACAAATACTAAAAATGCCCAAATGTGAACACTGGTGTAGTTTGGGGTTAATAGACTTTGACATTTGGGAGTTGTTGTTGCTGGGATTTTTAGTTAACTTACACTCAAAGAGCATTCTGAACACCACCAATGACAGAATTGGGCTAAATTTCCCACACACAACCCCCATGTGTTTTCTGATGGTCTTTGGTGACCCCCTGACACCCCCTTGTGACCCCCCCCCAGGAGTCCCAAGCCCCAGGTTGAAGAAACGCTGCTCTAGTGTGATGAAGAAATAAATATGCCAGAACAAACTGCAGCCTTTTCTTCGGTGGTTAGAAATGTCTGCCATCTAGTGAGTGAAGAGGCTTCTGTGGACTACCACTAGCTTTCAAAAAATTAAAATTCATTAATCCATTTTAAAGAATAAATAAAATAAAAGTACATTCTCTTAGGATACCTGCCAAGTTGAAATTATCACCGCAGTGTGTTTTGGACCAGTCATGTGTGTGTTGAGGAGGGGAAAATAATTCTTTAAAGACTTTAAAATTTGTCTAACTGCACTCAATTTTATGTTTGAGGATTACTCTGATATCTCTGGTACTTTGACATACATAATTCAAATGATTGGATTGAGTAGTTGAATATGAATTAGGAAAGGGTGAGAAGTTCATATCAGTTAAGATTTGGCATGAAATTACAAAAAATGTGTATAATTTTATTTTCATACTGAGGATGGAAATAATTTAAAATTTAAAAAGTGATTATGGGCAGAAGCAAAATGGAACAATTTGTCCATCCTGGCCTAGGATTTAGAATCATTAAATCATAGAGTTGGGAGAGGCCGCATAGGCCATCTAGTCTAACCCCCTGCCATGCAGAAAAAGCAGAATCAAAGCACCCCTGACAGATGACCATCCAGCCTCAGTTTAAAAGTGCCAGTCTCAGTGCAGCCGTGAGTTTCCTCCAGGCTAGAGAAAGATGGGGTAAAAATGACGTAAATAAACAAAAGCTTCCAAGGAAGGTGGTTCCACCACACTCTGAGGCAGAGAGTTCCATTGCTGAACAGCTCTTACAGTCAGGAAGTTCTTCTTAATGTTTAAGTGGAATATCCTTTCCTGTAATTTGAACCCATCATCACATGAGGAAATTTCAGCATCTTAGTATGCTTCTGCCCCAGTTGAGCCACAGGGCCCCATGCTGCCCATCAAATGATGTATCTTTACTTTCAGTGGGGCTCCCATCAAATGATGTATCCTTACTTCCAGTGGGGCTCCATGGCTCAACTGGGGCGGCAGCACCCTACAATGCTGTGCCACCAACATGGGAGCCTCCCTGTGTTTCAGTTAGGAACAATGGGGCTATTGTAGCAGGGAAAGGCATGTGGTGAAGCATCCCCACATGTGATGGGATAAATACAGGATAAAGTTTAAGATTTATGCAAACTCTTAAACTCCCCATGTGTGATGGGGAAGTGTTAACTGCCAGCAGGACAGGACAGGATGTGGGGCTCCAGGATTACCTCACTGCCCCTAAATTCACCACAGAGGGTGATGAATCGGTCAGGAGGGCATCATCTTAGTCTTCAGGGCAACAGAAAACAAACTTGCTCCACAAGAGTTAGATGCTTGTGCTTGAATTCCTGAATTGTTGCCTGTACTTTGTAAGAAGTCCATCGATTTTAATAGTAGGATACCAGTCAAGTACAACATGATCCCATTATGCTGGGATTAGGTGTACCCATTGAATTTGTCAAGTGTGCATATTGATTAATTTAATTTGATTTTTTTCAAGAATATACCAATACAGTGTTCTCTCACTTACCGCGGGTGTTATGTTCCAGGACCACACACCATAAGTGAAAATCCATGAAGTAGGGACGCTATATACAGTAGAACTGCTTCCGCCTTTGCAGCCCTCGCTCACCCACCTGTCCTCCATCACTCTCTCGCAACTCACTGGGCTGAGTCCTGGTTCTGCCACCGGGACCTGGCCTAGTGAGTAGTGAGCGAGTGAGGGTGAGTGAGTGATGGAGTGGGTGAGTGAGTGATGGAAGGAGGGCCACAAAGGTGGAAGCAGCAGCAGAAGCAGCAGCCTGGAAGAGGTGGCCAGACTCCTGCTTCTGCCATCGTTGCTGCCCTTGCCATGCTCACTCGTTCACTCACCCGCCCTACCTCGCTTGCTCACTTACTGGGCCAGGTCCCGGAAAACCGCAAAACAGCAAGTCTGTGAAAAGTGAACCACGAAGTAGCGAGGGAACACTGTATCACCATTTTTTCATATTTTTTCACATGGAAATAATTTGAGTTTTTTTAATGCAGGATAAAATTTAATATTTATATAAATTCTTAAACTGTGTTTTTACTGAAACTCATAGAACCATGGAAAGTACAGAAACGTGGGATGCAGAACCCAATGGGATCATGATTGTACCAGAGGCAGTAAAAGAAGAAACTGAAGAAGAAGAAGAAAGAGAAGAAGGAGAAGAGCTACAGGACAGGGGCCAATGGGCCAATAAAGTAGAGTTTGTATTGTCTGTTGCTGGGGAGATCATTGGTCTGGGAAATGTTTGGAGGTTCCCTTATCTTTGCTACAAGAATGGAGGTGGTAAGTAAGCTCTTTTAATATTTTTCCATGGCATTTACTTCCTTGTAAACATTGTTCTTAATTCAGTTGCATGAACAATGGCAGTATGCTGAATCCTGCAATATTCTCATTAAAACATAAAACTGATTATAATACAAACTGTCAGAAAATGCTTCCCAACCAACCTTTCTCTTTAACCTCTTCACCCATTTCCTAAGGGTTTTCTGCATGCTTATGGTCTATACATGCTATCTAGAATTTTCTCCATGTTCTCCGTTCCCTATCGTAGGGATGTATTTACGGAACTGCATCATGACCAGATGACCTTTCAGAGATGTTTTCAAGCACATCACTCTTTCCCCTCTTCCTCTCTCCTTCTTCCCTCAAGATGGTGAATGGAGGTTCTTGAAACATTTGTGTAGATATGATCTGCAAGTATCTATTTTAATGTACCTTTAAATATAATTAGTAATTTTAAGCTATGAAATGCATGCTGCACGTTTGCTTTGTTTTGTTAAAATTAGTCTCAGGGAGACCCAAGAAATTCAATGTTTTGAACTTGTGGACTCTGCAACACTTTTAACCCAACACGTACGGGAGGGAGAAAATATCAGTGGTGACATCACAATAAGTCCTAATTATAACATTTGTGCATTCACATTCCTGTAGCACAGTGGTTCCCTACCTTTTTTTAAACCAGTGACCACTTTGACCAGGGACCACTCTCCATCATTAGTACCAAAAGGGTTACAAATCTGTTTTTGGTCAACTTTAGATTCAGTTTGATTATTTGGGGGTGCTGATTCAGAAAATTGCATTGGCTAGACCACATCAGCTCTAATTTCTGATACAGAACATATGCCATCCAGAAGTTGCCATCTTCTCACCCATAGAATACCATATTTAATAAGTTTCCGTACTATAAGAGGATTTTGCGAGGCAAGTCGTACTCATTGCAGCAGTATAGGCCATGGACCATATTTTAGTTCTTGTGGGCCACTGATGGTCCATTAACCACAGGTTGGGAACCACTGCTGTAGCAGATAGGCACTGACTGGCTGATTAGAGGAAAATGTATTTTCACAGTAACTACTTAGGCAGTCCCCGAGTTACAAACACCCAACCTACAAATGACTTATAGTTAAGAAAGGGGGTGAGACAACGGGAAGTGAGAGAAATCTACCCCTCAGAAGGGAAATTCACTCCTGAAAGAGTTATTATAGGGAAAAGGTGTCTCAACTCAAATTGAAATAAGAATGCACAAAAAGTATAGACTTACTACAAAAGAGACAAAACTTTAATTCCTGAGTGTGTTAAAGCTATCAAATACTAGAGTAATTGGGAAAGACAAACTTTATCACCAATCCTTGTTTCCATAGCAAGCCATTTTTTTTAAAAAAAATTCAATTATCACAGAAAGTGAGATGAAACACTTTCTACAGCAAAACACAAGGGTGTTAACCCTTCTCTAGATTACCTTGTGTGTGTGTGCTGGAGTTACATTTCAAAAATGTTCCTGTTCTGACTTACATACAAAGTCAACTTAAGAACAAAACTAAAGAACCTATCTTGTTCGTAACTTGGGGACTGCCTTTATATGTTTACAAAAAAAAATGATATTCTTTCAGCTAAGCAATTCATAAATGGAGCCCTCAGTGGCGCAATGGGTTAAACCCTTGTGCCAGCAGGACTGAAGATCGGCAGGTTGGAGGTTTGAATCCGGGGAGAGTGTGGATGAACTCCCTCTGTCAGCTCCAGCTCCCTATGAGGGAACATGAGAGAAGCTTCCCACAAGGATGGTAAAACATCAAAAACATCTAGGTGTCCCCTGGACAATGTCCTTGCAGACAGCCAATTCTCGTACACCAGAAATGACTGGCAGTTTCTCAAGTCACCAAATGACTAGCAGCTATACATTTGTTACAGTCTAAATTGGGGGTGAGCAACGTATACACTATGAAACTTTTAGAGAAGTTTTGTTTGTTGTATGTGGTTTGTTATTTGGATTAATATAAGAAATATGATATGAGTTCAGTAGAACTTTGGAAGATTTTGACATTTATAGAAAACCCCTGGTTGGTTCCCAATGAAAATATAATCACCAGACCTGAAGAGGTTGCTCACTCCCATCTAAACTAATGCTTTGGAAGGGCTCGTGTAGTGACAAATTATTATGCTTGCTATGTGCGGGCAATATATTATTCCGCTACCCGCATTGTTGGGTTGGCTATGAGAGAGGATACATTATTTTGGCTTCAAGTTCCCATCAACTGTAATTAAATTTGTGCTGAGAAAATAGTTGAGATCTGACTCTTACTTCTTTAACATGACTGGCACTCCACCAAGGGGGAAAAGGCTCCTTCTTGGGGCATTATTCTTAATTATCTGTCATGGAAGCGAGCTTCAGTCAGAATTATTGTTGCTGGCGCTGAAGCGGCTGCCCTGGAGGGCAAATGTAGGACCTCCTAGGAAATGGAATGCAACTGTTGAAAACAGATGTAAATATKTCTAGAAAGCATTGGGTGGGTGAGAAGGAGAAAACATTTCTTTAGGATTTCATAAGTCTTTGGATTAGCTCAGTGTTTCTCAACCTGGGGGTCGGGACTCCTGGGGGGGGGTCATGCGGAGGTGTCAGAGGAGTCACCAAAGACCATTAGAAAACACAGTATTTTCTGTTTGTCATGGGGGTTCTGTGTGGGAAGTTTGGCCCAATTCTATCATTGGTGGGATTCAGAATTCAACTACAACTCTCAAATGTCAAAGTCTATTTCCCCCAAACTCATCCAGTGTTCACATTTGGGCATATTAAGTATACATGCCAAGTTTGGTCCAGAGCCATCATTGTTTGAGTCCATGATGCTCTCTGGCTGTAGGTGAACTACAACTCTAAAACTCAAGGTCAATGAAGAGAGATATTGACAAGCTGGAATGTGTCCAGAGGAGGGTGACTAAAATGATCAAGGGTCTGGAGAACAAGCCCTATGAGGAGCGTCTTAAGGAGCTGGGCATGTTTAGCCTGAAGAAGAGAAGGCTGAGAGGAGATATGATAGCCATGGATAAATATGTGAGAGGAAGCCACAGGGAGGAGGAGGGAACAAGCTTGTTTTCTGCTTCCCTGGAGACTAGGACGAACAATGGCTTCAAACTACAAGAGAGGAGATTCCATCTGAACATGAGGAAGAACTTCCTGACTGTGAGAGCCGTTCAGCAGTGGAACTCTCTGCCCCAGAGTGTGGTGGAGGCTCCTTCTTTGGAAGCTTTTAAACAGAGGCTGGATGGCCATCTGTCGGGGGTTATTTGAATGCGATGTTCCTGCTTCTTGGCCGGGGGTTGGACTGGATGGCCCATGAGGTCTCTTCCAACTCTTTGATTCTATGATTCTATGAATGCCCACCAAACCCTTCCAATATTTGTGTTGGTCATGGGAGTTCTGTGTGCCAAGTTTGGTTCAATTCCATCATTGGTGGGGTTCAGAATGCTCTTTGATTTGGGCATATTGAGTATTCATCCCAAGTTTGGTCCAGATCTATCATTGCTTGAGTCTACAGTGCTCTCTGGATGTAGGTGAACCACAACTCTAAAACTCAAGGTCAATGCCCACCAAATCCTTCCAGTATTTTCTGTTGTTTATAGGAGTTCTGTGTGCCAAATTTTGTTCAATTCCATCATTGGTGGAGAGTGCTCTTTGATTGTAGGTGAACTATAAATCCCAGCAACTACAACTCCCAAATGACAAAATCAGCCTCCCCCCAACCACATCAGTATTCAAACTTATTCAAGCTCCATGTCCCATGGAATTTTTTTGTTGCTCTCAAACACTTCAAGTTTCAGAAATTCCTCTGAAAGTCTTCAGATATTTTAAATTACATTTTACTGGATTTCTAATGACTCATTTTACTTAATTGAGTGACACAATCTTGGCTTATTGGGCTATGGACACATTTATATGCTAATACACTTTCTTAGCCCTGTCTTCATGGGTCATCTATTTAAAGATACTTTTTTTATTTGGAAGACAAAATAAATATGGAAATTATAAGCAGGAAGAAGAAGACACGTTTTCCACATTTATTTATTAAATCATTGATGTATCCTCCTTCCGCCTGGCTGAGTTTCAGAGCAGTCTGCCATTAAAACTTATTTTAGAATAAAGCAATAATGAGCAATTAAACATGCAAACTAATAAGTGAAATTAAAATCAAATGCAGATGTAAATGCCTGGCAAAATTGGAATGCTTTTACCTGGTGATGTAAACAAGGTAATTTAGAACTTGTTTACAGGCACAGCAACTGAAAAAGTCTACTCTTTTGTACTGCCATAAGCAATCTCAGATGGTAAGAGTCATCATTAACATCATCAGAAGGTCGCTAAAGAAGCCTTTAATGCAGGCATGGGCAAACTTTCTAACTTGGGGGCTGCATGTCGGGCTGGAGATGGGTGGGCAAACCAAGAGGGAGGGGGTTCTCCCCAAGTGCCCTCCCTGACCTTTCCTCCCCTTCCTCTTCTCTTTTGGAGGCAGAAAGTGAAGGAAAGACAGGAAACATTTGGATCCCAAAAGGGGTTCGCCATGGTGAGGATGAAATGGTGGATGGGAGAGAAAAAGTGTATCCATTAGATCTCATATTGCCTACTCCTGATATAGAATCCTAGAATCTTAGAACTGGAAGAGACCCCCAAGGGCCATCCAGTCCATCCCCCTGCCATGCAAGAAGGCCCAATCAAAGCACTCCCAACAGACAGCCTCTGTGGAAAAGCCTCCAGAGAAGGAGACTCTACCACACTCCAAGGCACCCTATGGCACTCTCCAGGAAGTTCTTCCTAAGCTCTTCAGTCAAATCTCTTTCCCTGCCATTTGGAACCATTGCTCCCTTGTGGCCTGGTCTCTAGAGCAGCAGAAAGTCAGTTTTCCCCCTCCCTCCTCTTCAATGGGAAACCCTTTCAAATCTTGAAATATGGTTCTCATGTTCCCTCTGTACTGTCTCTTCTCCCAGCTAAACATCTCCCAGGAGGAAAGGAGGAAGGAAAAAGAAAAGGAAGGAAGGGAGAGAGGGAAGAAGAGAAGAATGGAAGGAAGGGTGGAAGGAAAGGGAGGGGGGAGGAAGGAAGGAAAGAGAGAAGGAAGGAAAGGCAAAAGGGAGCGAGGGAGGGAAGGAGAAAGAGAGGGGGAAGGAGGGAGGCAAGAGGGAAGGAAAGGTGAAAGGGTGGAAGGGAAGGGGGAAGGAGGGAGAAAGAGGGAGATAAGGAAGGGAAGGAGAAAGGAAAGAGAGATGGAAGGATAAGATGGTGTGAGAGAGGAGGGCCAGAGAAAAGAGCCCAAGGAGCCACATCCGGCCCCTGGGCCTGGGTTTATCCGTACCTGCTTTAATGCATGATGTGTTTTGTACAAAAATAGATACGGCTCCAGGATCTTGAGCAGTTTATGATGTTAAAAATACGTATTAGCACAATAATTGTGGTCTGCAACCCTCAGCATTTCTTACCATTGGCCGTGCTGACTGGAAATGATTTTGAGTTGAACTCTGGCAACATAGGGCTGCATCATTTCCACTCTGATGTTAGGACCTCGAATTGATTTTTGAAGTTAAATTGCCATATTCTGCATTAATGTGAACTTCTGAGTGGTCTCCAGTGGTAGCCTTACAAATAATACATGGCATTGGTGTTCTCCAGATTGAAACAAGGGCCTTGAACTGGCAAGTGTGCTGTAGGGTATTTATACTCTTCACTTAACTGTAAGCATTAAAATCCCAATCCTGCTTTTTACCAAATGGAATACTAAGCAAGGAAGGTTTGGGGATGGGAGAGCTTCTGATTTGCCCCTCTTGTGGCTTTTTGCACCTGAATTTCTAAAAGCATGTCAGTAAGAGCAGCTATTTAGCCGCGGGAAAGAAGGAGACTGGGGAGCATTTTGAATCAGATCAGGAGCAGGTAGTGCAAGGAGTTTGCCTTCTCACTGTTCTCAACTACTCTCACCCCAAATGTCTAATAGGAGGACCAACTCAATTTTGCAGTCAGATATGAATAACAAAATATCTATTATTCATGTAAAATATCTCATTTGACTGGCAGCTGAATCTTTTCTACACCATCATGGTGATGGGGCTTCATGTGTGATATATAAAAATATATGATATGTATGGGTGTGAATGAATGAATGAGAGCTAATAATTTTGGAGACACCATTCTAAAATATTTAGGCCTGGAAAACAACTACACACAGGAACTGTAATTCAAAGTTGCTGAACTGCTGACATTGATAAGAATTGTGACAATGATTCACTGTCGAACTTTTGGGGAAAAACAACTTGTTTACATTCAACAGAGACAATGGCTCTAAGTTAAGGAAATGTTTACAAGGTTCTTTGTGTTAAGAAGGAACTCAACACAAGGTTTATGTTTACCAACACCAATTATGCAAAGTCAACTTCTGTTGAGGAAGAGATGAAGCTAGGATGTTTAAGGATGGGAAAATCTACAACTTTACAACTTTGGAACAGCATCAACAAGAAATTGTTATATAATTTATTTATTTATTATTTATTACTTCGCTTATATACCGCAATTCTCAGCCTAATGGCGACTCATTGCGGTGTACAGCATAGATAAACAGGTGCAAAATACAACATACAAAAAATAATCCACAGTACATCATTATCAAAAACATCTCATCAAACACATCAATATAACTACAAGCCATTCCGAGTCGTCTCATCGTCAAGTTCACAGTCCAATACGATTTCCGTTGTTCCATTCCTATGGTCGAGTTACCCYTCATTGCACTACTATTCAAATGCCTTCTCAAACAACCAGATCTTTAACTTCCTGCGGAATATCAACAGGGAGGGGGCTAGCCTGATGTCTACGGGAAGGGTGTTCCACAGCCYAGGAGCCACCACCGAGAAGGCCCTATCTCTCGTCCCCGCCAGCCGTGCCTGTGARGCATAATAAGAGACCTTATTACCATCCAAAAAGTATGACACACAGCTTTGCTGTTCACCTGCCATMCTCTGCTCCTTGGGAAGGGCAGAGATACRATATACTTTGAGAGTGGCAGATCTGCAATGGAACACAGTCTGGTCACTTGCTCCTTTTCTGAAGGGAAGAGAAAGGAGTGCAATTTTGGAAGTATTATCATGATATGTTGCAGGGAGTCAGTTTCTAATCCTTGGCATTGTTCTTAGAGAAAGAGGATGCATTTTGGAAGTTTTAGAAGTTTTGGAAGTATTGGAAAAGTAGCACGTTTGCAAGGATGCAGTCTGGCCTAAGATATGTTCGTCTTCAGAAGACAGCTGGAGAAATGATGATGTATACATGAGGATGAATTAATGTGTATGGGTAACCTGAATGCTGAGTGCAAATGTAACCCCCCTTTGTTTGTTTTTTAGCCAATGAAACTGTAATAATAATAATAATGATAATAATAATAATAATTTTTATTATAACAACAACTTTATATTGTTGAAGGCTTTCATGGCCAGAATAATTGGGTTGTTGTAATTTTTTTGGGTTGTATGACCACGTTCCAGAAGCATTCTCTCCTGACGTTTCACCTGCATCTATGGCAGGCATCCTCAGAGGTTGTGACTATTTCATAGATGAGGATGTTTGCCATAGATGCAGGTGAAATGTCAGGAAAGAATGCTTCTGGAACATGGCCATACAGTCTGAAAAACTTACAACAACCCAATAATAACTTTATTTTTGTTTCCCCATGTCCATCTCCGCAAAGGGACCCAGGGCGGCTTACATATGGCACAACGTGCCTAAACCAACGCATAAAATAAACACACAGTACAATACAAGATATTGGGTGCTCAAAACAGCACCTAATAACCTATGATGAGAACTGTTGTAAAACATAGTCAACTGCAAACAGGAGCAGGGAATAGGATAGTGCAAATTTTAGCTAATGAACTAGGGCATGAGACGAAAGTGTGGTGCTGTGGCATTAATTGTGGACCATTGGGACTAGACATTCTCAAAGGCTTGTCCAAACATCAAAGTCTTCAATTTCTTCTGGAAGGAAGACAGAGTGGGGGCCTGCCTCATCTGTAGGTTGTTTGCAAATTCAATGTAGTTATATAGAATCTGTATGTCTCTTTGAACCTATGCTTTAAACTTATGGAAAAGTTATTCATAACAGTCTTGTTCTGCAGCTGGCCAGCCTAAGAACAGTGGTGACTTTTGTGTCTTGGGAAATGAGTATGGTGAATCTGCTCTGGGTGTTAGTCTGAACTTTAAAGAAGTTATACAGGTATCTAAAATAGGTTCACATATTTGGATAGTGTCATTCAGTTTTGGTATAGAAGTCAGGAAGTCTTCACTGTCCCACTGGCATAGAGACAGTGGCTTAAAGTGCCCAAGAAGGCTATGCAACACACAGAACTCTCTTCTAACACTTAGTTGCTGCTTCTCAGCATTTGCTGCCTGAGGTGCAAAGTTGTAAATGATCCAGTTTTACCATTGATATGCATTTGTATGAGATGTCCAGTTAAGATTAAGCATGATTATTAATCTAGCCCAGGTATGGGCAAAATTTAGTCCTCCGGGTGTTTTGGACTTCAACTCCCTCAATTCCTAACAGCCTACTGGCTGTTAGGAATTGAGAGAATTGAAGTCCAAAACTCCTGTGTGGCTAAAGTTTGCCCATGCCTGATCTAATCCAACATGTATGGTTATTTTTCCTGCTTTTTAAATATAAGATTTTAATAACATGACATTTTAGCAGCCCTGCACTCCTCTCTTTTTCTTTTTTACAGGTGCTTTTTTCATCCCTTACCTCATCTTCCTCTTCGCCTGTGGGATTCCCGTCTTCCTCTTAGAGACAGCCCTTGGGCAATACACAAGTCAGGGTGGGATCACCGCCTGGAGAAAGATCTGTCCTATCTTTGAAGGTAGGTTGGTAGTGCCTAGAACACTTCTGGCAATTTCCCATCAAGCACTAGATGAACTCTCTGATAGGATTCCCTCTGAGCTCTTCCACTACAGAGCATGGCTCTGAGCTACCTGCCAGAGATGTATCTGTTCCAAAAATACAGTCTTGAGTCTAAAGTGTGAGTCTTCCCAAAGTGACAAGGTTAACAGAGGCAGAACACATGCAGCAGCCGAAAGATGGAACCAAAGTCAGAAAAGCACACCCTTCCTGGTTGTCAGGCTGGCCAGGTGATTCTGGATGTCTTAACATTAAAAAGTTACTTTTCCAAACTTTAGGGTTACCTTGGGAGTGTCTTTACATGCCTCCATCTTTTACGTTTTTGGCTGAAAATTAACTAACTACAGTCCCAGTGGGTTAAACCACTGAGCTGTTGAACTTGCTGACTGAAAGGCTGGTGGTTCGAACCTGGGGAGTGGGGTGAGCTCCCACTGTTAGCCCCAGCTTCTGCCAACCTAACAGTTCAAAAACATGCAAATGGGAGTAGATCAATAGGTACTGCTTCTGTGGGAAGGTAACGATGCTCCATGCAGTCATGCTGGCCACATGATCTTGGAGGTGTCTACGCATAACACCGGGTCTTCGGCTTAGAGCACCACCCCCAGAGTCAGACATCTTTACCTTTACAGTCCCAGAAGCCCCTAAGACTTGGGATTTCAGGAGAATTTTGTGTCTCTTTGGTCCTACTGGAGGAGAAACTGTAAAGCCCAACAGGATTTTTAAAAGGCCACTGTGGGCATAAAGCATGCCAAATAGACTAAGAAATTAATCTCCATGGCCTTGCACCACCAGAAACCATTGAAAATCGTTGAACACACAGTTGACTGGTTCATAAAATGGTGATCATGTCCATTGTTTAGGGGCATAGCATTATCCCTTGGTCCTTGGAAATAGTTCACCCCTGGTTCAATACTCAGGGGAAGCATAAAGGAATTTTTAGCTTGCCCTAATATATAACCATTTTGGCAAGCAACATTGGAAGCAATTAGAATATTTACTGGAAATCATATCCCCACCAATTCCTAATGTTGTGCTTCTTGGGTGCTTAAAAGCACATAATTTTAGAGAAAGATTTGACGCTAGCTGCTGGCACATAACTGCAGAAATTACTGTATATTTCTGGAAATCCCTAATGTCTTTTACGGGTTTGGTTGTATTTGAGTAGGACCTTTTTGGAACAAATTAGCATGCTGGAGAAGAATTAAAGACTTTTTTTTAAAAAAAAAGAGGGGGTAGTTCTAAATACTGATATTCAGATAACTAGAAATGAAGCCATGTTGATAGCAAATAACGATAAAAATGCATACCCTTGGTTGTAATTAATTCACACATAAAGGCACAGAGAGAGATTATTTTGTATTGCCTTAATAAACCAATACAAACTATAAAGGACGAATGTTCTATCACAATTTATATATTACCTCCATTTGTTTCTTTACAGCAGGGTTTTTTGTGTGTATTTGAATATTCAAACTTGTGATTCCCCCATATGCAATATGGAATAACACTATGTTATAGCCTTTGAGGATTCTTCCATTTCATTATCACCTAATTTCTGCTGCGTTTGTAAACTTGTCATTCTTGAAGTGAGTGGCCTAGGTGCATAATAAAGGCGATGCTCTGGAAAAGCTCTTTTGTGATTCATGCCAGCAAAGGAGTGGTTAGCAATGATGTAAATCTTTGTAACTATTCCCTTTTGCCAGCAAGAATGAATAATTAAAACTCCTTTGGGAAGAGTGCTCAAAAGCATTGCTGCTGCTGTTGTTGTTATGTTATGTTATATGATGTCACTGTGTGCAAGAAACAACCTTTTATGCATACAGAAAACATGTATGTGTGGCATTGTGTTGTCATTGGTTTTCAACCCATTCTTTGGAGCCCCTGGTGGCGCAGTGGGTTAAACCCTTGTGCAGGCAGGACCGATGACCAAAAGGTCAGCAGTTTGAATCTGGGGAGAGCCGGTTGAGCTCCCTCTGTCAGCTCCAGCTCCCCATTCAGGGACATGAGAGAAGACTTCCACAAGGATGGTAAAACATCAAACATCCGGGTGTCCCCTGGGCAACACCCTTGCAGACAGCAATTCTCTCACAGCAGAAGCGAGTTGCAGTTACTCAAGTTGCTCCTGACACACACACAAACCACCCATTCTTTATACTCTTTTCAGGAGATTCCATTATGGTCAGAAATTGGAAATGTACATTTCCTATACATTTGTAAACTTTCAGAGTGCTGTGGTCTGAATCCAACTGGTCATTTCAATTAGAGTAGTACATCCACTCAACCCAGTACTGAATACTTGTGTAAATTCTATTATATATATGTATTGTGTCAGAAGTGAATTGAAGGTACAGTTATAATGTATGTAAAAGCACAAAGTTGGCAATATACTAAATGTCCTTTGACCTGAAGCTGGCCACTTGTGTTGCTGTAAGAAGGTCCTCCATTATGCATGTGGATATAAAGGCAAATGGAATGGTTTCCTTTCATTTCATAGAAAAGGAAAAGCTTTATATGAGGCAGGGAAAGGATTTTAGCCCAGACTCATCAACCTTGAACTTTCGTGATAGTTTTGTTTCTAAGTAGATTTCTAGTTTCATGTTTCAAGTTTTTGCCAGGTTACTGTTCTGGGTATTGGATTTCCATGCTAGCTAATTCTTTTGGATTTTGCATCCTTGGATCTTGCGTTTTTATCTTCGTATCTTGAAGTTCATGGACTATTTGTTAACTTTGGAAAACACTGTTTTGAAATAATGGTATCATTTTTATTGCTTGGCTTACATATATCCTTCAATAAACTGCTTGCTGATTTTGCTATACTGGCTTGGTGTTTAAGGACAGAGGTGGTCCTGCTCTGGGATATAACACTTGCTTGCCGAGGAGTTCCTGCGAGTATCTCTGTAGATCTTAGAAAGCTATTTCTTTAATTAAGGCATTGGCATGCTGTCTTATATCTGAACAGAAGATGGGCTGGAGATGTCACTGTCTTGGTCCTTTCATTTCTGGTTGCTACTTCCCGGTGGATGTTAAGTGGTGCAATACCAGCTAAACAGTATAATTTCTCTTGTAGACATCCTGTGATAATGCGGCATGTCCTATTAAGGACCATACCCACTGTTCCATACCTGTGAGATGTATTCCACACTGGACATGCATATTCAGTAGCAGAGTAGCAAAGCGCAAGGACAGATGTCTTCACTGTGTCTGGTTACGATCCTCAAGTTTTGCCAGTCAGCTTTCGTATGATATTATTTCTCGCACCCACTTTTTGCTTGATAGTCAAGCCGTGCTTCTTGTAAGTCAGAGCACGGTCCAGGGTAACTCCCAGGTATGTGGGTGTGCTGCAATGCGCCAGTGGGATTCCTTCCCAGGTAATCCTCAGTGCTCGAGATGCTTGTCTGTTCTTAAGGTGAAAAGCACACATTTGCATTTTAGATGCCATTGATTCAGTTGGTTTATTATAATTGGGATTGGCAAACAACATTAGCCTTCAGGTCCATATATGCCTTTGCAAACACGTGCCAACATCTATTTCATTCAGAATGAGGCAGGTCTGAGGGCAAGGTTAGCTAAGCATAGCAGCATGCTAAATAAGTGAATGGTTAATATATAATGTGCAGTTCCAAAATGAAATATGAAAAATCTTGGAATGCTTTTAAATGCACAATATGCACATTCCTCTCTGTTTTTTAAACATCTTTCACATGATACTTCCACCACTTTTTCAGCACAGTACAAATCCCTTCCAGGAATTTCTGACCTTTATGGGTCCAAAAATAAAGCAGAATCTATCTGTTAGATGAGTCATGTCAGAAAAGAAGAAGAAAGAAAGTTTTTTGGCACACAGTGTTTTTGTTCAAGATCAGAGATGCAGTTGGCAACAATTGATTCATAAAGGAAATGTGGTTTTCAGATGTTAAGCAAACAGTAGCTGTATCTTCATTTTTTAGCTCTCTTTTGTTTCTCCATTTCTTTTCTGGATCCTTTTAGCATCTAGGATAATCAGTAGGGAAGGAGCCACGGTGGTGCAATGGGTTAATTCCTTGTGCCGGCTGAACTGCTGACCTGAAGGTCAGCAGTTCAAATCTGCAAGACGGGGTGAGCTCCCATCTGTCAACTTCAGTTTCTCATGCAGGAACATGAGAGTAGCCTCTCACAGGATGGGCATCCCTTGGACAACGTCTCTGTAGGTGGCCAATTCCTTCATACCAGAAGTGACTTGCAGTTTCTCAAGTTGCTTCTGACATAATAAAAAAAATAGAGGAGGGAGAGTTGAAGAATTTTATGACTTGGTCATTGTGCAAGGCCAACCCCATCATTCGACCCAGTGAGGTAGATATGTATGTATGTATGCTTATGGCTATGATTGCACTGCTTTACAGATAGGAATGGGAAAAGGTATTTGTGAAGTTTTTTTTCACTTCATGTGTCAATATAATTTGAATATTTTTTGCATCTTGACTTTTTTTCATCTTGACTTAGCCACTTCGAGTCTCCCTGTGGAGAAAAAAACAGGATATAAATAAACATAATAATAAATAATAAATAATATGGGGTGTGAAATGCTCCATTTGCTTCTTAGGAAGTGAAATTGGACCAGGCAATAATATCTCTGGTTTTATTTTGCAGGAAAAGTAGATGGTCTAAAGTGGGCTTGGAATGTATTGTCGAAGGCTTTCATGGCTGGAATCACTCAGTTCTTGTGGGGTTTTTTGGGCTATATGGCCATGTTCTAGAGGCATTGGAATATTGGGCTTGGAATATTTTTCTTCTGAAAATAATTCTTTCCTGGCTGCTTTGCAGGCTGACAGCTCCTTGGGGGATGAAGCAGTCAAAGTGGTCAACATTTTCAGCTAAAAACAGTTATAAGCATGCAGACTAGATTGGGTACACATTCTTGGTTAGATCCCAATGGCTGTTTATTTTCTCTGGAAATGTAATTTATTTATATATCATACCAGGAGCAAACAGTTGTAATGTATATATTTTTTAAAAAAACACAAAGTTTAAAAACTTGGCATTTTATTAAATGTCCTCTGACCAGTATCAGACCACTTGGAGTGCCTCTGGTGTTGCTATAAGAAGGCCCTCCATTGTGCATGTAGCAGGGCTCAGGTTGCATTGCAGTTTGTGGTCTGTGGGTTGCTCTTCTCCACACTTGCATGCCGTGGACTCCACTTTGTGGCCCCATTTCTTAAGGTTAGTTCTGCATCTCATGGTGCCAAAGTGCAGTCTGTTCAGCACCTTCCAAGTCACCCAGTCTTCTGTGTGCCCAGGAGGGAGTCTCTCATTAGGTATCAGCCATTGATTGAGGTTCCAAGTTTGAGCCTGCCACTTTGGGACTCTTGTTTGCTGAGGTGTTCCTGCGATTATCTCTGTAGATCTTAGAAAACTATTTCTTGATTTAAGGCATTGGCATGCAGACTGATATCTGAACAGGGAATGGTCCAGAGATGTCACTGCCTTGGTCCTTCCATTATTGGCTGCTACTTCCTGGCAGATGTCAGGGGGTGCAATACCGACTAAACAGTGGTGTAGGGCACAGACATCCTGTGATAATGTGGCATGTCTCATTAAGAGCCACATCCACTGTTTTAGCATGGTGAGAAATGTTTCATAATGGGCATGTGTATTGAGCAGCAGAGTAGCAAAGCACAAGGGCAGATGTCTTCACTGTGCCTGGTTCTGATCCCCAGGTTGTGCCAGTCAGCTTTTGTATGATATTGTTTCTAGTGCCCACTTTTGGCTTGATATTCTAGCAGTGCTTCTTATAGGTCAGAGAACGGTCCAGAGTAACTCCCAGGTATTTGGGTGTGTTGCAATGCTCAACTGGGATTCCTTCCTAGGTATTCCCCAGAGCTTGAGATGCTTGTCTGTTCTTAAGGTGAAAAGCATATATCTGCATTTTAGATTCCATTGATTCAGTGGGTTTATTATCATTGGGTTTGGCAAGCAACATTAGCCTTCATGTCCATATATGCCTTTGCATATATGGGTGTGCTGCAATGCTCGGCACAAAAGTGGTCCATTTGATCTAAAGCAGGTATGAACAAACTTCGGCCCTCCAGGTGTTTTGGACTCCAACTCCCACAATTCCTAACAACCTACCGGCTGTTAGGAATTGTGGGAGTTGAAGTCCAAAACACCTGGAGGGCTGAAGTGCTGCAATGCTCCCAGGTAACAGGAGAGAAGCCTCCCCACAGGATTGCAACACATCCGGGCATCCCCTGGGTAACATCTTTTGTAGTCAGCTGATTCTCTCACACCAGAAGCGACCAAAAGCGACTTGCAGCATGGAAATGTAATGACGGGCCCGAAGATGACATGATGTTTTTTGCAGAGTAGACTTCTTTACCTAAAGAAACATCCTGAACCCAGAAAAGTTGAAAGTACAGTGAAGTATGGAGGCGTGTAAATAATATGTATGTACACCAATTTTCCCCATCAGAAGAACTATAATAACCATCCACTTTAAATGGCATCATTGAATTATATCAATTTAGTCCCATTTGAAGTGTTTTGAGATTGACAACGTGGAAAGGCACTCTAGAAATGCTTGTGAATCGCTGCTTTCTCATGCATAATGCATCCGCTGCGGCCTAGAGATGTTGACCAGCTCGGCAGGGGGGAAAGACTCTCGAAAATCATGAGAGAAAACAGTGAATGTCAATTGAGAAAGTGTCCAAAAGTCTATGGAGGCATCTAAGTGCTCATAGGATTAAAAAGCAGTAGTAAAGTTTAAGAGAAACTCACTGTCCAATTGACATAGAAGTCAATAGCTGCCTCTAGATCAGGCATGGGCAAACTTCAGCCCTCCAGGTGTTTTGGACTTCAACTCCCACAATTCCTAACAGCCGGTAGGTTGTTAGGAATTGTGGGAATTGGAGTCCAAAACACCTGGAGGGCCGAAGTTTGTTCATACCTGCTTTAGATCAAATGGACCACTTTTGTGCCGGTTTTTAAAGTCTATTTCTGTTTGAACATCCTCATCTCTGTCTGTCTGTCTGTCTCCCACTTAGGAATTGGATATGCCTCGCAAGTCATCGAATCCTACCTGAATATCTACTATATTGTCATTTTGGCTTGGGCCCTGTTTTACCTATTCAACTCCTTTGCTGCTGTTCTCCCTTGGGCCAGCTGCAATAATACCTGGAATACAGGTATGGAAACTTTATCTATATTTGATGCCTTTGTGGAAAAACACGGAGCTGTGGTTGTTTTTATTGTCCTTTATGGGTCAGAGCTCCAAATATTTTTGTTTCTCAAGTTTGAAAAGACAAAGCTGAAATCACTGGAGCAGCGTAGTGAGAATCTCTATATACAGTGGTAAGTATTGTATTTGCTGCACAATCCTTATGTTGTATGGGAAAGCTATGCAACTGAATGCACTCTCAAATATGCATTAGCATTTGTGTGGGCATGCCTTAAAGTGAATGCAAACATTCTCCATTGGACAAAATGCCCAATCATGGCCCTTATGCAACTGGTAGACACCAACAGGATTCCAGTCTCTATCTGACCCCATTTCTAGCCCAGGAAATTCATTGATTCTCTGAGACTGATCAGGTTTCTGCCTCACTCTGCCTAATCTTTTGACTTGGGCCATTGTATGACTGTCATTTGTGAAACATACATCTTTGCCTTTTGGGAGATTGGCTCTGCCAGCTCTCATTCTCTTACTCCAGCTAATGCATTTTGTATATGTGTATGTGTACATGGCCACCCGGTGGTGCAGCGGGTTAAACCGCTGAGGTACTGAACTTGCTGACCGAAAGGTTGGCGATTTGAATCTGTGGAATGGGGTGAGCTCCTGCGGTTAGGCCCAGCTTCTGCCAACCCAGCAGTTTGAAAACATGCAAATGTGAGTAGATCAATAGGTACCGCTTCTGCGGGAAGGTAATGGTACTCCATGTAGTCATGCTGGCCACATGACCTTGAAGGTGTCTATGGACAACACTGGTTCTTTGGCTTAGAAATGGAGATGAGCACCACCCCCTAGAGTCGGCCATAACTAGACTTAATGTCAGGGGAAACTGTTATCTTTACCTATGTGTTACTTTGAAGGCTTAAACACTTATGACACCTTTACCAATTTCATAGGGCTTTCTTAGGTGAGCAATACTCAGAGATGGTTTGCCATTGCCTTCCTCTGAAGGACCTGGTATTCCTTGGTGGTCCTCCATCCAAGAATGACCTAGGCCTAACCCTACTTGGCTTCCAAGATTAGATGGAATCTGGTGCTTTCAAGGTTTGTAAGCTTTCTAAAAACTGAACAGCATCTGCAGCCTTGCATTTGCGAATAAAACTTGTTGAAAGGAGCTACTGTGTAGTCATTTCAATCACAGATATGCAACTCCCTGCCCTGCCATTAGGCAACTCCCTCTCTTGCTAAGGGGCAGCAGCAGCAATCTTTTAACTGTTTCTGCTGAATCTCAACTCCCTAAACAACTCATTTCTAACTGAGGACCAATGTATGTGTATCATATCACCTCTCCTGACCACCTGAGGTAAAATGTACTTGCCACTCCATCTTACATATACATGGGATAGATGGAATGCAACATCGTTTGCTTATAAGGAGGCCCCGGTGGTGCAGTGGGTTAAATAGCTGGGCTGCTGAACTTGCTGAATGAAAGGTTGCAGATTCAAATCTCGTGAGTGGCGTGAGCTGTCGCTGTTAGCCCCAGCTTCTACCAACCCAGCAGTTCGAAAACATGCAAATGTGAGTAGATAAATAGGTACCACTCTGGCGGGAAGGTAATAGTGCTCCATGAAGTCATGCTGGCCACATGACCTTGGAGGTGTCTATGGAGAACGCTGGCTCTTTGGCTTAGAAGTGGGGATGAGCACCAACCCACAGAGTTGGACACGACTGGACTTAATGTCAGTGGAAAACCTTTATCTTTACCTTTACCTTTACCTTGCTTATAGTATTTTGTGGGAGGAATGAGGGACATGTTGTGCACATTACAAATCCTTCTATCCAATTCCTCACTTAGTCTGGTGGACTTGTTCCCTGTGTGTCTAGTTTTTATTCTTAGAAGTCTTTGTGGGTCTATGAACAACCTTTCTGAGAGCTGATCATAAGCTCCTGAACCTATGAATGGGTGGAGAAAGAGGCACCCCTGACCTTCCTGCTTAGCAATCAAATACATCACAGACCTCTTGTCTACCTCTTATTTTCAAAAAGTTAAAAAGACCAAAGTCCCCTCAAGTGAGTCTATGAACCGCAGCTTTGTTTAGCAAGCCTTTGGTTGCCGATCTTCAGAGATGCTACTGACCTTTGTGTGCCTCTTGCTCTGTTCGGCCTACTTACCTTCACTCTTTTCCTCTAACAGTGAGTATGTTGGACTCTCTTTTGTCTTGTTCTTACATTATACGTCTGAAGGCTTGGGTTCTTGTTCAAGTTCTATAGATAGTTCCCCCCCCCTTCTCATATTATAGGTTAGCACTGATGCATTTAGATAATTTTAGAGGCTGGATCAAATGACTTTATAGATATGCACACCTTCAAATGATAATGTGCCTGGCCTGCCTTACTTCAAAGCATGGCTGTGTTTGGAGACCTTCTGGCTTGTTCTGTTAAGGGGGGTCCTGAATTTCTGCCATAAAATCCTTCTCTGCTGGTGTCTCTGCAATTAGGACTTCGCATATATTTAGAGAGGACTGTTGGAGGACAGTTTCCTTTCTGTAGAAGTGATAAAGATAAGAGAGCAGGTGGATTGAGGTTTCCCATTATTAGATTGAGCAGGCACCTACCCTACTGCTACAATTTAATTGCTTTTTAACTTTTATATTGCACCATTTAAACCTGCCAGGTGTGTAATCTTAGCTGCCTGGAGTTCCCCACAGGGAGAAAGGTGGAGTATAGATGATGATGATGATGATGATGATGATTATGATGATTATGATGATTATGATGATGATGATGATGATATCCCAGGCGATAGCAGAATTGACGAGAAACAACTGGAAAAGCTGACACGATACGAGGATATAAAGATCGAACTGCAAAGACAGGCACAAGACAGTCAAGGAGATCCCAGTGGTAATCGGCAAACTGGATGCAGGGCCTAAAGACCTTGGCCTGCACTTAAAACCAATCATTGCTGACAAAATTACCATCTGTCAGCTGCAAAAGGCCATCCTACTCGGATCTGCATGCATTATTCACCGATACATCACACAGTCCTAGACACTTGGGAAGTGTCTAACATGTGATTGAATACAAAAAACAGCATAGTGTTCTTGTTTGCTGTGTACTACTACTTCTAGTACTACTACCACTACTATTAGTACTACTACTACTACTACTACTACTAATACGTTCATATCATAGTAAGTGCCTTATACTTATCCAACATCTGGTTGGATGTTTTTAATAGTGTTTTATTTCTTGTAGTAATGATGTTGTATCCTGCCTCAAGCCTGCAGTTGCCTGGGATTGCAACATCGTCGATCCATACTTGTTTATTTCCTCCCATAATCATGTGGTCAGGAGTATTGTGCTCCAAAAGTCTGTGAGTCTGAATTCGGAAGTCCCAGAGTAGTTTGATGTGTTCAGGCCAAGGTCTTTAGGCATTATTATTATTATTATTATTATTATTATTATTATTATTGGGTTACCCAGCCCATTGGACCACCCAGCCCAGTATTGGTGATTGAGAGCAGGTTTTTGACATTTCAAGCAAGATTTTTTGGACTCTTATCTAACGACACCAGGGCTTGAGCCCTCTTCTAGCTACAAAGGAAATGACTTACACCATAACTACATCCATCCTCAAATTATCTCATAATCACCTATAGGTGATATAGATCTTTAAATCCTCCTCCTCCTCCTCCTCTTCTTCTTCTTATTTGAAACACAACAAGACTAGTACACAGCAAGCAAGATCACAACACTACCCAGCCCAGTATTGTTGACTGAGAGCAGGTTTTTAACATTTCAAGCAAGATTTTTTTGACCCTTATCTGATGACACCAGGGCTTGAGCCTTGGATCTTCTATCTACAAAGGAAACGACTTCCTGCAGAACTACATCCATCCTCAAATTATCACATAATCACAGTCTTTTCCACTACAGGAACAAGAACAACAGCGACAACAACAATTTATATCTATTCCCACCTATATTGGATTCAATATGTCTTCCAACAGTTAAAACAAACATAGGCAACATTTGTCTCATTAAGAAGTTAAAAATGAAGTTGCACTCACAATACAATTAAAACCAGTTGCCAGCATAGGCTGGCATCCTGCACTTCTTTCATATTCAATCAGATGATATAGCAGCCTGGCTTCTAAGGTGGGTTTTAGGAGCATTTATGATTTGGGCACAGTTGCTAAAGCACAAATGCCTGTTAAACTCACCTTAAAAAACAGGCCACTGTTCCAAGTTCTGTGCTGCTGGTGAGTGGGGTGTTGAAGGATGGCATGTCTAATCTATCCTTCTCCTGCCATTGTGTGATGAGGAGTTTCCTAGATGTCCCTGCTTCTGCTTGCTGTCCATTGACTCAATGTTGGCCAAGGACTGGATACATCGCTTCACCGCTGTTCCCTGTTTGCCAGTATCACTGAATCCCTTCACTTTTCGGGGTTTGGAGTGCAGCTCTGTGTCCCATACAGGATGCTGACCACAGCCATTATAAAGAGAACAAGAAATAAAGTAAAGCATATTATGCAAGACTTTTTCCCTTGGGCAGTCAGAAGGCCTGCTGAAACAGAAAAGCAATCTTTTCCAAATTTGCACTTATAGACCTACATTATTACATGCAAATTGGCTGCAAATGTGTCTTCTTTTCTTTTTCTTTCTGGGGCTGTGCTTTCTTTTTCTGGAGATACTCAAGTGGTCAACTTAGCTTAGTCCTGTATGTTTCTAAAGGATCTCTATTAGTATCCATACACATACGTGTTTGGAAAATCACTCCAATGAGTATCTTCGCTCCAAGTTGTTTATTTTTCCTCATGCTTAACATTCTGTGCTTTCTTCTATCACTTTTCTTTTTTCTTTTTGGCCGCTAAGTTCCCTTCATTAGCATCTAGAACAACCATTAGTCCTTGATTCTTTCATAGTATAATCCCATCTTTGGGGACTGTAAAGATAAATGCTCTTATAGGAGTATATTTACATAAGAATGAGTTCGAGTCTCTGCAAAGCAATGCCAGAAGGTGAATGTGGAGAGGGAGAAGGAGGTGAATCTGGGATTGTTCTTTCAAATCGGTGTTTCCAAAACCTTGATCCTTCAGGTGTTTTGGACTTCAGCTCCCAGAATCTTTGACCAATGTCCAAGGCAGCTGAGGTTTCCGGGAGGTGAAATTCAAAACCCTTGGAGGACTAGAATTTGGGAATCACCATTTTAAATGCATTTGCCTCACTTAACATTAATTTGCATGCCACAAACATCTGGTTGTCATCATGTTGAAGAAGCTGCCTTGTCCTTCTGGAATTCTGGACAGGAGGAATCCAGCGAAAGGAGGGAAATGTTTTAAAAGAGGCTTAGGGTACACTTACATTGTGGAATTAATACAATTTGCTGCCACTTTAAATGCTATGGCTCAAGGCTATGGAATCCTGGAAGTTGTAGCTTGGTGAGGCAGCATCACACTTTGGCAGAGAAGGCTAAAGACCTAGTATGTGTGAGGGGGAGTCATAGGGAGGAGGGAGCAGACTTGTTTTATGCTGCCCTAGAGACTAGGATGTGGAACAATGGCTTCAAACTACAGGAAAGGGCATTCCACCAAAAAATTAGGAAGAACTTCCTGACTGTGAGAACTGTTCAGCAGTGGAACTCTCTGCCCTGGAAGGTGGTGGAGGCTCCCTCTTTGGAGGCTTTTAAACAGAGGATGGATGGTCATCTGTCTGGGTGCATTGAATGTGATTTTCCTGCTACCTGACAGGGAGTTGGACTGAATGGCCGACGAGGTCTCTTCCAACTCTATGATTCTAGTAGAACTACAACTCCCAGGATTCCATAGCCTTGAACTATGGCGGTATACTTGTACTCTCAGTCAGACCAGAACTTGGAAAAAGTGCTTTTTTGGACTGAAGCTCTTGAATGAGGGAATCAAGAGCTGAGGTTCAATTCACACCCCACCCCCATTTCACACTTTTCCAATTTTTGATCATGCTTGGACAGGCTTGCTTTCTTGGAATGGGGGGGAAAACTGCCTTGAGAAGTGCTGGACTTTCCTATGCTGGAGGTGCTGAAATCAAAGTTGGACAGCCCACAGTCTCTTGGAGTTCTGTAGTTCAGTGCTAGTAGTGGTCCCTGGATAGTGTCAGCCTCTGAACCAGTAGCTGCTGAACCCTGACAAGTTTCCAGAAAAGAAAGGGGAATGCAAGAAGTACAGAATGTACTGCCATTCCCGGCCATTGGGGAAAACATAATTGCTGGCCTTCCCCAAATCACATTGCCTGAAAAGCACAGCTATATTGCATTGCAGGACCTCAGCCGTACTGAGGGCTAGACCAGATCATTCCAGAATTCCTTTCCAACAGTATGATTCTTCTTTTTGCAGAGCGCTGTGTGGCCTCGCCGAACAGCTCCAATTTGCCAAATGTGACTGCGACATCTGGCTCCACCTCCCCAGTCATCGAGTTCTGGGAGTATGTTGCATTTTGATAGTTCAGATTCTTTTTTTTCAAAAGAATTTGCAGGGAGGAAACTTTTGAATCTGCCTTCTGTATAGCTCAAACAAAAGAGTGTTCAAAGGACTGCCCACATGACCTTTTCCACTAGGTTGTCTCAGAGTAAGAAAATGCGCTGGAAAAACAGAGAAGGGCAGCAGTGTAAATTTAGTAACCCATTCAGTGCTCTGATATTGGAGCAGCGTGCTGGACCATCCTGCTTGCATGGAAGTCATTTCTCAATACAAACCATGCCACTATTGAGACAGCCCAGCTTGAAATAGCTTTACTGATCTTGCATTAAAAGAAAATAAAAACTATAGTCTAAATATGGAATGAGTTTGCTGTTTCTTCTCATTCAGAGGGTATAAATGGGTTCCCCCCTTCTCAAAATGAAAGGAACGAGGTCTTTTCCAAAAGAGAGCCAAGGATGCAATATGATGGAGAGGGCTGATTTGGAGATTATTTTGGAAAATGGAAATCTCCAGAACTTTTTGGAAATTTTATGATCTTTGGAAAGGCATGACTTTGTTAGAAGTCACAACCTTTTGAAAAATGATGCCAAAACCTCTTGGTAAAAAGCAGGAATCGAGTCATAAACTTTAGAGGAAATGGCATTCACCAGCATTCATGCAAGGCAACTAAGTTTCTCATCTGCTAAACTGATGTACCTAATCATGTCTTTGAACTGTTAGGGACAAAGATATGCCAATGCATAAACACACGCATGCACACACATACATATATATTCAGCAGAACTTCAGAAGTGTTCCTTTTAGTTGCCCCAAAACATCTACTTTCACTTAAAATATATTTGTCTTTAAATCAAGGGACAAAATTAAGTAGTTTTCTTTAAAAGTTACATAGTTCTTATACTCACAAACTTTGTGTATTCAGCATACAGGTACTTTGCTTATCAATCCAGTTACAAGTAGATTTGAAGTAGTTTCTCTGTGTAGGTAACACAGAGCATCATTCTTAGAATCAATAGTCCATAGTCCAAAGCATCTCTCTGTTCCGAGAGTCTAATAGAGTCTCTGAATAGTCTGAAAATCCAATGAAGACTCTAAGCATACTGTTCCTACTGAAGTCCAAAACAAACAGTTCCTACTGTCTTCTTAAAAGCATACAGTTCCTACATTGAAGTCTGAAGCTTAGCTGTTCTAAAATGGAGTCTGAGTCCTGAACAAGTTCAGTTCTGATCATATAGTCTGCAGCCCCTCCCACAACAGAGAGTTAAAGTAAAATTGCATACCAATACATATACAATACAGTAAGAAATCTGAATTATATACATAAAAACAACTAGTAGAGGTTTGAGAAGGTCGTTATTTTCTACAGATTAAGTTGGAAATATTGATTGCCCAGACTAATCAGAAATTAAAACTAGGCATAGAGAATAAAAGTAGAGATGGAAGAGAAGTAACTGCGTACTTGTGTAGAATCCAAAGACATAGCTATGTTAGTCTGGAAAATCAGTATGCAAAGGGATCTGATAGCACCTTAGAGACAAAACAGAGAGAATGAAATTGGTATCATAAGCTTTTTAGACTCAGTCAACTTGCTCAGATCCCTCTCTGTGTTAGAAATGATGGCATCTAAGTCAAATATGCCATAGGGAGTAGGTGAAAATTAATTAGGCAAGGGCTGATGTGGGCTGGCAGGGAAAAGCTATGCTGGGACATCAACCTTCCCGTTTTCCATCTGCACTGGCAGGAATCGAGCCTTGAAAATAACGGACGGCATACATAATCTGGGCACCGTGCGGTGGGAGTTGGCACTCTGCCTCTTACTTGCCTGGATCATCTGTTACTTCTGCATCTGGAAAGGAGTCAAGTCCACTGGCAAAGTAAGAGCAATCTTGTGCCTGTTAATTCTTCAGATGTATTGATCTATCCTGTCAGCCTCCTCGTATCCAAGAATGAGCAGGACGGAAGTAGAGTGGGGGAGTGTTAGGGTCCAACTGGAATAAGTAGGTACTCCTTGGAAATAATGAAGAGCTGCTGGTTTCCATGCCAGTTCGCTAGTGACTTCTGCTTTGAAGTTTAAAAGCTGTCCAAGGTAATTGATGTTTTGGAGATAGTATTCAGCACCTTGGAGAACTCCTTTGAAATCTATATTAAATTCCCCAGCAGATTTTGTGCTCCGCTGACAAGGAAGCCTGACTTGGACAAACAGGAAAATGGGGAGCACTGGGAAGGGGAGAAAGCAGGACTTCAAAAAGTTACTTCTTTTGAAAACTGTTCTCAGAATCCCTCAGCCAGCCACCATGGGCAATTCTGAAAGATTCTATAATCTGTAGTACAGAAGAATAGGTTTTCACAACTTTGTGATTGAAAGAAGTTAGGTAGGAATCTGAGGCCACATTTACAGGAAAAGAGATTTGGACATTAGGAAAAACTTCATGATTGTAAGGACTGGTTAACAATAGAACTCACTGCCTTGGATCATGTTCAAGGCTCCTTTTTTGAAAGCTTGGTAGCCATCTGTCAGGGGTGCTTTGATTGTGCTTTTCCTGCATGGCAGGTGGTTAGACTAGATGGCCCTTGTTGTCTCTCTGGGGTTTTTTTTTTGAGACATGGATGCTGGTTCTGTGATGCATACATATTTCTAGCAAGTATGGGTTACTTGAAAGCTCATATTCACCTATTCAAGTCTGATGTTCAAGAAAGGGTCTTGCTCTCATATTTGAGGGGCCTTCTGTGGGACTGCTCCAAACTACTGAACAGTTGGCCTTTTTTCTGTTTTCTTTTCACCAGCAGACAAAGAACTTCTTGTTCAAACAAGTTTCTAGCTTTTAACTGGCTAGGTGGAAGGCTGTATAGGGCAGGTGATGTTTATTTGTATTTCATATCTTTTTAATTGCTTTTAATTCATGTTTTAACTGGATTGATTGTTTAATGCATTTTAAATATTTTTTTTTTATCACAAATCACTTTAACTATTTTGTTTTAACTTATACCATAAACCACTTCGGGATCCAATGTGAGGGAAAGGTGGGATATCAATAAAGCAGAATCAATGAGTAGTGGAGATATGAAGAATGTGAATAATGAAATAATAACAATAATAAAACTTTATTTATATTTTGTCCTATCTCCCCAAGGAAAAAAACATACTATGATTTTTTCCTGCTTCCCACTAAATACAATTTTAGTGTGAGCAAGTTAGACTTTAAAGGTATTTTGTCTAAAGGTCTAAAGTTGGTTCCTTCCAAAGACATTGGACTATAATTTCCAAATTTCTGGGAGTTACAGTCTAGTGCTGAGAGTTGTAATCTAACACAACTGGAGATTACCAAGTTAGGAAAGGCAAGTGTAATACATATCATTATCATTCGCTTGGTCTGATTGCTGGTCCCCTTCCCTCATACTTTTTTTTTCATGTTGCTCATTTTTTTCGCAGGTAGTCTACTTCACTGCCACCTTCCCCTATGTGATGCTATTTGTCCTGTTGATTCGAGGTGTCACTCTAGATGGTGCCAAGGAAGGGATCATTTTCTACTTGAATCCAGACTTCTCTAGATTGAAAGACCCCCAGGTGAGTTTATAATTCCCTTTGACCTGCTCAGAGTTTTGGAATTAAGTAGTCACAACAACTGGTTATATGTGATTAATTGCTTTTTGCAACAACTAAGGCATAATACCTTGCGGACCGCATCTCGGCCTACGAGCCCACGAGGACCTTGAGATCATCTGGGGAGGCCCTTCTCTCGGTACCGCCTGCCTCACAGGCACGTCTGGCGGGGACGAGAGAGCGGGCCTTCTCGGTGGTGGCCCCCCGGCTTTGGAACTCCCTCCCTGCTGAAGTTAGACAGGCGCCTTCCCTTATGGCCTTTCGTAAGGGCCTGAAAACATGGCTCTTCGAGATGGCCTTCAATTGAGTGCTATGTTACTGGAATTGACGACCGGAATGGACTGCGATTATGAGATGGATTGTGACCCTATGATACGACGAAGCGGATTTTTAGTATAGTAGTGTTATGTAGTAGTAGAATGTTGTGTATTGTTGATTTATTGTAAGCCGTCTTTTCTATGTTGTTGTACACCGCCACGAGTCGCCTCAGGGCTGAGAGTGGCGGTCTATAAGTGCAAGAAATAAATAAATAAATAATAAATAAATAATTGAGTTATTGCATTATTGTAACTTAAAGTGCATCTACACTGTCAAATGAAGGCAGTTTGACACTACATTAACTTTCATGGCATAATGCTATAGAATTGTGTTGAGGCCCCATCATTCTTTGGCAGGGAAAGCTAAAGATCTTGTGAAATTATAACACCCATGATTCCATAACATTGAGTCATAGCAGTTAAAGTGGTGTCAAACCACATTCATTTGGCAGTGTAAATGTATCCCAAGTGAGAGAACATCACACCTTTCCTAATGTAATTCTACCTAGAAGAAAATGAGCTCTTGGTGGTGCATTGGGTTAAACCCTTGTGTCGGCAGTTCTAAAGACCGACAGGTCGGAGGTTTGAATTTGGGGAGAGCATGGATGGGCTCCCTCTGTCAGCTCCAGCTCCCCATTCAGGGACATGAGAGAAGCCTCCCACAAGGATGATAAAATACCAAAACATCTGGACATTCCCTGGGCAACGTCTTTGCAGACGGCCAATTCTCTCACAACATAAGTGACTTGAAGTTTCTCAAGTTGCTCCTGACATGGGAAAAAACCCCTAGAAGAATCCCCTAGAAGAATCCTTGTGCGACTGTAGAGTAGAACAAACAGCTCAGCATCTGAATGCTTGTCCATAATGCCCTGCCTCATGCACAGAGGAAGAATTGATTAAAGCTACAGACAATGAGGTCGCTGTTGCCCATTTTTGGTCAAAAATTATTTAGCTGCTTGTGCTACTATTTTTATCAGTTTTATACTTCTGTATGCAATGCTTTTGATACAAGATAAATAAAAATGATGTTGTACTTAAAGAGGTGTGGCCTTACTAAAAGACCCAAAAGAAGTATTACAGGGTTCAAGTTCTGACTCACACTTGAGCTTTTTGCTGTTATCTTGATTTTTTCCCCCCAGTGCTAAGGAAATAACAGAGTAGATAGGTGGAGGATATGATTTGTATCACAGACCAATGGCTTGCAACATTCCGAATTTTAAAAGACTAGTGAAACGTCTACCAAGCTTGTAACCTTGTCGAAAAAAGAGATAAAATTAGTCTGACTTGACTTGTTATTGAGAAATCCATATTGGCTTTTAGTGATAACAGCATTTTTTCTAGTGATTGCAGACTGCTTCCTTAATGATCTGCTACAGAATATTTCCTGTTATTGCTGTCAGGCTGATTGGATGGTAATGGTGTGGATCCTCTTTTTTCCCTTCTTGAATATAGGGACAACGTTTGCCCTCCTCCAGTCTTTTGGGACTGCTCCTGTTCTTCAAGAACTCACAAAAAATATTGCCAGTGGTTCTGAAATGACTTCTGCTAGTTCCTTCAATACTCTTGGTTGTAGTTCATCTGGCCCTGGAGACATGAAATCATTTAGAGTAGCCAGGTATTCCTGGACTACTCCTTTACCTATTTTTGGTTGCATTTCTCCTATTACCTCATCCACTTCCTATTGCTCAGGTTGAACACTGATCTCCTTTTGGGAGAAGACTGAGGCAAAGAAAATGTTGAACAGCTCTGCCTTTTCCCTATCCTCTGTTAGCATTTCACCACCTTCTCCTCACAGAGGCCCTACCGTTTCCTTTTTCTTCCTTTTTCTACTGACATAAACAAAGACCCCCTTTTTATTGTTTTAATCTCTGTGGTAAACCTGAGCTCATTTTCCACGTTAGCTTTACGAACCTTTTCCCCACAAATGTGTGTTATTTGTTTGATTTCCTCTTTGGTGGCACTGTTTGAATTTGTGCCTTTAGAATAATGATGATGATAATGATGATGATGTATAATAATAATTTTAGTATAATAATAATCAGACAAACTACAAGCAGAGGCACAACACCGTTGCTCAGATGATTCATTGGAACTTTTGCCACAAATACCACCCTTCTGTGACAAAGAACTGGTGGGATCACAAGCCTGAAAAAGTTACAGAAAATGAACACATCAAACTAGTCTGGGACTTCTGAATTCAGACTGACAAGTGTTTTGTAGCACAATACTCCTGACTTCACTACCGTGGAGAAAAATAAAGTATGGCTTGTCAATGCTGCAATCCCAGATGACAGCAGAATTGACGAGAAGCAACTGGAAAAGCTGACATGGTACAAGGATTTAAAGATCAAACGGCCAGTAAAGGTGATCCCAGTGGTGATCAGCACACTGGGTGCAGTGCCTAAAGACCTTGGCCTGCACTTAAAAACAATTGGCTTTGACAAAAACTCGGATCTGCATGCATTATTCACTGATATATCACACAGTCCTAGGCACTTGGTAAGTGTTTGACATGTGATTCAATAAAAAAAAGACAGCACAGTGATCTTGTTTGATGTGTACTAATCTTGTTGTGTAAATAATAATAATAATAATAATAATAATAATAATAATAATAATAATAAGGCTCCAATACAACAACCAGCATAGTGATTTTGTTTGCTGTGTACTAATCTTGTTGTGTTCAGATAACAACTTTATTTATATTCTGCACCTATCTGCCCAAGGGGACTCAAGTATTTTGCTTTTAAGAAACTCTATCATTAACTCCCTCTAAAAGAGGAGTGGGCAAATTCTAGGTTTTGGAGGGAGGTAGCACATGAAACCTCCCCCCAGACCTTGGAAGTCCTTTATTTTGGTCAAAAAAGACTAGCCATGCCTCCAGAAGCCAAAGATGTTCCTCAGTAACAGACCTTACTGAAAACATTGGTAGAACTCCTTTTCCTTGAATTTCCAAGGGAAACATCCCAACATTCTTAATGTGTATTTCATGCCCAGAGAAATAATATATTCATAGAACACTAGGGAATAAAACCATAGTAAGGTAAAGATAAAGGTAAGGTTTACCCTGACATTAAGTCTAGTTGTGTCTGACTGGACAGTGGTGCTCATCTCCATTTCTAAGCCAAAGAGCCAGTGTTGTCTGTAGATACCTCCAAGGTTATGTGGACAGCATGACTGCATGGAGTGCCATTACCTTCCTGCCAAGGCTGTACCTACTAATCTACTGACATTTGTATGTTTTTAAACTGCTAGGTTGGCAGAAGCCAGGGCTAACAGTGGGAGCTCATCCCGCTCCCTGGATTTGAACCATCAACTTTTTGGTCAGCAAGTTCAGCAGCTCAGCAGTTTAACCCACTGCACCACCAGAAAATTTACCAATGAATGCAGACAGATGAAAAATGTTGAGGTGTTTTTCTCCTGAGTTCCGTTTTGTTCAGTCGTTACAGATTCAGCTAGCATATTTCTTGGGAAAGGGAAGAATCTAGCTGATTTATCTTTCTACCTTCTTTTTAGTAATGAGAGCGCCTGAAGTCAAGATTATCAGTAAATGCAGCATTTACTGTGGCAAGATGTGGCAAGACGTGGTCCACACATGAATCCAACATACCAATGGAGGATTCTTTAAGAATTCTACGTCATCTCATTACATGCAATATCAATAACGAATGGGCCTTTATGTACCCAATCTCAAAAACAATTTTAGGATAGGAATAAAAACCTGTAAATGAGGAACTAGGGAAGTGAGGCATAAGACTCAAAATAGTGCTCTTGTGATTGTTATTGTCGTCGCAATTTGATACCTATTTTCTGCTTTCAGAGCACTCAGAGTGGTTTATGTTTTTTAAAAATCCCAGTGAAATACAATCAAATACAGTTAAAGAAAATTACAATGGCAGGCAGACACACAGTGAGTTGGGCTTCATAGAAGTAGCTGTCATTCTAAATATTGGTTTAAAACGGCAGCAAAACAACACATTAAATCTCACCTAAAATAAAAAACATATTCTGTTTTTGTCTAAAAGGTAGTAAATAGGGAGTTGGATAAATCTCCACTGGTGGGGTTTTTTAGATTGGGACTGGGAAACTGGCATTTCCCATCATCTCGAGTGAAGTGTAAGGGATGATGGGAATTCCAAAGCAAAAATATCTGGGGTGCTATAGTTCCCCACTGTGCTTCTCAAGCCATAACACTACTGTTAAGATGACTCTGTCTTTTGGGCTCATTTGCTTAATGATCCAAAATAAAGTCACAAAGAGTCAGGGTACATCTACACCAGACATGAGCAAACTTGGGCCCTCCGGGTGTTTTGACTTCAACTCCCACCATTCCTAACACTCTCAGGCCCCTTCCTTTTCCCCCTCAGCCACTTAAGTGGCTGAGGGGGAAAAGAAAAGGGCCTGAGGCTGTTAGGAATGGTGGGAATTGAAGTCAAAACACCCGGAGGGCCCAAGTTTGCCCATGCCTGATCTATATTATAGAATTAATGCAGTTTGATGTCACTTTTGCTGCCATGTGTTTCTACCAAAAGCACTGGTGCCTCACTGAACTACAATTCCATAGCGTTAAGCCATGTTGGTTAAGATGCTGTCCAACTGCATTATACAGTGCAGAAGCACCCTAAGGCATTTGGACACTTCCACCTGAGAGCAGTAAAGAACTGATGGACAGGACTGGGAAGTTCTGACCTGGTATTTCCTGATATTTTATGCAAAACCTGGAAATATTACATTTTTGGACTTCAGCATCCAGAATCCCCGAAAACAATATTGGCCTATATAATCTACATCGGGGTCATCAAACTTTTAAAATGGAGGGCCAAGTCACAGTCCCTCAAACTGCTGGAGGGCCGGATTATAATTTGAAAAAAACAAACAAACCATGAATGAATTCCTATGCACACTGCACATATTTTATTTGTAGTGCAAGAAACACTTAAAAACAATCCAATAATTAAAATGAAGAACAATTTTAACAAATATAAGCTTATTAGTATTTAAATGGGAAGTGTAGGCCTGCTTTTGGCTGATGAGATAGGATTGTTGTTGTTGTGTGCTTTCAAGTTGTTTCAGACTTAGGTTGACCTTGAGCGAGGGCCAGGTAAATTACCTTGGAGGGCCGTATGCAGCCCTTGGGCCTTAGTTTGAGTACCCCTGATCTATATAATAATGATACTGGTGTATATAATAATGATACTAATAACAATGATACTGGTCTATATAATAAATATCAGTGTGTTTTGGGGAAACCTTTTTCTTCCCTCCTATCTGTCTCTCCCTTCCTACCATTCAATCCTTCCTTTGACTCCAGCTGGACCTGGAGGCAGGGACAGGGCAGAGTGAACCAGGGATGGAGGCCATGAGGAGGAGTGCCAAGCACTGAGTATGGTTGGCTTAAAGGAAAGCCAAGCCTACCATTCAATCCTTCCTTCCTTCTGAGCCTCCAGTCTTCCTTGCATGAGGTGCTGCCAGGCAAGACCGAGCAGGGTGCGAGACTATGGGAGCTGGGCCTACCTCCTTGCCTGCCTCCTTCTCTCACTCCCCAGGCATGTGCGCCACCTGTGTCTCCTGCCTGGATTTCCCTACCTGCTCCGCCGCCTTTCCCCCTCCCAGTTCTGCTCCGGAGGGAGGGAGGGAGGCATGTTTGGTGGAGGGCACCCAGGCCGTGGATCCCTAATGGTGGCTCTGGCCCTGACGGGGTCACTTCGTGATGTTTTGCTAGGGCATCCAGCAGATGGCGCTGTTTTTGATGCAATACATATTTTTACCTGTCATAGCTGTGACATCTATATAATAATAGGTATGGGTATATATAAAAACATTCGCCTGTTGGAATGACACATTGTGTCCAAATTCTGAAGCAATTGGTGAACTATTTTGGGAGATTTGAGGTCATTCACAAACAGACATTTACATTTTTATTTATATAGATTGCAAAACCAAGGATTTCATTTTGGATTTTATAAAATATATTTTGAGGCCATGGTTGGTTGAATCTGTGGCTGCAGAATCCCTGGATACAGAGGGCTGACTGTATTATGCTTCCCATTATTCATCTGACAGATAAAGGCTTTTGAATGCTGGACAAGGCTAATCAGGTCACTGAGGGCAAGCCTGTTTCTTGTTAAGCGGTCCCTTGCATTCTGCCTTGGAGCCAGTCGCCCCTTTTAAAGGGCAGCAGGCATCTCACGGTAGCGTGAGCACTGCTTTTGGCAGAACATTTAAAAATATGGACATGCAGCCTCTTCTATGAAATATTCAGCACCTGACAGATGGTTTCACCAAGCCCTAAGTGAAAATGATTAAGAAAGAGAAAGATAATGTCTCTTTTAATTTAGTGGGATCGGCTTGAGTTTCTCATGGATAACATCAGTCTTTCTCCCAAGAGAGGAGAGGCTCCAGCACAAGAAACACTATGAAAAATTGCATTGTTGGGAAATATCTGAAATATCAGAAGTGTGTGTGTGTGTGTGTGTATCTTTTGTAGTCCCACAACAATGAAGCTAGCAGTGATAAATACCCACCTGGCTGTAAATGTGTGCACCTTGCAATATTTTGAAAGGAAGATGTTGGGGTCAGGGAGAAAATTAATATGTTTCTATCCCCTACTTTTGAGGATGTGTCTGCCCTGCTTTCTGGTCACGTAGATTCCCAAGGTATCAATGCAGCAACAAAGCAAACTATAAGTTTAAAAAAACCCTAAAACCATTAACTACAGAAGAGCCAAAATGTAACAATTCAAGCAAAAAATGTTCTTCATAAATTCAGCTTTAAGTTTGAATAGGAACTTGTTGAAGGATCCAAATTTTTTGCTCCTGGATTTTTAAAAGGCGCTGATGGGGAGCAAAGGATAGGCTTTTCAGACACAGTGATCAAAACATTTAAGTTTCATGGTCACACTTTGTTTGCGTCTGACAGAGGAGAGGATTATGAAAAGCAGGACATGATTGCATGAATGCAGAAGGAGATTCTTACTAGAAGTGTTGCTCATGAAGATATTCAAGTTTCAAGCCATCTGGGGGCATCATTTGGCTTTCCTGCATGCTTTAGATCAGGCAAACTTTTAAACTTGGGGGCTGCATGATGTGACAGAGCAGGGTGGGTGTTCTGGGAAAAAGGCGGTTCTTCCCAATTCCCCTCCCTGCCCTTTCCTCCCCTTCCTCTTCTCTTTTGGAGGCAGAAAGTGAAGGAAAGGTGGGAAACGTTTGGATCCCAAAAGGATTGGCCTTGGTCAGGATGAGACGGTGGATGGGAGAGAAAAAGTGTATCCATTAGATGCCGTATTGCCTACTCCTGATCTAGAATCCTAGAGCTGGAAGAGACCCCCAAGGGGCATCCAGTCCAACCCCCTGCCATGCAAGAAGGCACAATCAAAGCACTCCCAATTGACAGCATCTGTGGAAAAGCCTCCAGAGAAGGAGACTCCACCACACTCTGAGGCAGCCTATGCCACTCTCCAACAGCTCTTACTCTCATGAAATTCTTCCTAATCTTTTCAGTCAAATCTCTTTCCCTGCCATTTGGAACCATTGCTCCCTTTCGTCCTGGTCTCTACAGCAGCAGAAAATCAGTTTTCCCCCTCATCCTTCTCAATGGAACACCCTTTTAAATCTTGAAACATGGTTCTCATGTTCCTTCTCTGCCTTCTCTTCTCCCAGCTAAACATCCCCAAGGAGGAAGGAAAAAGAGAAGGAAGGAAGAAAGGAATAGTGTAAGGGAATGGAGGGAGGGGGGAGGGAAGGGAGAAGGAAGAAAAGACAAAAGGGAAGGAAAGAAAGATGGAAGGAAGGAGAAAGAGGGAAGGAGGGAGGAAAGATGGATGGATGGATGGATGGATGGAAGGAAGGAAGGAAGGAAGGAAGGAAGGAAGGAAGGAAGGAAGGGTGGAAGGGAAGGAAGGAAGGAAGGAGGGAGGGAGAAAGAGGGCAGCAAGAAAGGAAGGGAAGGAGGAGGGGAAGAGAAGGAAGGAAGGATGGTGGGGGGGGGGGCTGAAAAAAGAGCCCAAGGGACTGCATCTGGCCCCCAGGCCTGGGTTCTTCCATACCTGCTTTAGGTGATGGATTTCCTACTTTCTTGTGTCATTTGGATGATGGATTTCTTGGCTTCAAGGCAACCAGTTGACATCTACAAATTAAACAGGCAAGGTAGCTCTCCTTATACATCTCCTCCTGCATTTGCTAAGACGATTAAGAAGTTAAACAGCTAAATTAAGAGAAGGGGAGATGCTATTATTGTTTTCCACCTTCCCAAGTTTGCTTGATTTGCAAACTGTATATGATGCTGTATATGATGCTACAGTGTTGTAAATTAAAAACAAAAAGGAGTTAGTTATTAAATATTGAATCACCATTTCGACTTTTGGCCCACCTTTACATATATTATTGTAATAAACCTGTTAACATAAACAGACATGTTTTCTTTTCTTGCCACTCTCTGCATTGCTACATTAAGGTCTTCACATCTTCTCTGAAGAATAAATGTACCACTGAAACACAGGGGAAAGAGGACAAAATCTGCATTAAAATCATGTTTGCCAATTTATACATATAGATTCAAATTTTAAAATGTTAATCCCAAATGTAGCCCGTACTTTGGATCAACTGAATGCTAGTAATTTTTTTCCTTATATAAATATACTCTGTCTGGGAATAATAAAATAGATATATGGGTTGTTGTAGGTTTTTTCGAGCTATATGGCTATGTTCTAGAGGCATTCTCTTCTGACGTTTCGCCTGCATCTATGGCAAGCATCCTCAGAGGTAGTGAGGTCTGTTGGAACTAGGAAAATGGGTTTTATATATCTATGGAATGACTGGGGTGGGATAAAGAACTCTTGTCTGTTGGAGCTAGGTGTGAATGTTTGAACTGAGCACCTGATTAACATTTGATGGCCTGGCAGTGCCTGGCAGGTGAAACGTCAGGAGAGAATGCCTCTAGAACATGGCCATATAGCCTGAAAAAACCTACAACAACCCAGTGATTCTGGCCATGAAAGCCTTCGACAATAAATAGATTTATGTTTATGTTTATAGAGTCTATCTAAATATTGCAGGACCTTTCACATTATATAATCATAACATTATGATTTTGGTTCAGTTGCCATGGTTACATCGTAATGAATTCTGGGATTTGCAGTTTGGTGAAGCACTAGGGCTGTCTGGCTGACAATTCTAAATACCTCTTTCTAAACTACAGATCCCAGTATTCTGTAGCATATTGCTGTGACTACAACACTTTAATTGTGTGTTATGTAAGGGACACAGCACCCTGCTCTTTCTGCTGTCCATGCCTTGCTTTTATTTCTTATGGTTTTTGGTCTCCAAAATGGACTTGATGTGGAGAATTCCTCAAGAAGAGTACTGTTTTCTTTAGAGTAAGGCACATGACCACCTTGTGCTATGATGCTACATCATTTCAAAATTCTTGCTTAAGTAGATGGGCAGATGGGTGTAAAGATGTTGTACGTGTGGGAAATTACACGGCAGCAGGATTTGTTACTAAAAACTCAAAATGTTTTGCTTCCTGAATCTGGAAATTATTACCCCATTTTTTGTTCCAGGTATGGATGGATGCAGGAACTCAGATTTTCTTTTCTTATGCCATTTGCCAAGGATGCCTGACAGCCTTGGGAAGCTACAACAAGTACAACAACAATTGCTATCGGTAAGGATCACTGCATGACTTCTCCCTCAAGACTTGGAAAAGAAACCTTTAAAACTCATTGCTTCTTCGGCAGTGTCTTCTGGCTGCCGTTGCTGAGGTGGTGAATCAGAACCTGGTTTTAGTCTGGACTTTAGAAGGTAAAGGTAAAGGATTCCCCTAAGTCTAGTTGTGTCCAACTCTGGGAGGTGGTGCTCATCTCCATTTCTAAGCCAATGAGCCACCGCTGTCCATAGACAGCTCTAAGGTCATGTGGCTAGCATGACTGCCCTTACCTTCCTGCAGAAGCAGTACTTATTGATCTACTCACACTTGCATGTTTTCAAACTGCTAGGGTGGCAGAAGCTGGGTCTAACAGTGGGAACTCACCCCGCTCCCTGGATTCGAACCACCAACCTTTTGATCAGCAAGTTCAGCAGCTCAGCAGCTTAACCTGCTGTGCCACCTGGGGCCTAACTTTAAGGTTCCTTATTTTGATTCCCTTCTTATGGGTATGAGCAACACCACCAACCACTTAGTGATGAGTTCATTCTCATCACTGGTAAAAGAACAAATACATAGCATGGGCATTCTGTGGCAATGAGTTCCAAAGCTCAAATGGCAGAAAATTACATTCCGCAACAACTTCATAGATATTTGTGTCCATGACTGTTCCACCAAGGGTTTGAGCCTTAGTTTTCCCATTATCATTATTATTCTTTTCAAATTGTTTGAGATCATTCGTCCCCTATCGACATCATGTTAAAACCAAGGACTTGCTTATTGTTCACTGAGACTTGTGAGTCATATAGCAATGACCTTCATTAATTGTGAAAAGCAATTTACTAACTAGATATGATTTGATGTTTGCTTTCTGCACATGGCTTTGTTCTGGTCTGATGGCCACTATATCAATATGTGTATGCATAATTGCACTATCTTACTCTCTTTTTTTGTATGTGTATATGTTGAGGAATACTTCCAGTACTGAGTTGGATCTTTGACTCTATCTCATCCATGTATGATTCCACTGGCCAATGCACATTTTGGTGCCTTAAATGTTAAACCTGTTTTGGGGTATATTTTACCTGCTGATTCCAAAAATGGCACCATTTTTATTTCTTGTTTTTTAAGATACAGAACGTATGGCATCTACCAGTCTTCATCTACTCGTCCATAGAAAATCATGATAAACATAGCTAAGACACTCCAGCTGATACAATATAACCAATGCAATTTTCTGAATCAGCCCCCAAATAACCCCATGGAAGAGGCTTAAAACACCAATAATAATTGTTGTTGTTATTATTGGGCAGTGTTATCATATCTTTGAAGCAGTTACGCACTTTCCCAGAACCTTTTGGAGATACCAGGGTTAAACCTGAAACCTTCCATATGCAAAGTGTTTGCTGTACCATTGGGTAATGCCAACCTTTGGAGTGTATAAACCCATTTCTTGAATGATGAGATAAAATACAGGGATCCAATTACATACTCTATTCCCAACATGGTCATATTTTAGACTAATAATGCTTTATAAATCTCACTTGATTTTTTCTGGAATTGTCCAACAGGGATTGCTTTATGCTGTGCTTCTTGAATAGTGCCACCAGCTTTGTGGCTGGCTTTGCTATTTTCTCTGTACTGGGCTTCATGGCAAAAGAACAGGGTGTCCACATCTCTGACGTTGCAGAATCAGGTAAGCAGTGGGTTCTGGTGACAGAAGCAAGAAAAATGGGAAAATATAAGCCATGGATTGATATCTTAGGAGTAGGCATCTCCTTTCTTCCCAGTATTTTGAAGAAGCCCTGTAAATGTTGTCAGTAGTATACATAGAAAAATTACCCACCATTTCTGACATTGTTAGTTATTTGTGGGAGGTGAACTAACTATTTATTTGTGAATTAGTAGCTATAATTCCTTGCCTAACAACAACAACAACAACAATAATAACACTTTATTTATATTCTGTCCTTCTCCTCAAGGGGAATTAGAGTGGATTACAGCATATAAACAAACACAGGCAAACATTCAGTGCCTCGTTACAGTGAAATACAATGAACACAAATACACAGACAAAGGCAAAGGCTTCCCCTTTCATCTCCAGCTTCTGGAGGCGGTGTTAAACTCCATCTCTGGGGGAGGTGGTCATCTCCATTTCTAAGCCGAGGAGCCTGCATTGTCCATAGACACCTCCTGATTGTGTGGCTGGCATGACTCCTTGGAGCATTTTTTGCCTTTCCCACTAAGGTGGTACCCATTGATCTACTCACATTTACATGTTTTCGAACTGCTAGGTTGGCAGGAGCTAGGGCTAACAGCGGGAGCTCACACCATCCTGCAAATCTGAACTGCCAATCTTCAGGTCAGCAGTTCAGCAACACAAGGGTTTAACCTATTGCACCACCCGCGACCCATGAGAAACCCCTATGAAATTCACGAGGCTACCTTCTCTCCACAGACAACGTGAATGCACATACACACAAATGTATTAGTACATCTAAAAAAAGGTGTCAAATCCTGCTTGTATTATTTATTGAAAACTAATTGATTACACATTTTTGTAATCAATTGTATTACACATTTTTCAATGTGTATGTATTGTATTACACATTTTTCAAACACTAGTCCTTAGCTTTGTTAGGCTATTTGATATTCTAGTTCTGATTAAAATGACCTCAATCTCCATCACCAGGGAATCTAAATAAATCAAGTGCAAGACTAAGTTCAGAAATTCTCAATTCTACAAACCCAGAGGAGCATGTAGACTACAGTTTGGTAATCCCTGCATTAGAGACAGGATAGAAAATAGAGGTAGCACTAAAAGGATTGTTTAGAAAAATCTTTAAATGGGGGGGGGGGGGGGGGGGGGGGGAGACATTAGTATATGGATAAAACATACTTTCTATCGTGCTTTTTATATACACTGTATGTAAGACAAACCACATTGGTCTGAATCCTAGTAGGCCCTTTGACCCAATGAAGTTACCAAATTATTCTTGATTGAATGGGTGTACTCCTGTTGCCAGTGCATATAAGGCATGTTGGATTAAACCAGACTGTGGAAATGAGTGGTCCTCCAAATACTATTGGTCACCAGATCCCATCAGGCTCATCCAGCCTGGACAATGGTCATGATGGCCATTTGAGTCCACATCTGAAGTTTCCCTATTCTTAGATCAGTAAAACAGCTGTTTATTGACTTTTGTTTCATTGATAGGTCCTGGCCTAGCATTCATCGCCTACCCGAAAGCTGTAACCATGATGCCTGTGTCTCAGCTGTGGTCCTGCTTATTCTTCATTATGCTGATCTTCTTGGGGTTGGACAGTCAAGTATGCCAATGCAGAAAGCTGTAACTTGGTCTTGAACTAGGGAGAAAAGGACAACCATATTTGCCAGCTTGGAACGTGGAATGGATGAGTGAATGAATGAATGAATGTATAAACTAGAGAAGGAAAGGAAGAAGGGAGAGCATTTGCAATGTCCATTAGACTGCATGTTCACTATAGGATAGATAGGAAGCAGATAAGGTCACCTTCTGTTGATTCACAATAGACAAAGTGCTGACGGGTGTTCTCCAGAGTTTCTGAGAGAGGGTTATTTACAGATCTTGAAGTGCACAAAGCATATGCTCGCTTACCATTAGAGTTACAGACTCTTCTCACTGTCAGCTGGTGGCTCTCCTGTCAGTAAATCTACCCATGGTTTAAATTTTAACATAGCTCTCTTTAAGCTCTCAAAGGTGGTGAACCTGTTTGGAAGATAAAGTTCACCAATATGAGTAGTTCCCTTAAAATTCTGGGAGAAAACCTGGAGCAGATTGGGTTGTTGTAGGTTTTTCGGGCTACATGGCCATGTTCTAGAAGCATTCTCTCCTGATGTTTCACCTGCATCTATGGCAAGCATCCTCAGAGGTTGTGAGGTCCTTAGACCTCACAATCTCTGAGGATGCTCACCATAGGTGCAGGTGAAACGTTGGGAGAGAATGCTTCTAGAACATGGCCATATAGCCTTAAAAACCTACAACAACCCAGTGATTCCAGCCATGAAAGCCTTTGACAATACACTGGAGCAGATTCATCATCCACTTATATGGAAGCCACCATTGGCTTTCCTTGTGGCTGGTGGTGGTGGTGATGATTTCAGCCTGTGCCAGTGACAAAGTATTTCCATCATTGCAGAAAAGATTCAAACCAGAGTCTTTGGGTTATGACTATAGATGTTTGAACAACCATAGTTTGTAAGAAAGGTCTTATAACTTGAAACCTGGGTTTCTTGATATGCTTTCTTTCCTTAGTTTGTCTGTGTTGAGAGCTTGGTCACAGCCATCGTGGATATGTTCCCAGAAGTCTTCCGTAAGAAAGGGCGCCGGGAGCTGCTCATCCTGGCCATTGCAGTGATCTGCTACCTACTTGGCTTGTTTCTGGTCACTGAGGTGAGAAGTGGAGGTCAGTGGAAGGCAGAAAAGAGGAATTTATAATTTGGGATTTCTGTCAACCACATTCTCACATACTGCTATTATGAATGGTTTTCTAGTGCTTTGGCTCATTTGGCTGTATTGCAGAAATAATCACAAATTGAAATGTGTTCTAAGGAGGGTAGGAAATAATGGAGAAAATTATGGAAACCAAACAACACATACCTTCTTTTGAGTCTGTAAAAACTATATATTATGTATTATTGTTGTGTGCCTTTAAGTTGTTTCCAAGTGATGGTAACCATAAATGAACACTAGGTATGTCTAGTATATATCCCTTCTTTTTCTTACATTTTTTTCTTTTTCTCTCCCTATTTCTCTCTTTTCTTTCTTTCTTTCTTTTGTGTAGTGTTCAGAATCATATATTTCACTTTTTACTACACTTTTTTCTTTTTTTTCTGTCTTTTCTTTTTTTCCCCTCTCTCTTTTGGTTTTAATATATGTTTGTTTTGGATTTTTTTTTCTCTTTATAAATACTCAATAAAGATGATTTTTTAAAAAGAATCTTTGCACACAGTCTGACGATTCCTGATTGTTCTTTTTTGCAGGGTGGGATGTATATCTTTCAGCTGTTTGATTATTATGCAGCCAGTGGAACATGCCTACTCTTTCTTGCTGTCTTTGAAGTCATCTGTGTTGGATGGGTTTATGGTAAGTGATGCAAAATTCCCTTGATGTAAACATTTCATTTTAAGATTCATGACCTGTTCATTAGAATGTGAGAGAAGCCTTATTAGATTATGCCAAAGGTTCATCTGGCACAGCGTGACCTGTCCTGCAGTGGCCAATCATATACCTACCGGGAGTACAAAGATAATAGGTCTTCCCCCACTGTTGTCCCAAACAATTTTATTATTATTATTATTATTATTATTATTATTATTATTTATCGTGCCAATTGAGAATACAGTTATAATGTCTAGAAAAACCAGAAAGTTAAAAACATGGCATTATGCTAAATATCCTTTGACCAGAAGCTGGCCACTTGGAGTGCCTCTGGTGTCACTGTGAGAAAGTCCTCCATTGTGCATGTGGCAACGTTCAGGTTGCATTGTAGTATGTGGTCTGCTCTTTTCCACACTCGCATGTTGTGGACTCCACGTTGTGAACCCATTTCTAAAGGTTGGCTCTGCATCTCGAGTTGCCAGAGTGCAGTCTGTTCAGTGCCTCCCAGTCGCCCAATCTTCTGTGTGCCCAGGAGGGAGTTTCTCATCTGGTATGAGCCACTGATTGAGGTTCTGGGTTTTAGCCTGCCACTTTTGGACTCTTGCTTGCTGAGGTGTTCCTGCAATTGTCTCTGTAGATCGTAGAAAGCTATTTCTTGATTTAAGGCATTGGTTTGCTGGCTGATATCCGAACAGAGGATGGGCCGGAGATGTCAATGCCTTGTCAATTAAATAATGTCAATTAAATGATGATTATGATGATGATATCCTGATTTTAACTCAACTGATACCCAAAGTGGCTCACAACATTAACAAATTCAGAGCAATAATGGAATTACCTTGGTCAGTCGTCATAGGTGGACTGCTTCTCTGTGAAATCCTTCTTTAGACACAACAAAGGAATTAATCAGCACAACACTTTGTGGAAACTCACAGCCCTCTTGTTTATCTAAATTGATGTTCTTGTATCATACATGTACATCTAAACACATGGCAGTTTCATTTCATGACCTAGGAGTTATCTTCCAAGGGTGTCTGTGATAATGACAGTTACTTTTAATGGTAGAAAGAGTCTATTATGGTGCTGAACTCTTGTAAGCAAAGAATATTTTCAGATTGGGTTAACTCAGGCATGGGCAAACTTGGGTCTCACAACCTCTGAGGATGCTTGCCATAGGTGCAGGTGAAACGTCAGGAGAGAATGCCTCTAGAACATGGCCATATGGGCAAACTTGGATCTCACAACCTCTGAGGATGCTTGCCATATATGCAGGTGAAGCGTCAGGAGATAATGCCTCTAGAACATGGCCATATAGCCTGAAAAAAACTACAACAACATGAAATCAAGGTTTGCTTTAAAAAAAAAACATTTCCAAGCTGTAGATAGTTGAATCTATGGATGAAGAATCTGTGGATAAGAAGGGCCAACTGTATTAACTTAGTAAATGGACAATTCATGCCAGGGAATGGTGGTTTGGCAGCTCAGATCCTCTTTGCTTTTATTGCAAGATATTGTAACAAATGTCATGAATAAAAACACATGTTCCAGGCTTGCCTTTTGCCAGGCATGATGATGCCACCCACAGCTTGGCAGCTTTCCCCTCGCATGTCAAGCTGACATTGCTACAAAGATTTGAGGATTTCCTGCAAATGACTTTATTTCTGTGGAAGGATCTTGTCGCTGCCAAGCGACTCACGGCTGTTGCTCTAGCAGTTTGCCAAAGGGAAGAGCCTTGGAGGATGGGAGTGGGAGGATGGGGGTGGAGTCCAGCTCTCTAAAGAGGAAAGGGAAGATCTGGCATATGGGGGTGCCTGCTTTCAGACTGGAAGTGAGAAATATGTGTGTTTTCAGATTGGAAGCTAGAGGCTGCAATAGCATAACCCCGTTGCCTTTAAGCCCTAAGATTAGTTGTTCCAAAAGAAATCTCTTTGCATACTCAGCCTGCTGGAAAAGAAATTGGGTTAAAGCTATTACAATCTTAGATAACTGGGGTTAGCAGCAGGTGAAAGAGTGCTCAAGGCAATGTGGTGGGTGGCCTTGGAGGGAATCCATGACCTGTCTATTGTAGGCTTAAATGAATGCATCTTTCTTGCACAAACACACTTGTGCAGACAAATGAGGAGATATATAGTGTCATATATAGTGGAGAAATATGAATTTGGCTGTTTCCAGTAACATTATTTCCTAGCCATAAACACTTTCCTGCCATATACCCAGAGATCCCAAGTAGGCCTTGTAAATTTTAAACTCATCCAGAAAGTTCTAGTCAGGAAAAAGGAACATCATATGTCTTACTCCTGCAGGAAAAAATAGAATTCTGTGCTATGCAAAATATAACTCAGATTGACTGCAGACCTTAGAATTGGTGAAATAATATTTGGCCCTTCTATCCAAAAGGGAGAAACTGTTGTTCTGGGAAATTCTCACTTGCCTTGAAACAGAAGTGAGCAGTCTAGAAACTTTGGCTATACACAAACAGTTTCTGTGTTGAATCCTGTTTTTGAAGGGAAGGAAATACTCCATCCTGCCAGTTTGCTGTTTGTATGGTAAAGATAAATCACAGTTGTTGTTGAATTTGTTGTCGAAGGCTTTCATGGCCAGAATCACTGTATGGCTGTGTTCCAGACGCATTCTCACCTGATGTTTCACCCATATCTATGGCAGGCATCCTCAGAGGTTATGAGATATATCGGAAATTAAGCAAGGGATGTTTGTTTATATATCTGTGGAAGGTCCAGGGTGGGAGAAAGAACTATTGTCTGTTGGAGGCAAACTGTGAATGCTGCAATTAATCACCTTGCAGCTTTATGGCCTGGCTGATTCCTGTCTGGGGGAATCCTTTGTTGGGAGGTGTTAGCTGACCCTGATTGTTTCATATCAGGAATTCCCCTGGGTTTTTTTTAGTGTTCCTCTGTATGTACTGTCCTGATTTTAGAGTTTTTTAAATACTGGTAGCCAGATTTTGTTCATTTTCATGGTTTCCTCCTTTCTTTAGAAATTGTCCACATGCTTATGGATTTCAATGGCTTCTCTGTTTTGTCTGTCTTAGTGGATGCTAGAGTGAGAACGCAAAAATGCTGGACCATTCTAACAACCACTATGTCAGACTACACAGAGAAGCTATTGGAATCCATAAGCATGTAGACAATTTCAGCAGAAAGGAGGAAACCATGAAAAGGAACAAAATCTGTCCACCTGTATTTAAAAACTCTAAAATCAAATCAGGAAATAAAGAAATAGGGGAATTCAAGACATGAAACAATCAGGGCCAGCTAACACCTCCCAACAAACAATTCCCCCAGGCAGGAATAAGCCAGGCCTTAAAGCTGCAAAGCTTTTCAATATTAATCAAGGTGATTAACTGCAGCATTCACACTTGCCTCCAACAGACAAGAGTTCTTTCTCTCACCCTGGACATTCCACAGATATATAAACCCCACTTGCTTATTTTCCAATAGACTCCATAACCTCTGAGGATGCCTGCCATAGATGTGGGCGAAATGTCAGGAGAGAATGCTTCTTGAACATGACCATACAGCCTGAAATACTCACAGTAATCCAGTTGTTGAATTTGTTCAGAAGTATCAGGAGCAGGGAGCTACCATGCCCCGATTGTGGTGGCCACTGAACTCCAGTGATGATACTACATATACCCACAACAAACACACATTGGTTGGTTGTATGTAGAGATGGTTCCAGATAGCTTCTTCACCTATCCAGTGGAAAATTGCCCAATCCAATCTTAGAGCCCTAGTATTCATAACAATTCTGAGGTTTTATGGAGCGGTGCACATGTTCACTTTGATAAAAGTCCAACTATATCATTGTGGGTAAATGAGGAGATGGCATGTGTGTATACAGATGGAGTACAGTTTGTAAGGCAAATTGATGATGATTTTTGTAACCACAGGACTACCAGAGAACAATTCATTTGTCTTTGTGTAAAACAGTACGAGTCATGTGCTGTCAAGCCCAGGTGTTCTGCATCATTGTGCCTGGGTTTGTCTAGAATGCCAAGACATCAGCAAACTCCTCAGTTTGTTGAAACAATTTTTCCCTGAGAGGTTATTCAATCCCCCCCCCCCCCACCACCACCACCACCTTTTCAGCAATGTACATAATCTTTTCCAATAGATGACAGGGTTGGAAGGCTGGCACACCCTTCCTTGAGCCTCCCTTTCACTGCAGAGCAATGCTAACTGACTGAACTGATGACTCCTTAAGCCTGATTAATTTTTTCATCATCTTTGGAAATATGGAGCATGGCAACCTCCCATTCAAGGACTCAGTAAACCCATTCATGTCAGGTTCCATCATTTTCAGCTACATCACTCCTTGCCTTTGATGGGCTTAACAGAAACCTAGAAATGTAACATCTCTGCAGGAGATGGGTTAGAAAAGAAAGGATGCACTAAAAGCACTGCTAATTGGGAATAGACATGACCCAGCTTACTTAGATTTGTCATTTTCTTTCACTTACTTTCTCCTTCTATTGTCTCCCGAGCATTTGATTAGCTAAGGACCTGCTATTCAAATAGTTATATTATTCTTGCATATATTTTCTTTCTTGATTATTTGAATTATTTATTTATTTATTTATTTACTTTTCTTATATACCGCTGTATCTCAAGCCCGAAGGCGACTCACAGCGGTTCACAAACAGTAGAAACAGTAGAAACAGCAGTGGTTCCATACAACATATAACAATTGACTTAACACATTATCCATAAATTACCAATAAGCAATTAAAAATACATTTTTAATTGCTTATTGCATGTATCCATCAGCTAACAATAGGTGTGGATGCATGGACAGCAATCCCTGGCTGTCCATGATTGAGCTTGTAGTCCATAACAGATTGGCTTTGTAGGTCATGCATTTAACTATTTCATTTTTTTCTCCAAATAATGTAGGCATTTGAGTGATTGGTTTAGATATGTTGAGTGGTTTTAGAGCCTGGATAGGAAAACATTGCTAACACTTGGTGCTTGATGTGTTGTCGAAGGCTCTCACGCAGGAATCACTGGGTTGCTGTGAGTTTTCCATGCTGTGTGGCCATGTTCCAGAAGTGTTATCTCCTAATGTTTCACCCACATCTATGACAGGCAGCCTCAGAGGTTGTGAGGTCTGTTGGAAACTTGGCACTAGGCATGGGTAATCCATGGTACTAAATGGTTCTAAAGTACTTACAAAACTAGGGGGCAGTGGTGCTTTGCTTCTTTAGTGTTGCTAAAGTTCTGGTGGTGACAATTTTCAGAACTCTAACAAAACTTTCAAAATTTCATTATAAATGGCAGTTCCTAAATGGTTATGTCATAAAAATTGCCAATAATGAAATAATAATGGAATTTTGAAAGTTTTGTTAGAGTTCTGAAATTTTCACCACCAGAACTTTAGCAACACTGTAGAAGCAAAGGACCAGCACCCCCTAGTTTTGTAAGTACTTTAGAACCATTTAGAACCATGGATTGCCCATGCCTACTAGGCTCCTCCCAACAAAGTATTTCCCCAAGTAGGAAGCAGCCAGGCTTTGAAGCTGCAAGGCCATTCAATGCTAAATAAGGTGGCCAATTGCAACATCTACACTTGCCTCCAACAGACAAGAGTTCTTTCTCCCACCCTGGACATTCCACAGATATATAAATCTCACTTGCCTAGTTTCCAACAGACTTCAAACCTCCGATGATGCCTGCCATAGATGTGGGTGAAACATTAGGAGAGAATGTTTCTGGAACATGGCCCTACAGCCCGGAAAACTCACAGCAACTTGGTGCTTCATTTATGGTTCTGTAATAAAATTAAATAATAGCCATATAGGTTCTAGCAAACCCTCTTGAAATGAAGGACCTCTGGTCCAAGAATATTACAGAGTTATGCTGGAGGACCTAGACAATGCTTAGAGAGGTCATATTCTGTTGCACTTGGATAAATGAAATCATGGATATATGTGGTTTGTACTATATATTTATTTTTAATGTTTCTTATGTGGCTGCCTCCTAATTATGATGATTTGTTTTGCCTTAAGTGGGAGGACATTTGACTGGCATATAACATAGTGCAACAACACTGCAGAAAAGCATTTAGAACAAGGATGCTATGTTGATTTTTTAAAGAGCCAGTTGGAGTAGTGGTTTGAATTGTGACTAAAACCCCAACAGACCTACCTTTGAATCCTGGCTTGGTGATGACACCCACTGGGTGACCTTAGCCAAGTCACAACCTTCTAGCTTCAACAGAAAACCCTCTCAGAACATATCTTGCAAAGACAAAGCTCTTAGTAGGTTTGCTTCATGGTTGCAGTATGTTGGAAATTACTTGAAGGCAATCCTTTCATTATCGGGGTGACCAGGCTATGTTCACTCTCACTGGTAGCATTGTGCAGGAAACAAGAGAAGGCATCCAGTGTTGCCTCAGCAACTGAGCAAGGACCACTCTTTTCTTAGTCATTTCCTAGGCAACACGTGGATTCTGTCTTCCTCCAATGTACTGCCAGGCTGTAGCCAGAGAAGGAATTACCTGCCTACAAATAAAGGTCTAAAATAATGGGCCACTTGCAATTTCCTTTTCCAGCTAATAAAGGTATAACTAATTGTAACTCACCTAGGAGAACCCCTAATTCAGTGTTTTGCAACCTTCCTGATGCTGTGATCCCTTAATACAGTTCCTCATGTTGTGGTGACCCCCAACCATAAAATTATTTTCGTTGCTACTTCATAACAATACTTCATACTTCATGTCCTTCCGAAAAAGCCTCAAGACATGGCTGTTCGAGAAGGCATTTAATTAAGTGCTAAATAGTGTGGAAAGATGATTGGAACGGAATAAGGAATATGAGATTGGCTTATGATTCCACTATGAGACGAAGCGGATTTTTAGTGTAGTTTTGTAATTGTTATGTAGTTTATATGTTGTTGAAATTGCCTTTTGTAAACTGTCTTTTATATGTGTGTACACCGCCATGAGTCGCCCTAAGGGGCTGAGAATGGCGGTTAATAAATGCATCAAATAAATAAATAAATAAATAAATAAATAACGATCGGCAGCCAGGATGCTAATAGGAGCGGCACTCAGGAGCACACAACTCCTCTCTTGCACCAGCTCCACTGGCTGCCAATTTGCTACTGGGCACAATTCAAAGTGCTGGCTTTAGTATTTAAAGCCTTAAACGGTTCTGGCCCGACCTACCTGTCCGAATGCATCTCCTCCTATGAACCAGTTAGGACATTAAGATCGTCTGGGGAGGCCCTGCTCTCGGTCTCACCGGCCTCACAAGCACGCCTGGCGGGGACGAGAGACAGGGCCTTCTCAGTAGTGGCCCCTCGGCTGTGGAACGTCCTCCCTACAGACATCAGATCGGCCCCCTCTTTATTGGCATTCCGGAAGAGTGTGAAGACCTGGCTTTTCGAACAGGCTTTCAACTAAGCAGTGCAATTGATTGATTACTGGAATGGAAAAATGGACAATGAGTTTGGATGCTGATTCTATTGATGAGACGTGATGGATTGTTATAGTGCTGTACTGTTGTATAGTGCTGTACTGTTGTACGGCTTTACACATGGACCTCACATGGACCTCACCAGACGGTCAACACCGAAATCAGATTGACTACATCCTTTGCAGCCAAAGGTGGCGGACATCCATCCAGTCGGTGAAAACAAGACCTGGGGCTGACTGTAGCTCAGATCACGAACTTCTTATTGCCCAATGTAGAATAAAACTAAAGAGATCAGGGAAAATACACAGACCAGTTAGATATGACCTCACTAACATTCCTAGCGAATATACAGTGGAAGTGAAGAACAGATTTGAAGGACTAGATTTAGTAAACAGAGTCCCAGAAGAACTATGGACAGAAGTCCGAGACATTGTTCAGGAGGCGGCAACAAAGTACGTCCCAAAGAAAAAGAAAACCAAGAAGGCAAAATGGTTGTCTGCTGAGACACTGGAAGTAGCCCAAGAAAGGAGGAAAGCAAAAGGAAACAGTGATAAGGGGAGATATGCCCAGTTAAATGCGCAATTCCAGAGGTTAGCCAGAAGAGATAAGGAACTATTTTTAAATAAGCAATGTATGGAAGTGGAAGAAGACAACAGAATAGGAAGGACAAGAGACCTCTTCCAGAAAATTAGAAACATTGGAGGTAAATTTCAGGCAAAAATTGGTATGATAAGAAACAAAGATGGCAGGGACCTAACAGAAGCTGAAGATCAAGAGAAGGTGGCGAGACTATACAGAAGATCTGTATAGGAAGGGTAATAATATTGAGGATAGTTTTGACGGTGTGGTGAATGAATTAGAACCAGACATCCTGAGGAGTGAGGTTGAATGGGCCTTAAGAAGCATTGCTAACAACAAGGCAGCAGGAGACGACGGGATCCCAGCTGAACTGTTTAAAATCTAAAAGATGATGCTGTCAAGGTGATGCATGCCATTTGCCAGCAAATATGGAAAACACAAGAATGGCCATCAGACTGGAAAAAATCAACTTATATCCCCATACCAAAAAAGGGAAATGCGAAAGACGGCTCCAACTTCCGTACAGTGGCCCTTATTTCTCATGCCAGTAAGGTAATGCTCAAGATCCTGCAAGGAAGACTCCAGCAATACATGGAGCGAGAGTTGCCAGATGTTCAGGCTGGGTTTAGAAAAGGCAGAGGAACGAGAGACCAGATTGCCAATATCCGCTGGATAATGGAGAAAGGCAGGGAGTTTCAGAAAAACATCTATTTCTGTTATTGACTATTCTAAAGCCTTTGACTGTGTGGATCATAATAAATTGTGGCAAGTTGTTGGTGGAATGGGCATACCAAATCACCTTGTCTGTCTCCTTAGGAATCTGTATAAGGACCAAGTAGCAACAGTCAGAACTGACCCTGGAACAACAGACGGGTTCAAGATTGGGAAAGGCGTACGGCAAGGTTGTCTACTCTCCCCCAACCTATTCAACTTGTATGCAGAACACATCATGCGATGTGCGGGGCTGGATGAATGCAAAGCTGGGGTGAAAATTGCTGGAAGAAACATTAACAACCTCAGATATGCAGATGACACCACTCTGATGGCCGAAAGCGAGGAGGAGCTGAGGAGCCTTCTAATCCAGGTGAAAGAAGAAAGCGCAAAAGCCGGGTTGCAGCTAAACGTCAAAAAAACCAAGATTATGGCAACAAGAATGATTGACAACTGGAAAATAGAGGGAGAAACCGTGGAGGCCGTGACAGACTTTGTATTTCTAGGTGCAAAGATTACTGCAGATGCAGACTGTGGCCAGGAAATCAGAAGACGCTTACTTCTTGGGAGGAGAGCAATGTCCAATCTCGATAAAATAGTAGAGACATCACACTGGCAACAAAGATCCGCATAGTCAAAGCCATGGTATTCCCTGTAGTAACCTACGGATGTGAGAGCTGGACCTTAGGGAAGGCTGAGCGAAGGAAGATAGATGCTTTTGAGCTGTGGTGTTGGAGGAAAGTTCTGAGAGTGCCTTGGACTGCGAGAAGATCCAACCAGTCCATCCTCCAGGAAATAAAGCCCGACTGCTCACTGGAGGGAAGGATACTAGAGACAAAGTTGCAGTACTTTGGCCACATCATGAGGAGACAGCAAAGCCTAGAGAAGACAATTATGCTGGGGAAAGTGGAAGGCAAAAGGAAGAGGGGCCGACCAAGGGCAAGATGGATGGATGGCATCCTTGAAGTGACTGGACTGACCTTGAAGGAGCTGGAATAATGGACAATGAGTTCGGATGCTGATTCTATTGATGAGACGTGATGGATTGTTATAGTGCTGTACTGTTGTATTGATATTTTGGTGTTAATTAATTGATACTACTGTTTTAATTGATTAATGATTTTGTAGTGTGTTGTTGAAACTGGTTGTTAACCACTCTGAGTCGCCTGAGGGCTGAGAAGAGCGGTATACAAATGAAGCAAATAAATAAATAATAAATAACTGTCATTTTGCTACTATTATCAATTGTAATGTAAATACCTGATATGCAGGATATATTTTCATTCATTTGGCACAAATACCCGATATGCCCTAATTTGAATACTGATGGGGTTGGGCTGGGATTGATTTTGTCTTTTGGGAGTTGTAGTTGCTGGGATTTATAGTTCACCTACCATCAAAGAGCATTCTGAACTCCACCAACAATGAGAGTGAACTAAATTTGGCATACAGAACTCCATGATCAACAGAAAATACTGGAAGGATTTGCCATTGACCTTGAATTTCTGGAGCTGTAGTTCACCTACATCCAGAGAGCACTGTGGACTCAAACAATGATAGATCTGGACCAAACTTGGCACAAATACTCAATATGCCCAAATGGGAACACTGGGGGAGTTTGTGGAAAATAGACCTTGACATTTGGGAGTTGTCGTTGCTGGGATTTATAGTTCACCTACAGTCAAAGCGCATTCTGAACCCCACCAATGATAGAATTGGGCCAAACTTCCCACACAGAACCCCCATGACCAACAGAAAATACTGTGTTTCCTGATGGTATTTGGTGGCCCCTCTGACACCCCCTCATGACCCCCCCCCAGGGGTCCCAACCCCCAGGTTGAGAAATGCTGGTCTAAAAGAATGGGTCACTTGCAATTTCCTTTTCCAGCTAACTAATTGTAACTCTCTTAGGAGAACCTCTAATAGTTCATGAGACACAACATGAGTTGGAAATGCAACCATGTCATGCAATCCTCTTCCAACATTTACTGAGGTTACACCCCCTTTTGAACACTGGGGATGTGTAACCTCAGTAAATGTTGGAAGAGGATTGTATGACATGGTTGCATTTCCAACTCATGCTGTGTCTCATGTTCTGTTGTGAGCCTATAGGCACCCATGAAGCAGATGGCAGGAGAGTGTGTTTTGTAGCATTATACCGTGCGTATTTTTTCCTTGTTTTTTTTCAACTCTTCCCTTTGATCAAAACTGTTTCAGAGCTATTTCAAGCTAAAGGTAAAGGTTTCCCCTTGACATTAAGTCTAGTCGTGTCTGACTCTGGGGAGTGGTGCTCATCTCCATTTCTAAGACAAAGAGCCGGTGTTGTCCATAGACACCTCCAAGGTCATGTGGCCAGCATGGCTGCATGGAGCACCATTACCTTCCCGCTGGAGCACGGTACCTATTGATCTACTCACATTTGCATGTTTTCAAACTACTAGGTTTGCAGAAGCTGGGGCTAACAGTGGGAGCTCACTCCGCTCCCTGGATTTGAACCACTGACATTTCAGTCAGCAAGTTCAGCAGCTCAGCAGTTTAACCTGCTGTGCCATCTATTTCCAGTTGATTAAAATCCCCATTTTCCCAAAAGTTCACTGCAGGCTTATAATGTTTTGTTCGCAGTTAAAACTCTTGCAGCCAATTACAAAAACAGTGTTCCAAGGGATCTTGCATGCATCTGAAGAAGTGGGCTAAGTCTGCAAAAGCTTATCACTTATTCTCCTCGGTCTCAAAGGAGCTATAAGATATTGATATTCCAGACTAACACGGTTATGTGTCTTCAATTTTGTGGGATTGGACATATCTGGGCAGGCACGGTTGCTTTGCAAATAGAGACAAAGTGCTTGCCATGGAATCAAATTGCTACTTGACTACTTCTTGATACTCAGCTGTCAGAGAAGAAGGCAGACCTAATCCTGTTTTTAGTTGAAGGTGAAATAGCCAAGGAGTTTGAATGTGAAGAGAAGAATGCAGCAATTTTAAACCAGAGACCTGATATCTGAACATTGCAAAATGACAGAATTGGCAGGATATATTTCCCTAAAGCGCTGATGGGGGAACAATAGGTGTTGGATTTCCTTCTGGGTTGTTGAAACTTGCCTGTGCTCAAGCTGCACATGCTAAACAAACACGGTTACAAAATGCCACACGCTGCTGCTAGTTTCCTTCCAGGGGTCAACTAAGATATATTCCTGCCTGGGACGGAATAAGACGTAGCATTGCCTATCCACTACTCAGGTGCATAGTGCTAATGGTGTAAATGACAGCGGTGGGAGGGGGGGGGGGATAATTTTGATAGTTTTTCTCCACTCCTGAAGGACATGAATATTCATGTTTTCTGTATTTGCATTATTCTTTCTGGCCTGTGATTCTTCCTGATGGGGTTCTCAACTCATGCTACTCCTCTGTTCTGCCTTGGTCAGACCACACCTGGAATACTGTGTCCAATTCTGGACACCACAATTGAAGGGAGATGTTGACAAGCTGGAATGTGTTCAGAGGAGGGCGACCAAAATAATCAAGGGTCTGGAGAACAAGCTGTATGAGGAGCGGCTTAATGAGCTGGGTATGTTTAGCCTGAAGATGAGAAGGCTGAGAGGAGACATGATGAGGGCCATGGATTAAGATGTGAGGGGAAGTCATAGGGAGGAGGGAGCAAGCTTGTTTTCTGCTTCCCTGGAGACTAGGACTCAGAGCAATGGCTTCAAACTACAGGAAAGGAGATTCCACCTGAACATGAGGAAGAACTTCCTAACTGTGAGAGCTATTCAGCAGTGGAATTCTCTGTCCAGAGTGTGGTGGAGGCTCCTTCTTTAAACAGAGGTTGGATGACCATCTGTTGAGGGTGCTTTGAATGCAATTTTCCTGCTTCTTGGCGGGAGTTGGACTGGATGGCCCACAAGATCTCTTCCAACTCTATGATTCTATGATTCTATTCTTTGATTCTTCCTGATGGGGTTCTAAATTGTCAGAAATCTCATTTTTGACCTAGAGACAAATAATAGAGAATATTCTTTCCATTTAGTACTCCAAATCACTGCTATGGATGAGTAGTGCACATCCCCAGAATGTCTGATTACTCAGAAGAAGCAGGTTGTGTGTAACAAGAGAGACATGCATATACAAGTGGCACGCAGTTCATCAAAGTATAGAAATGTTTGGATTTCTTTTTATAGCACAACTCCCAGAATTCCCCCAGCCAACATGTCTGCTAATTATGGCCCCATCTACCCTGCCATATAATGCAGTTTCATAATGTAGTTTAACTGCATTTAACTGCCCTATGCTGCCATATAACGCAGTTCAATACAGTTAAACTGCATTGTAAAACTGCATTATATGATAATGTAGGTGGGGACCTGAACCTCTGGTGGCACAGTGGATTAAACTGCTGAGTTGCTGAACTTGCTGACCAAAAGGTCAGCGGTTTGAATCTGGGAAGCAGGGTGAGCTTCTGCTCTTAGCCCCAGCTTCTGCCAACCTAGCAATTCTAAAACTGCTAGGTTGGCAAATGTGAGTAGATCAAAAGGTACTACTCCGGCGGAAAAGTAACAGCTCTCCATGCAGTCATGTGAGCCACATTACCTTGGAGGTGTCTATGGACAACACCAGCTCTTCGCCTGAGAAATGGAGATGAGCACCACCACCCAGAGTCAGACATGGTTAGTTAAAGTCAAGGGGAAACCTTGACCTTTACTTTAGATGAGGCCCGTGTTGGCTGAAAAATTCAAGGAGCTGTAGTCCAAAGAAGACGTGTTTCCAAGTTCTTCAATCTCCTGGTCATTGCATAAGTCAACAAACTTTGTTTCCTTTCAGTCCCACAATACCAGGATGACCAGCAATTGGACTCCAAATGTGTTTTCAGGCAAGAGCAGAGGAGGGAAGAAAACACCTTCTTGCTACTTCTTCTATTATTGTTGGTGAATTGGGTCAGAATGGCTTTCGTTGTGATGTTCTTCCCAGGAAGCATGGGTGCAGGCATTCAATGGCCTCTTAGAACCTCTAATTAGCTGAAAAATATAATACAACACACTATGATACAATTCTATAAAGATCTACAGCTGGAAGAAAACATCTGAAATAAATTTTGTAACTAAACTAATGAGATACCACAAAAATAGACCAACCACCCCTAAGAGAACAACAACAGTGATCATAACGGCGCATGAAAGAACTTGGTACAGAAATAAAGGAATGATAAAGGATTTTCAGCCTGAAAGCGTGAAGTGAAAATGAGAGCAGCCCATATAAAATCTTATAAAACACCTTTACAATAAGAGAAACGGGTTACTGCCTTTTGTGACGTTCTGCTTTTTCTTAAAATGAAATCCTCCATTGTTTTTAATTGGAGCTGGTTTGATATGTTTTAAACTGCAGTCCTGCTCTCTTCATCTGGGGAGCCCATAATTCCACAAATGTAGCCCATGGAGAAGAATGATGGCAATTACGGTTCAGAATATGAGTTATACCTTTTTCCTTTAGAGAAATTCCCATTCAATCTCATAGACATATTTTTAGTAAGAATACCTAGAATTGTGTTGTCGAAGGCTTTCATGGTCAGAATCACTGAGTTGCTGTGAGTTTTCTGGGCTGTATGGTCAAGTTTCAGAAGCATTCTCTCCTGACGGTTCACCCACATTTATGGCAGGCATTCTCAGAGGTTGAAGGTTGTGTTGGAAACTAGGCAAGTGCGTTTTATATATCTGTGAAATAATGTCCAGGGTGGGAGAAAGAACTCTTGTCTGTTTGAGGCAAGTGTAAATGCTGCAACTGGCCAGCTTGATTAGCATTGAATAGTCTTGCAGTTCCAAAGCTTGGCTGTTCCTGCCTGGGGGAATCCTTTGTTGGGAGGTGTTAACTGGCCCTAATAGTTTCTTGTTTGGAATTCCTCAGTCTTCTGAGTGTTGTTCTTTATTTACTGTCCTGATTTTAGAATTTTTAAATACTGGTAACCAGATTTTGTTCATTTTCATGGTTTCCTCCTTTCTGTTGAGTTTGTCCACATGCTTGTGGATTTCAATGGCTTCTCTGTGTAGTCTGACACAGAGAAGCCACTGGACCACTCTAACAACCACCCTGACATAGTGGTTGTTAGAGTGGTCCAGCATTTCTGTGTTCTCAAATAATATGCTGTGTCCGGGCTGGTTCATCAGGTGCTCTGCTGTGGCTGACTTCTCTGGTTGAATTAGTCTGCAGTGCCTTTCATGTTCCTTGTTTCGTGTCTGGACAATGCTGTGTTTGGTGTTCCCTATGTAGACTTGCCCACAGCTGCATGGTATATGGTAGAGTCCTGCAGAGGTGAGAGAATCCCTCTTGTCCTTTGCTGGATGTAGTATTTGTTGGATTTCCTCAGTGGGCTTGTAGATAGTTTGAAAAAACTCTAAAATCAGGACAGTAAATAAAGAACAACACTCAGAAGACTGAGGATTCCAGACAAGAAACAGTCAGGGCTAGTTTACACATCCCAACAAAGAATTCCCCCAGGCAGGAAACAGCCAGTCTTTGAAACTACAAGGCTATTCAATGCTAATCAAGCTGGCCAGTTGCAACATTTACACTTGCCTCTTTCTCCCACCCTGGACATTCCACAGATATATAAACCCCACTTGTCTAGTTTTTAGCAGACTCACAACCACGGAAGATGCCTACCTTAGATATGGGTGAAACATCAGGACAGAATGCTTCTGGAACATGGCCACAAAGCTGAAAAACTCACAGCAACTCATACCTAGAATTGTGGTGCTAATTGTCCTAACATTTTAATATGGGTATATATATTCATGTTTGTTTATATACAAACACACATGCAATGTTACAACACACTTCACACAAACTATGAAGTCTGGAAAGTGTTGAAATAAACACTAAGAAGTTTTATTTGCCCTTTTAACCTCTTAATGGATATATGATATAATCTCAATAAGAAACTTTCATCATATATCATCACAGTTACTGTAGTGAAGTGGGTGGATAATATTGGATCCAGCATAGAGAAGCTTGCACCTTTCAAATGTTGTTGGACTGCAGTTCCCATCATCTCCTGCATGTCAAAAACAATGCAATTGTATATGATGGAAATTGCATGGTGGTTATTAGGTGACCCTTCCTGAAGGTAAAAAGATGGCATTACAAGACTATGTCTATATTATTTTGAAATATTCTTTCAGGTTTGTGGCTTCTGTTCCAGGGGACCAAAAGATTTTGGATTTGTATTCCCACATGATTGTTCTCATTTCTTCTTTTTCTTTGTGGTTGTTAAGGAGCAGATCGTTTTTATGACAACATTGAAGATATGATTGGCTATCGGCCATGGCCTCTGGTTAAGTTCTGCTGGCTTTTCTTGACACCTGCAGTTTGTCTGGTAGGTACAATTATATATTCTATATAATGACTTCACTCATTGAGACATCACCCAATGGAAAATTCAATCTACAGTTATAATTCCCATGAAGAACTTTCATCATGTGCCATCACAATTAATGTAATGATGTAGATGGATAATATTGGATAGCTGGCATCTTGCAAATGTTGTTGGACTACTGTTCTCATAATCTACTGTATATAAAAACTAAATCACTTTTGAATGTTTTTTTTATTTGACACCTGTTTTTCAGCTGATGTAGTTTTTTTTCATGCCAGAAATGACTTGAGAAATTTCAAATCACTTCTGGAGTGAGAGACTAGGCCTGCATCTATGGCAAGCATCCTCAGAGGTAGTGAGGTCGTCACTACCTCTAAGGATGCTTGCCATAGATGCTGGTGAAACATCAAGAGAGAATGCCTCTAGAACATGGCCATATAGCCCGAAAAAACCTACAACAACCCAGTGATTCCGGCCATGAAAGCCTTCGACAATACATTCAACCCAGTCTATCCCTTGGTTGACAATCAGATATCCCATTGCTGGATAATGAAGACCCTTGGATTGGGATGGAACCCCACAAAGTGAAGCCAGTGCAGAAGCAAACAAATAAAAATCAAAGCATGTAAGTGTGGCCCATTCCCTCCAGTAGCTATGAAAATTGTGCAAACAGGTTGACAACAGAGAAAATTTCACTCTCTCAGTTGATTCTCACCCTTTCATATCTTTGCTCAAGGTCAAAATTTGTGGCCGATGCAAAAAGCATCAAACAAGGCTACAAATACATGTTAAATCTTTCACATCACTTTTGGCCAAGAAGCTATCAAGGACTCTAAACCACACGTAGGTGGTGGGCAAGGCCCAGCAATCTACTCAAGGATACAATTAAAGGGGACGAGGTAGAATTGAAACAACTCTGTTATAGGATGCAAGTAGATGGGAATGGGAACCATCATCTGGACATAGCAGCAGAGGTCTTCTCTTACATTGTTGCTGGCTGCCCTGTTGTTGGTGCTGGGATGCAATCAGGGTAGACTGCTGTTAGAGGAGGTAGTCTTCTAAATATCCAAGTTCCAAATGACATGCATATTTTTGAATGAAGACATACTGGTATATATATTTGTGTGTGTGTGTGGACACATATATTTCAAAATAGGGCAAGACAAGACACTTAAGAACCAGCACCACAGCATTCTGTGTCATGCAAAGAGCTTGGCTTTCTCTCTTGACCTGGTCAAAAGAGCTGTAATTGCTCATTCCTATTTCACACGCTCAAAAAGTATTCTTTAAAATAGAAACCCCAAGGTTATATCTAGGCTTAATGCTATATTCATTAGTGGATCCTTACAGGCATCTCACTGTGGTCTGACATGACAGAAGTGCAACAGGGGTTATCTTTTCCTCATAGGTGAAACTGTTGTGCTCTGAGTTAAATACAGAGCTCTCTGATCTTCTCATGAATTATCTCTGTATACATGTTTCTAATTTACCACTTATCACAGCTGTCATTTTGTTTGCTCTTGTCTTCTTTAGGCAACATTCCTGTTTTCGCTCATTAGATACACACCACTCAAATATAACAACTTATATGAATATCCACCATGGGGAATCACTGTTGGCTGGTTGATGGCACTCTCCTCGATGATCTGCATCCCGTCCTACGTTATCTTCATCCTCCTGAAAACAAAAGGCACATTCAAGCAGGTAAAAGGAAGCCTGAAAGAGAACAATCCATGGCTTTAAAAATAGGGTTGTCCACTAATTGCCAGGGGATAATTTTGATGTTTGTGGTTTCAGTCAGATTTGTGATATAGAAACCCAGGAAGGCTTTTGTTTTTTGTGTCTTGAGGTCATTTCATTTCTGTGACAGATGGTTGACCACCAACGAAGACCTGGTTCGGGGAAAAGAACTTGCAAAACCACCTAAGTATTCCTTGCCCCATGAAATTCATAAGTTGACTGGTTATCTGAAGGCACGCACGCACGCACATCTAAATATCCGCATGCGCGATTTATGATGCCACATCCATGATATCGGTTTTCCCCATTTGTCCCATGGGAGAAAGATACATAAATCTCCCTCACATTCTTTGATATGTGGATCACTCATGGGATGAAGGCAAGATTAAACACTAGAAGCTCTCAACAAACTCTTGATTTCTGTCTAATTGCAGAAGCTCCAGACTTTCTTCTTCAGCCATTTTATTACCAATACTGAAAAGCATTCTTGCTTTGGAATGCAACCTGTTTCCGATCCACCACAAATTTGTAACTATTTTAGTCACCTTGGATTTTGTTTGGCATAGCATTTCAAAAAGAGACATAGAGGACATTAGTATGTTTAGAAAGGAAACTAATTACTAAACTACACTGATTCAGTTCTGTCATCACATCAAATTGTGAAAGCCAAACTATGATTTAGTTCAATGTTTCTCAACCTTCCGAATGCTATGACCCCTTAATACAGTTCCTCATGTTGTGGTGACCACCAACCATAAAATTATTTTCATCACTACTTCACAACTGTAATTTTGATACTGTTATTATTCACAATGCAAATATCTGATATGCAGAATATATTTTCATTCAGTGGACTTTGTCATTTGGGAGTTGTAGTTATGCACTGTGAACACAAACAATGATGGTTCTGGACCAAACTTGGCATGCATACTTGATATGCCCAAATTTGAATACTGGTGGGCTTTGATGGCAATTGGCCTGGACATTTTGTAGTTGTAGGTACTGGGATTTATAGTTAACCTACAATCATTCTAAACTCCACCAATGATGGAATTGAACCAAACTTGGCACACAGAACTCCTATGACCAACAGAAAATACTGGAAGGGCTTGGTGGGTATTGATCTTGAGTTTGCGAGTTGTAGTTCATCTACATCCAGGGAGCAGTGCTGGATCTGGACCAAACTTGACATGAATACTCCATATGCCCAAATGTGAAGACTGGAGGAGTTTGGGAAAAATAGACCTTGACATTTGGGAGTTGTAGTTGCTGGGATTTATATTTCACCTACAATCAAAGAGCATTCTGAACCCCACCAATTATAGAATTGGGCCAAACTTCCCACACAGAACACCTATGACCAACAAAAATACTGTGTTTTCTCATGATCTTTGACGACCCCTCTGACAACTCCCTTGTGACCCCCCCCTCCCCCGGGAAACGCTGATTTAGTTTATCTTTGAATTGACAGACCATGATTTCCAGTTGGTTGGCAAATTAGAACAGGAAGCCATAGTTTGAAGTTGATTGGGAAACTGTACTTAATGTTAACTGAGGTTTGGTGTGGTGTCCAAATCTATGAACCTGTTGGTTTACTTCTAAAGGGCGAAGTACTAATTAGATGAATGCAACCAAGCAACTTTAACCATGATTTGTCTTTATATTTGGACCCTTGCTTTCAGTTTTGAAACTATGACTTATATGAGACATTGTTTTGTGCATTGTCTGAATTCTCTCTCAAGGCACAATTGACTATAGTTGCTGAAGTGATCATAGTTGTTGAGCGATCTCTACATTTTACAATATAACAGATATTTTCAGTTGACTAGAACAGTGTTATAAACATGGATTTTATGAAAGTCCTTCCATTTGCAGTGATAAAAGGCTGAGGAGTCTCACACAAATGCTGAAGGGAATGAACTTTCTAGAGGGTGTCCTCCCAACGCACCATCCTCTGGGAAGGTGATGTTGTGCCTGCAGGGCCTTGTTTACTGACTAGGGATTGTAACATAATGAGAAATGACAGGATTTATGTTGGCACTGACTTAAATGTCCACCTCAGGTGGACAAGTTGTGAGGCAAAGCCCCAGAGAAGTGAAGAAAAAAGGAAGAAAGACTAAAAACTCATAGGGTAGGTGAAGGGCACAAACAAACAAAAGCACAACGGAGAAGGGGAAAGAAAAATACCGCATTATATAATAGTTGTCGGCAGTTTTCACTTGGGTGTATAATGTATATCCACAGCTACATAGCATGCAATGACACATTGTCTTGTTTTGTGACGAGAAGGGCACCTACCTGAGGGAAAGCTGTGAGCGGAGTGTGAGGCTGAGGGAATGTGGTTCACTTGATGGGGAGTGAATTGTTTTTGCAATTTGTGACAGGGAGTCAGCTTCTGTGGAGCGGAGGGAAAAGGTGTTGGGAGGGGGGGACACAGTCGGGCTCTACCTTGGGAACGCCTTGAACACTTTTCTCAGCTACTGTTCAACCGTTTCCAGCTGACTGAGCTAAATAAGCCATTGTGGTAACACTAAATACTATGAGTATTTAGATCAGGGGTTCTCAGACTTTTTAAACAGAGGGCCAGGTCACAGTCCCTCAAACTGTTGGAGGGCCGGATTATATTTGGGGAAAAAAATGAATGAATTCCTATGCACACTGCACATATCTTACTTGTAGTGCAAAAAACACTTAGAAAACAATACAATAATTAAAATGAAGAACAATTTTAACAAATATAAACTTATTAGTATTTCAGTGGGAAGTGTAGGCCTGCTTTTGGCTGATGAGATAAGATTGTTGTTGTTGTGTTTTCAAGTTGTTTCAGACATTGATTGACCCTGAGTGAGAGCCGGGTAAATAACCTTGGAGGGCCATATCCAGCCCCCAGACCTTAGTTTGAGGACCCTTGATTTAGATGAAAAGGAGTGAAATGAAATGTCAATATTCTTAAATTATCTCATTTCCGTTCATCAGTGGAAATCATTATTTATTTGTAAATCAGTAATGATTTCAGTTATTTATTTGTAAATCAGTAATATATGTCTACCTAAATGAGTTAAATGGAACTGTGTAGCATCTTTCCTCAACCTGGAACCCTCTCTAGAGGTTGTTAGATATGGTCCCATCAATCCCACCCAGATAGCAGATGAAGTGTGATGGGTATTGTAGGCCACAACATCTGGAAGCCACAAGGGTAATATATAAATAAATGCACTTTATTTATATTTCACTCTTTATCTCCTCGAGGGGACTCAGAGTGGATTACAGTATAGACATATATAGGCAAACATTCAATGCCTTTTATACACTGAACAATGAGATACAATATACAAACAAGGCAAAGGTTTCATTTTCCACCTCTGGAGGTGATTCTCAACGCTGGCCGTGGGGAGGTGTTCTTGTTCCATTTTCTCTGCTCGGGAGTCTGTTGTCCGTAAACTCTCCTGGTTGCGTTTTGCCGGCATGGCTGCAGGATACATTTTATTTTCCTGCTGAGGTGGTACCTATTGATCTACTCACATTACATGTTTTCAAACTGCCAGGTAGGCAGAAGCTAAGGCTGATAGCAAGAGCTCACCTCGACCTGTGGCTTTGAACTGCCAAACTTCCGGTCAGTAAGTTTTTCTGCAGCTTGCGGTTTAACCCGCTGAGCTATCATGACCCCGTGGATTATGCCCTAAAAACAATTCATATCAAATAAATAAATATTATTACAACATATACATCCTTTTGGGGATCAAAAAGTCATTATCTGTTGAATAACTAGAGATGTTTCGGCATCTAGGATACTAAGAACCACACCAAAAAGGAAATAATTACAACAGTAAGCAAAGTGTAGTATAGATTACCACTACTACTACTACTACTACTACTACTACTGAGGCACACTTTTGTTTGCAGCCCAAGAGTGAAAGGAAATTTTAAAATAATCTGCATTAAACAATTAAGAGTGAAACTGCTGACCTTTATTCACTTTCCCATTTCAGTGAATTCAGACAAATTTGCTCTTGGTTTTTGGTTTTTGCATTCTGATGTTATTCTAAGTGGGCATGCTAATATACAGTATGTAAGACTAGTTTGAGCAATCTTAGGTATGAACACTTTAAATATATACTTTAGTGTTCTTAAGTGGAATTAAACATTTATTCTCCAAGTTAATTTAAAAAATAACATTAGTCTTGGCAGGCTAACTCCCCATTCCTTTTCTGCAAGAGCCATCTCACGTGTATTTTTGCAGGACAGATGTGCACTTCTGATTTTAATGGGGAAAAGAACACTAAATTGAGTCTACCACTGACACGTGGATCAACCATTCTAATTCCAGTGCCAGTTGCTTGTGAAACAGCCATATTTCTGCAGCAGGAAAGAGTCATAGTGGAGATCCAAAGAAGACTTTTATTGTCTCCTTCATGGAATTGGGTTGATGATAGAATGGTTCCAAAGTTTACAAAGAACTAGTTGGGAAGTTGAAGTTTCCTCCTTCTCCTGTCATATTTATTTACTGCATTATTATTTATTTACTGTATTTGTATACTGCCTTTCTCAGCCAATTGGCGACTCAAAGCAGTTTCCAACAAATCAGTATACATAAAACATAATAGATAAAAAACATTAAACAGTATAAGAACATCACAAAAACAATAAAAGCAACATCATCAGCATCTCATTATTCTCAAGCATTGTCTAATTCCATTGTCAGGTCATTAGATTTCCTATATTAGCTACTCTGTATTTGTAAACACTTGCTCCAATAGCCACATTTTAACTTGCCTTCAAAACATCAAGAGGGAGGGAGTAGATCTGATTTCCCTAGGGAGGGTATTCCATAGCCGAGGGGCCACCACTGAGAAGGCCCTGTCTCTCGTCCCCACTAAATGTGCTTGTGACAAAGGCAGGACCAAGAGCAAGGCCTCCCCAGATGATCTTAAAGTCCTCAGTGGTTCATAAGGAGAGATACGTTTGGACAAGTACGTTGGGCCAGAACTGTTTAGGGCTTTATAGGCCAAAGCCAGCACTTTGAATTGGGCCCGGTAGCAAACTGGCAGCCAGTGGAGCTGGCGCAACAAGGGGGTTGTATGCTCCCTGAGTGCCACTCCTGTTAACAACCTGGCTGCCGTTCGTTGGACTAGTTGAAGCTTCCGGACCATCTTCAAAGGCAACCCCACGTAGAGAGCATTGCAGTCGTCTATATGGGATGTAACTAGAGTGTGGACTACCGTGGCCAAGTCAGACTTCCCAAGGTACGGGCACAGCTGGTGCACAAGTTTCAACTGTGCAAATGCTACCCTGGTCATCGCTGAGACCTGAGGTTCCAGGCTCAGCGATGAGTCCAGGATCACACCCAAGCTGCAAACCTGCATCATATAAATTTGTGGACTCATATCCATGAATGTTCATGCCAAAATAAAAATCAGTTTTAATATGTTATTCTACTTCCTCTTTGGTGGCACAATGGGTTAAACCTCAGAGCTACTGAACTTGCTGACCAAAAGGTTGGTGGTTTGAATCAGAGGAGCGGAGTAAGCTCCTGCTGTTAGGCCCTGCTTCTGCCAACCTAGCAGTTCGAAAACATTCAAATGTGAGTAGATTAGGTACTGCTTCAGCAGGAAGGAAATGGTACTTCATGCAGTCTTGCAGGCCACATGACCTTGGAGAGGTGTCTACAGACAATGCCAGCTCTTTCAAAGTCAATCCAGTCACTTCAAGGATACGATCCATCCATCTTGCCCTTGGCTGGCCCCTCTTCCCTTTTCCTTCCATTTTCCGCAGCATCATTGTCTTCTCTACGCTTTCCTTTCTTCTCATGATGTGGCCAAAGTACTTCATCTTTGCCTCTACTATCCTTTCCTCCAATGAGCAGTCAGGCTTTATTTCCTGAAGTATGGACTGGTTAGATCTTCTCGCAGTCCAAGGCACTCTCAGAACTTTCCTCCAGCACCACAGTTCAAAAGCATCTATCTTCCTTCACTTTACCTTATTCCTTCCCCCTACTCTCTATCTCCCTTTCACTAAAGGGAAATGGCCTTCCCTTTAGTATATTCCAACCAGTTCTCCAGTATCATGGAATCTGTCGTTTGAGGCCCCAACACTCTTTGGAAAACAAGAATAAAAACTTTATAAAATTACAATTCCCACTATTCCACAGCACTGAGCCATGGGAGTTAAAGTTGTGTCAAGTTGCATTAATTCTACAGTGAAGCTGCATCCCAGGAAGGGGGGAAAGGGGAGTATTTTTGTAATATCTTTTGATTAGTAGTGCCAGGAGTGGTCCATCTGGAACACCCCGGTGTGGAATCATCTTCAGACCATAAAAATAAATGATAGCAACAATGAGCTAATAAGAAGAAGACATAAAAACATTCACACACTGGCATAGCTTGTTCAGTTCAGTATCTTGTCTTAGCCAAAGGCCATAACAAGCAACATGGAACATTGTTAACAAATACAGATGAGACAAACATTCCAAAATAAAGCAATTACACATTCAAATAGCACAATGTCCCAACCACCAAACTAAAATATACAAAAATAAAAGTAATAATTAAAACTTTAAAAATCCATTCAGCCCAGAGCAAATCTTGAACATTATTTAATTAGAAAAAGACAAATATTGATACAAGTGGATGCAAAACAGCTTGGCGAGAAGACCTGGTTTATGAATAAGTTCTCAATTCTATCAAACATAAAATCTAGGCCTTTAAATGAGTTGAGGCCAAGAAAGTAAGGTCAGCAACAACTTTAATGTGTATGTGTAATCTTCAAACTAAACTTCACTATTGATGCTGTTTACATTCCCCAAGCTAATATTCCACTCTGTGTTCATTTTTAAAAATGTATTGTTCCCACAAACAAATGGGGAATCCAGTTGTCACAAGAACACTTTTTAAACAAAATATTCCCAGAGAACAGATTTTTGGAGAATAGCTATATCCTCAAGAGAAATTACTCTTGTCCCTGGTAGCAGTTATCTAAGGGTGGCATTACTATGTCCAGTAGGATCGTGCATTTCAGCTGAACCTAGATCTGTTTCTGCTGGCCGGATTCCAGTAGACCTCCATATCCATTTCCGTGTGCATCCCAAAAATGTACTGGTAGCTGGATAGCCATTTTTGGTCCGCAGCCGAAAAATGCAGCTAGATCTGGCCTATTGGTGGCAATGGGGAACTTACGAGGCTCCCCTTTCCGTTCCTGGGATCCTTTCCTTTTTTCCCTTTGAGGGAGCCTGGGTAATAATAATAATAATAATAATAATAATAACTTTATTTGTACCCCACTACCATCGCCACAAGGGACTCGGTGCGACTTACATGAGGCCAAGCCCACAGCACATAAAATAAACAAAAGCATCAATGGCCCTAAAGGGTTGAGTTTAGTTTCAGAAAAGTGCTGATTCTGGATACCAAGGTTTGATTCCCCACTTGGCCAAATAAACCCATGGCCCTTGGGTGAATCACACATTCTCAATCTCTGAAAAATTTGCAATAGGCTCCTCTCTGGGTTTTTCTAAATATAGAATGACTTGAAAACATGCAAACTGCATCTTGCAGGCAAATTCCATGAGTGGATAAAGCCAAAAGGGAAAAGGTGATCCAAATTATAACAACTTCAAGTAACTGCCAGTAACCAAGCATTAGAAGAGACATTGCAACTTTTCATAATGGGGAAAACCCATGCAAAGGCAGAGATTCTGTTGATGCTATGCACATGTTAATTCATTTTTGATGTTACACAAGAAGCAACTCACTTTTATAACTTCGAAAGCAAGATTCAGGCTCAGGGATGCTGCCATGGCCACCTCCAGGCTGAATGGGAGCAGAAGGCATAAAATTTGAGAAACACTGAAAAAAGCCAACTAATAGATTCTCCATCGAAAAACAGACCTTGCCACTGACAAACAATCCACACTGCAGTGTGTACTTCACAAAATAAATGCCACACTGGAATTTTTGAATGTTACTTTCACACTAATATTCAAGCAGGGATATGGAGGAAGCTATCATAACAGAAGATAATGGAGACTACTTAAAAAATACATACCTTACAGCAAATAACAATTTCTATGAATTTTTTCTCATTTTGGAGAAGTTGAGAACAGTGCAATTATAAAATCCCTTCCTTGTGGGGGTTTCATTCCAATTCGAGACTGTCTGCTTAAATTCAGAATTCTATATTTATTAGGTTTAGAGGGTACTTTTAGAAATATATATCACAGTAACTAATTAAACAATCTGTAAAATAAAAAAATCTTTTTTTACTTGCCTCTGGAACATTGATAATGAGAAACGGGGAGGGGAGGTGTAGAGAAGTGTTCATTATACTGTGTTTCAAACTGTGTTTAGGCTTTGCATTGTGGCCAGGGCCTAGC